>OX328273.1:17374986-18609272 GCA_946814005.1 Chamaenerion angustifolium | reverse complement strand
TCTTTCTTTAATTTGATAAAGTCAGCTACTGTTTGCTCATTTTTATTGAACTTTAGAGTAGCACAAAATAAATCATTGAGCAAACATTGTTAAACTGATTATATAAGTATTCCAATCCTGTTTAATATTAATTATGAAGAGACCTCACACGTTTTTAATCTTCTCATATTCTCTTTGTGCCCATCCATTTTTCGGTTACCTCCAAAATAGACATAAGTCTGGGCTTCAACCTACTTCAGAAAATTAGGATCTCTAGATTACCTTGGAGGTTGCTAACATATATGTTGACTCTTCATTGGCAAGTGCCCTTAGGACTTCTTAATTGGTTCGCAAATAATTACAGACCTAGTGTAATCTATGTAAGTGCTGATGTTTAATTCTCAACACTTAGGTGGGGGCTGTTAAGCAGCATCCAAAAGGGATGTCTGAGTGAGTAGTATATTTTCATTATAATTAAATGAGAATGGGTGGTAAATTATGCACTTAGCAATTACCATGGGGAAAATTCTCAGATCTAATGGTAATTTTTTGCAGGATTGAGAGTGCAGTAGATGCTCATGATGCAAAAGAAGATCATGCTGACCATGACCGTGAAGACTGTCAAGATCATGATTGCCACCACCACGACCACCACCATCACCACGACGAACACGGCCACAAACATGGTAACTTAAACAAACTCATTCTTTTTTCTGCTTTTAAAAGATTTTTGGGGTTTGTTCAGTCTTGTGTTTCTGAGTGAGCAACTGTAGTTTGCCTCTTCTTACTGTTAAAAAACCCGAGACCAGACAGCCCAGGTGATGTACACCAACATACTTGATTTAGGAACTGCACAGCGTTGCTCTGCTCTTATATCTTCAGCTTCTATCAAATTTTAAATTAAATTAGTAAACACATAAAGTTGGACTTTTGAAAAAAGACTGCCCATATTATTGAACTTTTTGGTTAATGAAGATGTAAATGATTTAGATATTGTGACATAGAGATGCCTGGTGCTTTAGTCTAATCTAATAAGCTTTTGGTTTGGCATGATTGGCAGCGCCTCATGATCACCATGCCCATGATCACACACATGATCCCGGAGTTTCTTCTGTTAGCATAGTTTGTGAAGGCACCTTAGATCTTGAGAAGGTTTGATTTATTTTGGAAACCCTATCTGTTTTTTGGCTTACCAGATTCATTTATCTTGTTAGGAAGTTTACGAGAACCAAGTCCCTCCCTATACGATGATGTTCAACTTTTTACTGATTGAACTCTTGAACATTCAGGCAAACATATGGCTTGGTACGCTGTTGCTCGATCGTAGTGAGGATATATACCGAATGAAAGGTCTGCTCTCTGTAAAAGGAATGGATGAGAGATTTGTGTTTCAGGTGAGGAGGTTCCTCTCCAATATTATTTATGTTTTACATTAATTTGAATATATTATCCTATCCTATGTTTACGTTTGTTCAAAATTACATGTTATCATGGGAATTTACAGATGGATTGATATAGTATTCAATTAATTCCTTTTTGTTTTCTTCTCCTGAATTTTTTTTCTTCTGTAATAATGAGTAGGGTGTCCATGACATTTTCCAAGGCTCGCCAGATCGTTTGTGGGGAGCAGATGAAGCACGAGTGAACAAGATTGTGTTCATTGGGAAGAACCTTGAGAAGGAGGAGATCGAGAAAGGTTTCAAAGCTTGTTTACTCTGAGTACAAATACGAGTAGTCATTCCTTCTCCCTGGCTTCCATCCATTTTTGAGGTCAAATTCTTGGAGCTAGTGCTTGAAGGTGGTGGGTGTAGAGTTTCTGGATATAATAATTCTGTAAAAACTCAACTGGTACTTTGTTCTTGTATTAGTTGGTGGCATCAATCTCAACAAGGGAATTTGCATTTGCTTATGCAATATGTGGTTTTTGTATTATGTCTTTTATTCTGCAATCTCTCCTTTATTTCACACCAGTATCTTACGCTGATTTTTGTTCGATTCCTATCTTGTCCTGCATTAAAAAAAAATGCTATAAACAAAAGGGAAGACCTCTTTTAAGAGTAGTAGAGCAAAGCGGCACTCTGTTTGTTTTTTTGCCCATTGAGACTTCTAAATTCTACGTAGTTTTATTCAATATCGGGTAAAGAGTTATGGTTACAATCTGAATCCGAAAGATGTAAAAATAAAAAAATGTATCAGTATATTAATTAACGACACCTTGACTATTTTATTATATATAATTGTCAGTCCAATTATTTCTATGCATGGATAAATGGCATTAAACAATTAGCTATCGAATGGATCTTTTGAAAAAGTAACTATAAAGAAAAAAATAACTATTTTGTATAGGCGCTACTCACTCGTAGCCTACGAATGAGTAGCGAACTGAGCAAATTTTTATTCAACACACACCCTTAGGGAGCGAGTTGAGCATTGCTCAACTCACTACTACACGCAGCGTGTTAGCATTTTGCTCAACACCTCAGTGTGGTAGTTATTTTACTTTTTTTTTTTACATATATATAAATAAAAAGAGCGATTAAGCGTTATTTTCTTTAGAGTGAGTAGATATTTAAATGCAATTCATATTAATTACTTAATTGGTTACACATGTTTCACCATTGTGCAGAATGGTTACACATGTTTCAAAATGTGATTAATTGGTTTTGCTGTGACTAATTAGTTACACATGTGTTTTCCCAATGTGATTAATTGATTATTACGTAAGTAAACTTTTAATTTTACCGTTAATTAATATTTTTAACATATTTTTGAATTATCAAATGATTATTATGCCCTTTTAGTAATCTCACATCAAACTAGAATGAATTGAGAGAGAAGAAGAAGGAAAATCAGAAATCGGAAATGAAGAACACAACAGAAATAACAGAATTGCTTGGTGTGTAAGCTATCATTCAAAGTTAAGAGATTACATCCTAGCTAGTTCTATTTATATAGGATTACAAGAAGAGAGACTCTAGCTAACTACTTCTAACTAATTCTAGACAATTCCACAAGCTTCTATACGGTTCCTTGACCAACAAGGTAGTAACTTGTAGGCTAAGCAATCTTAACTTGTATGCTAAGCAACCTTCAATCTTCATACATCCTAACATTCCCTTAAGAAGTTTGATTTTGCAATTTGATTTTCAGCTTCACTTTCCATGCAGCTTTCATCTTCAATCTAACCATTACTTGATCAAGATCATTCATGATTTCCTGTTTTTCCACGCATGCATCTGCATTCAACATAACCCTTCATACCATATGAGAACATTTCAGACAACCTGATTTATTACATAACAGCATCTTTCACGAATCATCTCATCTCGATGACAAATCAGATTATTGACAACCAAGCCTTCAACAGATCAACCTTTCCAATGCCTGATCTCTTGTCAATTCAGACAATTTCATACTACATATCATGCAGCCAATTCAAACTCAGATCAATCAGATCATACACGATGCAATTAACAGACATCTCTTCTTTTATTGATCCAACTTTCTTCTTCTTCTTCTTTTTTTCTTTTGATTGAGAGATGATCATCACACTATCCTTTTTTTTTCTCAATCTGACAGAGAGGTTTTCATGTGCCTCTATCTTACCAATGAAGTTGGGAGGTTTTCATTTTCCTCCATCTTTTCATCCTCAAACACCTACTCAAAGTTGCTTGAATGTTTTCTTTGAGTAGAGTTATTTTTGGATTCAAACTTCACCCTTTGTCAGACTAAAGATGACTGTTAATGCACATGACAGCTGAGATCAAATGAATGAATCGACACACACAAAAATGCAATGAAACTACCAAATTGATCAATCATCATCATTGCAAGGAAGAGTGAACAAGACTAGAAGCTGTCATAAACAATCGTCACCGAGATGAAGCAATCCCCAAGAAGATAACTGAAAGTGTACTAAATCAGATATCTGTAATGATAATCACAGGTATGAGTTCTATGTGTAAATGCAGAACAATCCAAAAAACAGAAAACCAGAGCAAACCTTACCAAGAACAGCAGATCAAGACAGAAAACTCAGCATATCAAGCGAAACATGATATCAAACACAAAATTAATCTTCACCTACTCTTAAACTAAATCAGAGTTATCCATTATATCACTAGACTGATCATTATGAATACTTACAGCCTGATACTGATTGTCCTCAGATCTGGACATTAACTCCTTGAAAGACATTACTCCAAGTTTCTGTCTGAAAACAACAAATTGTTTTTCTGTGATAGGCTTTGTCAGAATATCAGCAACCTGCTCTGTAGCTGGAACATAGTTAACCAATACTTGCCCATTTTGAACTTTCTCACGAACAAAGCACAAGTCTATCTCAACGTGCTTCATCTTAGAGTGATGTATCGGGTTTTCAGATAGAGCCACAGCTCCTGTATTATCACTCCACACTATAGGTACAGATGTTAGCTTAACATCAAGTTCAGATAGCAAGGATACTACCCACATAATTTCACACACGGCATTGGCAATAGCTCTGTATTCAGCTTCAGCAGACGATCTTGAGATTACAGACTGCTTTTTGGAACTCCAAACAACTGGATTCCCGTTAAGCAACAGATAATGGCCAGACACAGATTTCCTGTCAACCATATCACTGCCCCAGTCTGCATCTGCATAGGAGATTAATACAACATCAGACGAAGGAACAGAACTAGCACGAAATAATAAACCATGATCAAGAGTTCCTTTGAGATACCTAAGAACACGAATCACAGCTTTCCAATGATATATAAGAGGATTTTGCATATATTGACTCAGTTTGTTTACCGCAAAATGAATATCAGGCCTTGTTACACACACATGCTGCAAACCTCCTAACACACTCCTATATAAATGCTCATCAGCAGGAGGAGACTCACCATGATCTTCAGCTACTCGAGCTAAAAAATTACCAGACATGGGTGTTGGCAAGGCTGATGCATTGGTTACACCTGCTTTCGCTATAAGCTCCAGAATGTACTTCTTTTGTCCTAGCAATAGACAATCGTCCAAGACCTGCACATCCATCCCTAGAAAGTAGTTAAGAGATCCAAGATCTTTCAATTTAAACTCACTGTTAATCCTGTTAATAACCCTTTCAATTCCAGCCTTATCACTTCCAGTAATAACAATATCATCGACGTAAACTAGAAGAAAAACAGATCCTGCAGATGTCTTATGAACAAACAAGCAATTGTCAGCTAACGAAACAGAAAACCCAAGACTATTTAAAAGAAAACATTTTAACCTCTCAAACCAAGCCCTCGGAGCTTGTTTTAGGCCATACAGAGCTTTATTAAGTTTACAGACCAACACATTTCCCTCCTGATCACGCTTTTCAAACCCAGGAGGCTGTATCATGTAAACATCCTCAGAAAGTTCTCCATGCAGAAAAGCATTGTTCACATCAACCTGCCGTAATTGCCACTTGTGTGTGAGAGCCAAGGTAAGTATAATCCTCACAGTTGGTGCCTTGACAACCGGACTAAAGGTATCCTGAAAATCAAATCCAGGTTTTTGTGAGAACCCTTTAGCCACTAGACGAGCCTTGTGTCTAGCAATAGATCCATCCGAATTTCTTTTAACCTTAAACAGCCATTTACATCCAATAGGTATTCTACCACCAGGTAATGACACCAATTTCCATGTATCATTGTTTATTAAAGCATTTAGTTCATCACGAACTGCAGAAGACCATACACTAGATTGCATAGCAGCATGAATATCTTGGGGTTCTAACTGATCATCATTCACAGGCTGAACAAGAGAAGAAGTAAGAGCAGACAACGACTTTGTTTTGGACCTGGTCTGCATCGAGTGCTTATTAACACGAGGAGAAACAGAATTAGTAGATGATACCTGAACACCATGAGCACTGTCGGGCCTATGCACCCTTTCAATATCTGGTTGAGATAATGCATGACCATCCGATGAACACTGAACTAACTCAGAGTCACTGAGAACATACCTCACAGGAAGTTGACTTGCAGCATCCAAATTTGTACAAATCGTATCCCCAATATCATGACTACCTGCATTGTCATCAGATAGCTGTTCCACAGGTTGATGAGTAGGTACCACATTAGATGGATCAGAATCTGATTGTCTAGCACATCCTGAAAGATTGGGAATGCTATCAACTGAACGGTTGACCTGAACAGGTATAGGTAACGGTTCATTATGCATCAGCTCATCATCTAAAGCATTACACAAAGCCGAGTTAAAAGGTAAGAAGAAAGGAAGAGACGTCGCAGTATTTTTAGCAGCACCAGATTGCATAAAAGATCCACTTTTGTCAGCAAAAGGAAACACATTTTCATTGAACTTAACATGTCTTGAAATGTAAACACGACCAGCATCATCTAAACATTTGTAACCATGCTGATTTGAACAATAACCAATGAACACGCACGGGGTAGATCTGTAATCCATTTTATGTTTATTGAATGGACGAATTAAAGGAAAACATAAGCAACCAAACACTCTTAAAAACTCATAATCAGGAACTTTGAGAAACAGCTTCTCATGAGGTGAAATATTGTTTAAAACTTTCGTAGGCAGCCTATTAATAAGAAAAACAGATGTGAAAAAGGCATCGGTCCAGTATTGAAAAGGAAGAGCAGCCTGTTTCATTAAAGTGAGACCCATCTCAACTATGTGTCTGTGTTTCCTTTCTACAATACCGTTTTGTTCAGATGTATATGGACAGGTAAACCTGTGATTGATGCCAAACTGACTAAGGTATCCTGCTAAAGCTTTGAATTCTCCTCCGCCATCTGTTTGTACAGCTTTGATCTTGTGTCCAAGCTGATTCTCCACTGCTCTGTGAAACTGCGGGAAGAAGACAGATACATCACTCTTTTTCTTAAGAAAATAGATCCACGTATATCTCGAACAAACATCTACAATACTAAGATAATACAAGTTGCCATTTGAAGAGACAGGAGCTGGTCCCCATAAATCCATTTCAAGCAGTTCTAAGGGCATGCTGTATTCAGTCATAGACTCAGAGAATGGCATTTTACAGCTTTTGCCAACAGCACAAGCAGTACAATGAGGAACCTGAGCATTCATATTCCAGTTAGAATGTTTAATCACCAAAGAAAACACATGTTGAGACGGATGCCCAAGTCTTTGATGTAAAACCATAGGAGAAAGTTTCAACTGATTTGCATTACACAACATCCTCGAGTTTATTAAAGCAGACGAATTACAGCTTTCATATGAAGACATACAATTCGATTTATTAACTACAGAATTCCTAGTATCATTATTACTATTAAACGAGCTGAAATCAAGTCTATATAAGCCTTGATGTTCCTGTCCATGCAGCAGAATATGGTGAGTGTCAGAGTCCCGAACCAGACAGTGAGTTTTGTGAAACTCAAAGTATACCCTATTATCCTTGGTAAACTGCGAAACAGAAACCAATTTTTTAGTAATCTGTGGAATGTATAAGAGATTGTTTAATAACAGAGGTTTAGATGCAGTATTTATAACAGATGTACCAATGCTGCATATGTCTAAGTAACTACCATTTGCTACTTGTACTTTACCCGAGCCTGCATAAGAATGTGAAGAATTGACAGGGGGAGTTCCATTTGACAGATGATTGGTTGCTCCCGAGTCTGGATACCAGGCTTTATCCGTGTGTATTCCAGCTGCTGATGTCGATGAGACTAGGTGAGCTTGACTCGGATTGTCAAGATTGACAGATGCAGCTGACACACTTGGAGCTGCAGAATATCCACCAGACAGAAATTGTTGAACAGGAGGGGCAGATGCAGTCGTATGTGTACCAGAATTGAGCTGATACATTGGTGGAGTATATTGCATAGGAGGATACATTTGAGCAGCATTGGTCATGTATTGGTTAAACATAGATGGAGCAAACATTGGTTGGGGATAAGGTGCAGATACAGGATGAGAATAGGTAGGTAAATGCTGAGAATAAGCGACAGGATGCATAGCAGAGACAGATGCTGAGGGAGAGTGAACACCATATCCATTACCAGGAGCAATCGACTGATTTGTACTTTGATTCTTAACATATGAAGAATCATCTTCATCGTTCCATTGAGAAACCAAATTTGCACTCATGTTTTCAGTCGAGGTAGATGTCACTCCCTGGAAATGTACATTAAACCGATTATAACATCGATTAACCAGATGTCCAAACTTACCGCAGAGTTGGCATTGCGGTTTGTTGTTGGAGTAGCCACGACCTCTGCCTCTACCTCTTCCATACGAGGTATTGTTTGGTTGATAATCTGGTGTACGTTGATTGAAACTCGTCTGACTCTGTGTCTGTCCTGAATCCATTGCCGAGACCTGTCCAGAATCCACCTGAATAGGCTTGTCATCAACGTTTTTTCCTATCACATTAGCTGCAGATAGAGATGTATCAAATATAGCATCTCTTTGCCTTGCTTCTGCATCAAGAAGCACAGAGGAAATCGATGCCAAGTCGTATGGATTTCGACTGGCATGAATTACAGCAACTACACTGTCATACTGTCCCTTTACTCCATTCAAAATAATGGATATCTGTTGCATCTCCTCTATTGGATGCCCACAACTCAACAGACTATCGCAAGTAAGTTGTATTTCAGTCAAATAATCTCTCATGGACTGATTTAGAAGTTTACGAACCTTGAGTCTGTCATATAGACTCATGATCCTCGTGGTTGACGATGACGAGAAGTTCTGGTGCAGTCTGTTCCATATTGCAGACGCTGTCATACAACCGACCAATCCTTTGCTGATTGGAGAAGCAATGGAGGCTAGAAGCCATGACGCCAATGAGCTGTCCTGCTGCGAGTACTTTGGAAACTCAGGATTTGGAATCCTGTTGCCTTCTTCGTCTTCCAGAAGTCGCGGAACTACCAGAGTTCCAAACAGATAACCTTCAAGATTTAAACCTCTAACAGCTAACAGCACTTGCTGTTTCCAGGACTGAAAATTGTCCTCTCCTGTTAGCTGACATATTCTCTTATTGAAGAAAGCAGGTATTATCTCATCCATTTGTACAGATATAAGCAGCAGTTGATTCTTTAACAACAGACAGTAATCAACAGCACAGAATAAGTTTTCGGACTGAAAACAGAGTACCTTCAGCTTCTTGCAGGATCTTCGATGTTGAGCAGATTAACCGACTGATTGCGACAATCGTAGCGCTTCTGAACGAATTAGAACAGCTCTGATACCATTTTAGTAATCTCACATCAAACTAGAATGAATTGAGAGAGAAGAAGAAGGAAAATCAGAAATCGGAAATGAAGAACACAACAGAAATAACAGAATTGCTTGGTGTGTAAGCTATCATTCAAAGTTAAGAGATTACATCCTAGCTAGTTCTATTTATATAGGATTACAAGAAGAGAGACTCTAGCTAACTACTTCTAACTAATTCTAGACAATTCCACAAGCTTCTATACGGTTCCTTGACCAACAAGGTAGTAACTTGTAGGCTAAGCAATCTTAACTTGTATGCTAAGCAACCTTCAATCTTCATACATCCTAACATTCCCTTAAGAAGTTTGATTTTGCAATTTGATTTTCAGCTTCACTTTCCATGCAGCTTTCATCTTCAATCTAACCATTACTTGATCAAGATCATTCATGATTTCCTGTTTTTCCACGCATGCATCTGCATTCAACATAACCCTTCATACCATATGAGAACATTTCAGACAACCTGATTTATTACATAACATCATCTTTCACGAATCATCTCATCTCGATGACAAATCAGATTATTGACAACCAAGCCTTCAACAGATCAACCTTTCCAATGCCTGATCTCTTGTCAATTCAGACAATTTCATACTACATATCATGCAGCCAATTCAAACTCAGATCAATCAGATCATACACGATGCAATTAACAGACATCTCTTCTTTTATTGATCCAACTTTCTTCTTCTTCTTCTTTTTTTCTTTTGATTGAGAGATGATCATCACACTATCCTTTTTTTTTCTCAATCTGACAGAGAGGTTTTCATGTGCCTCTATCTTACCAATGAAGTTGGGAGGTTTTCATTTTCCTCCATCTTTTCATCCTCAAACACCTACTCAAAGTTGCTTGAATGTTTTCTTTGAGTAGAGTTATTTTTGGATTCAAACTTCACCCTTTGTCAGACTAAAGATGACTGTTAATGCACATGACAGCTGAGATCAAATGAATGAATCGACACACACAAAAATGCAATGAAACTACCAAATTGATCAATCATCATCATTGCAAGGAAGAGTGAACAAGACTAGAAGCTGTCATAAACAATCGTCACCGAGATGAAGCAATCCCCAAGAAGATAACTGAAAGTGTACTAAATCAGATATCTGTAATGATAATCACAGGTATGAGTTCTATGTGTAAATGCAGAACAATCCAAAAAACAGAAAACCAGAGCAAACCTTACCAAGAACAGCAGATCAAGACAGAAAACTCAGCATATCAAGCGAAACATGATATCAAACACAAAATTAATCTTCACCTACTCTTAAACTAAATCAGAGTTATCCATTATATCACTAGACTGATCATTATGAATACTTACAGCCTGATACATCGTGAAGAACCCAAAAATACAGTGCTTTCAGCTCAGACTCTGCTTCATCAAAGGAAACACCTTTCGTCTTCAACTCCCCTAACCCAGTTCAGTTCACAATCCCGTCTCCTCCTTGTCTGTTTCCACTGATTAACTTCGTCGAACACTGTAAAACATCTCAATCTCATGTCATCGCCCGTACTTTCGACATTCCCAAATGTGATCGAGCTGCCGGTTGCTCGTTACCAAGGTTCTAGTTGCTCAACTGATGCCAGGGAGCTTCACTTACGGATGTGCAAGAATGAATTTTCCGATGATCTTTTATTGCGCAATACCCTTATCAATGTATACGTTAAATGTGCTGAACTGGATTGTGCCATTAAGGTGTTCAGTGAAATGTGTAGCAAAAACTCTGTTACATGGGCGTGCTTGATTTCGGGTTATACATTGAATGGTGCGCCCGAGGAGGCCTGTAGTCTATTTAGAGACATGATCCGTGAGGAGTTTGTGCCAAATCATTATGATTTGGGTAGTGTTCTAAGAGCATGCCAGAAGTCTGGTCAGCATGGTATAAAACTTGGAAAGCAAGTCCAGGGACTTACTTATAAGACTCCATATGCTGGTGACAAGGTTTCAAATGTGATGATATCCATGTACGGCAGTTTGGACTCAACTGATGATGCTATTCGTGTATTTAGTGAATTCAATCATATCGGCTTATTCTCAAAGAGGCGATGCGGAGTCTGCTTTTGAAATGTTTTCACTTATGCAGAAAGATGGTGATTGTGGAGATCATAGTTTAAAACTTAATGAGTACACATTTGGTAGCTTGCTGACTGCTACGTCTTCTTTGGGGGTTTCAGGTATGAACCTACTTGAACAGATGCTTACTAGAGTTACTAAATCTGTGGATTAAGAATCGCGATTTTGGATTAATTGATGAAGAACACATCTCGGTGGATGAAAATGGTAATTACGTCATTTTATGTATCTAAATAGTGACTTAACTGTGATTTCTAACGGTGAACAGTAAAAAAACCAATTAGTCACATTTCAAAACCAATTAATCACATTTTGAAACATGTGTAACCATTCTGAACAATGGTCAAACATGTGTAACCAATTAAGTAATTAACCCATAACTCAGACCCTTTAAGTCCAAACTCAACACGGTTAAAGACATTTACGGAGAAATTTAATTATCTACTTATTCTAATGTTTTTATTAGATACTTATTTAAATTTTTAACTTAACATCGTTTGTCCTATAATTTGTATGGAACGATAAAATGAATTAGGTGAAAAATTTAATTATATACTCACTCAAAAAAAAAATACAGCACGTAGATAATTTTACGACAAAAATGAAGCTATCTAAGCGTTAAGTTTTGACTTTTGGACTAACACTATAATACGACACATAAAAAATTATATATACATAAAGAGAATTTTGACCCTAGTCCAAAAAATATAAATAATACATAGCATCTTTCTTTACAACACGCTGCCTGTGGTAGCGAGTTGAGCATTATTTGCTCAACTCGATACCTGGGAGTGCGTGTTGAGCAAAGATTTGTTCAACATGCTACCCACTTGTAGCGCTTATACCTAAATTTTTAAATATCTCTTTTAAATATTTATTATTTTCAATATTTTTTCTTAATACTTACTTTTTCAAAAAACTTCTCGTTTGACAGTACAAAATTGATCCTTTTAATGCTTCTCGACAACCAACTTAGTCCAAACAGTAGTAGGTTAAGTGGAGTGGAGTAGGGTGGAGTAGGGTGGAGTGGAGGCCTACTCTGATCAATTCATTCATGTGATGATGTCGAAGGGAGAAGAATGGGGAGAGTAACTTATACCAGTTTAGCCTTTTATTTTATTTTATATGACGAGTTTGAATTTTAAAAATAAAAAAATATTTAAAATTAATAATTTATTACTTACAAACTAATTATGATACAATTCAAAATTATTTATAAATGTGAAATAAATATTTATAAAATGTTGCCCTCCTGATAAAACTCTAGACATCGTCGCATAAAAAGTAAAAATAACTTAGTAAATTATTTTTCAAAATAACTTATTTTTCAATTAGTAAATTATTTTGAATATTAATTAAAATATCTATTTACAATAATATTTTTTTAATAGATACATATTTGTTTTTCCAACCACTTGATGTTTAATGAAAAATTAAATTGTGTACCTATTAAAAAACATTTTAGTATGTAGATATTTAAATGTAATTCAAATGATTAAAAGAAAACATTAATTTTGGACTTACAAATTGACTATACGTATTACGTTCTGTCCTAAGTTTATATATGAAAATTTGACTTACACAAATATGACTTTGACCATGTAAGTCCAAACTCAACACGGTTGAAGACATTTATGGAGAAATTTAATTATCTACCTATTCTAAGTTTTTTGGATTTTTCTAATTAGATACATATTTAATTGTTTAACATAACATCGTTTGTGCTATAATTAGACTAGAACGATAAAATGAATTAGGTGAAAATTTTAATTATATACTCACTCAGAAAAAATAAAAAAACATTATAGTATGTAGATAATTTAATTACGACATAAATAACATTAACTAGACATTAATTTTAATTTATGAACTAATAGTATAATATGACACATCAATATATATATATATATATATGTATATATATATACATATAAGAGATAGACTTTTATCCCCAGTCAAAAAACATAATGCATTCTCTCTCTCTCTCTTTATATATATAAAGTAAACTGACTTTCACATGCAGGTGTAAAAGCAATTTCCTCAACACGCCACCTCTGGTAGCGAGTTTAATATTATTTGCTCAACTCGCTATTTAGGGGTGCATGTTGAGCGAAAATTTGCTCAACAAGCTACCCACTCGTAGCGTTTATACCTAAATTTTTAAATATCTTTTTCCATATGCTTATGTTTTCAAAAAATTCTTTGTTTTACAATACACAATCGAACCCTTTAATGCTTCCCGACAACCAATTTACTCAAACTAGTACTAGGTGAAGTGGAGTGGAGGGGTACTCTAATCAATTGATTCATGTGGTGTTGTCGAAGAGAGTGGGGGAGAGTAACTTATATCACTTTGTTTATTTATTTATTTTATAGGTAGAGTTTGAATTTTGAAAATTAAAAAAATGTTTACAATTAATATTTTATTACTTACAAACTAATTATGATATGATTCAAAATTATTATAAATGTGAAATAAATATATATAGAATATTGTCCTCCTTATAAAACTGTAGACATCGTCACATAGAAAGTAAAAACAACTTATTTTTCAATTTGTTAATTAGTAAATTATTTTGAAATTTTATTTATGTCTTACTCATATTAAAGCACTAAGGGCATGAATGAATATCTTAAAAGCTGAAAAGGTTAAAAAGGAGAATTAATCTATTTACTTTCAATTTAACTTGTTAAATTATATATTTATACCGTTTTTTAAAAGTATTTCCCATAATTTTAATCTATAATCCCACTGAGATAAAATTGAACCACCATATCCATAAAACTGACTAAGCTTGTAATATTGCAAAATTTTAAAATCTAATTCACACTTTCAAAGATAATTTTGAGCCTTTATAATAATAATAGTAGTAAAGTGCAAAAAAAAAAAAAATACATACAGTGGTAAAGAAGTACTCTGAAGCATAGTTATCAGAGTCGGACCGGACCGGCTTTGGTTCAGTTAAAAGACCGTTTTACAAATAAACAGTATTTGAACCGGGTTCAACCGGGCGGTTTTGGGAAAACCGGACGGTTTCCGGTTCACTTTTTATTTGATTTTTTTTTTCAACCGTTTTTTTTATAGGTAATTATGTTTTTTGAGGTTTTTGACGAGCACCTCTTCCAGCCTTCTCCGCTGCTAATCCTCTCAAAAACACGGGGACACTTCTCTGGAAATGTCGCCTTCCAATTTGGGTGCTCGATCAAATAGTTCCACTGCCTGAGATCAGCACATTGCTTGTTCAGTCTCTGGTAAATTTTAATTACTGCAACATCTTACTTACCTTATCAAGTGCCCGTATCTTAATCAGTTAATCTCATAACATACAGTTTAATGATGGATCTCTCAAGCTCTCTATGATATATGCTGCTGTTTTTGATTTACAGATAGCCATAGTTTAATGTATATCTAGACAAGAATAAGGAGACTGACTGGATATGCCGCACTATATTTGAGTTTAGGCTTACCTCCTTATATTCTCCACAAAATCCGGTCCTTCGTGACAAAGGTGAAGTAGAGCATGAGTGAAGGATTTCGGAATCTGAAAGTCCATTCATTACCAAAGCATAATGGACTTGATAACTGGACCTACATAAGCAACGACGGAGCATTATTACCAAGCTATTGAAAAATGGGACTTCCTTCTGAGGAAAACATTGGTTAATAAAATGAAATAATATAAGAGCTTTAATGCAAGGTGTGCAAAAGATGTTCTTACCAACAAGGAGCAATTGTGAATTTGTCGGTCAAGGTATCATACGTATCTAGCAATTTCATTATGTACTATGAGGTAATTATATTTGTGTTTGAGACTATGTATGTATTTTAAGTTTTCATTTTTTCCCCCTTTGAACAGTGAACCACACACTGAACCGGGTTGGACCGGGTTGGACCGGCCAAACCATGAACCGACCTCCTTATCGGTTCAATGGCCGGTCCGGTTCTGATAACTATGCTCTGAAGGAGAGATGATGATGAAAAGGACAGGGAAGGGCCCAACGCCTGGGAAGAAAGAACATCAGTTTTTTTTTTCCAAACAGTTGGAGTTATTTATTTGAAAGGAAACACATGGTTTCTACAAATGTCCGTAAATTGTATTGTACGAACACTTAAAAGAGAAAATTAGGGGTGTTAATTTTGGATATGACTCATAGTTGACTTGTCTATGTGTCGGGTTTATATCGAACATTTTGAACTCGTGAGTCATTTTGACACGATCCGTACGAAAAATGGGGTTGGGCTTGAGTCGTATGTATCAATATGTGGGTCAATTTGTGGACTCTTATAATTAAATATATATTTTAATAAATGATATATTTTAATTAAATATGTGGGTCAATTTGTGGACTCTTTTGGTCGTGTGCCTATAAAGAGGATGAGGTGAACTCAAGGTTGAATGGGCAGCAGACAACCCTGCCTTAGTCTGCTTTGAGAAGCGACTGAAAAGTTTAGGTCCCTGAGTGCCTACAACACAAAAGCTAGAAAAGGAAAAGGGTCAGAAAATTACTCAATCAATACAGACTGGTGCGAACTGCTGAATGCCCGTCAGTCTAAGCATGGACTCTGAAGTCTCCGCGACTGAGCGAACCGAACAGAAGTCTAGTTGCTTATGACGTCGTACAAAGTCAACAATGGCATTATGATCACTTCCCGACAGATCACCAAAGCTAGAAGGGATATCCCGCTCCAGATGAGAAAGCTCTGAAGGCACACCACCCTTACAGAGGAAATAATACTTCTTTTCGTTTGATTTGGTGGCCCGAAATTCGTCCACCTGTCGAAAGTTAACATTTCAGTTCCAAGCCTGACTCCTCAAACTTCATCCAGCGAGTTTGGAAGTGATGAAGGTGGTTAGCCCCGGTAGGCAACTGATAAAATCATTGGAAGAAAGAAAGTGAATACGTCCATCTCTGACGTTGGGTACTAGTTGCGTGGGACCTATCCCGTAATAGCAACAGAGAGCCTTGAGGTCGTTGCAAAGAGGAAAACACAGCCCAACATCAATCTAGGTCGCATAGACATAAACCTCTACTTTACGGGGGTAATGCAGCCTTAGGCCCGGATACCTAGGTGCATCTGCTTCTCCTAAACCCGTCAAGGCGACCACGACCTTGAACTGAGCCGACCTCAACTCATTGAGTTCAATATCTAAGAAAAACATCATGGCAAGACAAGAGCAAGACTAAAATAACAAATAGGAGGGAACTTTACCGCCTATAAAGAAAAAAGAAAAGGCAAAAGACTACCTGTCGGAGAAAAGACCGGAACATTGGTCTCGGGCACGTCCACCACGATCGGTGCGACGACCTGACTTCTAGAGGTTGGTTTCGGCAGAGAGGCCTTTTGTTCTTGCACCGGGGAAGAAGCATCCCTGATGGAAAGAGGGGCATTGGAATCCCTAGTCGTAGCTTTCTGCCAGATGTAGAATGGGCAGGGGAATGTTTGGAAGGCGAACCCTTGCGAGAAGTCTGATTCTTGTCGTAAAAACAAGATTTTTACTTTGAGTAAAAGGTTTAAGAGAAAACCTTGAATAGAGGATTAAGGCACATAAAGGAGCAATTGAACTCTGGAAGTAGGAAAGCTTGGACACGTAAAGTACTAACGAGGCGTTTCTTTCATGGAAATCGGAATAAGGAATACAGAATAGGGAATAGGAATAGGGAATAAGGAATAGGAGATAAGAATATGAAGTTGTTTATTTGGTGGAATGGAATGGAATGGAATAAGGAATTCTGTTGTTTATTTGGTGGAATTGTATATGGAAAGGAAATGGAATATGGTAAAATGACATATTTGTCCCTCCTTGTATATGTATAGTATATAATATATATAATTTGTATTAATTAATTTTAAAATTAAGAATAATAAAAACTTATAATATAATTAATTAATAATTAAAAAAAATAAAATAACTTATTTAATTAATTATTAATTAAGATAAAATTGTTGAATTAATATAAATTTTAAAGTAAGGGCATTTCGGTCATTTCGCCTCCTATTCCTCATTCCTAGCGCGCCTGACTTAGGAATTCCGAGCTTTTCACACGGAATGTCTAAGCCTACCCCGCCCGAAATCCGTAAGCCAAATTGTTGCAATTCCGCGAAAAGAACAACTTCTTACGGAATCCGTAAGCCGAATTCCTTTTCCATTCTGTGAAAAGAACATGCCATAAGTGACCAAGGTTGGATTTTTATAGCAAAAAAATGGGGAAACCGAACGGTTATATCCAGAAAAACCAGACAATGATTACACCCCCATTTGGGGCAAAATCGAAGCAATGTCAGAACCTAAAGGATTACATCGGGGAGACAAAGGGTCGAAATAGTACGAAAAACTGCCAGCCTAACCCCTATTACGAAAGTCAAAGAAACGAGCATACATCAGATGTCCTTTCGACCTCATGGCAAACAGTGCATTCATTAAATACTCAAAACCTTACAGACAAGCGTGCTCGCCAAAGAGCTAAAACAATACCCTCCTAAGACCCTATCAACGGTAGCGTTCGCCCGAAGAGTAGCGAATGATCATCCATAAACCCTAGCAATCCAAAGCGTTTGGCTAATATGGTAAAAGATCAACATTCCAAAAACTCTAGCAACCAAAACTGTTTGCCAAAAGATACAAAGCATTAAAATGCACAAATATCAATCAAATACATCAAATGTCCAATCAAGAAGTCACTATCTCAAACCCTCTATCACAAGATCTAGCTCGACCGAAGAAACTTCAGTCAAGCTTTGGGGGCAACTGTTGGATATCGATAGTGGCAACCCAATATGGGATAAGGTCTCAAAGACCCAATAATGTTTCAGAGGGGTAAAACCCAAATCATTTAGAACTGGTCTAGTACCAAACCCGAAACTAAAGTAGTCGCCAAAGTTTCTACAGGTCGCCATCGGCCAAGGTCAAAGCCTCATACTTCTCGCCATGGGAGCGCTCACAAAGAGAGTCAAACCTCTCAAATATGGTCCCACAACCGCCACCGAATATACAACCACAATGTCCAGCATATCTTAGACACATATTCTACAAATATTACGTAAGGCAACTGCACTATTACGTGATAACCGCAGTATCTTCTATCCTTATCTATAACGACACAATATTTACAGATATATTCGGTTAGCCAAAACTGTTTGGTCTTCCATGCCTATAAATACTTTTAGTTTATATACATTACATTGCGTTTTGAGTTCATAGACACATTATACTCATTTAAGCATCAGAGTGGGACATAGAGGAACCCCATCTGTTGCGCTCCCTTTCTTGCAGGTTCATCGGAGCTCTAACGAAAGCTTGCAGTCATCAACCAATTGACATTCAAATCACTCTCAAATCAGCATCCAGTCATCACTTGAGAAATTTAGACCCCACAGTCCTAAAAAATATAATTGTTTTTTTTATTAAACCCTAAAAATGTATATATGACCATAATTTTATTTTTAGTTTAATTCTATTTTAATTCTGACTCTCACTAAATTAATGAGTTTTTAACTGATCATCTGTCGGGGAGTATAATAACATTTTGTAAGTTTTGCGTGCCTGAATCTATTATCTTTTATAAATTTAAGAAAATAGTCATTGCTTGAGTAAATATATAAAGATCAATATTATCCGTTCATTTAAGTAAGTTTTTAATTCAATTGTATACAGATTCTAATTTTAAAGAAAAATACAGTTCATAAAAATAAGGTAAGAATCACAAGGGTATAATTGGCAATTCACAATATGTTTGATCTCTCTAACCTTACACCCCAAGGAGATACACTGCTAAAAGGAAACTAAACCTCTATTACTACATAAATATGACCAAACAGATAAGAATCTACAACTACAAGCAGCCATGCTCATGTCCATCACCTGAGACTCGCTTCATCAAAATATAAACTCAGACTTCAAACTAAAATTGATTAAAACCTTGAATCAACCGAGGAGGAAAAGACCGTGAGGAGGAGTACGTAGGCGGAGGTGGCCAAGAGGAGGACGTAGGAGGAGGTGGCCGAGATGAGGTAAGAGGCGGAGGTGGGCAAGAGAAGGTCGTAGGTAGGGCTTCAACCAGACCCTTCAGACATGTTTTTTTTTACTATTTCGGTCGGGGTACAAAAAAGTATTCAAAATCAAATTAAACAACAAAATAATTCGATTTAACAATTTTTACATATTTTTCTACTAAATCAATTAAACAACTAAAATAACTATTTAATAACAAAATTATTATTTGTTTGTATTCATTGATTAATTATATTAATTAATATAATATATTAAATTATACACGTATATAAGGTCGAACCAGACTCCACGATATTTTAGATTCGTATATAAGGTCAAACGGTCTAAAAATATGTTTTATACAAAAAACATATGACGATAAACCGAACCGTACATTTTCGAACAATTTCTTTGGGTTCAGACCAGTTTGATTTTCATCGAATTTTTGGACCACTCAGGTTTTGCTTTCACCTTAGCCGTAGGCAGAGATGGTCGAGAAAAGGCCGTCGGTAGAGGTGGCCGGGCACGTGGTGGCCGTAGTGGATACGAAGGAGGCCCGACGGAAGTGGTCGAGGAGGAGGAGACCCACCGGAGGTGGCCGAGGAGGAGGTCCGACGAAGGCAGACGTAATGGAGGAGGAGGCCCGACGAAGGTGGTTGTAGTGAAGGAGAAAGATGAAGATAACCTACCTTGAGGAGGAGGAGAAGAATTGTGGGGAAGAGGTTCACTGCTGCAGTGCTGCTAAAGAGGGGGAGGGGTCCTAGGGTTTATGTTTTATTAGTATGAACTCGTTGGTTCAATTGACGAACTGCAGTCGAACTAGACGAATTGGGAACTGACCCTCTTACTGGTTCAACGACCGGTCAAGTTCTGATAACTATGCTTTTAACTCAGACACAACCAGAAACACATGTAGACAAAAGAAATCTTTTCAGAATGTGACACAATTTAAGTATTGATAGATTTTAGTCGAATGCAAGTGAAATTATCAAGAAGAAATCAACTTATCTAGGTTTGCTTGAGCATGAAACTATAGTAGCTTGAGGACGAAGACATATATTGAGAGAGTATGAGTTCTGTTATAACAAAATCAACTGAAACTGAAATAAATGAAATTTCACTAATTGGAGAAGAAAATGATTACAAAGAGATTCTTGATATATTTATAGTCTAAGACTAGTGACTAGAATCACAATTCTAAAAACTACAACACACTTCTTAGTCTTGACAATAATCCAAGAACATATATTTTTCATAACCCCTAACATTCCCTATCCAAGATATTCTTCAAACATGCTTACTTAATCTTGTTTGCTTACCTCCTGAACGTATGATCTTGATCTTCTGTCCTAATTATTCAAGTGCAGCCTTTGTACTTTTTATACATAAGAAGAGTCTGCCATATTTCCATCATAACATACTTGTACATAGGCTAACTTAATTTCAGTTGATATGCTCTTTATCATACTATCACGGTCGAAAATAACAAATCATATGTCAAAGTGACAATTCAACACCAGTGGTGCACAAATCATAAATAATCTCAAACATATGATATTGATGATTACTTAGATTAGCGCAAACTTAACAAATAAGAATAATCTTCACAACAACCAGTTTTAATCTCGTGAGATATAAATGTGAAGCCAACTTCTAAAGTCAAATGATACATACATCATGGACATGATATTGAGTCATCCTTGATTGTTTATGTTCTCTCTTCTTCTTTTATTTTTTCACTTTTGTTTTTCTTTGAGATGTCAACTTCATTGGTTGATCTTGATGAAACAATCTGTTTTCAATTGTTCTTGCTTTAAACACATATATCTTCCATGATAGGAAGGGTTGAACCTTCACATTTTGTTTCTCAAACTAATGAAGGAGTGTCTTTAACGTTGTCTCTTTATTTGATTATTTTTGAAATCAAACCCCATGAGACACATCTGTGGAAGACTCAATAAAAGTCTGAGATCATTTATTGACAAAAGAAGAAGAACTTCACAAGAATATGATCACAAAAGAAACACACAATGGAAGATTAAAGTAAGATGTAGAAGTAATATGCTGCACAAAGTAAACGGTCAATACACATTCTGTTTAATGAATGTGTTATGTTTTGAACCAAAGGAGAGAAAAGAACTTGAAACACATATTCGCCAGAGAAGAGAAGGCAAACAAGAGACAAGAAATAAAACTCCTTCAACCATGCACTTGGAGAGGGTATCTACTTCCTGAAAAGAATACACACAAAGTTTTTGACGAAGAGGAATAAAAAATTTCTCAGTAAGAGGCTTCATAAGGCAAACTAATCATCTGAAGGCATAAAATTAACCAGCACTTGACTACTACTGACATTTTCACGAACAAAACTTAAATCAATCTCCATATGTTTCATCTTTGAGTGATGAATAGGGTTTTCAATCAAAACTGTAGCACTAGTATTGCCACACTAGACAAATGAAATGGACAAAAGAGAGTCATGGAATTCTTGAAGTAAGGACTTGAACCAAAGTATCTACATATAGTATTAGTTATAGCCTGATACTCAGCTTCAACACATGATCTGGAAATAACAGTCTGCTTCTTGGAGCTCCACACAATTGGATTGCCATTGAGCAAAAGAAAATGACCAGAGACTCATTTCCGATCTGTTACATCTAGGGTTGCAATTTCTGACACGACACGATCTGCTTTAAAGCGTATATGGGTTTGAACTTAACACATCTTGTGTCTAAACACTTCTGATCTGTAGATATCTATATAAATACTATTAACTAATTGTGTCTAATCGTGTCATGCATACTTGTGATACGTTTAAATGCACGATTAACTAATTGTGTCTAATCGTGTCTAATCGTGTTTAATCGTGTTTAATCGTGTTTAATCTTGTCCAATCTTGTCGTGTATACATGTGACACATTTAAGTATAATAATAATAAAATATTATTATAATCACTTAGGTTTTAATATTGAACTTTGAAGACCTTACTTTGTATATATGGATTCGTGTTCTCAAGAATATGTTAAATAACTTGTAGAATTAGTAAATTCTGTGTCGTATCGTGCCTAATTGTGTCGCGTTTAATCGTGTTGTGGCTAATCGTGTCATATCGTATTACCCCAAATGTTTTCATTTTTTTAAAATGAAAGTTAATCATGTCACATGTGATATGTTAGTTAATCATGTCGTGTTTGAAGTTTTGAGACACATTTAAGACTTATCCGTTTAGACACGACACGATTGGACACGACACAATTGCCACCCCTAGTTGGATCCTTGCCCGAGTCTGCATCAACATAAGAAACAAGAGAGACTTCAATAGAGGTAACAAAACTGGTCTGAAATAACAGACCATGAAACAAGGTGCCTTTGAGACATTCCAGAACATTAACTAAAGCATTCCAATGACACAATATTGGAGAATGAACAAACTGACTCAGTTTGTTAACAACAAACACAATATCAGGTCGAGTAGCACATATATGTTGAAGAGCCCCATAGGCTTTTAAAACTAACCGGTTCGAATGAACTGGTCTGGTCTGTAACTGGTTTGGTTTGAACCGGTTCAGCCGAACTAGTTCCAAAACCAAACCAGCATTTTTAGGCTTCAAATAGACTAGTTCAAAATAGTACCAAAAATTCAGTTCGAATCGGTTCGACTCGACTTGTTTTTTGATAATTGTTTATACTTAAATTTAAATTAAACCACTTTAAACCTATAAAATTTTAGAACCGGTTTGAAGAAAAATCAACTAAACCGGTTTGAAATTAAACCAAACCTAGATATGTCTTTAATATACCAAACCTAGAGATATATTGGACTCTCGTATGTTGATGTTGGACAGGATTTCAGTCGATTGTGTAACATATTTTCAATCGGTTCAATGTATTTTTCAGTCGGTTCAGTGTTTTTTCAGTCGGTTCAGTGTTTTTTCAAGCAGTTCAGTATTTTTTTAATCGATTCAGTATGTTGGACTGGATTTTCAGCCGTTTAGTTTCGGTTTGAACCATATTATTTCCGAACCAAAATTGTTATTAAAAAAAACAGACCAGAACAGTTCGAACCGGTTCTTAATCGCTTCAATCCAGACCAGTTCTTTTTTCCATAAACCAGACCAGTTTTTTTAGAAACAGAAAAAAGTACTGATTTTTTACAAACCAAACCACTTCAGTTCTGAACCGGTTCGACCCCGAAACGGTTCATGAACAAGCCTAGAGCCCCAACCATACTTTTATACAAATCAACATTAGGACATGGAGAAGTATCCTTATCAGATATGACTTTGGTTAAAAAATTACTTGTCATTGGTGTAAGCATATGACAAGAATCAGACATACCTATTTTGTGAAGAAGCTCGACAATGTACTTATGGTGGCTGAGTAGCAAACATTCATCCTTAACATGAACATACATCCCTAAAACATAATTGAAAGTACCTAAGTCTTTCAATCGAAATTCAGTGTTTATTTGGGTAATGACTTCCTCAACATCTTGTGAATTATTTCCAGTGACCACAGCTTGCAAGACTATCACATGTCTATTGAATGTCAGCAAGATAGTCACAAAGAGATTGAGTAATCAGTTTCATACTCTTGAATCAACCATAAACACTCATAACTCTAGTGGTTGAAGACGATGAGAACATCTGATTGAGTTTAGACCAAACTGAACTAACTGTCATACATCCTAACATATATCAATTCACTTGAGGACATATAGAAACCAACAACCATGAAGCCAAAGAGTTATCTCTTTGCTGATACTTAGCATATGCAGGATTTGGGAACAGTTAGAACACCATAGAGATGAGATTCCAAGTCAAAACCACGAACTACAAGAGGTACCTGCTGTTTCCAAGACTGAAAATTTTCATCTCCGGTCAGCTGACATAATTTCTTGTTTGAAAATGCAGATGGAAGCAGATCCTCAATTCGTAGATGCTGACAATAGAGATGGTCGAATTTGCGATTCGAAAGCAGAATTCATAGCTAAATAATGAGCTACTTGTTATAATAACCAAATTCGTATAGCTCTGATACCATTTTAGTCGAATGCAAGTGAAATTATCAAGAAGAAATCAACTTATCTAGGTTTGCTTGAGGATGAAACTATAGTAGCTTGAGGACGAAGGCGTGTATTGAGAGAGTATGAATTCTGTTATAACAGAATCAACCGAAACTGAAACAAATGAAATTTCACTAATTGGAGAAGAAGATGATTACAAAGGGATCCTTGAAGTGTTTATAATTTAAGATTAGTGAATAGAATCACAATTCTAGAAACTACAACACACTTCTTAGTCTTGACAACAATCCAAGAACATATATTTTTCATAACCCCTAACAAGAGAGAGAGACTTCAAGAACATCCCATTGTAGGGAGATTTTTGAAAAAAGTAAGTATAAATAAAAATCTATTTAAAAATTTAGGTATAAGCGCTATGAGTGGGTAGCATGTCGCTACCACGGGCAACCTGTTGAGCAAATTGCTCAACACGTGCATGTGGTAGCCATTTTAATTTTTTTTTTGTACATATATATATACAAAGAGAAAGAGAAAGAGAGAGAGTGAACATTATTATTTTTTTGTCTCGAGCCAAAAGTCTCTCTTTTTATATATACATATATATATATATATATATATATATATATAATTCTTTATGTATCGTATTATACGGTTAGTGCAAAAGTCAAAACTTAACGCCTAGTTAGCATCATTTACGTCGTAATTAAATTATCTACGTACTGTAGTATTTTTAAATTTTTTCTATGTGAGTATAAAATTATTTTTTTCACCTAATTCATGTGATCGTTCTGGTCAAATTATAGGACCAACGATTTTAGGTTAACAAATTAAATATATATCTAATAAAAAATCCAAAAAACAGAAGATAGATAATTAAATTTTGTCATAAATGTTTTTAACCTTGTTGAGTTTGGACTTAAAGTCTTAGTTTTATTTTTTTAAGTCACATTTTCATATCTCAACTTAGGGCAGACCGTATAGTCAATCCGTAAGTTTAAATTTAATATTTTGTTTGAATAATTTGAATCACAATTAAAATATCTACTTACAATAATTTATTTAATAGATACATATTTTTTTCGACCACTTCATCTTTAATTAAAAATTAAATTATGTATCTACTAAAAAATATTAAAATAATTAAAGTATGTAGATATTTAAATGTAATTCAAATGATGCAAAAAAAACATTAATTTTAGACTTACAGATTGGCTATACGCTCTGCCCTAAGTTGAGATCCGAAAAGTTGACATAAAAAAAGGGTTAATTACCTCAACCGTTACTTATGTTTGGCCCATGTGATTAAAATGTTACTCAACTTTTTGGGTGTAGCTGAAACGTTACTTAAGTTTGAAGATGTGACTGAATGGTTACTCCGTGAAGTTTCCGTCAAATTTTACCGTCTAAATGTCACGTGCAAAGCACATGACCCAATTTAAACAATTTGAAGTCAATATAAAGTACGATTATACCCTCAACTCTTATTTCCCTCCAACCCACCCTTTCATACCTCATTCCACAGACTCTGTTGATTTGCTGCACCGAACTCCCCCTCCTCAACAACATTGCGTTTTAGAAACTACATCTGCAAGTAAGCTTTCGTTTTCGATTCGATTGAATTGCAACTTCATTGGCTTTTCGCATTCTACTGTGTGATACCAGTTCGGTTTGGGGTTCTCTAGTGGGCTTCGCTAGAGACGTTCTGATTGCAGAGACAGTCGACGCACCTCAGTCTGCTGACGACATCTCGGTTACTATTCAGTTCAGGCCGCTGAGGTAATTGCAAATCTGAGCTCGTCCACTCAGATCTATTTGAAATTAGGCAGTTCTGATAGCAAGTGTCGATTTCTTAGTTGTGCCTTTTGAAATGCATTTCAGTTTTTATGATTCCTTTGTAGTGGAAGAGAATATCAAAGAGGAGATGAGATCGCATGGTATGCTGATGGAGATAAGACTGTGAGGAACGAATACAATCTAGCCACTGCTTATGCATTTGGTACGAATAACAAATCTTATATTGATTTCATTGTTGTAGATAAAGTTTATGGACCTCATACAACTACACAGGATGTTTAGGAAGTTGCTGCAAATAATACAGAGGGTTGTCTCATGCACAGATACAGATACATAGGGTTTTTATACAGAAGCTGCAAGTGAAAACATACAACAAAACTTTTGATTGGTCTCTCAAGGCAAAGATGATGGGGAGGAAAGCAATTGAAGCTGCTCGAGTCTTTGTTGAAGAGACTAGGATGAACGATTCTCTCAGTGCTGATGACTTTCTTATTGAAAGAGAAGACATGTTGAGAAGTTTGTTCCTTGCAAGTGAGCTAATGCCTGGTACAAACAGATGAAAACCAAAATATATGCAAACAACCTTATTGGCCCTTAGAATTGTACTCGATTCCCTTTTTATCTTCAAACTCAACAATTTGGGCCATAGGTCCAAAGTAAATGAGCTGGTTTATTGCTATTTTGGTGAGTAAGTTGGAGGTCTAAGTGATCTGTAGCTTCTGCAATTAGTGCCTTATATCAACACAACTCCCATTTTTACACTGATTTGCAATCAGTGTTCTTATAGACTTTCGTGTCTTAAACTGGAAAATACTTACAGTGACTATGACCAATTGTAGGGGCAAGCCGTTTAGTCAAGAATATTCATGCAAAAGGAGTACCAATTTGTGTGGCAACTGGGTATGATAATGTCATATTCTTCTGCATCATTTGTTTGAGTTACTGAAATAGAAATTTTCTGCAATCTTGTGTTTTGAACAATTTCTGATTCAAATACTTGATTTTGCTTTCTTTCTTTACTTGCAGATAATGAACCCGTCCTTCCAGACTGAAGAGCGTTAATGGTTCTGGATCAGCCACTCAAGACGGTCCTTCCAAAGAGAACGAGGCAATTCTGGCGATCTACACAGTAGAGTAGAGTCAGGTTCATTTTGTTAGTTATGAAGGTTATGTTTTGGGATGTATTCTGAATTCTGGATTTTTATGCATTCTGTGTTTTCGGATTTATTTTGGATTTTAGTAACGGCTGAGTAACAAAATGTCCAAACTTAAGTCACCTTTTAATCACAGTTCACAAACGTAAGTCACCTTTTAATCACAGCTCAAAAAAGATAACACTTCATTTAACAGCATGTCCACAAACATAAGTCACCACTTTCGCAAAATAAACATTGTTACAGACAACTATTTCTTCGCAATTGAACTTAGAAAAAAAACTACAAATACAACAACAACAATTACCAAGACTGCAACTAACTTCCGATTGGGTCGACTTTCAAGAGCTCGGGTTTTCGCAGCATCCAATTGTTCTTTCAAATGTTTCTCTCTTTGTTGAAATTGAATCACTGCAATCCGACCGTAAGGGCACATAGCTGGATATTCCCAGTCAAAAAAACCACATCCGGGGTTCTGCACATACTACAAAAAAAGAAACAACAAACAGTTACCTTATATTTGACGATTTAAGGTTCGAAAATAAGGCTTTACGGTTCAAATTACTGCAGCAAAACGAATTAGGGTTGCCAAATTACCTCAAAATTGGGCCATCCATGGAAACGGCGAGATAAATTCTGCCACGTACCAGCAGATTTGACGGAGAACACAAGCCCACAGTAGCACATTCTCAGACGCGAATCTCCGTGGTTGGGATTAGGGGAAAAGATTGACCGAGATCGAACCTTTCTACGGTTGTCAGAACCCATAGGACAACATTCATCCGCAGACTTCATGGCTTCTGTCTTCAGTTATTCAGTTCTTCTCAATTGGGTTCTTCGGTTCTTTGATTCTTCCTTCTTCTCACTTCTCTTCGCGCTCAAACTTCTCCAGACCTAAGAACCAGTTGCTGTTAAGTAGACAAGCTGTTTAGGGTAGTTTGGGAACTTCAAAGTACAACCACATCACGTGACAAGCACATGTGACTACTTAACGGGAAGAAATAACGGCAGTTACGTGATAGTAACTGTTCAGTCACATGTGTCAACATAAGTAACAGTTGATCTCAAGTTTGAACAGTTCAGTCACATTGCCCAACATAAGTAACAGTTGAGGTAATTAACCCTAAAAAAATATATCTTTGACCATGTAAGTCCAAATTCAACACGGTTGAAGACATTTATGGCAAAATTGCATTATCTACCTATTCTAAGTTTTTTGTTTTTTTCTAATTAGATACATATTTAATTGTTTAACCTAACGTCGTTTGTCCTATAATTAGACTAGAACGATAAAATGAATTAGGTGAAAAATTTAATTATCTACTTACTCAGAAAAAATCAAAAACATTATAATACGTAGATAATTTAATTATGACATAAATGAAATTAACTAGTTATTAATTTTAACTTCTGAACTAATAGTATAATACGACACATAAATTGTTTTATATATATAAGAGATAGACTTCAACATCACCACATGAATCAATTTATTAGAGTAGGCCTCCACTCCACGTAACCTAGTACTGTTTTGAGTAAATTGGTTGTCGGGAAACATTTAGGGGTTCAGTTTTGTATTGTAAAATGAGCATTCAGGGCCCCGGTTTCGTTTTTAGGGATTTCTTTGGGTTTCAAGTAATTTATGAAACACATCACTTGTTTGAATAATATCGTTATTTCATTCTTCTTACAAGAAATAATATGATTTTCGAGGCAGAACGGGAATGTGGCGACGCTCTGCAGTTCTCCGAATTGCCCATTCCGCTACCAAACCCACCTTGTTATCATCGCCGAGGCTCAGATTCAGCAACAAGTTGAGAGCTTTTTCACGCATGACCGAATCGTCGGAGTCAAGAACACTGAGCACAACCGACACGGTGTCCGACTCAGTCAGCTGCTGACGGAACGTCACATCGCGCTTTGAGAGCTTGGCGAGACGAGAAAGTGAAGCGACGGACAAATAAGGCAACGTGAGGGCCGAGATAAACGCCTGGGGCTTGTCGGAGTTCTGGGTTACCGACGGTTTTGTTGACGGATGAAGGGTGTGGTTAGAGATCAAGCTGCAGAGGGTGTGGTTGGGGATGAGGGAGGGTCGTGGATGGAGGGGCAGTTTGGTGATGGGACAAGTCTGGTGGCCGATGTCAAGCCATCGCTGGATAGACATATTGCCTATGTGACTTCAAAGATTAGAGAAGAGAGACCAACTCTCCAAATTTCTGAACAGTGAACCGCACATTGAACCGAGTCCAATCGGGTTGGACCGGCCGAACCAGGAACCGACCCCCTCACCGGTTCGAGGATAGAATTTTAAAAATAAATATTTAATATTGTTATTTATTAATTATAATTATATTTGAAGTAAATATATATATAATAATAATAATCTAAATAGTGTATTTGTATATATAATTATTAGCTTATATTTGTGTATATATTCTTCACATATTTTTAAAAAATAAAACAAATAAATAAGAACCAATTAACTATTACTAAATAAAATGTTTATAAATGACTTTTTTTATAGTTCTATTACTAAATGAATTTAACGTATATGTAATGAATATACTATAAACAATAAACATTACAAAAATTAAAAGGTAAGTTGAATAATATTATATCAATATCAATAACAAAAATAAAAATATTTTTATTTTTTAAGTTAGTTAATCATATTATTTAATCATATTAATATAATAATATGATTAAAAATTATTTTAATTTGATTTATTTTTACTAATTAATATAATAATTTAAATTTTATATGAGACTAAATTTATATAACTATGTGCAAAATGTGGGCCAGTTCTAGTTAGTAAATTATTTAGAACTTCAAATTTTAACTAACAGATATGTACTTAACCATTTAAGAATAAATTAAATTTTAAAAAGCTTGAAACTAGTTCACTAATATATAAAATTAAGCTATCACTAATTATATTTTATGCATTATGATGTTATGTAAAGTTTAGCTAAATGACTTTATCAATAGTTATAAGTAAACAATTTTTAATATGTGTTGAAATCGATTTTACTCAATTTTTAGCACCGTTCTTATTGGGTATCGAGAGTGACGGCACAATATGGGATAATGCCTCAAATGCCCAATAACTTTTCAGAGGGGTAAAACTCAAATCATTCAGAATTGGGTCGACCCACATTTAGGGTAAGCTCACACCCATAAAGTGGTTCAGTACCAATCCGAAACTAAAGTGGTCGTCAAAGCCTCGTACTGGTCGTCATAGGATTACTCGCCAAGAGAGTCAGACCTCTCAACTCTGGTCCCACAACCGACACTGAATATACAATCACGATGTCCTGTGAATATCGGGCACATATTCTACAAAGATTATATAAGACAACTGCAATATTACGTAATAACCGTAATATCTGCTATCCTTATCTACAACGACACAATATTTACAGATATATTCGGTTAGCCAAAACGGTTTGGCCTTCCATCCCTATAAATACTCTTAATTTATATACATTACATTACGTTTTGAGTTCATACACAGTATACTCATTTAAGCATCAAAGTGGTACATAGAGGAACCCCCTCTGTTGCGCTCCCCTTATTGCAGGTTCATTAGAGCTCCGGCGAAAGCTTGCGGTCATCAACCAATTGACATTCAAATCACTGCCTAATCAGTATACAGTTAGCACCTGGGAAATTCAGACCCAATATTTGGCGTCGTCTGTGGGAATTGAGCAAATAGTAATGCACACTCGCTCTAACCGAAATTGTCGGAAACATGCTAATGTGTAATCCCAAGATAGCTCAGAGTCCACCGCCGCTTCGCCGCTCCATCAACAAGAACTTGCTAGCCAAGCAGTCCCTAATACCGTCTCTCCGAGACCGACACAGGAACACATTGGTAATTCAAGACCGGATCCGATTACACCTCCCACCGAGATTCCAGTTCGACCAACCATTCAAGTGGCCGAGGAAACCATTCAGGTCATCGCGGAGATGCTATCCCTCTTGGAAACTATCATAGGACAGTCTCGCAGACAAGACCCTGCTCCTCATGATGATCCTCATCCCGGGGGGCCACTATAAGCAGAAACTGGAAGTTCGCATGCCATCGCTCCTCAATAATACCAATAGATGACCTATGTACATCAGTTCATGCCTCCGGCCTCGACCGAAGTGTCGACAGTTAACCACTATGTTAATCCTTTGAGTGTTTCACCGACTAGAGAACAGCAACCTCATATCACTCTTGGCCAAGTTGAGAAGCTCATCAACAAAAAGATAATGGAACAACATGGAGCCGTCATGACCCCCTTTCAAGAACGATCCTACTATCCATTCATCGCTACCCTTATAGTAGTCAGGATACTAGAGGATGTGGTGGCACGACCCATCCCCGAATACGATGGCGTAGGAGATCATGTGATCCACGTCAACAGGCATGAAGCCTCTCTTTTGGGTAAGTCGGATGATGATAACCACTTAGCCTTGAAATTTTCGTCAACTCTTTCGGGTTCAACGTCGTCTTGGTTCTTCGACAGTTCAGGCCGCTGAGGTAATTGCAAATCTGAGCTCGTCCACTCAGATCTATTTGAAATTAGGCAGTTCTGATAGCAAGTGTCGATTTCTTAGTTGTGCCTTTTGAAATGCATTTCAGTTTTTATGATTCCTTTGTAGTGGAAGAGAATATCAAAGAGGAGATGAGATCGCATGGTATGCTGATGGAGATAAGACTGTGAGGAACGAATACAATCTAGCCACTGCTTATGCATTTGGTACGAATAACAAATCTTATATTGATTTCATTGTTGTAGATAAAGTTTATGGACCTCATACAACTACACAGGATGTTTAGGAAGTTGCTGCAAATAATACAGAGGGTTGTCTCATGCACAGATACAGATACATAGGGTTTTTATACAGAAGCTGCAAGTGAAAACATACAACAAAACTTTTGATTGGTCTCTCAAGGCAAAGATGATGGGGAGGAAAGCAATTGAAGCTGCTCGAGTCTTTGTTGAAGAGACTAGGATGAACGATTCTCTCAGTGCTGATGACTTTCTTATTGAAAGAGAAGACATGTTGAGAAGTTTGTTCCTTGCAAGTGAGCTAATGCCTGGTACAAACAGATGAAAACCAAAATATATGCAAACAACCTTATTGGCCCTTAGAATTGTACTCGATTCCCTTTTTATCTTCAAACTCAACAATTTGGGCCATAGGTCCAAAGTAAATGAGCTGGTTTATTGCTATTTTGGTGAGTAAGTTGGAGGTCTAAGTGATCTGTAGCTTCTGCAATTAGTGCCTTATATCAACACAACTCCCATTTTTACACTGATTTGCAATCAGTGTTCTTATAGACTTTCGTGTCTTAAACTGGAAAATACTTACAGTGACTATGACCAATTGTAGGGGCAAGCCGTTTAGTCAAGAATATTCATGCAAAAGGAGTACCAATTTGTGTGGCAACTGGGTATGATAATGTCATATTCTTCTGCATCATTTGTTTGAGTTACTGAAATAGAAATTTTCTGCAATCTTGTGTTTTGAACAATTTCTGATTCAAATACTTGATTTTGCTTTCTTTCTTTACTTGCAGATAATGAACCCGTCCTTCCAGACTGAAGAGCGTTAATGGTTCTGGATCAGCCACTCAAGACGGTCCTTCCAAAGAGAACGAGGCAATTCTGGCGATCTACACAGTAGAGTAGAGTCAGGTTCATTTTGTTAGTTATGAAGGTTATGTTTTGGGATGTATTCTGAATTCTGGATTTTTATGCATTCTGTGTTTTCGGATTTATTTTGGATTTTAGTAACGGCTGAGTAACAAAATGTCCAAACTTAAGTCACCTTTTAATCACAGTTCACAAACGTAAGTCACCTTTTAATCACAGCTCAAAAAAGATAACACTTCATTTAACAGCATGTCCACAAACATAAGTCACCACTTTCGCAAAATAAACATTGTTACAGACAACTATTTCTTCGCAATTGAACTTAGAAAAAAAACTACAAATACAACAACAACAATTACCAAGACTGCAACTAACTTCCGATTGGGTCGACTTTCAAGAGCTCGGGTTTTCGCAGCATCCAATTGTTCTTTCAAATGTTTCTCTCTTTGTTGAAATTGAATCACTGCAATCCGACCGTAAGGGCACATAGCTGGATATTCCCAGTCAAAAAAACCACATCCGGGGTTCTGCACATACTACAAAAAAAGAAACAACAAACAGTTACCTTATATTTGACGATTTAAGGTTCGAAAATAAGGCTTTACGGTTCAAATTACTGCAGCAAAACGAATTAGGGTTGCCAAATTACCTCAAAATTGGGCCATCCATGGAAACGGCGAGATAAATTCTGCCACGTACCAGCAGATTTGACGGAGAACACAAGCCCACAGTAGCACATTCTCAGACGCGAATCTCCGTGGTTGGGATTAGGGGAAAAGATTGACCGAGATCGAACCTTTCTACGGTTGTCAGAACCCATAGGACAACATTCATCCGCAGACTTCATGGCTTCTGTCTTCAGTTATTCAGTTCTTCTCAATTGGGTTCTTCGGTTCTTTGATTCTTCCTTCTTCTCACTTCTCTTCGCGCTCAAACTTCTCCAGACCTAAGAACCAGTTGCTGTTAAGTAGACAAGCTGTTTAGGGTAGTTTGGGAACTTCAAAGTACAACCACATCACGTGACAAGCACATGTGACTACTTAACGGGAAGAAATAACGGCAGTTACGTGATAGTAACTGTTCAGTCACATGTGTCAACATAAGTAACAGTTGATCTCAAGTTTGAACAGTTCAGTCACATTGTCCAACATAAGTAACAGTTGAGGTAATTAACCCTAAAAAAATATATCTTTGACCATGTAAGTCTAAATTCAACACGGTTGAAGACATTTATGGCAAAATTGCATTATCTACCTATTCTAAGTTTTTTGTTTTTTTCTAATTAGATACATATTTAATTGTTTAACCTAACGTCGTTTGTCCTATAATTAGACTAGAACGATAAAATGAATTAGGTGAAAAATTTAATTATCTACTTACTCAGAAAAAATCAAAAACATTATAATACGTAGATAATTTAATTATGACATAAATGAAATTAACTAGTTATTAATTTTAACTTCTGAACTAATAGTATAATACGACACATAAATTGTTTTATATATATAAGAGATAGACTTCAACATCACCACATGAATCAATTTATTAGAGTAGGCCCCCACTCCACGTAACCTAGTACTGTTTTGAGTAAATTGGTTGTCGGGAAACATTTAGGGGTTCAGTTTTGTATTGTAAAATGAGCATTCAGGGCCCCGGTTTCGTTTTTAGGGATTTCTTTGGGTTTCAAGTAATTTATGAAACACATCACTTGTTTGAATAATATCGTTATTTCATTCTTCTTACAAGAAATAATATGATTTTCGAGGCAGAACGGGAATGTGGCGACGCTCTGCAGTTCTCCGAATTTTCTCTCAAAGCACCGACTATTCTCCGAATTGCCCATTCCGCTACCAAACCCACCTTGTTATCATCGCCGAGGCTCAGATTCAGCAACAAGTTGAGAGCTTTTTCACGCATGACCGAATCGTCGGAGTCAAGAACACTGAGCACAACCGACACGGTGTCCGACTCAGTCAGCTGCTGACGGAACGTCACATCGCGCTTTGAGAGCTTGGCGAGACGAGAAAGTGAAGCGACGGACAAATAAGGCAACGTGAGGGCCGAGATAAACGCCTGGGGCTTGTCGGAGTTCTGGGTTACCGATGGTTTTGTTGACGGATGAAGGGTGTGGTTAGAGATCAAGCTGCAGAGGGTGTGGTTGGGGATGAGGGAGGGTCGTGGATGGAGGGGCAGTTTGGTGATGGGACAAGTCTGGTGGCCGATGTCAAGCCATCGCTGGATAGACATATTGCCTATGTGACTTCAAAGATTAGAGAAGAGAGACCAACTCTCCAAATTTCTGAACAGTGAACCGCACATTGAACCGAGTCCAATCGGATTGGACCGGCCGAACCAGGAACCGACCCCCTCACCGGTTCGAGGATAGAATTTTAAAAATAAATATTTAATATTGTTATTTATTAATTATAATTATATTTGAAGTAAATATATATATAATAATAATAATAATCTAAATAGTGTATTTGTATATATAATTATTAACTTATATTTGTGTATATATTCTTCACATATTTTTAACAAATAAAACAAATAAATAAGAACCAATTAACTATTACTAAATAAAATGTTTATAAATGACTTTTTTTATAGTTCTATTACTAAATGAATTTAACGTATATGTAATGAATATACTATAAACAATAAACATTACAAAAATTAAAAGGTAAGTTGAATAATATTATATCAATATCAATAACAAAAATAAAAATATTTTTATTTTTTAAGTTAGTTAATCATATTATTTAATCATATTAATATAATAATATGATTAAAAATTATTTTAATTTGATTTATTTTTACTAATTAATATAATAATTTAAATTTTATATGAGACTAAATTTATATAACTATGTGCAAAATGTGGGCCAGTTCTAGTTAGTAAATTATTTAGAACTTCAAAGTTTAACTAACAGATATGTACTTAACCATTTAAGAATAAATTAAATTTTAAAAAGCTTGAAACTAGTTCACTAATATATAAAATTAAGCTATCACTAATTATATTTTATGCATTATGATGTTATGTAAAGTTTAGCTAAATGACTTTATCAATAGTTATAAGTAAACAATTTTTAATATGTGTTGAAATCGATTTTACTCAATTTTTAGCACCGTTCTTATTGGGTATCGAGAGTGACGGCACAATATGGGATAATGCCTCAAATGCCCAATAACTTTTCAGAGGGGTAAAACTCAAATCATTCAGAATTGGGTCGACCCACATTTAGGGTAAGCTCACACCCATAAAGTGGTTCAGTACCAATCCGAAACTAAAGTGGTCGTCAAAGCCTCGTACTGGTCGTCATAGGATTACTCGCCAAGAGAGTCAGACCTCTCAACTCTGGTCCCACAACCGACACTGAATATACAATCACGATGTCCTGTGAATATCGGGCACATATTCTACAAAGATTATATAAGACAACTGCAATATTACGTAATAACCGTAATATCTGCTATCCTTATCTACAACGACACAATATTTACAGATATATTCGGTTAGCCAAAACGGTTTGGCCTTCCATCCCTATAAATACTCTTAATTTATATACATTACATTACGTTTTGAGTTCATACACAGTATACTCATTTAAGCATCAAAGTGGTACATAGAGGAACCCCCTCTGTTGCGCTCCCCTTATTGCAGGTTCATTAGAGCTCCGGCGAAAGCTTGCGGTCATCAACCAATTGACATTCAAATCACTGCCTAATCAGTATACAGTTAGCACCTGGGAAATTCAGACCCAATATTTGGCGTCGTCTGTGGGAATTGAGCAAATAGTAATGCACACTCGCTCTAACCGAAATTGTCGGAAACATGCTAATGTGTAATCCCAAGATAGCTCAGAGTCCACCGCCGCTTCGCCGCTCCATCAACAAGAACTTGCTAGCCAAGCAGTCCCTAATACCGTCTCTCCGAGACCGACACAGGAACACATTGGTAATTCAAGACCGGATCCGATTACACCTCCCACCGAGATTCCAGTTCGACCAACCATTCAAGTGGCCGAGGAAACCATTCAGGTCATCGCGGAGATGCTATCCCTCTTGGAAACTATCATAGGACAGTCTCGCAGACAAGACCCTGCTCCTCATGATGATCCTCATCCCGGGGGGCCACTATAAGCAGAAACTGGAAGTTCGCATGCCATCGCTCCTCAATAATACCAATAGATGACCTATGTACATCAGTTCATGCCTCCGGCCTCGACCGAAGTGTCGACAGTTAACCACTATGTTAATCCTTTGAGTGTTTCACCGACTAGAGAACAGCAACCTCATATCACTCTTGGCCAAGTTGAGAAGCTCATCAACAAAAAGATAATGGAACAACATGGAGCCGTCATGACCCCCTTTCAAGAACGATCCTACTATCCATTCATCGCTACCCTTATAGTAGTCAGGATACTAGAGGATGTGGTGGCACGACCCATCCCCGAATACGATGGCGTAGGAGATCATGTGATCCACGTCAACAGGCATGAAGCCTCTCTTTTGGGTAAGTCGGATGATGATAACCACTTAGCCTTGAAATTTTCGTCAACTCTTTCGGGTTCAACGTCGTCTTGGTTCTTCGACAGTTCAGGCCGCTGAGGTAATTGCAAATCTGAGCTCGTCCACTCAGATCTATTTGAAATTAGGCAGTTCTGATAGCAAGTGTCGATTTCTTAGTTGTGCCTTTTGAAATGCATTTCAGTTTTTATGATTCCTTTGTAGTGGAAGAGAATATCAAAGAGGAGATGAGATCGCATGGTATGCTGATGGAGATAAGACTGTGAGGAACGAATACAATCTAGCCACTGCTTATGCATTTGGTACGAATAACAAATCTTATATTGATTTCATTGTTGTAGATAAAGTTTATGGACCTCATACAACTACACAGGATGTTTAGGAAGTTGCTGCAAATAATACAGAGGGTTGTCTCATGCACAGATACAGATACATAGGGTTTTTATACAGAAGCTGCAAGTGAAAACATACAACAAAACTTTTGATTGGTCTCTCAAGGCAAAGATGATGGGGAGGAAAGCAATTGAAGCTGCTCGAGTCTTTGTTGAAGAGACTAGGATGAACGATTCTCTCAGTGCTGATGACTTTCTTATTGAAAGAGAAGACATGTTGAGAAGTTTGTTCCTTGCAAGTGAGCTAATGCCTGGTACAAACAGATGAAAACCAAAATATATGCAAACAACCTTATTGGCCCTTAGAATTGTACTCGATTCCCTTTTTATCTTCAAACTCAACAATTTGGGCCATAGGTCCAAAGTAAATGAGCTGGTTTATTGCTATTTTGGTGAGTAAGTTGGAGGTCTAAGTGATCTGTAGCTTCTGCAATTAGTGCCTTATATCAACACAACTCCCATTTTTACACTGATTTGCAATCAGTGTTCTTATAGACTTTCGTGTCTTAAACTGGAAAATACTTACAGTGACTATGACCAATTGTAGGGGCAAGCCGTTTAGTCAAGAATATTCATGCAAAAGGAGTACCAATTTGTGTGGCAACTGGGTATGATAATGTCATATTCTTCTGCATCATTTGTTTGAGTTACTGAAATAGAAATTTTCTGCAATCTTGTGTTTTGAACAATTTCTGATTCAAATACTTGATTTTGCTTTCTTTATTTACTTGCAGATAATGAACCCGTCCTTCCAGACTGAAGAGCGTTAATGGTTCTGGATCAGCCACTCAAGACGGTCCTTCCAAAGAGAACGAGGCAATTCTGGCGATCTACACAGTAGAGTAGAGTCAGGTTCATTTTGTTAGTTATGAAGGTTATGTTTTGGGATGTATTCTGAATTCTGGATTTTTATGCATTCTGTGTTTTCGGATTTATTTTGGATTTTAGTAACGGCTGAGTAACAAAATGTCCAAACTTAAGTCACCTTTTAATCACAGTTCACAAACGTAAGTCACCTTTTAATCACAGCTCAAAAAGATAACACTTCATTTAACAGCATGTCCACAAACATAAGTCACCACTTTCGCAAAATAAACATTGTTACAGACAACTATTTCTTCGCAATTGAACTTAGAAAAAAAACTACAAATACAACAACAACAATTACCAAGACTGCAACTAACTTCCGATTGGGTCGACTTTCAAGAGCTCGGGTTTTCGCAGCATCCAATTGTTCTTTCAAATGTTTCTCTCTTTGTTGAAATTGAATCACTGCAATCCGACCGTAAGGGCACATAGCTGGATATTCCCAGTCAAAAAAACCACATCCGGGGTTCTGTACATACTACAAAAAAAGAAACAACAAACAGTTACCTTATATTTGACGATTTAAGGTTCGAAAATAAGGCTTTACGGTTCAAATTACTGCAGCAAAACGAATTAGGGTTGCCAAATTACCTCAAAATTGGGCTATCCATGGAAACGGAGAGATAAATTCTGCCACGTACCAGCAGATTTGACGGAGAACACAAGCCCACAGTAGCACATTCTCAGACGCGAATCTCCGTGGTTGGGATTAGGGGAAAAGATTGACCGAGATCGAACCTTTCTACGGTTGTCAGAACCCATAGGACAACATTCATCCGCAGACTTCATGGCTTCTGTCTTCAGTTATTCAGTTCTTCTCAATTGGGTTCTTCGGTTCTTTGATTCTTCCTTCTTCTCACTTCTCTTCGCGCTCAAACTTCTCCAGACCTAAGAACCAGTTGCTGTTAAGTAGACAAGCTGTTTAGGGTAGTTTGGGAACTTCAAAGTACAACCACATCACGTGACAAGCACATGTGACTACTTAACGGGAAGAAATAACGGCAGTTACGTGATAGTAACTGTTCAGTCACATGTGTCAACATAAGTAACAGTTGATCTCAAGTTTGAACAGTTCAGTCACATTGTCCAACATAAGTAACAGTTGAGGTAATTAACCCTAAAAAAATATATCTTTGACCATGTAAGTCCAAATTCAACACGGTTGAAGACATTTATGGCAAAATTGCATTATCTACCTATTCTAAGTTTTTTGTTTTTTTCTAATTAGATACATATTTAATTGTTTAACCTAACGTCGTTTGTCCTATAATTAGACTAGAACGATAAAATGAATTAGGTGAAAAATTTAATTATCTACTTACTCAGAAAAAATCAAAAACATTATAATACGTAGATAATTTAATTATGACATAAATGAAATTAACTAGTTATTAATTTTAACTTCTGAACTAATAGTATAATACGACACATAAATTGTTTTATATATATAAGAGATAGACTTCAACATCACCACATGAATCAATTTATTAGAGTAGGCCCCCACTCCACGTAACCTAGTACTGTTTTGAGTAAATTGGTTGTCGGGAAACATTTAGGGGTTCAGTTTTGTATTGTAAAATGAGCATTCAGGGCCCCGGTTTCGTTTTTAGGGATTTCTTTGGGTTTCAAGTAATTTATGAAACACATCACTTGTTTGAATAATATCGTTATTTCATTCTTCTTACAAGAAATAATATGATTTTCGAGGCAGAACGGGAATGTGGCGACGCTCTGCAGTTCTCCGAATTTTCTCTCAAAGCACCGAGTATTCTCCGAATTGCCCATTCCGCTACCAAACCCACCTTGTTATCATCGCCGAGGCTCAGATTCAGCAACAAGTTGAGAGCTTTTTCACGCATGACCGAATCGTCGGAGTCAAGAACACTGAGCACAACCGACACGGTGTCCGACTCAGTCAGCTGCTGACGGAACGTCACATCGCGCTTTGAGAGCTTGGCGAGACGAGAAAGTGAAGCGACGGACAAATAAGGCAACGTGAGGGCCGAGATAAACGCCTGGGGCTTGTCGGAGTTCTGGGTTACCGATGGTTTTGTTGACGGATGAAGGGTGTGGTTAGAGATCAAGCTGCAGAGGGTGTGGTTGGGGATGAGGGAGGGTCGTGGATGGAGGGGCAGTTTGGTGATGGGACAAGTCTGGTGGCCGATGTCAAGCCATCGCTGGATAGACATATTGCCTATGTGACTTCAAAGATTAGAGAAGAGAGACCAACTCTCCAAATTTCTGAACAGTGAACCGCACATTGAACCGAGTCCAATCGGGTTGGACCGGCCGAACTAGGAACCGACCCCCTCACCGGTTCGAGGATAGAATTTTAAAAATAAATATTTAATATTGTTATTTATTAACTATAATTATATTTGAAGTAAATATATATATAATAATAATAATAATCTAAATAGTGTATTTGTATATATAATTATTAACTTATATTTGTGTATATATTCTTCACATATTTTTAACAAATAAAACAAATAAATAAGAACCAATTAACTATTACTAAATAAAATGTTTATAAATGACTTTTTTTATAGTTCTATTACTAAATGAATTTAACGTATATGTAATGAATATACTATAAACAATAAACATTACAAAAATTAAAAGGTAAGTTGAATAATATTATATCAATATCAATAACAAAAATAAAAATATTTTTATTTTTTAAGTTAGTTAATCATATTATTTAATCATATTAATATAATAATATGATTAAAAATTATTTTAATTTGATTTATTTTTACTAATTAATATAATAATTTAAATTTTATATGAGACTAAATTTATATAACTATGTGCAAAATGTGGGCCAGTTCTAGTTAGTAAATTATTTAGAACTTCAAAGTTTAACTAACAGATATGTACTTAACCATTTAAGAATAAATTAAATTTTAAAAAGCTTGAAACTAGTTCACTAATATATAAAATTAAGCTATCACTAATTATATTTTATGCATTATGATGTTATGTAAAGTTTAGCTAAATGACTTTATCAATAGTTATAAGTAAACAATTTTTAATATGTGTTGAAATCGATTTTACTCAATTTTTAGCACCGTTCTTATTGGGTATCGAGAGTGACGGCACAATATGGGATAATGCCTCAAATGCCCAATAACTTTTCAGAGGGGTAAAACTCAAATCATTCAGAATTGGGTCGACCCACATTTAGGGTAAGCTCACACCCATAAAGTGGTTCAGTACCAATCCGAAACTAAAGTGGTCGTCAAAGCCTCGTACTGGTCGTCATAGGATTACTCGCCAAGAGAGTCAGACCTCTCAACTCTGGTCCCACAACCGACACTGAATATACAATCACGATGTCCTGTGAATATCGGGCACATATTCTACAAAGATTATATAAGACAACTGCAATATTACGTAATAACCGTAATATCTGCTATCCTTATCTACAACGACACAATATTTACAGATATATTCGGTTAGCCAAAACGGTTTGGCCTTCCATCCCTATAAATACTCTTAATTTATATACATTACATTACGTTTTGAGTTCATACACAGTATACTCATTTAAGCATCAAAGTGGTACATAGAGGAACCCCCTCTGTTGCGCTCCCCTTATTGCAGGTTCATTAGAGCTCCGGCGAAAGCTTGCGGTCATCAACCAATTGACATTCAAATCACTGCCTAATCAGTATACAGTTAGCACCTGGGAAATTCAGACCCAATATTTGGCGTCGTCTGTGGGAATTGAGCAAATAGTAATGCACACTCGCTCTAACCGAAATTGTCGGAAACATGCTAATGTGTAATCCCAAGATAGCTCAGAGTCCACCGCCGCTTCGCCGCTCCATCAACAAGAACTTGCTAGCCAAGCAGTCCCTAATACCGTCTCTCCGAGACCGACACAGGAACACATTGGTAATTCAAGACCGGATCCGATTACACCTCCCACCGAGATTCCAGTTCGACCAACCATTCAAGTGGCCGAGGAAACCATTCAGGTCATCGCGGAGATGCTATCCCTCTTGGAAACTATCATAGGACAGTCTCGCAGACAAGACCCTGCTCCTCATGATGATCCTCATCCCGGGGGGCCACTATAAGCAGAAACTGGAAGTTCGCATGCCATCGCTCCTCAATAATACCAATAGATGACCTATGTACATCAGTTCATGCCTCCGGCCTCGACCGAAGTGTCGACAGTTAACCACTATGTTAATCCTTTGAGTGTTTCACCGACTAGAGAACAGCAACCTCATATCACTCTTGGCCAAGTTGAGAAGCTCATCAACAAAAAGATAATGGAACAACATGGAGCCGTCATGACCCCCTTTCAAGAACGATCCTACTATCCATTCATCGCTACCCTTATAGTAGTCAGGATACTAGAGGATGTGGTGGCACGACCCATCCCCGAATACGATGGCGTAGGAGATCATGTGATCCACGTCAACAGGCATGAAGCCTCTCTTTTGGGTAAGTCGGATGATGATAACCACTTAGCCTTGAAATTTTCGTCAACTCTTTCGGGTTCAACGTCGTCTTGGTTCTTCGACAGTTCAGGCCGCTGAGGTAATTGCAAATCTGAGCTCGTCCACTCAGATCTATTTGAAATTAGGCAGTTCTGATAGCAAGTGTCGATTTCTTAGTTGTGCCTTTTGAAATGCATTTCAGTTTTTATGATTCCTTTGTAGTGGAAGAGAATATCAAAGAGGAGATGAGATCGCATGGTATGCTGATGGAGATAAGACTGTGAGGAACGAATACAATCTAGCCACTGCTTATGCATTTGGTACGAATAACAAATCTTATATTGATTTCATTGTTGTAGATAAAGTTTATGGACCTCATACAACTACACAGGATGTTTAGGAAGTTGCTGCAAATAATACAGAGGGTTGTCTCATGCACAGATACAGATACATAGGGTTTTTATACAGAAGCTGCAAGTGAAAACATACAACAAAACTTTTGATTGGTCTCTCAAGGCAAAGATGATGGGGAGGAAAGCAATTGAAGCTGCTCGAGTCTTTGTTGAAGAGACTAGGATGAACGATTCTCTCAGTGCTGATGACTTTCTTATTGAAAGAGAAGACATGTTGAGAAGTTTGTTCCTTGCAAGTGAGCTAATGCCTGGTACAAACAGATGAAAACCAAAATATATGCAAACAACCTTATTGGCCCTTAGAATTGTACTCGATTCCCTTTTTATCTTCAAACTCAACAATTTGGGCCATAGGTCCAAAGTAAATGAGCTGGTTTATTGCTATTTTGGTGAGTAAGTTGGAGGTCTAAGTGATCTGTAGCTTCTGCAATTAGTGCCTTATATCAACACAACTCCCATTTTTACACTGATTTGCAATCAGTGTTCTTATAGACTTTCGTGTCTTAAACTGGAAAATACTTACAGTGACTATGACCAATTGTAGGGGCAAGCCGTTTAGTCAAGAATATTCATGCAAAAGGAGTACCAATTTGTGTGGCAACTGGGTATGATAATGTCATATTCTTCTGCATCATTTGTTTGAGTTACTGAAATAGAAATTTTCTGCAATCTTGTGTTTTGAACAATTTCTGATTCAAATACTTGATTTTGCTTTCTTTCTTTACTTGCAGATAATGAACCCGTCCTTCCAGACTGAAGAGCGTTAATGGTTCTGGATCAGCCACTCAAGACGGTCCTTCCAAAGAGAACGAGGCAATTCTGGCGATCTACACAGTAGAGTAGAGTCAGGTTCATTTTGTTAGTTATGAAGGTTATGTTTTGGGATGTATTCTGAATTCTGGATTTTTATGCATTCTGTGTTTTCGGATTTATTTTGGATTTTAGTAACGGCTGAGTAACAAAATGTCCAAACTTAAGTCACCTTTTAATCACAGTTCACAAACGTAAGTCACCTTTTAATCACAGCTCAAAAAAGATAACACTTCATTTAACAGCATATCCACAAACATAAGTCACCACTTTCGCAAAATAAACATTGTTACAGACAACTATTTCTTCGCAATTGAACTTAGAAAAAAAACTACAAATACAACAACAACAATTACCAAGACTGCAACTAACTTCCGATTGGGTCGACTTTCAAGAGCTCGGGTTTTCGCAGCATCCAATTGTTCTTTCAAATGTTTCTCTCTTTGTTGAAATTGAATCACTGCAATCCGACCGTAAGGGCACATAGCTGGATATTCCCAGTCAAAAAAACCACATCCGGGGTTCTGTACATACTACAAAAAAGGAAACAACAAACAGTTACCTTATATTTGACGATTTAAGGTTCGAAAATAAGGCTTTACGGTTCAAATTACTGCAGCAAAACGAATTAGGGTTGCCAAATTACCTCAAAATTGGGCCATCCATGGAAACGGCGAGATAAATTCTGCCACGTACCAGCAGATTTGACGGAGAACACAAGCCCACAGTAGCACATTCTCAGACGCGAATCTCCGTGGTTGGGATTAGGGGAAAAGATTGACCGAGATCGAACCTTTCTACGGTTGTCAGAACCCATAGGACAACATTCATCCGCAGACTTCATGGCTTCTGTCTTCAGTTATTCAGTTCTTCTCAATTGGGTTCTTCGGTTCTTTGATTCTTCCTTCTTCTCACTTCTCTTCGCGCTCAAACTTCTCCAGACCTAAGAACCAGTTGCTGTTAAGTAGACAAGCTGTTTAGGGTAGTTTGGGAACTTCAAAGTACAACCACATCACGTGACAAGCACATGTGACTACTTAACGGGAAGAAATAACGGCAGTTACGTGATAGTAACTATTCAGTCACATGTGTCAACATAAGTAACAGTTGATCTCAAGTTTGAACAGTTCAGTCACATTGTCCAACATAAGTAACAGTTGAGGTAATTAACCCTAAAAAAATATATCTTTGACCATGTAAGTCCAAATTCAACACGGTTGAAGACATTTATGGCAAAATTGCATTTTCTACCTATTCTAAGTTTTTTGTTTTTTTCTAATTAGATACATATTTAATTGTTTAACCTAACGTCGTTTGTCCTATAATTAGACTAGAACGATAAAATGAATTAGGTGAAAAATTTAATTATCTACTTAGAAAAAATCAAAAACATTATAATACGTAGATAATTTAATTATGACATAAATGAAATTAACTAGTTATTAATTTTAACTTCTGAACTAATAGTATAATACGACACATAAATTGTTTTATATATATAAGAGATAGACTTCAACATCACCACATGAATCAATTTATTAGAGTAGGCCTCCACTCCACGTAACCTAGTACTGTTTTGAGTAAATTGGTTGTCGGGAAACATTTAGGGGTTCAGTTTTGTATTGTAAAATGAGCATTCAGGGCCCCGGTTTCGTTTTTAGGGATTTCTTTGGGTTTCAAGTAATTTATGAAACACATCACTTGTTTGAATAATATCGTTATTTCATTCTTCTTACAAGAAATAATATGATTTTCGAGGCAGAACGGGAATGTGGCGACGCTCTGCAGTTCTCCGAATTTTCTCTCAAAGCACCGACTATTCTCCGAATTGCCCATTCCGCTACCAAACCCACCTTGTTATCATCGCCGAGGCTCAGATTCAGCAACAAGTTGAGAGTTTTTTCACGCATGACCGAATCGTCGGAGTCAAGAACACTGAGCACAACCGACACGGTGTCCGACTCAGTCAGTTGCTGACGGAACGTCACATCGCGCTTTGAGAGCTTGGCGAGACGAGAAAGTGAAGCGACGGACAAATAAGGCAACGTGAGGGCCGAGATAAACGCCTGGGGCTTGTCAAGCAAGCAAGCAACAACTACCATGTTCAAGAAATAGAGATACTGGAAGAGCTGGCAGTAAGGGCGAACTGTTTTATAAACATGGAGAGGGAAATCTATGAAGCTAATTTTTTGGTATCAACCTTGCCAAGAGCTACTCCAGAGCCCTGACACGATGGAAAAAATAAAAAGAAGCCTAGATCTGAAGCCCCCAGACCAAGCCATCGAGAGGTTCCTAAGTATTTCACGTCTTTAAACAGGAAGATCTAGATGAAACTACTCGAGATGAGCAAGACAACCAATGCCCTGAAAGAGTTCTCATCCCATGGGTAAATATTCAGAGAGCTACTGTCACTATTACAAAGCGAAAGGCCACAAGATCGATTATTGTCGTATTCTCAATCGCAACATCGAGAAACTAATCTAGAGAGGCATGCTGAAGCAGTTTGTGGCAGGAAGGGAGCGCAGTCGAACGCCTTCATGTAGAACCCGTTCGCCAGTCCCTCAAGAACAATCTAGCCCATCCTAGGGAAAAAAGGTAATAAACCTAATCGTCAGAGGGTTTGGAGCCGGAGCGAGGGGTCCAATGCAAGAGAAATATATGCCACACAAATCTCCACAGTTGCACAACTGGGAAAGAGACCTCGTCCTGAGGAAGATATCATCGTCTCATTCTCTAAAGAAGACGGGGCACATGTCACAACTCCGCACAATTATGCTTTAGTCATTACGATAGACGTCACAGGATGTGATATGAAAATAATTTTGATCGATGAAGGAAGTTCGACAGACATTCTATTCCTGGAAACTTTCGTAAAGATGGGCAAATCCAAAACATATCTCAAGCGAGTCGAGTTTCCGCTCATTGGCTTTACTGGGAGAACAACATATCCGATGGGAGCCATAACCCTGTCGGTAACCCTGGGCGAAGGATGGAAGATCATAGAGGTGTTGGTCGCCTTTATAGTGGTCGACGCACCCGCCTCATATAACGCCATCTTGAGGGAGGACCACCATCAATCCAAATAAGATCGTGACCTCCACATTCCACCGTAAAATGAAGTTCCCCACACAAAATGGGATTGGAGAAGTTCTAAGCGACCATTCATCATCACGACAATGCTATGTGAACTGCTTTCGCAAGAAGAACCAATGGGAGTATCTCTCCATCGAGACAGAGGCTGACACTCGTGAGGACAAAGCTCGACCAACCCCAATGGAAGAACTGACAGAAGTTGAGATAGATGGTCCAATAAGGTGCGCATGAGAAGCACCTTGAATGACGACCAAAGAGATGCAAGAATATAAGGAATTGTTCGCTTAGAATCCAATTGCTCAGAAAAAGAAGGTCATTCAAGTCGGACAAGCGTTTGGCGATTAGGCAAGAGGTATGAAGACTACTTGAAGCCAAACCCTAAACCTAGTGAGGTACTCTTTCAAAATTGGGCCACAAACCCAGTGCTGGTTAAGAAGTCGAATGGAAAATGGAGAATGTGCGCTGACTTCCAAGACTTGAACAATGCTTGCCCCAATGATTCGTACCCCCTGCCGCGAATTGAACAGCTGGTGGATGCAACCTCTGGTCACGATATGCTGAGCTTTATGGATGCCTATTTATGCTACAACCAGATCCGAATGCACCCGGCCGATGAAGCCCACACAACATTCTACGCTGCCAACGATATACTTTGCTACAAGGTGATGCCCTTTGGCTTGATAAACGTGGGGGCAACCTATCAACGAATAGTAAATCAGTTGTTCCAAGAAATGCTGGGGCAAAATTTGGAGGCCTATGTATACGACATGCTCGTCAAGTCGATCAAGGGGAGCCCTCATATAGAAGAGCTTCGAGAAGCATTTGAATGCATGAGGAGGCACAGTGTTCGCCTGAATCCAACGAGATGGGCCTTTGGAGTGAAATCAGACAAATTCTTGGGTTTCATGGTCAGCGAAAGAGGAATTGAGGCAAACCCCCAAAATCTCAAGGTTATAGAAGAGATGAAGTACCCGACTTGCCACAAGGAAGTCCAGAGTATGAACGGTCGCCTAGCCGCTCTTAATCGTATCCTCTCAAGGGAGAGCGACAAGTCCCTCCCGTTCTTTCAAACTCTCAGGGGAAACTGCAAGTTCGGGTGGACGCCGGAGTATGAAATTGCCTTTCAATCACTCAAGCAGCACTTGTAGACACTCCCGGCTTTGGTGAAGCCCATTCCCAATGAACCACAATTTCTATATATAATTATTAGTGAATTCGCAGTCGGTGCAGTCTTAGTAAATGAAGAGGGAAGTAAGCAGAATCCAATCTACTTTGTAAGCAAATTGTTTAATTCGGATGAAATAAAATATATCAAAATTGAGAAGTATCTCTATGGATTAGTTATTGCTGCTCGAAAGTTGAGACCATACTTCCATGCCCATGCTCTAACAGTCGTCACCAACAAGCCCCTCAAACACTTCGTGATGAACCGAGACTCTTCAGGATGGATGGTCAAGTGGGCGATTGAGTTGAGCAAATTCAAGATCAAATTTGCGTCGAAAACGACCATCAAAGATCAAGCCTTGACATATTTTATAGTGGAAAGTACTAGCAATGGTCTCACGAAAGTGGAAAAATGGCAAGAACATACAATAGACAAAGGAAAAGACTGAGAACTCTATACAGATAGATCCTCTTCAAAAGAAAGCCTGGGGGAAGGATTAGTCCTCATCCCTCCGGAGGGCGAGCTTATAAAATATGTGATCGCCCTCACATTCAAGGCAACCAATAATGAAGCTGAGCATGAAACACTTATCACTGGGTTGCGACTCGCTAAGGGAATATGTATAATGTCGCTAAAGGAAAAAAGTGATTCAGAGCTAATTGTCAACCAAATGAATGGAACCTATGAGGCAAAGGGGGAAAAATGAAAAAGTACATTGACATTGCCAAAAAACTCATTGCCGAAATTCTGACTTTCGCGATCGAGTAAATTCCTCGTCAAGACAACCAGCTAGCAGACTCCTTGAGCAAGCTGGCGTTCGGAGGAACAAAAATACTGAAAATACACTTCCTGGAACAAACGCTATACTCGGTCTTAGAAAATCAAGTATCAGTCTTCAATATTCAAGAGCAAGATAATTGGATGACTCCATTCCAAAACTTTATGAAAGAAGGAACCCTGCCAGAAGATGAAGGCGATGCCAAGAAAATAAGTCGCCTAGCGGCAAAGTATCTTTTCATATATGGAGAACTATATAGTCGAGTATACTCAACTCCCTATATGAGATGCTTTTCCCATCCTGAGACAGAGAGAGTTCTGCGTGAAGCTCACGAAGGAGTTGCTACATGCTATGAAGGTGCACGTTCATTAACGCGCAGAATCTTCAGACTAGGCTATTACTGGCCAACCTTGATCAAAGACATAACATAATTAACAAAAAGGTGCACGACTTGTCAACAGTTCACACCAAAATCCGGTCGATCTTCAATATTGCTATCCCCAATGGTTGACGCATGGCCATTCGCCAAATGGGGAATAGACATATTGTGACCCTTTCTCATAAGCACTTGGCAAAGAACTCACAGCATCGTGACGATCAACTATTTCTCCTAGTAGATAGAGGCAAAATCATTGGACTCCACAACTGAATTTCAAGTCATCACATTTTTAAAGGTCAATATAATTTCTCAATTTGACGTCCCCAAGATACTTATAAGCGATAATGGCCCGCAATTCTTGGGAAAAGAACTCAAGTGGTTCTGTGAAGAGTATCATATTGATCACAAATTCATCTTGGTACATCATCCCCAAACTAACGGACATACCAAAGCAGACAACAAAGTTGTCCCGGCAGGACTCAAAAAAAAGTTCATGCCTTAAAAATAGACTGGGTAGATGAGTTAGACAACGTGTAGTGGGTTGTCAGAACGACACCCAAAACAGCAAAATGGGAAACACCATTTAGTCCGGTGTACGGATCTGAACCAGTGACACACACCAAAATAGGGGTGTCTACCCATAGGATCCTACACTTTGATGCTGAATCAAACCAAATCGAGCGACTTACAGACCTCGATCTTGCTGAAGAAAAACAAAGGCAATCAGATAACGCATAAGCTAAAATGTGACTTGCGACTGCTCGGTACTTCAACAGAAACGTCAGCGCTCGCCAATTTTTCGTGGGTGAGATGGTTATGCGAATGAATGAGTTCAAAAATTTGGATAGCCACAACAAACTCTCAACTAAATGGGAAGGACCATACAAAGTAGTGGAAATCGACGCACCAGGGTCCTACTACTTGGAAAACATAGATGGTATAAGGCTACCTCGTCCTTTTAATTATGAACATTTACATAGCTTTTCTACATAGCTTGTAATCACAATGTTATGTCAATAAAATGAACCATTCCTTCATATATATCATAGTCACTCGAGCAAAAAAAAAAACTTTCCAAAGAATGGACGAACCATCGAAAGATAAGACCTAACGCATATTGGCGGACGAACCAACAAAGGTAACAGTCTCCACAGTCAAGCAAAACAAGGATTGTGAAAGAACCTCAAAAGGTAAATGTTCCTCTCCCATCAGGACCTAAAACGAGAGGCGAATGAACCAACAAAGTTAACAGTTCCCCCTAAACTAGGAAAAACAAAGACATAAACTAAAAGGCGAACGAACCATCAAGGTAACAGCTCCCTTACAAGTTGGGAAAAATAAAGACCTGATACAAAAGGAGAACGAAAAGTCAAGGTAACAATTCCCTTACAAGTTGGGAAAAACTAAGACGTGATACAAAAGGCGAACGAACCATCAAGGTAACAGTTCCCTTACAAGTTGGACAAAATAAAGACCTGCTACAAAATGCGAACGAACTGTCAAGGTCACAGTTCCCTTACAAGTTGGGCAAAACTAAGACCTAATACAAAAGGCGAACGAACCATCAAGGTAACAGTTCCTTTACGAGTTGGGCAAAATAGAGACCTAATTCAAAAGGCGAACAAACTGTCAAGGTAACAGTTCCCTTACAAGTTGGGCAAAATAAAGACCTGATACAAAAGACGAACGGACCGTTAAGGTAACAATTACCTTACAAGTTGGGAAAAAGAAAGATCTGATATAGAAGTTGAACGAACCATCAAGGTAATAGTTCCATTACAAGTTGGGCAAAACTAAGACCTGATGCATAAGGCGAACGAACCCACTTCAAGGGTATCAGTTCCCTTAAAAGTTGGGCACAATTGAGCGGACGAATTGACAAAGTAACAGTTTATCCAAAGAAAACCTTAAGAGAGCTAACGAATCTTAGGTAACAGCTTCCTAAAAGGCGAGCAAATATGAGGTAACAGTTCAACTGAAAAGCAAAGTGGGTGAACGAATCTAAGGTAACAGCTTCCTAAAAAAGGCGAGCGAATGTTGGGAAACAGTTTCTCACTCTTAGATGAACAAATCCAAGGACCAACATCCTAAAAGGCGAATGAATCCATCAAGGATAACAGTTTACTTAAAAGCATAATCCTTGGGACAGTTCCCTAAAAGAAGCTTGGCTAAAGGAACGGACGAGCCAATATAAGGCAACAGTCCTTCCTTAGGAGCCTAAAGGAGCAAAAATAACCTCTAAAAGGTAACGTTTCCTCCTAAAAGGTCTAAGTCCCTTTGAATAAAAAGGCGAGACTATTATACATAAGCTAAAAGTGAAGTTGAAAACAAGTATGGTAAAACTTCCTAAAGCTTTCAAGTTAGATCGACATTGAAGAACAACCAAATATATTCGAAGTCCAACAGAAACAAAGGGTTACGAAATTAAAAAAAAAAAGGCATGTGTTGTATTCAAGAAAAATATTTGAGTCAATGATTAAGAAATAATTACAAAGTTTCTGAATTAAAAGGAAATTAAGACAAGCTCTCATTCATAAATGGGGGACGACATTTCAACATATAAAAGGAGTAGGAGAAAAATCATAAGCAGGTCAGGTGACTTTGCAAGGTTGTAATCCTTATTAGAACAAATATGATCCATTGATTTGAATCTCTTATCAACTTGGTTACATGGGGGCCTAGAACATCAAGGTTTGGGTTCACCAGGGGCTGCAGTCTTCTTCTCGGCCCCGAGGGCAGACTCCTCGCCAACAACGGCAGAAGGAGCTCCCTTGGTGTAGCTTCTCTCAATGAAGTTTTGAAGAGACTTCACCTCCCAGAGAGGAAACTTGGGGTCTATCCCTGGAATCTCATTAACCAAGACCTGGAGATAGGCAGCTAACTCAGTTTTCATCACATCCAAGGCGCAGTCAGAGAACTCCTCGGACTTCTTAAAGTCCTCGATTACGCTCTGGGGTATGGGACATCTTTCAGATTCATCTCGAGTTGCTCCTTCTTAACCTTAAAGGCATCCCTCTAAGCCCAAGCCTCCCTCAGCTCGCCTTGATGGCGAGTGACCTCCGCCTCAAGATGAGCGGAGTACTTGTCAACTTTCTTGGTCCGCAGCAGCGCCTACCGTCCTCGGCGAGAGCCACCTAAATCTCCCTCATCTTGATCGAGGCGGGCATCTCCTTCTGCCTTTCCACAGACTCCCACTGAGCCTGCTCCACTAGCTCAGTGGACGCCTCTGTCATCCTCTTCAAGTCCGCCACCTCTTCCGGAGTATACCCCAAACTGCAAAACTCCTCCAGTTTGATAAGCACGTCAACTTGTTTATTAGAGAGCTCCCCTACGATCCGCCTGATTGCTATCTCTTCGCGGAAAAGCTGATAACATGAAAAAAGGGTAAACATTATAAGAAATCAAGTACTTAAAAGGGAGCGAGCATTAAAAAGAATAAATGGAATTCTATAAAGGAAGGACGAGGATAAAGGAACTTACCAAGGCAAGACATTCAAAATGCGTCCTCATCACGACCTCAATGTCGTTCAAATCAGAAGGGATCTCTCTCCGTTCCCGCGAAGGCAGGATCCTACACTGCAGATGAATGCAGAGGTCCGGGTTACCCCCCCAACATCGTCTTATCATAAATATCTACCTTCCGAACACTGTGGAAAGGGACCGAGAGACCTCTCGGATTCGCCCTCTTAGGCAACTAGTAAAGAACCACCAAAGGACAGTATTCCCCAGAGAAGGGAATCTTCGAAGTGCCCGTCCCGGAGCCCCGGGTTAAGACCCTCTTCCGAGCCCCAGCTCCCCGAGAGGGGTTGGGAGCATCATGATCAGAAGAAGGAGCATCAACCTGCCCGGAGGCAAGAGCCTCGCTCCGGGGAGTAGAAGATCTCCCAGCAGCAGCAGGGTGATACTCACCTTATTGGATGGAGCAGAAGCAGGAGTCACCTCGACTGTGACATTCTTTGAAAACAAGAAAAAAATGTATTAAATCTAAAGGCAAATTAAAATAAAAAAAACAGAGGGCATATCCTGGATAATACCTCTTGGGCGATCGCCAGAAGTAACCCCAAAATGTTCCTCCTCAGGCCTACGCTTGGTCGTGTGCCTAGAAAGAGGAGGAGGAAGAGGTGGACTCAAGGTCGCCTGGGCAGCAGACAACCCTGTATTAGCATGCTTTGAAAAGAGACTGAGAAGTTTAGGTCCCCGAGTGCCTACATCACAAAAGCTAGAAAAGGAAAAGGGTCATAAAATTACCCAATCAATAGAGACTAGTGTGGACTGTTGAATGCCTGTCAGTCTAAGCATGGACTCCCGTAATAGCAACAGAGAGCCTTCATGTCGTTGCAAATACGAAAACGGAACCCAGCATAAATCTGGGCCGCATAGACGTAAACCTATCATTCATGGGGGTAATGCAGCCTTAGGCCCATATACCTAGGTGCAACTGCTTCTCCTAAACCCGTCAAAGTGACCACGACCTTCAACTGAGCCAACCTCAGGAGGCAAGTGCAAGACTAAAATAACAAACAGGTGGGAACTTTACCGCCTATAAAGAAAAAGAAAAGGCAAAAGACTACATGTCGGATAAAAGACCGGAAAGTTGGTCTCGGGCACGTCCACCACGATCGGTGCAACGTCCTGGCTTCTAGAGGTTGGTTTCGGCACAGAGGCCCTTTGGTATTGCACCAGGGAAGAAGCATCCCTGATGGAAAAAGGGGCATTGGAAACCCTAGTCGTAGCTTTATACCCAGATGTATAATGGGCAGGAGAAGATTTGGAAGACGAACACTTGTCGGAAGTTTGATTCTTGTTGCTAGCCATGATCGTAAAAAGAAGATTTTTACTATGAGTAAAAAGTTTAAGACAAAGCTTGAATAGAGGATTAAGGCACATAAAGGAGCACTTGAACTTTGGAAATAGGAAAGCTTAGACACGTAAAGTGCTAAGTGACAAAGGTTGCCTTTTTATAGACAAAAATGGGGAATCCGAACGTTTATATCCAGAAAAATCAGACAATGATTACACCTTTTTTGGGGGCAAAATCAAAGCACTATAAGAACCTAAAGGGTTGCATCGGGGAGAGGTAAAAACAGTACGGAAAACTGTCAGCCTACCCATATTACCGAAGTCCAAGAGACGAGCATACTTCAGACGTCCTTTCGCCCTCTCGCCAAACAGTGCATTCATTAAATACTCAAAACCTTACAGACAAGGGTGCTCGCCAAAGAGCTAGAACAATCCTCTACTAAGACCCTAGCAATGGTAGCGTTCGCCCGAAAAGTAGCGAATGATCATCCATAAACCCTAGCAACCCAAAGCGTTCGCCTAATATGGTAAGAGATCAACATTCCAAAGACACTAGCAACCAAAACCGTTTGTCAAAGGATACGGAGCATCAAAATGCAAAAATATCAATCAAATACATCAAATATCCAATCAAGAAGTCACTATCTCAAACCCTCTATCACAAGATCAAGCTCGACCGAAGAAACTTCACTCAAGCTTCGGGGGCAAATGTTGGGTACCAATAGTGACGACCCAATATGGGATAAGACCTCAAAGACTCAATAACTTTTCAGATGGGTAAAACCCAAATCATTCAGAACTGGACCGCACCGATAAAGGGGTCCAGTACCAAACCCGAAACTAAAGTGGTTGCCAAAGTCCCTACAAGTCGCCATCGGCCAAGGCCAAAGCCTCATAGTGCTCGCCATGGGAGCGCTCACTAAGAGAGTCAAACCTCTCAAATTTGGTCCCAAAACCGACACTGAATATACAACCACAATGTCCCGCGTATCTCAGACACATATTCTACAAAGATTACATAAGGCAACTGCAATATTACATGATAACTATAATATCTTCTATCCTTATCTACAACGACACAATATTTACATATATATTCGGTTACCCAAAACGGTTTGGTCTTCCATCCCTATAAATACTCTTAGTTTACATACATTACATTACGTTTTGAGTTCATACAAAAAGTATACTCATTTAAGCATAGGAGTGGGACATAGAGGAACCCCCTCTGTTGCTCTCCCCTTCTTGCAAATTCATCGAAGCTCTGACGAAAGCTTGCGATCATCAACCAATTGACATTCAAATCGCTGTCAAATCAGCATCTAGTCAGTACTTGAGAAATTTAGACCCAATAGTTCTAAAAATATAATTATTTTGTAGGGTTAATTACCTCAACCGTTACTTATGTTTGACCCATGTGATTAAAAGGTTACTCATCTTATTTGGTGTAGCTGAAACGTTACTTAAGTTTGAACATGTGACTGAAAGGTTACTCCGTGAAGTTTCCGTCAAATCTTACCGTCTAAATGTCACGTGCACAGCACATGACCCAATTAAAATGATTTGAAGTCAATTGAAAGGACAATTATGACCTCCTGTCGCTTTGCAACGTTTCCCCCTCGTTTGATAATCATCTCCACACTCCAACTTCCTATCAACTCCCACTTCTCTCCAACCGAAACTTGCAGACCTCCTTCCGCCCCGATAGTGTCGATTTTCAGCACAGAAGGAACCCTCCTCAGCGACATTGCGTTTCAGAACTGCAACTGGAAGTAAGTTTGTGTTTTTGCTTCGATTGAACTTCGGTTTGTGTGGCTTTTCGCATTATTTCTGTTTTCGGACTTGGGTTTGTCTTTTTCTACCCTGTTTCACTTCGTTAATATTCGATTCGGTTGAAGATTAGGGCTTTGATGTTGGTTTGCGGTACAAAATGATGAAATTTTCGTGAAGATAGTGGGTGGTGGTGATGGTTCTACTGTTAAATTGATGAACCAAAAATACGTGATTTGCAGAATGAACCAAAAATACATGATTTGCCATCAATCACTGGATTCGCTCTTTTAACACTGGTTATGGAGCATGACATTTGCAGAAGTGTTCCCTTCATTAGTAAGTCTTTATTAATATTAAACCTTTGTCAGTAGCTATCATATGATCGGTGGTTATGCACTTTTTCAATTGTAGGATCTGTTTTTGCTAATATGCATCAACGCTTTAATATTCAGTGGGTTAATTATAATAGTTGGTCTGCTGCATTGAAGCTTAGTGGTGAATTAGTGGTGAAATTAGGGTCCAATTGTTTAGGCATTTACCTCAGTATGAACATGAAGGTATTTTTTGGGATTAGTGGTATTTACCTCAAATAGCAATTAGTGTATGTGATGTGTAATTTATGGGGAAGCCAACAAAAATTAGCCTTATGCACATTATATAGAGGTGGAGGAAAGTTGGAGAGCAGTAGTTAGATGCTACTAGTTTCCTTTCTAGAAATTGTCAAGGGTGTTAAATACTCTATTCTGTTATACTAGCTAACCTGATGCTGGTGACAGGAGGGTATTGTTTGTACTTAAAGAACTGCTACTTTTAGTCTTTTTGGCCTCTATTGTAATCTAGAAATTATAAGACCTATTATGTTCAAAATTTTAATTTTCCTGTGATTTTGTTATAGATGTATCAATCAACAGATTCAGAAGAACTTAAATGCCTCCTCAACACAAGAATCTCACTTAACCTATCAGGAGCTCGATAGTAGTGGATGTTCTGTCGAGAATTCCTTGTCAGGAAAAGTGTCTCAATGGTTGCTGGTGCTGGGAATTCCTTGCTGATGCTGGTGAGACTGCCCTAGTTGTCTCAATGGTTGTAGTGGATGATCACTCAACCAAGGAGCCATATGGTTGTAACGGAACCTATTTTGGGGATTATAGGATGGATTATGTTTTGGGATGTATTCTGAATTTTGGATGTTGATGGATTATTATGGATTCTGTGTTTTCGGATGTATTCTGGATTTTAGTAACGGTTGGGTAACAAAATGTCCAAACTTAAGTTACCTTTTAATCACAGTTCACAAACGTAAGTCACCTTTTAATCACAATCCACAAACTTAAGTCATATTTTAATCACAGTTCAGAAAAGATAACACTTCATTTAACAACATGTCCACAAACATAAGTCACCATCTTCGCAAAATACACATTGTTCTTCATCCTTCAGTTCAGACAAAGGTACAACTAACTTCTACTAATTCTTTGCAATTGAATTTAGAACAAAAACAACAACAACAACAATTACCAAGACTGCAACTAACTTCCGATTGGGTCGACTTTCAAGAGCTCGGGTTTTCACAACATCCAATTGTTCTTTCAAATGTTTCTCTCTTTGATGAAATTGCATCACTGCAATCTGACCGTAAGGGCACATAACTGGATCTTCCTAGTAAAAAAAAACACATATGAGGTTCTGTACAGACTACAAATAAAGAAACAACAAACAATTACCTCAGATTTGACGATTTAAGGTTTGAAAATAAGGCTTTACGGTTCAAATTACTGCAGCAAAACGAATTAGGGTTGCCAATTAGGGTTACCCACTGTCAAATTACCTCAAAATTGGGGCAACCATAGAATCGGCGCGAGAAATTTTGCCACGTACCAGCAGTTCTTCTCAATTGGGTTCTTCAGTTCTTCCTTGTTCTAACATCTCTTCGCGCTCAAACTTCTCCAGACCTAAGAATCAGCTGCTGTTAAGTAGACAAGTTGTTTAGGGTAGTTTGGGAACTTCAAATTACAACTACATCACGTGACAAACACATGTCACTACTTAACGGGAAAAAATAACGGTAGTTAGGTGATAGTAACGGTTCAGTCACATGTGTCAACTTAAGTAACGGTTGAGCTCAAGTTTGAACGGTTCAGTCACATTGTCAAACATAAGTAATGGTTCAGGTAATTAACCCTATTTTTTTATTAAACCCTAAACACGTTTATATGACCATAATTTTATTTTTAGTTTAATTCTATTTTAATTCTCACTCCCACTAAATTAATGAATTTTTAACTGATCATCTGTCGAGGAGTATAATAACATTTTGTAAGTTTTGCGTGCCTGAATCTATTTTCATCTTTTATAAATTTAAGAAAATAGTCATTGCTTGAGTAAATATATAAAGATATTAGTCGTTCATTTAAGTAAGTTTTTAATTCAATTGTATACACATTCTAATTTTAAAGAGAAATACAGTTCATAAAAATAAGGTAAGAATCGCAAGGGTATAATTGGCCATTCACAATATGTTTGTTCTCTCTAACCTTACACCCCGAGGAGAGAAACTGCTAAAAGGAAACTAAACTTCTATTACTACATTAATAATGCCAAACAGACAAGAATCTACAACTACAAGCAACCATGCTCATGTTCATCACCTGAGACTCGCTTAATCGAAATATAAACTCAGACTTCAAACTAAAATTGATTAAAACCTTGAATCAACCGAGGAGGAAAAGACTGTGAGGAGGAGGCCGTAGGCGGAGGTGGCCGAGAGGAAGACGTATGCGGAAGTGGTCGAGATGAGGTAGGAGGAGGACCAGACCGTATATAGGGTCGAACTAGACTCCACAGTCTTTTATATTTGTAGACCCAACGATCTACAAAAATGTTTTAAAAAAAACATATGACCATAAATCGAACCGTACATTTTCGGACAATTGTTTTGGGTTCAAATCGGTTCAGTTTTCACCGAATTTTTGGACCACTCGGCTTTTGCTTTCACATTAGCCGTAGGCAGAGATGGTCGAGAAAAGGCCGTAGGTAGAGGTAGCCGAGCACGTGGTGGACGTAGTGGATACGAAGGAGGCTTGACGAAAGTGGTCGAGGAGGAGGAGACCCACCGGAGGTGGCCGAGGAGGAGGTCCGACGAAGGTGGCCGTAATGGAGGAGGAGGCCCGGCGAAGGTGGTTGTAGTGGAGGAGAGGAAGACAACCTACCTTGAGGAGGATGAGAAGAATTGTGGGGAAGAGGTTGACTGCTGCAGTGCTGCTAAATAGGGGAAGGATCCTAGGGTTTATGTTTTATTAGTATGAACCCGTTGGTTCAATTGACGAACTACAGTCGAACCGGACGAATCGGGAACCGATCCTCTTACTGGTTCAACGCCCGGTCGAGTTCTGATAACTATGCTTTTAACTCAGACACAACCAGAAACACATGGAGATAGAATAAATATTTTCAGAATCTGAAACAGTTATATTATTAATAGAATTTAGTCTAATGCAAGTTGAATTATCAAGAAGAAATCAACTTATCTAGGTTTACTTGAGGATGAAACTATAGTAGCTTGAGGACGAAGTCATGTATTGAGAGAGTATGAGTTATGTTATAGTAGAATCAACCAAACTGAAACAAATGAAATTTCACTAATTGGAGAAGAAAATGATTTCAAAGAGATTCTTGAAGTATTTATAGTATAAGTCTAGTGACTAGAATCATAATTCTAGAAACTACAACATACTTCTTAGTCTTGACAACAATCCAAGAAAAAAAAATTTTCATAACCCCTAACATTCCCTATCCAAGATATTCTTTAAACATGCTTACTTGATCTTGTTGTCTTACCTCTTTAACATATGATCTTGATCTTCTGTCCTAATTATTCAAATGCAGCCTTTGTACTTTTATACATAAGAAGAGTCTGCCATATTTCCATCACAACATTCTTGTATATAGGCTAACCTAATTTAAGCTGATATGTTATTTATCATACTCAGTAGTAGAATTGGAGAAAGGAAGCTTGATACTTTTTCCAACAGAACAAGCAGAACACAATACATACGATGATGAACATTTCAAACCAGATTGTTTAAACACAGATAAAAGGACCTTAGATGATGGATGACCAAGTCTTTGGTGCCAAAGTATTGAAGACTCACCAACATTAACAGACTGACACACAACATTAGAAGTATCTGATTGTTTATTACACTTAAGAGAACTAAACCTATGAAAATCTAACTTGTATACACCTCCAGATTCTACTCCCTGCAGTAGGACTTCATGAGTAGTTGAATCACCAATGACACAGTAGGAAGGATGGAATTCAAAATACACATTGTTATCCTTGGTAAACTGCGAAACATAAACTAAGTTCTTAGTAATTTTAGGACTATAAAGCAAGTTATTGAGAAATAAAGGCTTAGAACTTGTATTTATAACAAAAGTACCGATATTAGTTATGGCTAAATGAGAACTATTTCCAACTTGAACCGTACGTGCCCCCTTTATATGGTTCAACTCCTCGAGCTTGGCCATTGGTGAGCTGATTTGTTGCCCCAGATTCAGGGTACCAAACTGGATCAGTACGCGTTTGCTGAGGAGGAGGGAGTGACACAAAATTGGTTTGAAGAGTGTGAACCGAATCCTAAGTATGTGAAGAATCAAAATATCCAGACAACTGCAACCCACCAACAGAAGGAGAGATAGTAGAACATTACTAGCAAAAGTAGGTGACATTCCATAGGGCAACATGAAGGGATATTGTCCATAAGATGAAGACGAAGGTAGTAAAACAAAGTGACGCATGATAGGAGACATGACCGGTGGAGTAGGTGTAGTGATGGTATGATGAGTCATTGAAGTCATTCCATGTAGCTTGACAAACATTTTCACTCATTTGTCCATTCAGACTGTTTGAAGAGGTAACTCCATCGAAGTTAACATCAAACCTCATGTAGAACCTGTTAACCAAATGTCCAATTTTGCCTCCGAGTTGACACTGTGGTCTATTGCCTCCACGACCTCTGCTTCCTGCTCCTCTACCATGATCAAACACATGAGTATTATGACTTGCTGAGTTAGAAGTCCGATTCTGATTTGCAGAGCTATGAGTGTTTTGAGAATAATCAGGAGTTTTACTTACATAAGTATTTTTGGAGAAGTCCTCTGAACTGTGAACCATTGCTTTAGGAACCATTAGAGGATCAAACAATTGATCACGAATTCGTGTTTTAGCATCCAGTAACACAAAACTGAAAGAAGCTAAGTCATACAGATTATGACTTGCATGAATCACAAAAACAACATTGTCGAACTATCCTTTCACTCCATCTAGAATTATCGAGATCTGTTATATCTCATTTACTAGATGACCACAACTTGCAAAACTATCACGAGTGGATTGAATGTCAGCAAGATAGTCACAAAGAGATTGAGTAATCAGTTTCCTACTCTTCAATCGACCATACAGACTCATAACTCGAGTGGTTGAAGACGATGAGAACATCTCATTGAGTTTGGACCAAATCGAACTAACTGTCATACATCCTAACATATATCAATTCACCTGAGGACATATAGAAACCAACAACCATGAAGCCAAAGAATTATCTCTTTGCTGATACTTAGCATATGCAGGATTTTGAATATTTTTTTGTATATACTTATGTTTTCAAAAAAACTCATTGTTTTACAATACAAAACTGAACCCTTTAATGCTTCCCGACAACCAACTTACTCAAAACAGTACTCGGTGATGTAGAGTAGAGGCCTACACTAATCAATTGATTCATGTGGTGATGTCGAAGGGAGTGAATGAGTAACTTATATCACTTTCGGTCTCGGTCCTAGCCGGTCTCGGTCCTAGTCAAGCTGGTCTCGGTCCTAGTCAGGCTGGTCTCGGGCCGGTCTTGTCGGGAATTAAGTCCAACCAGTCTTTTTTATCACCCCTAGTACTAGGTGAAATGGAGGTCTAAGACTCTGATCAATTGATTCATGTGGTGATGTCGAAGGGAGGGAGAAGAATGAGGAGAGTAACTTATATAACTTTTTTTTATACATCGAGTTTGAATTTTAAAAATTAAAAAAATGTGTACAATTAATATTTTATTACTTACAAACTAATTATGATATGATTCAAAATTATTATAAATGTGAAATAAATATCTAAAGAACGTTGTCCTCCTGGTAAAATTGTAGACATCGTCGCGTAGAATGTAAAAGAAATGTCGCATAGAATGTTGCTACTCTTATTTTTTTCTATTAATTTTCTAGTTTCTTAAAGATTTGTTTTAGTATTTTAAAAAAATAATATAGTTTTTAAAATTATGGACCAATCATGTGCTGCCACGTCATTTTCCGTCCATATTTAACGGAGGTAGCGATTTGTCACATGTGTCAAAGTTGAGGTAGCTATTTGCACCTTCGTCCAAAGTTTAGGTAGTCATTATTGAAAATTCAAAGTTCGGATAGCTATTTGTAAAACGTCCAAAGTTCGGGTAACTATTTGGTATTTAAGTCTTACTCGTATTAAAGCACTAAGTGCATGAATGAAGATCTTAAAAGCTGAAAAGGTTAAAAATGAGAATTAATCTATTTACTTTTAATTTAACTTGTCAAATTATATATTTAATCTATAATCCCACTCAGATAAAATTGAACCACCATATCCATAAAAAACTGACTACGGAGAAAAAAGGGAGGAATGATGTAATTACTTAATTGGTAGTTGAGATCAAGAATGGGGTAATTTTTTACACCAAAATGCGAGTGCTAACCAATTTGCTCAGCACGCTGCGTGTGGTGGCGAGTTGAACATTATTTGCTCAACTCGCCACATGTGGGTGCATGTTGAGCGAAAATTTGCTTAACACATTACTCCTCGTTGTGCTTATACTTAACTTTTTAAATATATTTTTTTATACTTACTTTTTCAAAAAATTCATCATTTGACAATAAAAAAAATGAACCCTTTAATGCTTCCTGACAACCAACTTACTCAAAACAGTACTAGGTAGGGTTGATCATGGGCGTGCCGGTCTTGAAGGCAGAACCGAGACCGAAATTTCGGTCTTGACATTTGGAGGACCGAGACCGACTTTGACAAAAAAAAATCCGCCTGAGTCGATCTTGCTTGACTCGGGTCAGTCTCGGCCTTAAACCGAAATTTTTGGTTACAACAAATCAACTGAATTGGCCAAACAAATCACCGAAATTTTGGTCTTGAACACGCTCGCTTCTCGTCTTCCATCGCACTTCCCTTATGGAACCGATCCAAGCGTTGTTCCATAATTATTAGTGTTTCAAGCGTTACAAAATCACTGTATTTTTAATCAAAAAGATTATCCTACGTAGATAATTGATTTACGACCTAAATGACGTTAACCGTGTTGAGTTTGGACTTACATGGTCCGAGTTATAATTTTTTAAGTACAATTTTCATATCTCAACTTACGGCGTGCCGTACACTCAATCCGTAAATCCAAATTTAATATTTTTTTGCATCATTTGAATCGCAATTAAAATATCTACTTACTATAATTTTTTTAAATTTTTTTAAATAGATACATAATTTTATTTTTAATTAAACATCGAGTCGTCATTATGGAACAATTATTATTATTTTTTTAAATAGACACCCCCAACATGCGCCTATGCAATAGGCACGTCCTGGGGGTGCGCGTATTGTCAAAAGGCGCGTCCTGGGGTGCGCGTATACCTATTTTTTGAAATATTTTTTTTATATACTTACTTTTCTAAAAAAACAACTAAAATGTATAGTTTTTGAAAAAAATCCAAACACTTTACTCAAAACAGTACTAGGTGACGTGGAGTGGAGGTCTACTCTAAGATTTTTTTCAAAAAGTAGCTACTTTCGAAAAAATATTTGAAAAAGTGTGTATCGAAAAAAATATTTAGGAAAATATGCATACGCGCGTCGCGCCTATTCAATAGGCGCACCCTAGGGATGCGCCTATTCAATAGGCGCGACCCAGGGGTGCGCCTATTGCAGAATTTTTTTTTTTTTCCGTGCAACAGCGGAACCACGTTGATTTTGAGCCTGCTTATGGTTTTCCTCCTAAATAGAAATTGAGAGATAGTCTCTCCAGTAAAGAAGAAAGGAAGTTATAAGAAGTTAAATATTTTTTTCCTGTCCTAAATTTTCCAACTTGTTCTGAACAACATCCGCGAGGTAAAACACTGAGACAAAGTTATTTATTCACAAGTTTCTGAATGAGACTTTTCTTCAAATAGACTAGCTAGTTTGACATTTTCAGGAATTACTGCTGCAAAAGAGCTCGTTGGGGTTTTTAGGTGCAAGAGCTAAATTTTCCAACTTGTTCTGAACAACATCCGCGAGGTAAAACACTGAAACAAAGTTGTTTATTCACAAGTTTCTGAATGAGACTTTTCTTCAAATACACTAGCTAGTTTGACATTTTCAGGAATTACTGCTGCAAAAGAGCTCTTTGGGTTTACTCTAGGTTCCTGTCCTAAATTTTCCAACTTGTTCTGAACAACATCCGCGAGGTAAAACACTGAAACAAAGTTGTTTATTCACAAGTTTCTGAATGAGACTTTTCGTCAAATACACTAGCTAGTTTGACATTTTCAGGAATTACTGCTGCAAAATAGCTCTTTGGGGTTTCCACTTTTGCCTCTCGGCTGGTTCTCTAAAAATGGGAAGTTTAGATACTAACATTGTTAAAGCATAAGCATAACACATTAACACTAACCAGGCTAGAGAGACATACATCTCTGACTCAACATCTTCCGAATATTTTGTAAAGCTTTTCCAATGACTATAGCTTTTTATTTGAGTTCTTTTGCAGCAGTAATTCCAAAGATTTCTTAAAATCAACTAGGAGGAAAACCATAAGCAGACTTAAAATCAACGTTGTTTCCACTTGTATATCCAACAACACCAGCAAGGGAATTTAGATTTCTCTTGATAGAGAACCAGCCGAGGAATTTGGTGAGACTAGCGTAGAGGAATTTGGACATATGAATACTGAGATGAAGCAACGCGTGAGACTATCTCTCAATTTCTATTTAGGACGAAAACCCTATAGTTGGTCTCAATTCTCAACGGCTGACTTATATGGAAGGTTGAGACTGAGAGCGACACATACACCATAATTAAGCTTAGGCCAGCCAGTATCTCCGTTAATTCCTGAGTGGGGTCCAGTACTCTACGGGCTGCCTCACCATAGTTATAATGAGTCATCCTACATTTCAATTGATGATGACCAAAGAGCTCTTTTGCAGCAGTAATTCCTGAAAATGTCAAACTAGCTAGTCTATTTGAAGAAAAGTCTCATTCAGAAACTTGTGAATAAATAACTTTGTCTCAGTGTTTTACCTCGCGGATGTTGTTCAGAACAAGTTGGAAAATTTAGGACAGGGAAAAAGTATTTAACTTCTTATAACTTCCTTTCTTCTTTACTGGAGAGACTATCTCTCAATTTCTATTTAGGAGGAAAACAATAAGCAGACTTAAAATCAATGTGGTTTCTGATAGACCATTGTTTCCACTTGCATATCCAACAACACCAGCCAAGAGCTTTAGATTTCTCTTGATAGAGAACCAGCCGAGGAATTTAGTGAGACTAGCGTAGAGGAATTTGGACCTGTGAATACTGGGATAAAGCAACGCGTGAGACTATCTCTCAATTTCTATTTAGGAGGAAAACCATAAGCAGGCTCAAAATCAACGTGGTTCTGATAGATCGGTGTTTTCACGGAGAAAAAAAAAATTTGTGCAATAGGCGCACCCCTGGGTCGTGCCTATTCAATAGGCGCGACGCGCGTATGCATACTTTCCTAAAAAAAAAATTTTGATATACACTTTTTCAAATATTTTTTCGAAAGTAGCTACTTTTTGAAAAAAAAATCCTACTCTAATCAATTGATTCACATGGTAATGTCTAAGGGAGTGGGGAGAGTAACTTATATCAATTATTTTTTATACGTAGAGTTTGAATTTTAAAAATTAAAATAATGTTTACAATTAATATTTTTTTACTTACAAACTAATTATGATATGATTCAAAGTTATTATAAATGTGAAATAAATATATATACAATGTTGTCCTCCTTATAATACTGTAGACATCGTCACATAGAAAGTAAAAACAACATATTTTTCAATTTGTTAATTAGTAAATTATTTTGAGTTTAATTTTATTTATGTCTTACTCATATTAAATCACTAAGTGCATGAATGAATATCTTAAAAGCTGAAAAGGTTAAAAAGGAGAATTAATCTATTTACTTTCAATTTAACTTGTTAAATTATATATTTATACCGTTTTTTAAAAGTATTTCCCATAATTTTAATCTATAATCCCACTGAGATAAAATTGAACCACCATATCCATAAAACTGAATACGTAGAGATTGTGATAAGCTTGTAATATTGCAACATTTTAAAATCTAATTCACACTTTCAAAGATAATTTTGAGCCTTTATAATAATAGTAGTAAAGTGCAAAACAAAAAAAAATACATACAGTGGTAAAGAAGTATTCTGAAGGAGAGATGATGATGAAAGGGACAGGGAAGGCCCAACGCCATTTAATAGGAAGAAAGAACAGTTGGAGTTTGTTTTTCCAAACAGTTGGAGTTATTTATTTGAAAGGAAACACATGGTTTCTACAAATGTCCGTAAATTGTATTGTACGGACACTTAAAAGAGAAAATTAGGGGAGTTGATTTTGGATATGACTCATAGTTGACTTGTCTATGTGGCGGGTTTATATCGAACATTTTGAACTCGTGAGTTATTTTGACACGATTCGTACGAAAAATAGGGTCGGGTTTAAGTCGTGTGTACCAATATTTGGGTCAATTTGTGGACTCTTATAATTAAATATATATTTTAATAAATGATATGAAAGTTCATGTGTTGCATGGATTACGTGGATCGTATGGGTCAACAAGTCACGTGGATCGATAACGATGGGTCTTGACACATGTCGTATTTCAATCTTCTTGTAAAAATTGAAATGACAAAGGTCATGTTTGAATCCTAAAAAATGACTCATCGATAATCATGAATCGTGATTGGGTTGAACATGTTTTGACATGACATGACACAACTCACGGTAGAAAATGGAGGAATGGGGTAATTACTTAATTGGTAGTTGAGATTCTAATTACTTTGGATAATTTTGTTAATTAGCTTTTCTTAAAAACAAATTGATAGTTTATTTTATATAAAATTGCAATTTTATAGTTTCGTCTAATTTAATATTAAATGGTAAAGGAGACATACATACATTATCTTGTGTAAGCTAACAAATTCTTTCAAAATTTTAATTAGCTATTTTGAGAATTTAAGTTTGCAAATTATAATTTTCTAAAAAATTTAAGCAACAATTTGCATAACAAAATAAAGTAAGATAATAAACAGAATACAATTTTTTGTTCCCACTTAATAATAGATTAGACGGAGCTACAAAATTATAAATTTATGTAAGTTAGTTAATAGCTTGTTCAAAAATGTAGTATCTCTCTCTCTCTCTACATATATATATTAATTTGATTAAGTATCCTATAATTTTTCTCTATCAAGGTGTTAAAATAATTTAAGTTGATTGGTCCATGTAAAAAAAAATAAGTTACATCCATATCATCATTGTCTCACATCCACATGGAAACTTTAAAATTAATCAGAAGCTACACATTCAATTTTAAAAAATGTTACATTTATAAGTATGTCAAATAAATTGTTGCATTCAAACAATTGTAAATTGCAAGTTTGCACCTAGCAATTGTCTTTGAAAAATTACACAAAAATTAAAAGTGAAATAAAAAAAATAAGAATGAAAACACAACATATTTTGTTAATTTGCAAAATAACTTTAAATAAATAAATTATAAACAAGACTTCTTATACATAAATTGTATTTAATATATATTTAAGCCAATACAACTAATTTATACTTATAGTTTAGCTTAATTAATTTAAAAAATAAACTAAGTGTTGAAAGTACATAATATTTATAATGAAAAAATGATAAATAATAGTAACTAAAACTGAACTAAATGGATAGTAATGTATATATTTTTTTCGCCAAGAATTAAAATGTATAACTATTTATTTCATTTCTAAATTTTAAACAAAAAAAGGGTAGCAAGAAGTCAAAGTTTAAAAAATACAATGTAATAAGTCGATATTTTAGACAATAAAAATGATATATACATATTTGACAAATGATTTTAGGTATCGCTCTTTGTTAATATCAGTATTAAAATGTTTGAATTTATATTACGTAAATTTTAATTTATACATTTTTTAATAATATCAATCAAATGTAAATTGATAATTTTTGTTATCATATTAACATCCCTAAATATTAGGGCTGGGCATAAAAAACCGGTTCGGCCGAACCGTACCGAACCGTACCTGAACCGTACCGTTTTTGAACCGGTTCGGTCGAACCGGTTCACAAAACAAACGGTATTTTTGAAAAAATATGGAGTGGTTCAGAAGAGGTACAAAAAACCGGTTCAAAACCGGTTAACCGAACCATTTTTTGTACCGGTTTTATACTACTAAACCAAACCAAATTTAACGGACCAGACCCTAAACATTAACAAACCAGACCTTAAATAACCGAAGCCTTCACCGATTCAGAGAGCTCCTTCATGAACCAAAGCCAGAAAAGGAAGAACCTGAGCACTGAGCTGGACTGAGTCGGCGACATCCTCATCCAATTCAAATATGCCCACAGTCTAATTACAAAATGGACAACTAAAACTAAAGGTCTATGCTGAATTACAGAGAGAGAGAGAGAGAGAGAGAGAGAGAGAGAGAGAGAGAGAGAGAGAGAGAGAGAGAGATGATGGCATTGCAGTCGGCTGCTTGCCATTTCTTCAAGTTTTAATGGTTTCATTTGATTTGATCCTTCAAATTGATTTCTGATTTTTTTTTAGCCTATGCAACTGCAAGAGCAGTAGACGATTGTCCGTTGCTGCTAAGCTTCATATATTGATTGACATGTCGACAGTAGCTCTTATGATTCCGAGATATATTGGAGAACATGGGTCTGCATTTCTCCATGCTCTGGATATATTGCCATATTGGTGATAATTATATATGTTTTTTTTAATCAATATATAAAGTGGTTCGGCCGAACCGGTTTTGAACCGGTTTTTGAACCGGTTCAGAACTGGTACGGTAAATTGTCCAAAATCTGGAGCGGCTAAAAACTGGAGCGGTAAACCGTACCACTTCTAAAATGTGGTAAAGGTACGGTTCTGAACCGGTTCGGCCCTGAACCGGTTCATGCCCAGCCCTACTAAATATGTACACAATTATATTTTTTCTGGAAAAGAATATAATATAATATTATATTATATTTTATAAAATTAAGTATATAAATACACTTGTTAGATTTTCAATTATGTATTTATAATTATAAAATTAACATCCTAAAGAAAATGGAGGAATGAGGTAATTACTTAATTGGTAGTTGAGATTTTCATTAGTTTGGATAATTTTGTTAATTATATATTTTAAAAAAATGATAATTTATTTTATATAAAATTGCAATTTTATAGTTTCATCTAATTTAATGTTAAATGGCAAAGGAGACATATATACATTATCATGTGTAAGCTAACAAATTCTTTTAAAATTTAATTAGCCATTTTTGTGAATTTAAGTTTGCAAATTATAATTTTCTAAAGAATTCAATTAACAATTTACATAAAAAAAAAGGATAATAAGCATGTTGGGTATTGATAGTGACGACCCAATATGGGAAAGGCCTCGAAGGTCCAATAAATTTGCAGGGGGTGAAACCCATACCATTTAAACAAGGCCAACCCACAGTAAGGTTACTCGGGCCCTCATAAAGTGGTCCAGTATCGAATCCAAACTAAAGTGGACGCCAAAGTGCCACTTCAGGTCGCCATTGGCCAAGGCCAAAGCCTCCCATTGCTCGCCATGGGAGTGCTCGCCAAGAGAGTGCCCAGGGAGTGCTCGCCAACAATCAAGGTCGCAGCCATAGGAGTGCTCGCCATAGGAGTGCTCGCCTTGAAGAGAGCCTTGCCTCTCTCCTCTGGTCTCACCAACCGTTAATAAGGATATAGCCACGATATCCCGCATATCTCGGGCACATATTCACTAAAGATTAGATACGGTAACTACAATATCTTGTCGTAACCGCAATATCTACTATCTAAATCTTCAACAACACAATATTCACGAAGATATACAGTTACCTTATACGGTTTGGTATCTCCTACTCTATAAATACCTTTGCTTTACATACATTCAATACGTTTTGAGCTATATACACACATATACTCATTTAAGCATCGGAGAGGGACCCAGAGGCACCCCCTCTGTTGCGATCCCCTTCTTGCAGGTTCATCGGAGCTCAGGCGAAAGCGCGCGATCACCATCTCCTTGGCATTCAATTCATTGCCAGATCAGCATTCAGGAAATCACGATCCAACAAAGCAGAATTCAATTTTTTTGTTACCACTTAATAATAAATTAGACGAAACTACAAAATTATAAATTTATGTAAGTTAGTTACTAATTTCTTCAAAAAACAATAGTACTAGTAAATTATTCTGAACTTCAAAGTTCAGCTAACATATATGTACTTAACCATTTAAGAATAAATTATATTTATAAATACTTGAAAATAGTTCATTAATATATAAAATTAAGCTACCATTAGTTGAATTTTATGCATTATGATGTGATGTAAAGTTTAGTTGAATGGCTTAATCAATAGTTATAAGTAAACAAATTTTAATATGTGTTGAAATCGATGTCACTCAATTTTTAGCACCGTCCTAAAAAATATAATTATTTTGAATTAAACCCTATATATTTTGGGAGATTCTATTTGCAGACCATCAACTACTAAATACAGTCTACTTTTGTTAAAAAACTAAAACGTCCTAATATGTTTTTACATATTTGTCCTTACTTATTTTAAAAATAAAATAAAATTACTAAATAAAGACCACTTATATTTTTACATCTTTTATATTTGTATTCAAAATTATTATCTCACTTATCATCCTTCATATTTTCTCTTTTACCACAAGTCACGTCTCCGATCACCATACACCCCACTCCTTCATCCCATCAACGTTATTTGGTACGAGCCGCCACAAATTAGTAGCCACAAACCATCACCAGACTCAAATCAGTATAGGGCACCTCCGCCGCCAGCAAATCAATAATCATGTTAGTACGTTCCCCTTAATTAGTCTAGGGTTTAGAAAACAAATTAACGAAGTTTTGTTGCAGTTCGTCCATGGTTGAATTGACAAACACGTGTCAATTTAAGTAGACATAATCGGAAACATCGTGTCAATTAGTAGACACAAAAACGGTACGGTTTAACCGACTATAACCAATAAATCGGCACAATGTTATCGTTTTATGTTCATATAATCGACAACTTGTTATCGTTTTTGTTAATATAGTAGGCAAGTTAATACCATTGCTTATGTATATAATCGTCAGTTTGTCCCGATTATTGGACACCATATCGGTAATCAGTAACCGATTCTGTAGTAATATATTGGCATAATATTGAAGCATCCTCCTTTTTGTAGCACGTTTTTTTATCCACGTGTCGTTCATTTTCCTTACTTTTAAATTGTTCATTGTAGGAATCTTATTTTTATTCGTACATAATGAATCATTTGAATTACATGAAATACCTAGAAGGTTTGGATTCTATTTTGGACAAGATCACTGAAAATGAAGTTCGTGAAACAAATTATAATGACACTGTCTAACCAAAAAAGGAAATCCTTTATCTCACCAATGAACCGTCGAACCTTGTATGTGTTACTATCTTTTATTAGTTTTACTGTTGTTAATTTTTTTTGTTTACTTATTTAAATTGAATAACATGCAGGATTCTTCTCAGTGTAATAACGAGTTAGTATTGGTGGATTATACTAGCGAGTATACTATATTCGATGTCAGTACTTGATACTTTTTCTTTAATTTATATTATTATTATTTTTTTAAATATATTTTTTCTTATAATTTTATTACAGATATACCATACAATAGATAATGTAATTTAATGAGCCTGAGTGCTTGGAAAACAACATGTACATGTGATAATAGTTAAAACCTTTGATGCCAATGGAATTTGCAGGAGACCACGTGTTTTGCTTGCTTGTGAGCGTTTTGGTTCATATAGATCGTTCGTATCTAATGAAACCACAGACATTAAGAAAATAAGAAGAACATGGACAGAACAAATTGGATGTCCGTTCACACTTAAGTGTGGACTTGAAATAAGTGGTATGGGTTGGGTGTTGGAAGTAATAAATGGAAAACACAACCATTGCGCTGCTGAGAATTTTGAAGGACATAGTTTTGTCGGTTGACACAAGAAGAGTCTAATGTGTTACTAGCTAGACATGTCCAAAAGTTTAGTTCGTCCGAATTTGTTTTTGAAGACTCTGAAGAATCGAGATTCTTTCAATGCTACAACGATCAAGACTATTTACAATGAACGTAGTAAATTTAATATTCTTGAGAGAGCCGGACGGTCATAAATGCAACATTTATTAAGAGATCTTCGCGAACACAATTATTTTGAGCATCACAGAACATCCACCGACGGTGCAAATATTGCTTCATACTTGATTTACTCTCATCCGATGAGTATGAGCTTGTTGCGTACTTTTCTACATTTGTTGCTGATCGATTGTACTTACAAGACAAACATATATCGTTTTCTCTTGCTAGAGATCGTCGGAATCACATCCACTAATATGACATTTACAATTGCAACTGCATATCTTAGTTCAGAACAAGAAGATAACTTTTTATGGGCGTTGCAGAAATTGCATTCGTTGATGGATGATAATGGTTGTGATATCCCAACCATCCTCATTACTGATAGGGACTTATCTCTTATGAATGCTATATAAAAAATGTTGCCTACATCACAACACTTGTTATGTAGGTGGCACATTAGTAAGAATGTATTGACAAAGGGTAAGAAGGTGATAGGAGATAAGCAATCGTGTGACGAGTTCATGAAATATTGGGGTATTATAGTTAGGTCATGTACAAAGACTGACTATGAACAGAACTTAACATAGCTCACGAGAGCTTTTAAAGCTTTTCGGAATGTAGTCAAGTACGTGGTGGATAATTGGTTAACTCCCTATAAAGAGAGATTTGTTGATGTTTGGACAAATACTTATATGCACTTCGGAACCTTAACTACAAACAGGTATGTTTATTTAATTGATTATGTAGTTATATAATTATGATTATATTGTAACTTATGAGAAACTCTTTCATTTAGAGTTGAGAGTGCTCATGTGAAACTCAAGCGACAACTTGGAACCTCACAATGTGCTTTTCACGTGGCGTGGACTAAAATACATGCAAATTTAGAGCTTGAATTTGCTGAAATTAAGGCGTCTTTTGAGAGAAGTATGACAGTTGTGAAGCACTCGTACAATATATCACATTTGGAGACATCTGTGGTTTAGTTTCAAAAACGGCCCTGGAAGAGATAGTAAATGAGCATAAGCGTATTGAAGGTGTTGGTTTTGTGAAAACCCTTTGTGTATGTTACAAACGAGCAACACACGGCCTACCGTGCACGCACGAGATAGCAAACCTTACTCACGATGGTGTCCCTATTCAGTTGCCTTCTTTACATCCACATTGGACCTAGTTGACAATTACTCCCACAGTTAAAAGTAATACGCCAGAAGTTATTGCTATGTTGCACAAGTATGTTGACAAAATTGCTACATTTGATAACTCTCAACTCTCATACTATGCAAGGAAAATGAGAGAAGTCTTTAACCCTCAATCGGTTGATTTATGTGAACCTCAAGTTAAGGCTAATACGAAGGGGCGACCACATGTTAAAAAAGACACATCGACTCGTCAGAACCCTTTAACTTTTGAGTTGGTAGATGTAATTTCTCCCACAGAAGAAAAGCAAAGTCAGACGAACAAGAAGTTGTCGACCTTTCGAAGAAATACAAATATGGAGTATAATGATCAATTTTCAGTTTATATGTCCAATTGTCACGAGAACTCAAGTATGGAGTTTTGAGATCAATTTCCAAAGGCTATAAAGGACTCCATTATTTATGTAATTAATCCTTCAATGGGTGGTCATTGTGGATTTCGTGCTATTGCAGAACTATTTGGAATCAATGTTACCGATGGATGGAAACAGGTTCGTAAAAATTTATTGACGGAAGTGAATACACATGTACAATTTTATGAACATATATCATTGTACCAGATACAAGATGAATTTAGACTATTATGAGACTCCAGCGAGTAGCAAATATTGGATGACCATGCCGGATATGGGACACATATTTGCGATGCGATATAATTGTGTACTATTCTTATTCTCGAGTCAACAATGTTTAACATTTTTACCACTTCGATCATCACCTATACCACTAACGTGTAGGAAAGAGATAGCAATTGGGTTTGTAAATGGAAATCACTTTGTTAAGGTAACAATTTAGTTTTTGTCAATTGCATTAATTCATATAAGAATATTACCTAATTGAATGTATTTTTTTTCCTTTTGGATGCATCTAAAATTACATACATATCATCCAGTTCCACCAATTGCAAATGACTGGTTCGCTTACGCAATAAGAATAGTAAAATTAATAAAAACCTAATCATAGAATCTACAATAAGTCCCCCGGGGAGGAGGACACGTTAATCCAGTATCATCAATCATATCCACCATCCGCTGCATTTGTTCTAGAAGATGGTAAAATGGATCTATTTCATTATCCATGTCGATTTCAGCACCATCTTTGCATATAACATTATGTACTTTTTTACTACCGATGTCCGCAACATTTTGTAAATAAGCAACCACTGATGCGTCTACGGATGTCCTTACTCGTGGAATGGGCAATAATGCACGTTGAACGTTGTATTGTAGATCAACATACTGGTGTGTTCGAGGAATGTACCAATCCATGTTTCCAGAAACACAATCTTGTCCATCTTTCCTGATCAAGCAAATCGCAATGTATCATTCAGTAAATGACTCCTCCATCTGCTCCACGTCTGAGTAATAAGCCTAATAACATTCCTTCTACACTTACTACTATATTCTCTTCGAAAACTTGGTGATAACGGCAAAGAATGAATTATTTGAACATGACCCAACTGACGAAGAACACACTCAAGACTATATGATTCACTGATATCCAAAACCGGTATGCAACCAGTGAAAAAAGCTATATCAGGCATCTGATGAAATGATCGTGCATTTATGTAAGGGGCCCAACTGACCTGCATACAAAGATTCTTTAATATATGTTATATTTAATAAAATAAATAGTCAAGAAAAATAGTCACGTCGTTGGACTCCATCTGGTCAAATATTATCCTAGTCGTAATTCGTTGTTCATTTCCACCTCCAATTAAGGAGCGATCAATCCAACGTAATGCACGTGGTAAATCCTCATTGTACCGTGAACTGAAGGACATCGTACTGGTCGTATACATGGGAGGTGCTCGTACGCCTGTACTTCCAACAAAGATAAAAATCCAGCCATTTGTTTAGTCTTTGCTTTGGAAGAATCACCTAATTTATGATATAACTGTGCAAGAGCAGCTGCACCCCAAGCATAACTGCGTACGACTTTCAAATCCAGTAACAACTCCAACAAGTATGCATGCACTCGAGTAGGGGTGAGCGGTTCCGGGTACCCTGTAAATTTAGGGGTTCCCGGAACCTACCCAGTTTAAAACTGGGTATTAAATTTTGGAACCGGAACCTACCCGTTTAATTTTGGAACCGGAACCTACCCGGAAGCTGTTTGTACAAACGGTTCCGGGTACCCTGTTAGGAACCGGTTGCTTCACATCCTCGGTTCGGTTCCGGTTCGGTGTTGATTCGGTTCCGATTCGATATTGGTTCGGTACATGGTCTGATTCAGTTTCGGTTCCGGTTTAGTACCAATTCCACGATCCATTTCAGTTCTAAAACACATACAATTCTAAATTAAAGTACAATCCAAATAGTTCCCAAATATACAATTCCAAATTACAGTCCAAACCACATTTCCAAATCACTACATTGACTCATAATAATGTAACAAAACACACAATTCCAAACCTCACCAGCAATCCCAACACCTAACAGTGCACCAGCAATGACATGATTATCATTGTTGTGGTAGTACTTGTCACGATGGGCAAGTCCTAAGTCAACATCCCAAAGCAATACAATTCCCTGTCAAAAGAAAGATCATTAAGATGTGATTTTGTTGAAATACCACATTGATAAAAATAGCGAAAAAATGGATAATAATGCAAGAATCGCTCCAATATATCAACTTCAGATGTTTGGTGGAGTAATGGCCCAAGTGATATGGTACAAGTACAACCCTATAGTTAAATCTAACAAATATCATGTCTAAATTATCTGTTCCAACATAAGGTGAAGAATACATACCAAACTTGCAACTGCTCTGGCCTTTCCATGCTCTTTATTTTTGAGAAGCCAGTTCCCCGAAGAGCCTGAGTCAAAGATTCTGACTGAACGGTCATTAACTTATCCTGTGCAAAGCCAGCATAGACAAAAACATTAACAAATGTCGCAGCCAAGTTCTGACTTGCTGAATCAACACATGTGCTAGCACTAGCATGACTCTCAAGCAAGTGAGACTGCAAATTATAAACCTGTTGATCGAAACCACACCAATCCGGAGGAAACTGCCAAAACGTTCTGAGCTTTCATATCCATAGTTCAATATTATAATGCTATCAACGAACCTTGTAAATACCTTTTGGATATTTGGCTCCAATGGAGCCGAATATCGAAAACAGAACATATGAGATCTAATTTGTGGATAATAAAAATTGCAAATTTACGGTTTGAATTATAATGTCACAATTTGGGTGAATCCGAACTAATCCTAATCTCAACCAATAGTTTAAACTAGGAAGTGAAGCAGCCGCATGGTGAAGTGCAGCAGCATGATGAAAAAATTTAAACATTTACCTCAATCAATAGTTTTAAACATTTACCTCAACCAAGAACTTAAGCAACTCAATATCACCTGCAAAGAAAAGAAGCAATGATCATTAATTTACAATCGACCAAATAACGCAACTAATTACCCGGTACTTGGATCTCGACCAGCGGTCCGGAACCGGACAACGGTGGTAGAGAATGGCGAAGGCGGTAGGAGAGGTGAATTGGTATGGTGTCCGCGTCTCAAGAACTGGTTCGAGGAAGAGACCAACGAACTCCTCAGAATCGACGGAGCGGAGGAAGAAATCTTGAAGCATAAATCAAAATCAGAACTTGGAAGAGCGGCTGCTGAAGAGACCTGCGGAAGAGAGTACTGAGTAGTGAGGATGCAGTTCAATACTTCAAAGGTTTAAGCCGGCTGCAATTCTCTAGGGTTTCAATTTTTTTTAATATATATATATATATAACCGGTTCTGGTTCCTTTAGGATAACCGTAACCGTAACCGAATAATTAGGTTCTCAAATTTTTTTCCCGGAACCTACCCGAAGTGTCTGTTCCGGATCGGTTCCGGGTCCAAATGGGTAATTTGCTCACCTCTACACTCGAGTACCACTCTTATCTATAAATATTTTACAACCCAATTCGTATAATAAATAAGCACGTACATTATACTCCACCTGCATGGGTGATGAATGATCGACTATATGCATGAACGTTGTCGTAACCATTCTAATTTTACGCTTTGTCTGGTGCCTCCTCTAAGCACATTTGTGGCTATATCTTCAGATACTCCTAGAGCAGCACTAATAAAACTTGGAGTTGTTTCATTTGTAAGCTTACTAGTTTGAACAACTTCTCCAACTACTGACAATCCTAAGAGTGCAGAAACATCATCAAGAGTAACAGTCATCTCACCAAAAGGTAAGTGAAATGTGTTTGTGTCTGCCTGCCATCTCACAACCAAGGCCGAAATAAGATTTCTGTAGCATTGAAGAAAACTGCATTGTACTAGCTGACTAATTCCAGAATCGACCACAAGTCGTTTGAATGGTTCAACATGTTATGAAATCACTCATTCAACCAATTTGGGACCATGAGAATGTATTTGAAAATTATCTCGCTCTTACAAAAATAGGTAATCATAGGTCAAATATTTGTTGATATAATCACTAATTATTATAAAAAATATACACCATAAACTTACAACACCCTCGTATAACTTCCGAGCTACGTGTTCACTAAAATTTGGAAGAACATCAAGCTCGAATGGACCTCCTGGAAAGGAGATCGGTGTTGAGTCATCTCTTGCAAACGTATGGACATGAAGTGTGGAAGTATTATTGCGAGAAAAAAGATCCGGTTTCTTTAACAACTCTATGCTTTTTTCTTGAATATCATAATGGTTCTTTGCCTTTGTGTGCAGATTCTGTTGATCTTGTTCGTGTATTATCATCCATTTGTTAATTTTCTTCGTGTATTACCGTCTACAATTGTTTAAACATAAAAACTTATAGTTTATAATTCAAAAAAACACCAAAAGATCCCAAACTAAAAACGGTTTGTCTTTCAAAAATCGGCAATAGATAGTTGTTTCGTACATAATTAATCGATAATAATTTGCCATTTTCTTGTTTTTAGGCAAAAGATTCTGCAGGTCATTAGTGATTCTTGGATTCCAAATCGGCAGGCACTTGTTGATTCATGGCTATACAATCAGTTGATTTGTGTCGATTCTTGTACTAAAAATTGACATTTTCATGCCGATTCTTGTATGAAAAATCGGTTGAAAATTACCGATTCTTGTAGGAAAAATCGGAATTAGGTTGACGATTGTGGGTCGAAAAATATTGTTGAATTGTAGTATATAAAATAGGTACTTCATACCGATTTTTGTGAGAAGAATCGGCATATGTGTGCCAAATTTAGGATGAAGAATCGACAATTGCGTGCCGATTTTAGGAGGATGAATCAGCAATTGTGTGTCGATTATTGCTTCTTCAATCGGCACGACATTGTTAAACCCTATACATTGTTAAACAAACGTACCAATTTGCGGCTGGTTGATGGTTGGTGGTGGCTAGTGGTGGCTGATTGGCTGAAGAATCGACGCAATTTACGGTTTGCTAGTCGGTGCTGGTGCTGCTGGTCGGTGCTAGTGTTGTTGTGGCTCTGTCCAATCTTCAATCGGTTGTGGCTTCGTCCCTGATCGGGGGAAGGAATCAGAGATGATCAGAGTAAATCAGTTGTGGCTTCTTCAGTTCTACGTGCTAATAGTTCTTCGTGACTTCAATTGTGGCTATGCTAAAAATGAAACATGAGAGAAAATAATTATGTGGTCTTTGTTTAGTAATTTTGTTTTATTTTTAAAATAGGTAAGGGCAAATATGTAAAAACCTATTAAGACGTTTTAGTTTTTTAACAAAAGTGGTCTATATTTAGTAGTCGAGAAATAGAATCTCCCATTTATTTTTAGTTTAATTATGACTCACACTAAAATATTTAATTTTTACCTGATTATCTGTCGGGGAGTATAATAACATTTTGTAAGTTTTGCGTGCCCGAATATATTTTCATCTTTTATAAATTTAAGAAAATAGTCATTGCTTGAGTTAGTTTTAAATACAATTGTATGCACATTCTAATTTTAAAGAAAAATACAGTTCACAAAAATAAGGTAAGAATCACGGGGGTATAATTACCAATTCACAATATGTTTGTTCTCTCTAACCTTACACCCTAGGGAGAAAAACTCCTGAAAGGAAACTGAAGCTCCATTTCACCAGCTCTTCTAACCATAGTTATAAGAATTGGATCAGACCGCCAATCAGACTGGATTCGATTATGAACTGTCTGGATTGATAGTTTGGTTCACACAAAAACGGAAATGTATAATGAATTCAGTTCAAACTGTATATACCGCCAGTTTTTGAAGAACTGGACGGTTTCCGACTCTTATTTTTTTAGTGTGACTTCTCTTACTTCCGTCGAACTGTGATTCCTATATCACAACCAGTGACTTTTAGATACTCTGGTTTACTGAGATACCTTTTTTTTACTCAATTTACAATAAGATGTTTCACTTTACCCAGTGTATTACTACTTAAATATGGCCAGACATACTAGAATCTACAGCTACAAGAAGCCATGCTTATGTCCATCACCTGAGACTCACTCGAAATATAAACCCAGACTTCAAACTAAAATTGATTAACAAAATTGAATCAACCGAGGAGGAAAAGACCGTGAGAATGAGGCCGTAGGCAGAGGTGGCTGTGAGGAGGAGGTCGTAGGCGTAGGTGGCCGAGAGGAGTGATAGGAAGCTTGAAATAAGCAAAGAAATTGAAAGAGAAAGCTTACTTGAAGTTGAAGAAATGAAATCTGATATATCCTTCAGTTGGTTAAAATCGTTACAAGCCTCTTCTATTTATAGGCTATAAGAAACAGAAATTACAACTCGGTCCCTCTGATAATTGCATATCTAACCCCTAAATATATGTAATTATACATGTATCCTAACATTTCCCTATCAAGATCCACTTCTTTGTTTGACGAACCTTGAGCAAATTGCACTATCTGCTGCAAAACAAGACACTGAAGCAGAGCAACTCTACGACTTCATTAGCTTTACCTTGCTATGCTTAATATCACCACATCAATTTCACAATGATCATGTCACAGATTGAAAACATCAGCATAGATCAACTGATCATCACCTAACAAACGCACAAACCCTGACTCTCACCTTCTGAAAACAGAATGACTTGATCATGTCTAACACATAACAAATCATATTCATATAGACCAACCTCAGTATACAAACATCCCGTTCAGCAGCATTCACAGTACATATGCTATCATACGAATATACACATCACTAACACCACTTAGTCACACAATGGAACTTCTATCTAACCGCAACACATACCCAATAGCATTAAGCTGACATAATCATCTGCCTTCTACTCAATATCATACTTCTCATACAGCTATCTTTCTTCTAATGTTCTCGTTCCTTTGGATTTCTTTTCCATAGATTTTTCTTTTATTATTGACAGAAGGGTTTTAGCCATTATCTTACCAACACTAGCTGAAGGGTTTGAGCCCTTATCTTTACTTCCTCAAGGGTTATTCAAAGTATCTTTACGTTGTCTTTGAAACAAACTCTGTTTTTGGAATCAAGCCAGGTTTTATGCCAATATATTCAGCTTATATTTCTGAACTGAAATTCATTCTTTTCTTTTTCTATTTTTTTCCAGATGAAGAACCAGATAAGACAGAATGATGAAGCAGATATGACAGTAGGCAGAGATCACACACAGACTTACTACTCTTGTATACTAGTCATAACTAGACAATGCCCCACATGTATGACTATGACGATCTCAGATGACAGAATTTTCACCAGATAGCAATGACTTTAAAATGCACTACCACATGTTGAATGTATACCAGAGAAGGATCTAAATAACATGATATGAAATGTATCAAAACAGACCAGCACACTCTATTATCAGCAAAATGAGATACCACAGTCATGTGATAGTAAGAGATTCTTGTTGACTTGCACAAAACTTGGACATAATCAATATGAGAATAACTGTGATTTATTAACCTCAGCAAAGCGGAATAGAATCATAGACTTACTCTGAATCAATTCCTTGATCAAGCATCAGAATCGTCTTGTCATCATTAATTTCAGAAATAGAAACACCCCCAACTTTTTCCTTCAAGGCACAAACAGTTTCTCTGTTAGAGGTTTAGTGAAGATATCAGCAATTTGTTCACTGGATGGAACTATATCAATTGTTGTTACCTCATCAATTGCTGATGCATACGGACCTGTTACAACTATATCATCTACATATACTAATAAGTAAACATAACCAAAATCAGTTTGCTTAATGAATAGACAGCTATCGGCTACTGATGCTTTAAATTGCAGATTTTGAACAAGAAAACACTTGAGTTTTTCAAACCAAGCTCTAGAAGCTTGCTTTAACCCGTATAAAGCCTTCTTTAGCTTACACACAAGTGGAGTTTCAGACGCATGAGTAATATCAAACCCAGGAGGTTGAACCATGTAAACCTCCTCAGTTAACTCACCATGCAGAAACACGTTATTGATGTCGATCTGTCTCAAATTCCACTTGTGAGATAAAGCTAAAGACAACACTATCCTAACAGTTGCAGACTTTACCACATGACTAAATGTTTCTTGAAAATCAAAGCCTGGTTTTTGTGAAAACCCTTTTGCAACTAATCTTGCTTTATATCGAGCTATGGACCCATCTGCATTCCTTTTAATCTTAAACAACCATTTACACCCTATTGGGATCCTACCTGAAGGAAGTTCAACCACTGACCAGGTATTATTAAGCTGCAAAGCTGCATATTCCTCTTCAATGGCAGCTTTCCAATGTGGACTATTTAGAGCTTGATGAACAGACTTAGGCTCCAAATTGACTAAGGCAAGAGAGTCTTCTGCAGTTGAAAGAAGAGCATGAAGAGAAGCTACAAATCCAGATTGACCTTGAGCTTGAGTCTTAGACCTGGTCTGCATTGAATGTATATTGTGAGAAACAGGAGGAGACATAATAGGAGATGACTGATTAATAACAGAGACTCTAGACGAAACAGGCACAAGAGTAGAATCTTGTAGTCTATATGTAATAGTAAGAAGAGAATCAGCTGACTGAGGAGCAATAGAAATGTCAGGCTGATGCTAATCAGAAACAGCACACTGATCTTGTTGATCTTGCTGACTAGTTGCTTGCCACCTATTAAATGTATTAGAAGTAGATATAGGACAATTACCAGGAGAGTTATTCATAGGAGGAGTAGAAATTACAGGTGAAGAAGAATTTGACATTCTGACAGTGGATTGAGGAGTTAGATCAGGAAAGGAAGCTGCACCTGATCCAAGCCTTGTTATCTGCGTATTAGACAACGAAAACTGAGGATCACATGGAATAAAGAATGTAAGGGATGTATAATTCTGTGTAGGGGCTGAAGATATACAGAAACTACCTTTTTTATCAGCAAAAGGAAAAACTTGTTCGTGAAAAACAACATTTCTAGACGTATACACACGCCCTGTTGCAGATATGTATTTATAACCATGGTACTTAGAACAATATCCTAGAAACACACATGGTTCAGACCTCAAGGCAAGTTTGGTTTTGTTGTAGGGTCTTAAATGAGGAAAACACAAACAACCGAAAACTTTAAGGAAACCATAATCAGGAGGTACCTTAAACTGCTTCTCATGTGGAGACATCTTTGACAAGCTGTAAGAAGGTAATCGATTAATGAGAAAGGTTACTGTAAAGAACGCATCTGACCAGTAGTGTGGTGGAACTGAAGCCTGAGCAAGAAGTGTCAGTCCTATCTCCACAACATGTCGATGTTTGCGTTCCACAATGTCGTTCTGTTGAGAGGAATATGGACAAGTTATGCGATGAACAATTCCAAATGACGCAAGATACGTGGAAAGAAAATGAAATTCCCCTCCCCCATCGGACTGCACTTCCTTTAGCGAGTATCCCAGCTGTTTTTCTCCAAGTTTGTGGAAATCTACAAAACATTTAGAAACATCACTTTTCTGTTTTAGAAAATAAATCCATGTGTATCGACTGAATGCATCGACAATGCTCATGTAGTATCTATTTCCATTTGATGTACATGCAGCTGGTCCCCATAAATCCACCTGAACAAGCTCAAGAGGATGATTATACACAGTAGATGAAGGAGAGAAGGTTGTTTCTTACTTTTTCCCACAGCACATGCAACGCATTGAATGGCAGAATGCTGAACAGGATGATTGTAAATTCTCAAGAAGTTAAGTAATATCTTGTTCGATGGATGTCCTAGTCTCATATGCCATAGATGAGAAGATTCATTTGATTTCACAGAAGATAAGAAACACTCAAAGTCATTGTTATCAATCGGATCACAACATATAAAGTTTGATTGAGATATGTCTTCAGACGAATCAATACGAACAGATATGATATTATCAGTATCATGATTTACAAACATAGACTTCTTATTCATAGCTGCCACATCAGAATCCTTGTTTTCATTACACATGATTGAATTTTCAGCAACACACACCTTAGAATCACTCAAAATCTTCTCAGTACTATACCTACCAGTCTCATTTCTATCTAACTTGGACAAATCAAGTTTATATAAACCTGAATGTTCATAACCATGTAACAGAACTTGATGAGACTGAGAGTCTCTTATTATGCAATGCGTAGCATGAAACTCGAAGTAGACCTTGTTGTCCTTAGCGAACTGTGACACAGATAACAAGTTCTTAGTCACGGATGGAGTGTATAACATATTATGCAGCATTAAAGGACGAGAATATATACCAGCATCACACATATCAGCAGGAATCACAGTAGAGCCTATTGCAGAAATTTTTAATGAAGATCCATTGCCTACCATAACCTTACCTTGGACATTGTATGGAACACATGTGTTGTAGTATGCAGGAGAAGCATTCGTGAGATGATTAGTAGCTCCGGAATCAGGAATCCAGCTTGAATCATGTTGAATAACAGGAGCTACAGATGCTATATGTGCTTGCGGATTGCTTATGACTGACTGTGAATCCATATTCTGACCATGACTAGGAGTATAGCTTGCAATGGAAGAGGCATAGGGTGCTGCAGCAGCTGTGAATGGATTATACCGAGCCATTGATGCTGAACCATTATATGCAGGTGTCATTGGATATGAAGGATATATAGGAGAAGAAGCATTGTATTGAGGGAAGGTAGCTTGAGATGGAGGGTACTGCTGCATATAGTGAGGCACAGGTATTGAAAAGGATTGATAATACATCATTTGAGGAGTGTTTGATACCGTAAGAGGAGGTGCAGAGGAAACAGGCGAAAAAGAAGAGGAATGAACTGGATTGACAGAGGCAGTTGTATTGGAGCCATATTGCACAACTTCATTGGAGTCATCCCATTGAGACGATGCCAAATTCACCACAGGAGAGGAGGTATTGCCTGGATCTGTCACTCCTGTAAAGTTGACATTGAATCTATTGTAACACCTATGGACAAGGTGTCCAAACTTCCCACACAGTTGGCACTGAGGACGATTGTTACCAAATCCACGTCCTCTACCTCTACCTCTTCCTGATCCAGCATTGTAGTTCTGAGGATTTGACTGAACAGAATTTGCTACCAGAGAATTCTGCAGGTTATCTGACATATTTGCAGAACCGGACGAAGAACTTGACAATATCTCAACAGATTTTTCAGACGCACCTTGCCTTTGTCCAGAAGATCCAGAGGATGAATTGATAGCCACATTAGCAGTGACATTCGTATCAAACAGAAGATCAACCTGCCTAGCCTCAGCATCTAGTAAAACAGAGCTAATCGACGCTAAGTCGTATGGATTTCTGCTCGCATGGATAACATAAACTACACTATCATACTGACCTTTAACTCCATTGAGGATTATTGATATCTGCTGCATCTCTTCAATAGGATGCCCGCAGCTGGCCAACCTATCACACGCAGACTGAATAGCAGTCAGATAATCTCGCATATTCTGCTGAGGCAACTTCCTGACTTTTAGCCGATCGTATAAATGCATGATCCTAGTAGTAGATGACGACGAGAAATCTCTATGCAGATTTTGCCAGATTGAAGAAACAGACATGCATCCAATCAAACCTCTACTTACCTGAGAAGATACAGAGGCTAACATCCAGGATGCAATGGAGCTGTCCTTCTGAACATATTTGACATACTCTGGATTTTGTTCATCTTCACCGTCTGGACCTTGAATTTGAGGTTGAATTGTTGTATTCCCATACAGATGTGATTCTAGATTATATCCACGGACTGCCAGAAGAACCTGTTGACGCCATGATTGGAAGTTCTCCTCTCCTTCCAATTGGCACACCTTCTTGTTGATGAACGACGCTGAAATCTCTTCCATTTTATCGCAAACAGAACGACGAACAGAATGAATGCGAGCTAAATCACTACGAATCTCCAGATCGTAGCAGCTCTGATACCATGATAGGAAGCTTGAAATAAGCAAAGAAATTGAAAGAGAAAGCTTACTTGAAGTTGAAGAAATGAAATCTGATATATCCTTCAGTTGGTTAAAATCGTTACAAGCCTCTTCTATTTATAGGCTATAAGAAACAGAAATTACAACTCGGTCCCTCTGATAATTGCATATCTAACCCCTAAATATATGTAATTATACATATATCCTAACAAGGAGGACGTAGGCGAGGCGGTCGAGAGGAGTACGTAGGCGAGGTGGCCGAGAGGAGTCGGGAAGGGAAGGTGGCCGAGAGGAGGTCGTAGGCGGACGTGACCGAGAGGAGGTCCTCGACAGAGGAGGCTGAGCAGGTGGTGGTTGTAGTGGAGACGATGGATGCCCGACAAAAGTGGTCGATGTGGATGAGGAGACCCACCGGACGTAGCCGAGGGAGAGACTTCAAGAACAGACCATTGTAGGGAGTTTTTTGAAAAAAATAAGTATAAAGAAAAAATACATATTTTAAAAAGTAAATATTAAAAACAGTATTTAAAGAAAAATTTAGATATATGCGCTACGAGCGGGTAGCGTATTGAGCACAACATGCACCCCCCAAGTAGCGAGTTGTTCAAATAATGCTCAACTCGTTACCATTAGCACCGTGATGAGCAAATTGCTCAACACCTGCATGTGATAGTCATTTTACCTTCTTTTTTTCTATAAATATATATATATAAAGAGAGAGAGAGACTGTGTTATTTTTTTTTGGATTGGGCCAAAAGTCAGTCTCTCTATCTTTATATATAAAAAAATTTATGTGTCGTATTATACGATTAGTCCAAAAGTCAAAACTTAACATCTAGTTAGCGTCGTTTATGTTGTAATTAAATTATCTAATTACTGTCATTTTTCTTATTGTTTTTGAGTAAGTATATAATAAAAAAACATTCACCTAATTCATTTTATCGTTCCGGTCAAATTATAGGACAAACGATATTAGGTGAAAAAATTAAATATATATCTAATCTAAAAAATCCAAAAATAAAATAGAGTAGATAGATTTCTCCATAAATGTTTTTACCAATGTTGAGTTTGGACTTACAAGGTGTGAGTTATATTTTTTTTTAAGTCAAATTTTCATATCTCAACATAGGGTATAACGTAACGTCAATCCGTAAGTCCAAAACAAAATATTAATTTTGGAGTTACGGATTGACTATACGCTTTGCCCTAAGTTGAGCTATGATAAATTGACTTAAAAAAAATAACTCAGACCTTGTAAGTCCAAACTCAACACGGTTAAAGACATTTATGGTAAAATTTAATTACCTACCTATTCTGATTTTTTTGAATTTATGGCGAAAACATTTAACCTAACATTGTTTGTCCTATAATTTGAATGGAAAAGAAAAATGAATTAGGTGAAAATTTTAATTATATACTCACTCAAAAATAATACAGTGTGTATATAATTTAATTACAACATAAACGCTAACTAGACGTTAATTTTTGACTTTTGTATTAATAGTAAAATACCACACATAATATATATTAAGGCATAACTGGTTTCTTTAACCGTCGCCTGCAAAATGACACAAATACCCTTTACTAATCTAATTAGTTTATATATATCATGATTATTTTCGTCATTTAAATGTCATCTCAAAACGTTATAAAAAGTCTAACTGCACGGAGACTTTTTCATATGACTTTATAATTAAAATATATAGGTATTCACCAGCTACACACATATGCAATATTACAATTTTTTTATTACACATATATATTTTTCTATCACTATCCCTCCGCCCTTTCTCATGCATCATTTTTTAATATCTCGATAACAAATGAAATTATATTTTCACTTTATCGGTCCCTAAGATAATAGTAAATCTAAAGACTTAGATCATTTATAAATGTTATAATTTCATGTACAACTAACAGAATTTAGATAATTTACTTAATATGTCAAATATGCATTATCTATCATTAGAAGCAATAAATAATTAATATGTACAATATAATCAAGGTTGAAATTTAAATTGTAGTGAAATAAGAAATCTCATTTATTATTTATTTGTTTGTTTTAATTAATTTAATTATTATATATATTATTTTATATAAGCTTACAATTTTACATAATAGTGACAATTGTATATTATGTTCCCAAGTCGTCATATAGTTTTGGTAATTGTGACTTTTTAATGTCTCTACAATTATATTGATTTTTTTTCTTCAAAACATTCTATCTCTTTTCAAGAAGTTATAGATTTTTTTTCATTTCACCTATAAATTTAAATAATTGAAACATAACAAAAATAGATCAAAATTGATATATATATTTATATGTTCAATATACATAATCTATTGCATGGTGGGATAAATACAAAAAAAAATGAAATTGAAAAATTAAAACCAAACTGAAACAAGATATTTGATTAATGTATACATTTTTTTATAATTATAATTATGTACTATAGACTATTTTCAAATAATGAGATTACTAAAATGTTTTAAAAAAATCATAGATTTTTTAGTATTATAAATATTAATGTACAAATGATTCCAACACTCTCATAAAAGGTGAAATTCACTGTGTAAACAGTAACTTTACTATATTTGGAAGTTTTTGTATCGTATGTAGAGTTTTTTACGTACCTTATTATATAGTCAGTCTAAAAGTCAAAAATTAAAGCATAGTTAGCGTCATTTAATTCGTAATTAAATTATCTACGCACTGTAAATTTTTTGATTTTTTTGAGTAAGTACATAATTAAATTTATCACCTAATGCATTTAATTATTTCGGTCAAATTATAAAACGAACGATGTTAGGTTACAAAATCACTGTATTTCCAATCAAAAAAATTGCCCTAGATAGATAATTGAATTACCACATATATGACGTTAACCGTGTTGAGTTTGGACTTACATGGTCTGAGTTATAATTTTTTAAGTAAAATTTTCATATCTCAACTTACAGCATGTCGTACAGTCAATCCGTAAATCCAAATTTAATATTTTTTGCATCATTTGAATCGCAATTAAAATATCTACTTACTATAATTTTTTTAAATATTTTTAATAGATACATAATTTTATTTTTAATTAAACATCAAATTATCATTATCGAAAAAAATGATTTAAAAAAAAAGTTGTACAGAGGCGCCACCCCGGGGTGCGCGTATGTCCAATACGCGCTACCCCGGGGTGCGCGTATACCTATTTTTCTAAAAAATAATTTTGTATACTTACTTTTCTAAATAAAAAAAGCAAAATGCTTACTTTTAAAAAAAAATATAGAATCAGACTTTATGATAGCCATCAAATAAGTGCAATCTGACTCAACCGTGGATAAACAGTGGTGGCTTAAAACGTTGACGGATAACATGACGGTTATTGTTGCGTGTTTTTCTCATATTACCTGGGCGAGCGTGAAACGAGAAACTAACAAGTGTGTGATAACACCTAACAGGAAATGAACGTGTCTTAACTGTTAGGTGTTACAACCCTCATCCCATCTTTTATCGCTTATTGATATATGTTGTACCTTTGAACCTCCTTGAAATGTAATGTTTGTATTAATCCAATGCATTCCACTTGGCAAAAAAAAAGTACACAAATAATGTTTTTTTTTTCTTCAGAATTTTGAGTTTACTGATGAGTTTTGTAACGACACAAGATTGATATATTTGAATTTTATGCGTGATTTCTTTTATGCTGGAGTTGTTGTGAACAATTTAAATAAAACTAAAACATTTATTTTATGTCATTCTTTTGTGGTGTCCCTGGCACAGTACTTGCTAGTCTGATGCCATTTTCATAACAGAACTTCTTGAACTCCATGTCATCATACTCGCCACCATTGTCGGATCTCAATGTCTTGATCTTTAGACCTGTCTCATTTTCTACCATAGTTTTCCACATCTTGAACATTTCAAATAGTTCTGATTTGTGTCTCAAGAAACAAACTCATACATTTCTGGAATGGTAGTCAATGAAAGTCATGAAATATGACTTCCAGACAATGGATGAGACAGTAGTGGGGCCTCATACATCCGTGTGAACTAGCTCAAGCTTTTCTTGCTTTGATGATATGAAACTCTTTATGAAGCTAACTCTCTTGTGCTTCCCAAAGATGCAGCTTTCACACAAGTTAGTGTCAACTGACTGTAGGTCTGGTATTTTCCCCTTGGAATGCATGATCTTGAGACCCTTGTCATTCATGTGACCAAGTCTCTGGTGCCATGGATTTGGATCATCTTTGTTGTCTGCAACAGTAATTGACCCACAAGTGTTTGTAATCGTATAGAGTGTACCACTCTTTTAGCCACGAGCGACTGTCATTGCACCTTTAGAAACCTTCCAAGTATTGCCATTAAAGGTTGTGACATAACATTATGGTGCTAACTGGCCCACCGAGACTAGCACCCATGACTCCAACTTGCTCTCCAAAGAGCATATCAAAGCATCGTCTGCCTCTTCTGCTACGATGTTTGCTTTTGTCTTTCATTCTTTCTCTTTATTCAGGGATCTACACTAATTCTTGTAGTGCCCGATCTTTCCGCAGTTCCAACATTCGATCACCTTCTACTGATTTTGATTGTTGGAACTTTTGCGATTTTGAGATTGTGCCCTCCCATTTTTCGATTTGGACTTATTGCGCCCTCTACCCTTATTTGAATCCCTGGATTTGCTTTCTACATTCAAAGTTGACGCTGAGCTAGAAGTACCATTTGACCGATTTTGAATTTCTTCAATCATAATTGTGTTGACCACATCATCAAACTTGGGTTTTCTCTTTCCTGCAGATCCGGTGATTGCAGTGGTTGTGCATTTCCAACTATTAGGCAAGTGCCCAAGAATTAGACAGACACGTATCTCTTTAGTGATAGAGACATGTCAACTGCTTCTAGCTGGTCTGTCACTTCTTTGAACTCGTCGAGATGTTCTCTGAATTGTGTTCCTTCTGACATCATCATGGTGAACAACTTCTTTATCAAATGAATTTTATTTGCTGCAGAAAGCTGTTCATACAAATTGGAGAGGGCCGCCATGAGAGACGCGGTTGTCTTTTCATTTTTTATGTTGTAGGCTACTGATTTTGACAGTGATAGTGGTATGGTTCCGAAAGCTTTCCGATCCAGCTGCTCCTAGTCTGGATCTTTCATTTCCTCTGGTTTGTCACCCAAAGGTAAATAAATATCATTCTGGTACAAGCTGTCTTCTATTTGCATTTTTCAGAATCCAAAATTTGTGCCATCAAAATGAGAAATTTTGGACTCTTTCTATGACGCCATTGCTCCCACTCGAACAGATAGGATGAATACAAAATTTATTTCGCATAATAATTTTCGTAACCATCTTCTGTGACTTTGATTCGCCAACCAAAAGCTCTGATACCAATTGTTAGAAAATTGGACGCTGCTAATTTCCGCCTTGCAGGACCTTGGGTTTCAATTGCTCAAGAGAAATGCACACGACACAAAGATTTACGTGGTTTACCAATTTGGCTACGTCCACGGCTCACTCCTACACTTTCACTATAGATAATTAGTGTTACAACTAGTGTATCACTCAACCATACACTATGTATCGCTCGCACTCTAAAATACTTATTCTGTATTTTTGGCTCACATATACAACACTATTTTTCTCCCACAAACTCAACACTCCAACAACCGATTCTCACTTCCTTGTGCTTATTCTTTCCTTCGACATTGTTGACTTCTTATAGACCAAAAAATATGACAATCTTCAGTGGTTTGACCACTTTGCTGAGTGTCTTACCCACTTCGGTCAGTGGCTTTCCCACTTCAGTTGCGTGGTGGTGGTGGCCCGAAAGTCTCCATTATCTAACACAAATGTCTTACCTAGGCTTAAGTCCCGGTGAATTAGGACATTTAGTTCATTGTGGAGATAAGCCATACCCCTGCGAAAGAAAAAAAAAACATGGTTTCACAGAATTTAGTGTCTTTGCACGTTGCATTATGTCTAAACTAAAAGCAGAAATGTCGATGGTTTAAACTTTACACCTTCACAGAATACCTGGCAATGTCCAATGAAAAATTGACAGCGGTTGAAGGGGTAAAAGAACCTTTTTCCTTCAGGTACTGATGAAGGTCTCCCTGTAGGATGGGATGGAAAAATAGGAATTTAGTAAGTATGTAGATGAGAAGGCTGCTTAGTGAATAAGTCTAGTTTCCATAGGAGGGATTACATAGAGTTAATTTATGTATCCCTCGTAGATACTCAGTAATCAACATTACAGGCTTCCTCTCTGTGATAGCTCCCAAAAATTGTACTATGTTTGGATGTCGAAGCTTCACTAGCAAGTTAACATCATGCCTGAAGTCCTAAATGAATAAGGAAGAAACATTGTTAGGTGAAATTTTAAAGAAGAGAAAGTCTCTCCTATCTAGCTTTGATTTTCCAATAGATTCCTAAATGAGTATCAGTGAGACTTTCGTCAAATTTGGTGATGATAATGAATCTTTTAGTGAGCTTCCAACCGGAGATTGTGAAGGAAACCACATTCTAACATCAATTCCTTCAATTTTCAATTCCAGTTACAATCTAACATCAACTCCAGTAACAGTCTCAGGTTTCTTTGAAGAGCTGATAGAGTAAATGAGGAAAATTTACTCCAAAGGATTAACTATATTCCCAATCAACACCCTTCATTGCTGAGAATTGGATATGGCAGTAAAGCTTACATCACGAGTCCTATCATCGGAATGAGATGGAAGAATTCTCTTTACTGCTACATGTGTTACCCGCCAATATGCCTTCAGAATCTCACCAAAGGACCCCTAGCAGAAAAACGACATAATGTGATTAGTAATTAATAAATTCAGTAAGAGATGTGTTTCCATCTTTAAGAAACATAATGTAAAACATAGTCAATCAACCTCATAAACTGCAAACACAATCTAACATCACCTTCCCTATGATATTTCTATGCTTGAATAATATTGTGTCATTGATGTGGGACGAGGAGAGAAGAAGGGAACGAAGACTTCGATGTAGGAAGAAAGTTTGCGACGCATGAATAAAGGAACGACTAACTGCTGCTTATAACAAGACATTAAAGGTATTTCACACCATCTAGTTCCTACTGAACGTAGGTCATGTACTCTTCCTCCATCCCATTACTTCCCCTCCCTTTTTTCACATGCTCATGTCTCATAAAAAGCTCTCTATACACCATTACACTAATTGCAATTTTAACATAAACCACAACTTTCATTTTGTTTTTACTAAATCTTATTTATCAATATTAATCTATAAACTGACAGTTTATCATATAAAGAGTTTAGTATAAATACAAATTCGGTACATAGTGAGAGGAGGGGAGGGAGAGAGGGAGAGGAGGAGGAGAGTTAAATTGGAGATAGATGAATGAATAGTGATAGGAGAAGGAAGAATACAGAAGAGATGAGAGGTTAAATATGTAAAATATTATTAAATAAATAAATAATTTTTAAAAAGTAATCATTAAAATTTTAATTTTCTGCATTATCTATTATACTTAATGATTTTGATTTTTTTTTTTAACTTTTAAATGAGTGTTAAGGCGTAGGATACGTGATTATCCAAATAAAGAATTGAGAAAAAAAAATCATTGTATTTTCCCTACTCTTTTTTTGGGGTTCGAAGCGTGTGTGGGTTGTATAGACATCATTAAAAGGTAATAATAAGTTAAGAGGGTACCTATTTTATTTGGACAAAATGGCCAACCAGAATCCAATATATATTACCAGGTATTAATTTAAATCCCTTAAAACAAATTCTTAGAAATTAAAAATAGTTAATTGGTTCAAATATTTGGAAATGAATAACGGTGGATGGAAACCTATTGAATGATGTTTGGATAAGAAAAGAAACCTTTTTCTGCGATACTATATATTACGACTCCCAAGAACAGCGAGATTTTCAGTCTTCGTCATTATCCTTAAATTATTAATTAATTAAATCCTTCCGGAATCGGGCACTATTCCCTCACTAGGCTATATATATAGATACCTCTCTGGCCTCGGCCATATCCACTCTCTCCCTTTTACTCAGCTCTGTTTTCTAGTTGTTAACGAAGAAGATCTGATATGTCGAGGAACGGTGAGGATCATGAAGAAGTTTATATCGGTTCAATCGATCAAGGGACCACCAGCACCAGATTCATCATCTACGATCGCAACGCTCGTCCTATCGGATCTCACCAAGTTGAATTCACCCAGTTCTACCCTGAAGCTGGGTAAGCAAGCTACCACTTGAATTCTCCCTCGGTTTAATCATTGGATTGTCCGTCAAAATCGCAGCTTAATGATTTCCCGTTTGTAAAGTTTCGACTTTTATTTGGAGAAAAAAATATTGGAAGTTGTTGACAGAGGTTTGACTTTTTGGTGGTAGATGGGTAGAGCATGATCCAAATGAGATTCTGGAGAGCGTGAAGACCTGTATCGCTAAAGCAATCGAGAAGGCCACTGCAGAAGGATACAACGTAGTAGATGGAGGGTTGAAAGCTATCGGTATCACTAACCAAAGAGAGACGTCTCTTGTGTGGAGCAAATCCACTGGAATTCCTCTGTACAGTGCCATCGTTTGGATGGATGCTCGTACAAGCTCCATCTGCAGGTCCCTCCTTCCTTCATTGATCTTGCTCTCTGCTTTTGTGTATTGTATTCTACCTTGATTAATCGTGGTTTATCTTTTGCTGTGGTTTGAATTCTCGTGGTTGCTGAAATTTGAACTGCATAAACTATTTTAATTTTGGATGGTTGGATAACTTTTGTAGGACTATATATGCTATGATCAGAAAAGAGAATAATCTACAAAAATTCTCTATGACTAGTCTGAGCTACTTGCTTGAAATCTCCTCATAGACAGAAAGTAATTACATTTTTTTGAAAAAGTTAATTTTCATTCGAGTTGTGATAACTTTTTTTTTCCTTTCTTTTTCTTCTTCTTCAGGAGGTTGGAAAAGGAACTGTCAGGAGGAAGAACCCATTTCGTGGAGGCATGTGGATTGCCCATCAGCACCTACTTCAGTGCAGTGAAGCTGCTGTGGTTGATGGAGAATGTTCCTGAGATCAATGAGGCAATAGAGAAAGGGGACGCTCTATTTGGGACCGTGGACACATGGCTGATTTGGAACCTCACCGGAGGTCTCCAAGGCGGTCTTCATGTCACTGACGTCTCCAATGCTTCACGAACCATGCTCATGAACCTCAAATCCCTGCAGTGGGACAAATCTATCCTCGAATGCTTAGGGATCCCTTTAGATATCCTTCCAAAGATTGTGAGTAATTCTGAGGTTATCGGGTTGGTTGCCAAGGGATGGCCCCTCACTGGTGTCCCCATCTCGGGGTGCCTTGGTGATCAGCACGCTGCAATGGTGGGACAGGCCTGCAAGTAAGTGTGTACTAGTTTGTCAGTCTTATTGGTCTAATCTTGATTTATCACACAACCCCAAATTGCTTTTGCATACTAAACATCATGGACTATTGCCTTGGGGTAAAATTGCAGTATTGTGGATGGGTTCAAGAACATCAGACATATTCTGTAGTGTTAAATGTTGTGATTCAAGAATGATAACTGCCACTGATTCTCATTGGCTGTGCAGGAAAGGTGAGGCGAAGAGCACATACGGTACAGGTGCTTTCATACTCTTAAACACGGGGGAGGAACCATGTCCCTCCACCCATGGGCTCCTGACGACCATAGCATTCAAGTTAGGACCGAATGCCCCCACCAACTATGCTCTAGAGGGCTCGATCGCCATAGCTGGTGCGGCCGTGCAATGGCTTCGAGACAGCCTTGGAATCATCCGGTCTGCAAGTGAGATTGAGAGTCTAGCAAAAGAGGTTGAATCAAGTGGTGGAGTCTACTTTGTCCCTGCTTTTAATGGATTGTTTGCTCCTTGGTGGAGGGATGATGCACGTGGTGTGTGTATTGGTATCACAAGGTTCACAAACAAGGCCCACATTGCTCGTGCTGTTCTTGAAAGCATGTGCTTCCAGGTGAAGGATGTGTTGGATTCAATGCACAAGGATGCAGGGGAGAAGGGTGAGGTGAAGAATGAGAAGGGTGAGTTTCTTCTGAGAGTGGATGGAGGAGCTACTGTGAACAACCTCTTGATGCAGATACAGGTATGGTCTTGAGGATGTTATAAGCATATAATTTATGAATTGGAGTGATCCTCCTCATTCATTCATTCATACTTTTGATATATGGTTGATTACTGATTGTGGTGTAGGCGGATTTGATGGGGAGTCCAGTGATAAGACCAGGAGACATTGAGACGACAGCACTCGGAGCAGCGTATGCTGCTGGATTAGCAGTCGGGGTATGGACTGAGAGCGATATATTCTATGGAGCAGATAAGAACAAAAATGATGTTACTTTCCAACCAACACTGGACGAGGAAACCAGGAAGAAGAAGGTGGCTTCTTGGTGTAAAGCCGTGGAGAGGACCTTTGACTTAGCGGATCTAGCTCTCTGATTGGTTGGGTTGGTTTGGAAATGTTCCATTGATGTGGGGTTGTGGCAAGTAGGAACTTGTGAATAATTTGAATGCATCTTTTTCTTACCCACCACAATAAATGACTTTCATCAACTTTCCTACAATCGAGGGATCATCAATTTCATCAAAATCAAAAAAAATAATAGAATACAACATTGACCTGCTTATATTTATGTCACAATTGCTAATTTTCCATGTATGTGATAAGAATTTCCATTTAGATTCTATTCTTCTAAGTAAGGTAAAATACGACATTGCCCTTAATATTTGGCCGAATTTTCAATTTCCTCCTCGTAAAATTTTCTTTCATCATGTTTGGTCAATGTTAAAGTTTACCCCTCCATCAACTTTTCCATCCAAATTTAACAGAATAAGTTAAAATAACCGGAATTTTTAAAATATGACACAATTTAACTATCCTAAACTTTTTCAAATGTTATAATTGAGTCTCAATTCAATCGGGACTCAATTGAACCCCGATCGAGGAGGTTTGAGTATGGGTCTTGATCCCAAATTCATGTATTCACCACACATTGTAATTGGATATAAGTTGTTATCCGATTTTCAAAGGAAATCATAATCAACTATTTCAGAACTAAACCAGCAACCTACGGTAACAAGTTCTTTTAACTGGGTAAGGGTTGTTGTTTCAATGGAACGAATCACAGATTTATCATCAATATAATTAATAAATTCCTCGTCTACTGTAATTCTACCACCATAACGAAAGATGAAAGTCATCATTTTCAGAAGAGTAATAACACCTAGTTAATAAAGAACAAAAATTAGACATAATTTGTGATACGTGACAATTGAATATCTCTATATTAGAAATTAGAAATAGCATTTTTATATAATTCTATTTAAATAATCAATTATTATAAATAAATAAAAAGGAGAGTTGTGGACTTCCGGGAGGCTAATCTGACATAGGCACAACACCGGGAGGCTGAACGTGACTAAACGAGCAAGGAAACTACTAGGTTGGATGCTGGATCGGAGATATGGACGAGGATGCTTGGAAAATGGTCGTGTATTTATAGTAAATGTGTCATTCGCGTGTAGTTAACAAATATCATCAGTCTACCTGCTCTCAAATGGAACATCAAACAATACATGGTTAGATTCGTGTGTAAGTACATTTATAATTTTTTGCAAATGAGAATGTTTCATTTGTACTTTTATTTTGGGGCATAAAGTCTCATCTGGTCCGCGTATAAATTTTCTAACTGAAAACTTATTATTCTCTTAAGTCTTAGAATGTGTTTCTTTTACGAAATTCGGAATAAGAAATAGGAATATGAGATAAGAATTATTTTTGGTAAATCAAAAACTACAACAACAAAAAGAAAATATTATTTGTCTTTAACTATTCTAGTGGTGAATTTTCCTTCCCTATCAAATATAAGTAACTTCAAAATGCTCGTGGGAGGATTCGTTAGAGTATGAAAAGACTCATCCAAATTAACAGCTTCCATTAACGCGTGTTTGATTTTGAATTTGTTAAAGTCCAAAATAAGTTTCCTGCAATTCAAAATGAGAGGCATAAGTGGTCTATCTGCATCTGGATCCTCAATTATCAAGTTAATTGTTTCTTGACTCACTACTGAAAATACTCATTGTAGCGACATAAATTTATTTCGCTGGCAGAATTTCGTCGGTAAAAGTAATAACTACCGAAGAAAATATAATTTTGTCGGTAATATTTATTTCCGCTGACGAAAAATAATATGGACGCTAAAAATAACTTTTACCGACAACAATTTATATTTCGTCGTTAAATAAAGACATAAATATCTTTTACCGATGAAAAGTTCAATTTCGATTGTAAATAAAGGCATATAAAAAATCTTACCGACAAAAATTATATTTCGTCGGTAAATAAAGGAATATAACATTACCTACAACATTAAATTTTCGCCTGTAATGTTATATACCTTTATTTACTGACGCAATTTAAAGTTACGTTGTCGTCGTTGGTCACTTCATAAAAGTTATATTATTACGTGGACAAGAATAAAAGTTATATAATAAGAATAGTACAAGCATTGAGCACTTCATAAAAATATTATTAATGTAAAACTAAACTTAATTTGCATAAGATAATGAAATAATAAAATTTAAAAACTCTTTAATATTTTTAAACTTATTTCTCTCATTACGTTGACGCAATTTCGTCGGTAATGTTATATACATTTATTTACCACCAAGTGTGGCTACCCAGTTTCGAACACATGACCTTTCGGTCAACGTTATATCTTTTTACCACCAAACGAAATGTTACTTAGTGTTAGTTTTTAACAAATATGTAATATATACTACAGTTACTTTGTTTAATGAACTAAAAATTCAAAAACTTATGTCTAGATCAGTTCTTTCATTCTAACACAACAACTGGTGAATATGGGTTTGACCACGCTTTCATTCGGCAACCTTCCTCCACTTGGCCAATCAGCGTTCTGTTGGGCAGCCTTCTTCCATAAGGTACGTTTCACTGGTTTGATTGAGCGCATGTTCTTCAACTGTTTGAACCGTTTTTTCTTCGATTTTGGGTTCGATTGTTCTTTAGTTCTTCTTCCATTGTTCTTGCTGATTGTTGGACGAATCAGCGATTCTGGGTTGGTTTAGAACAGGATTTATTGATTGGTCTGGATTGTTATTCATATCGTTGTAGGAAAAAGGGCAATCTGCAAATGCAGTCTTACTTGTTCAAACCAGTATTGCGCGCCACTAACTCTCATATGCAGATTCAGCAACATGGTTGAAAATGGTAAGTTCCCAATTGATTCTCCTTCCTCATCCATTTTCAGTTCCAAACTTCTCCCTAACTTGGCAAATCTTGCTCAATCCTCTCATCTAAATCCTTCGTTTTCTATTATGAATCAATATTTGCTGGAAATTTATCTGGAAACTACAGTTGAGGCTGCGAAGAAAGCTGGAGAAGTCGATTTCTACCCAACATTAAACTTCCATTTCTGATTTTCTAGTGATCTGTATACTGTTTGTTGAGAAGTGAATCTAGGGCAGAGTTAATTATATACTCCCGTAAATGTGCCTCGAATAAGCAGAGTTATGAGGGCATTTTCAAGTTGTATCATTCATTAAGTAGAGTTATGATATGAATTTGTTGGATTGAGCAGAGCTCCTTATATGTGTGTCTTATTTAGGTCAACTTATATGTTTTCGCCTCGAGTAGGTCTCGTTCAAAACAAGAGTCTATCATCCTAACATTAATAGCAATGGAAGCATATGCCTTAACGGAATACTGTACAAAGTGAGTCTATGCTTCATAGTTCCTTTGCTATATAGTAAACTTAAAGTAGTCTGTCCATATTTATGTATTGGAAATAGCATAAGTTGATACTGAGAATAGACTAAATCTTGTGGTTCGAGGGGATGTTGACAATAGAAAAAATCTTGTCGTGTACTTATTTGAGTGGGTGTTGACAATAGACTAGATCTTGTATTGATGCTGATTTGTATATATATTACTACTGGTTAATATTTGATTATTCTTCAATTTGTAATTTTTTATTAATGAGTTCTTCTTTTACCAACGAAAACTATGTCGTCGGCAACTATGTATTTACCGACCAAAATCATTTCGCCGGCAAATAGGTATTTGCCGACGGATTTGACTTTGCCGATGAAATATATTTTCTCGGCAAAAATGTTTTTTTTTAACGAAAAAATCATGTTTGCCGACAAAAATTCCGTCGGTAAAAAAATCATTTTTACTGACGAAATATTTGTTCCATTTTTCGTCAGTAAACTTTCGCCGACGAAAATATGTTTTTACCAACGAAAATTAATTTTGCCGACATAATTTACACCTTTCACCAAAGAAAGAATTTTGTCGGTAAATACCGAATTTCCAATAGTGAGTGTCTGCTTCAACATGACGATCCTGTACTTCCAAATTCGTTGTCATGGTTATACCATCTCTTATAGCCCACAGTTCCGCCATGAGGCTATTGGTGATTCTAATACGTCTTTGGAAGCCTTTTATCCAACTTCTCTATTCATTTCGCATTACCCTCGCTCCTCCTATTGGGTCTGGGTTCCCCATTGTTAAGTCATCCGTGTTAAGTTTAATACATCCATGTTATGGAGGCGTCCAACCCACCTGGATGGTCTTTCTTCTCTGATGACTCTTCTTCTCTTACGGGGTGTTTCTTTCACGGAATAAGGAATATGGAATAGGAATATAGAATAAGGAATAGGAGATAAGAATATGAAGTTATTTCTTTGGTGGAATGAAATAAGAAATTCTATTGTTTGTTTGGTGGAATGGAATATGGAAAGAGAATGGATTGTGGTAAAATGACATATTTGCCCCTCCTTATATATGTATAGTATATAATACATATAATTTGTGTTAATTAACTTTAAAAATTAAGAATAATAATAACTTATAATATAAATTAAAAAACTTATAAAATAATTTATTTAATTAATATTAAAAAAATCTCATTAATTAAGTAAGATTAAGTAGTTGAATTAATGCAAATTTTTACTAATACCCATTGACAGTATGTTTACCCAAACCAGAATATTATTAAGGGTTAATTACTTAATTGGTTACACATGTTTCACCATTGTGCAGAATGGTTACACATGTTTCAAAATGTGATTAATTGGTTTTGATATGTGACTAATTGGTTTTTTTACTGTTCACCGTTAGAAATCACAGTTAAATCACTATTTAGATACCTAAAATAACATAATTACCATTTTCATCAACCAAAATGTGTTCTTCATCATTGAATTGAAGAACTCATTGCTTTCTTCAAGTGGTATTGCTCAAACAGCATTGCTTTGTCATGAAAGCTGAAACATTAACCCATTATATCTTCCTTCACTGACAGTATCAAATGGAAGCTTAGCTTATAACACCACCAAACAAATAAATGTATTGCTATTCAATCCAAAATCAAGGAATGAACATTCCCATACACACAAATTCAAGCATTATTTCTTTACAATGTTAGGATATTTTCGGGAGCAATAATCAAGATTGTTCATCCTAAGCTGATTAGAACCAAAATAATTTGGGGGATTATTGCCAAGATTGTTCATACCCAACGAAAAGCAGCAACCCTGTAAACATCCTAAGCTGATTAGAACCAAAATCGTGCTAAATTAAAGCACCCATTCAAGAAAAGTTCCCAATTATCCCTTCAGCAATAAAATCGCATCCAATTCACAGTGTTAAAACTGTTACTGCAAACTATACACGAGCTCATACTGGAATCCAAGGCAAGCAAGAACTGATTCATTCACGATTGAAAACACAATAAGTTCAATTTTTTATTGGAACCCTAAGAAAAAGTTGCAGCAACAAATGAGGGTGAAGAAGTACTTGTTCATAGGATAAAGCTTCCTGTGAATGTGAGGATCGATATGCAGGATGGCAGTATAGGCAATTGAACCAAACATATATTCCAAAAACGAGCTGGCTTCGCGTGCGGCACACCTGGGTCGCCTCGATAAGAACTTCCGAAATAGTTCTCCATTTTCACAGCGTCTGTGTTTCTCTGGCCTTCCTTTTTCCCGTCTCTTCTATCGTTTCAGCACAGATAAGGTATCGTTTCTTGAAGAAAATCTGGGTTTTTCAATTTCATTTTGGTTCTTCAATACCACTAAGGGCATAATAGTCATTTCACAATTCAATAATATGTTTAAAAAATTAATTAACGATAAAATTAACTGTTTACTAACGGAATAATCAATTAATCACATTGGGAAAAACATGTGTAACCAATTAGTCACATAGCAAAACCAATTAATCACATTTTGAAACATGTGTAACCATTCTGCACAATGGTGAAACATGTGTAACCAATTAAGTAATTAACCCTATTATTAATGACCATACTTACATAATACAAAACACATTAGCGTCCTAAACCAAAATTATACAACTTCGTAATATTGATCCACTAAACAGGTTCAACTGGTCATGTGATTCATTTCCTTGTGCCAGTACCTCTAGCTTCTTTTGCTTGTGCCACTACTTTCGGTAAGCCTTCACTCTGAGATGTTTAACGAGACAGATGTTGGTATCGTTGCTCTTGACAAAGTTTATGGCAACACCCTAGAATATTGAATATACATCAAGCCCTTGCATAAATATTAGGAGGAACAAAGGAAAGAGCTATTTCTGATGTTTGCACAATGAAAAGTTACCTTGCGTCCAAAATGACCAGACCGACCAATGCAGTGAATATAGAGTTCTATGTTGTTTGGGAGGTCATAGTTGATAACCAAGGACACCTGAATCAATCAAGATATAAGCAGAAAAATCCAAGAGCACTTAGCATATAACTACATCTACAAAGAATTCGAGCAGCTAATATTTTAGAATGGCTAGCCTGCTGAACATCCAGTCCTCTTGCCCAAACATCTGTTATGATCAGCACTCGAGTTGCACCAGATCAGAACACCAACATAATTGCGTCTCTTTCCTTTTGGGGCATGTCACAGTACATTGATGAAACATACATTTTCTCGGTTAGCCAATCCACCTATTCCAAGATAGAAAGACGTACATAGTTACACCTCAGGGAGCTGCAAATAAACTCAGAACTGTTACATGAATACTATGAATAGAAGAAATGCTCCACTTGACATCTTCATTGCAGCCATTTAACATCATCAATTACAACGAGGTAGAGCATTTGACAAAAAATAAAACAGATGGCGAAGAACATTTATGGCTAAGTAAGAAACATCTGGATATAGACTCTCAGATAGGAAAACATCATCAATATCCTACCTCTCACCAAACACAGGCAAAGATGTTTGCTTAAACTAACTACCAGCAGCTAAATCGTAATTATGAGCTTTTCATTTTGGAAAGTGACACATCCTACTCTGCTCACTGAAAAGGTAAAATATTAAAAAACAAAAATGAACCAAACACCTTGCAGCAAATCTTACCTTTCGTTTGGTGTTGCAAAAGATAACAGTATGGGTTATTGTAAGGGTATCATAAAGATCGCATAGAGTGTCAAATTTCCACTATTCTCGTTCAATAGCAACAAAGAATTGCTTGATACCCTGGGGTTCAAAAGAAATTAACATTGAAGGATAAATATTCATAGTAAATTATAGTGAAATGATATGTAAAATAGGATTTTACATATGACGAACCCAGAATCGCGAACGAGATTGATACCTTGGGGTTGAAATTATGTTGCAGCAAATCATATCACGAATCCAGAATCGCAGAAGAAGAGCAGGGGAGCAAAGGGAGAACTTACATGTTGTTCTTATCCAGCCGACGGATTGAAGGATCGAAGGAGCTTCGGTGATGAATGAGCTGAGGACGGAACCAAAGGAGAATGAGCTGAGGTAAAGGAGACTTGGAGATGAGGGCAGACTTAGAAATGAGGAAAGTTAGTGAGGGTAGAATAGTCTTTAACGCCCCTATTCCGGATTCCTTAACTTCTAGGCTTAGGAATTCTGAGTTTTTTCACACTGAATGACTAAATCTACCCCGCCTGGAATTCCTAAGCTAAATATTTCCAATTCCGCAAAACGAACAACTTCTTACGGAATCCGTAAGCCGAAATCCTTACACATTCCACGAAAAAGAACATGTCATTAAAGTTGTCTGAGATGTTCTTTGCCTAAATCATAATTAAAGTATGAAATTGGAGGGTTATTGAAAACATAAGAATTTCTATTTTTTCAGAGGATCCATATGGTCGATGGGAAGATAAATCTCCATTCAATTCCTTTCGCATGAAAATGTTTGAACCTGCAATTCAAATCAAACCAAGATGGGGGATTAGACATATAGAAATCATTTAAACCATAGGGAATACCAATATTATTCTAAACTTTCCTTGCAACCACGCAATCCCGAAAAATGTGGATAGTGTTCTCCTCATGGATACTACAAACCTTGCAATTAGGGTTAATGTTCATGCCTCTTTTGTGAAGAGTCTACGTCGTGGATATCCTATTATGATTACACAACCATAAGAAGGATTTTATGCGCGGGATGGCATCATACTTCCAGATCCACTATCAATTTCCTGAAACCAACTCTAGATTCATGATTATTTCCTTTTTAATGAAATGATGGACATATGACACTAACAGAATATCTTTTAGGTCTCCCATCCAAACTAACTTATCATGTGTAACAAGCCCAAATTTTCTCTTTGATTCCATCAGGAAGTTGAAAGGAGATATTAGAGAAATCTCACTCCCCCGATTCCTGAAATAAGTATTTTACGAGAAACTTTTCCTCATTGCGATTCAGGGGGTCACTAATGATCGATCTAAGTTTTGTTTGAATCAACCACGTGTCTGACCAAACATTAACGTTATATCCCTTGACAATGACCCAACCCATACATTTGTCCAAGGTTTGACTTCCTTGAACCAATGCTTTCCAATTCATGGAACCCAATCTGGTGAGTTTCCGATTTGGATTCAAGTATTTGAACTCCAGAATATTAGCACAAGGGTTAATATTACTCTTACATCTCCATGAGAAATTGGCAAGTAAAGCTAATTTTTTTCTCTGATAATAAGAATATTCCAACCTCCAAACTCTTTTGGGAGCGTAAAAGAATTACAATTTAAAGCATGAAACTTCCTTTTATCCTATGTAGATCCCCACAAGAAATCTCTGTTTAACTTGTCCAATCCCTTACAAATTCCAATCGGAAGAGACGTGCATTGCATTGTAAAAGATGAAATAGTGGTCATAACTGAATTTATGAGGATATTTCTGCGCGTCATAGATAACAATTTAGACCTTCAGCCTGAAAGTTTTATTTCTGATTCTGTCGAGAATGAAGTTAAAAGAGTTTACTCTTTTGTTAGACAAATTCATTGAAAAACTCAAATAAGAATCCAATTTGTCCAAATTTTTGGAAAATACAACTTGAATTTTTTCAAAATTAACCTTTTGGCCCGAGATAGAACAAAAGGTATCCAGAGTTCTTTCCATAGTCTCACAGTTCTGAATTGACGCAGTGCCTAGAAAAATCAGATCATCAGCAAAAAGGAGATGAGATAAAGCAATTGATCCCCTACCCAACTTTAAGGGGATCCACCTACCATTGGTAGTTTCCTCCTCAATGAGGAATCTCAGATATTCAATGCACAAGATGAAAATATAAGGAGATAGAGGATCTCCCTGACGAATACCACGTGATGGAAAGAATTGCTCCAATTTACCCCAATTCAGAAGAATCTAAACCTTTGTAGAAGAGACACATTCCATGATAGTTTTTGTCAAAGAAATAGGAAATTTAAAACGAACCAATGTTTTATAGATAAAATCTCATTAAAACCTATCGTAAGCTTTTTCCAAATCCAGTTTTAACACCATAAAAGAAACTTTAACTTTTTTATTCTGAAGAGACTCCAAAACTTCACTAAGAATAACCACATTATCAATCGCTCTTCTACCAGGGATAAAACTCTCTTGAAAGGGAGATATAAGATACTCCATGAGGGGTCTCATCCTATTGACAATCACTTTGGAAATCAATTTATAAACTGTGTTGCAAAGACTGATGGGATGAAGTTGGCTAACCAAATAGGAGTTGTTAAACTTGGGTATCAAACAAATAAAAGTGTCATTCATACCGTTTGGAATCGGTTCCCCCTGGAAAAATCTTGGAAATGGTGCTATATACTGAACTACCCACGATCTCCTAATGTTTTTGGTAAAAAAATAAGGTGCAAACCATCTAGACAGTCGATGGTGCATCCCATTTAAAAGGACTAAGAGAATCGATGGTCTTTTTAACTTCCTTAATAGGGACAAAACAGTCTAGAGATCTTATCATTTGGGGCGAGAGAACATTGACCTAGTTGAGATACCAGTCTGACAACATAGACACCTGGATTTTCTCTGAGGAAAATGAGATAAGAATATGAAGTTGTTTCTTTTGTGAATTGGAATAGAATAAGGAATTTCAATGTTTGTTTCGTGGAATGATATATGGAAATGAAATAGAATGTGGTAAAATGACATATATGCCCCTACTTTTATATTTATAGTATATAATACAATTGATTTGTATTAATTAATTTTAAAAATTAAGAATAATAAAATGTTAAATATAATTAATTAATAATTCAAAAAAACTTTAATTTTTTTTGTTAATAATTTAATTAATTTTAAATGTAAATCCATTTACTTATTTTTTAATAAATAGTTTAATTAATGTCAATTATAATCTAAATTCATTCTTTTTCCCACGATTCATTGAGTCTATATTTATCTGAACCGTAATATCATTAATTTGATATTCATTGTATATTATGAATCTATCTATTTAAAGTGGTTAAGTTTCTAGAATCGAATTGATACATACACACACACACACACATATATATATACACACCTTAAACTAGGTCTGATCATGGGCGGGTTGGTTCGGTCCTGAAGGCAAGACCGAGACCGAGATTTCGATCTTGCCTTCTGGAGGACCGAGACCGACCTCGACCAAAAAAGCTCGCCCGAGTTGGTCTTTCTTGACTCGGTCCGGTCTCTGACCCCCCACCCCCCACCCCACCCCACCCCCCAAAAAAAAAAATAACTGAATTTGTCCAAATACAAACATTATTGGAATCAAAGGAACAAACATACAAAGTACAAATCAAAATAACAAATCAACCAAGTAACAAACATACAAAGTTCTAAAGAAAGTTCATTTTCTCTCATAGTTCCAAACATACATGATTGGTTTTTAGGGTTTGCATAGTAAATTCGGTCTGGGCCGGGTCTAATTGGGCTTTCGGGAAAAAAGCCCGAGACCGAGTCCGGCCTTGAAGAAAAAAACCCGTTTGTTCGGTCTCGGTCCTAGTCGGGCCGATCTCGGATCGGTCTTGTCGGGAATTCGGTCCAACAGTCTTATTTTATCACCCGTACCTTAAACAAACAAATAGTCCATAAATAGATTGATGTTGCACAACTGAGCTAGAGTTCAAGAAACTCAAAATCTCCATCCATCCATGAACCCAATTTGCTCGCATACGGAATCCAGAAACTCCTTCCATTGTTTTCGAATGTTAACCTGCAAATTCAAATAATCAACCATCCATTATATGCTTCAACTCTTTTGAGCAAAACCAGACAAATCATTTGATAATTCAATTTCAAAAAGTGCAAATGTTTCATTCCCGAATCCATACATACATGTTGCAGATGTCGAACAAACAATTTGATGCAGATGTCGAATCAACATGAACAACACGATTCTTGGTTCGGCAAACGAGAACTAACAGCATGAATCAATAACAAAGCAAACAACAGTGAATCATGTTCACAAGAGGAATTTATAGACAACATATTTCACAAGAGAACAATCACGCACTAACAACAAGGGAACATACAATGATGAACTTCCATAGATAACATATTTCACAAGAACAACACAATAATCAACACAAAAACAGCATTTTTCACAAAAATGGTCGAAACCATAAACATAATTTATGGGTTCAATCGAACTCAGATTTCATGACAGGTGGAAGTGGGAGCCTCAATTTCATGACAGATGGAAGTGCAAGCGTACCTAATGTTCTTAACAGGTGGAAGTGAGAGCTTTGATTCCGTGGGAGGTAGCTTCGATTCCATGGGAACTTCGGTTATTAACAATGAAAAGCAGCAGAAAAAGGACATTAGGTGGGAGCTTCAATTCTGTTAAGTTGATTGTTTGGTGAGAAATAATGTTGAGGGTAGTTTAGGAATTAGTTAAAGCTGTTGAGGGTAATTCCATTTTTTCACATCAATTCCTTATACCAGATCGTCTTTATTAGGCAATCCGACTTTTTTGTCTGGAATCTCTAACACCACCCTCTAGAATTCCGTAAAATTTCTGAAAAATTTTAATTTCGCGAAAATAACATCTTCGTATAGAAAATATATTACATATTCCATTCTAATTTAGCAAAAAAAAGAACTGCTCCCAGCCTCCACAGCCCCCAGCCCACTCCCCACCCACCACCCAAAAAAAGCGCGCGAAGAGAACTTTCTCTCCCCAGGATCCAATGCCGGAGCTATCGGAGGTGGAGGCAGCGAGAAGAGCCGTCCATGATCACTGTGTAGGGAAGAAGATTAAGAGTGCTGTTGTGGCCGATGATCCCAAAGTCATCGAGGGAGTTACTGTTTCAGACTTCGAGGCGGCTCTTGTGGGGAAGACGATAGTAGCTGCTCTTAGGAAAGGAAAGAACATGTGGCTTCAGCTTGATTCTCCTCCTTTTCCCTCTTTTCAGTTTGGTAAACCACCAATCATCAATTTTTCTTGGGAAAAGTATGAAAAAAATGTAACATGTTTTCCAGAAATTGTGAAAGCGACACAGTTGTATTATTTGATGTAACATGTTTGATGTTGTAGGTATTTGATGCAGTCGTTAAGTTTCCGTTCAAAATGTCTGTTAAGTGTGCACATGCCATGCACGTGACGTATTTGAAACGTGAAAGTCCTTAAATGCCCATGTCTTCTTCATAAGCTGTCTTCTCCATTGTTCATGTCTTCTCCAATCTTCGGCAGTGAGCTCCAATCTTCTCCCGTGTTCATGTCTTCTCCAAACAATGATGTCACCGCACAAGTCCAGCAGCTATTCTCGAAGCTCGAAGGCACATGAAGAGTACCAACCGTTGATTTGCTATTGTGGGTTCACTAGTCATGCCAAACCAGCTTCCACATGGAAGAATTTCTGTTGGTTTTTCTATGGGTGTCCCAATTATAAGGTGTGTTTGTCGATTTCATTTGGTTTTGACTCTAATTGTAGAATGAATTTGAAAATTGTTGCCCAACCACAGTTGTAAAGTTCCATTCGAAACCCTAATTCCCAAATTTGATTGCAGAACCACGGTTGTAATTACTTCGAGTGGAGTGACCCCCCAATGTGCATATACGGAAGGAGGGTCGTAAGCAAATTTCGAGATATGCATGGCCATAAGTAAGAGGGAGAAGATGTTAGTTATTGCTGTTGGAGTGCTTGTGGTGCTGCTTGTTTCTGTAATGTTAAAAGTAGTTGTCCGTTTAGCTGAGTGTGTGTTTTAAGTTTGCGGGTCGGTTTTAGGGTAATTATGTTTTTTAGTGTGTTGATGTCAGAAAACATATGTTTTGTAATTGTTGGTTTTTGATGCAATATGTTTCTGAACAAGTATAACATAGATGTAACATGTTTGACAAATTTCTGCAGAACATTACCAACAGAACCGAATAGAATGCCACCTGAATATCAAAATCTGTAATCCAGACCATACAGAACCCATACAAAATCTTTCAAAGTACCTTCATACAATACCTATTCCGCCAGAACACACACTAGTTCATCAAAATCCACCAAAATCCACCAAAATCCACAAACACATTATAGTTCATCAAAATTACAGCATGCATGCTGCAAAACACCTAAAAAATACCTAGTTTATCATAATATCTAATCCGCAATGACATAAATCTTCACTGAGTCGGGAATTTAGTGAACTTGCTTGACCTGAAACGGGGGGAACTCCTTGACGGTCCAGCCCTCTTCAAAATGTTTTTTTTTCTTTGGGGTGATTGTTTTCAAAGGCATATCAACGGGAACGATCGCTCGTCACCCAGATTATAAATTTCTGCATTATGGGCAATGATCATTATTCATTTGATATACAGTCTCAAGCTCTGGCTTCATTTACATCAATTGCTACAATTTTTATTTTACTTTTAGCCAAAGGAATCCTTCATCTATCCATAGTCAAAATGTAAGTACAAAAATATAGCATAGATAAGGAGGTTCAGTTTACAACATTGCTACCACTTAATAGAAGTAACTTGCAGCTTCAAAAATGAAAGCAAGATTCCATCACGAACTTTCCCAATTCAGCAAACAGCTTCATCTGAATATAAATATAAATCAACAATATGCATGGTATGGTAGCAATCACAGAGCATAGAGGAGAATTAAACCAAAACATTAATAACGGGTCAAGGCACTATGTGAAGCCGGAGCAGTTTATAGATGCAACCCTTGAGATTTCTCTGTGAATATGAATAGGGCCAAGGAAGTTACCTGAGGCGGGAGAATTAACGGGTAAGGCGACGGATGACTCGGAGAAGTCGATTGACGATTCGACCGAGACCTGGAGCCGTTTGCTGCAATAGGTTCCGTGCGAGGAGTCATTTGCTGCAATCGGTTCACGTCGGAGGGGTGGGTGCCAGTTGATCTTCGCAAGCAGCTCGTCGCAACAAAGAGCCTCTTCGAACTAGGGTTTGTCGCAGACGCAAGGAAGGACAGACTTCGGTATGGTTTCAGACTTCGGTATGGGTGATAGTAGGAAGGAATGGCTTATGGAGGGAAATGGGTGTAGGGGTATCTTGGGCATTTACAAAAATATTTCATTAATATCTGACAAATAATGTCACGTGCCTGACACATGCTGGTTTTTAACGGGCAAATCAACGGAAGAACAAACGTTTGCATTTAAAACCTACAACATGAAACGTGTTAAATCAATTACCTACACTCCAAAACTAGTTCCATCAACCACCATTTTTGGCAAACATGTTACATTTTTTTCATACTTTTCCCATTTTTCTTCCTCAGTATGTGCAATTATGCTGTTCTGCAGACCCCACTTCATGTCTTACCAACTGAACGTCTCTTACCTGGAATTTATTAGTTAAAGGTTGAAACTTTGATAATTTCTGTTTTTTTCCTGGCATAAAAGTTTATGGCTAATAACCAGTGAAGAAAATACATGCTTAAATACCCTACACTTGCAGTTTCTGTTTATGAATTGGCCACCATTTTGTCCTCTTAGACTTAATAATTAAGCTCGATGGTAAATTAGTTTACCGAATTAGTCAGGAAAATTTTCAAGTGCTTGATAGTTGATAGATGTGCTATCATGTTAGTAGGTATGACACAGTTTTCAGAATGTGGGAGTTCTACTGCTTTAGTCTAGCCATTAACCAGGTTAAATACGTCTGATGCAATTTCTAGATAATATTTGCATTTGTTTTCTCTTTTTCTTTATTTTGAGGAGGTTACTGACCTTTGTGGTTTAGTTGCTTCTGTAATTCGTGTTTTGAATGTATTTTCAGGAATGGCAGGCTCTGTCTATATTAAGGGAGTGTCTGTAACTAAATATAAGAGGTAATACATTCTTAAGTTTTGCTATTGAATCTCTTCAACAAGCCAGTGTGATCTCTCTGTGTTGCGATTGCCAAGAACATTGAATGGACTGGAATCTGTTCTTTTGGATTGCTGTGAAGTGCTAATCACCAAATATAGGATTTTACGTTAATTTTTGTTTTCATTGGAACTTTGAGCTTTGCAACACAATTTGCCTTCAACTTCTTCGTCCGTAGCTCTTGAGTCTCTTGCTGTGGGGATCTATTTACGTTAAAGAAATAATTTAATGCAATGCCTCTGAAAAATCAATCTGCTGATTGCAGGTCTGCTTTGAAGGAATCTGAGGAGTGGCCTTCCAAGTACTCTAAAGTGTTTATTGAAGTAAGATTATCTGATGTAGTCTTCTTGAAGTGTGAACTTTTAAGTACGTTTTTTGGATTGTAATTTTAGTCATCTCTTTGTTCAATATAAGCGTGTGATTTCTGTCTTGTAATTTTTCTTAGCAACTCAATGGTGGTGTTTAGATTAAGGTAAATCTGGCAGATATGTGTTTTTCTCTTTGGGATCGATGAACACCTTCTGAAAAATAACATTAAACAAAATAGATGCAGAAAAATGTGACTTTATAATCATCAAGTATGTTTTCTTATGAATCATTTATAGTTGGTACGTCTCTCATTAAAATCCTTGTGTAGCTAGAGAATGGCTTGGAGCTGTCTTTCACAGATAAACGGCGGTTTGCTAGAGTTCGTTTGCTCAAAAATGTAAGATTGGATCCCCTACTTGTAATCTCATTGAGTAAATTCTTTTTATGCATGTGTTAGCTATTGATACTTGATATTTAATTTGTGCAGCCAGCTACAGTGCCGCCAATATCTGAGCTTGGCCCTGATGCCTTACTGGAGCCTATGACTGTTAAAGAATTTACTGAAGCATTGAGCAAGAAGAAAACTGTAATCAAGGCTCTATTGCTTGATCAGGTTTTTCTTTTTTTCCCCCATTTGCTTAAAATAACTGTGTATACTATCTGTTTGAATCATGTAAATGTCTATGTTTACCACAAACAATGTTGCCTTCACCAATTCCTGTTGTCGGTCATCCAAGGCATATATGAATCTCATCATTCCCTTGAGAAAAGAAAGTATCTCTAATGGCTTCTGTGAACCATGCGCTTTCTCAAGGCCTGTTAATGATAACACTAAGCTTTAGCCTTAAAAAATCTGTATCTTCCATGGCTATCAAGCAGCGCAGTAATGCATACATCTACAGATTGAGAATAGTTTCATCTTTCTCTCAGTGGAGCAGCACTCTCTTAAGGAGACTGATTGGTTAATACAAACACAAGTACGTAGTTAGAATTCAATGGTTTGGTAATACAAATACAGTTACGTAGTTAGAACTCGTGCATTTGTGCTTGACATGTCAACATTTAGATAGTACATCATTGCAGTTGCGTGAAATTTTGCTGGAAAAATATGTTGGCAATTGGTAGCTAATAATGTATACACAATGGAATATTTTTAAAAACGGTATTTCGAAGGGAAAAAAAAAAGAAGATAAAAGAGATATAAACTGGAAAATTGCAATTCATTCAGTGCGGCCTCAGTGCACTGCTGAAACACCGCATTTCATTTTTAATAGAGTATTTGTCATAAAAGTATCTCTTGAATTTATTTATTTTTTTGCTTATACTGTGAAGTTTGCAATATAGACTGTGATTCTTGTTGTCTTGATTTGACAGAGTTTTATGGCTGGTATAGGCAATTGGATTGCAGATGAAGTACTTTACCAGGTTAGTATGACCTTTGCACGGCCTTACCAAGTGACAGTAGCTTATGACACTAAATACTTGAACATTTTATTCGAGAATAATATTTTCTATCTCAAGTCCTGCGCCTATGAACTGTAAAATCTTTATGAGGTATTCTTTTTATTGCCTTACATGAACTTTCTTTCTGCTCAGGCTAGAATTCATCCACAGGAAATTGCTGCTAACCTATCCAAGGAAAGCTGTGCAACTCTTCACAAGTGCATTAAAGAGGTGAGTAGTGCAATTCTTGATTTTTAGAAGAAATTAGAAATGGGAAAATTCAACTCCATCAATTTTATTTATTCCCAAACATTGACAAATACATGTAGGTTATTGAGTGTGCCGTACGAGTTGATGCCGACAGCAGCCTCTTCCCCCCAGAATGGTTGTTTCATTTCCGGTGGGGCAAGAAAGCTGGAAAAGTTAATGGTAAGATGTTTATAGACAATGAAATATGTACACCTCCCCCGTGTCTCCAATTTTACAGGTAATTGAGAAAGGCGTAGAATTTGGGGCTGATAGTAGCTAATATCCTAGTGATTGGATACTTCATTTGTTGATGGTTTGCCTCCTCTCTGACAGAGACTTTTGCATACTTGATGGAACCTCTTATTGAGCCATTCCACAAACCTATTTTATTCTTTGGTCGTATTTGGTTGTTAGCAAATGCAAATTCAATTTGTTATACTGTTTTTTGTAGGAAAGAAAATTGATTTCATCACTGCTGGTGGAAGGGTACGCATATTTGAATTATTTTCCAAGCTCCAACATTTTGGTTATGATGTGATTTGATGGGTTTTGAATCAGACCACAGCATATGTACCTGAACTGCAAAACAAGAGTCTTGGAGATGGAAAAGCTGGTGGAAAACCGAAAAGGCAAATTCCAAAGAGAAAGAAAGGCAGCAGCAGTGATGAAGATGGAGCAGAGAGTGGAGAAGAGGAGAGTGGTGAATGTGTAACGCCCAAGAAAATGCAGAAACTTGGTGGTGGTGGTGTTGGGATATTAGCTGAGGCTATCGATGGATTAAGAGAAATGCAAAACGACACAAAGATTTACGTGGTTCACCAATTTGGCTACGTCCACGGCTCACACCCACACTTCACTATAGAGAAACAGTGTTACAACGTATAGCACTCTGAAACACTCACTCGTATTTTTGGCTCACAACAAACACTACTTTCTCCCACAACTCAAGAACTCAACAACCAACTCTTCTCTCAAATTCGTAATTCAAGTCTGTTCTTTCTTCACAGATTGTTGGTTCTTAAATAGCCACAGAAGTTGACTAGTCAATCATCAAGTGCTCCACTTCAGCAGAAGTGCTCCACTCCAGCACCAGCAAGTGCTCCACCAGAAGTGCTCCACTTCAGCTCCAAGTGCTCCACTTCAGTAAGTGCTCCACTTCAGTGAGTGGTCCACTTCAGCAAGTGGTGGTGGCCCGAATGTCTCCGTCATCAACAGTGGTGGTCGGAAAAGTCTCCATCATCAACAGGTGGTGGTGGAGGAGGTAGAATATCATCGGTTCAAGATATATCCAAGGAGAGTGAAGAAGGAAGTGAAAATGGTGGTGGAAAGAGAAAGGCAACAAAGAAGATGACAGAGAAGAAGCAAGCTCCCGCTCCCAAGACGACAGCAAAGAAAGGCAATCAAGTTGCTAATGAGAACATCAAATATTTTTCTTCACATGATACCAAATGCTCTCAAACTACACACACTCCTTTACTGCAGTTGAAACTGCAGAAATCTTGAATAGCAACACAAAGCTCAAGGAAGATCAACCGAAATCTGTGCAAGTTATGGAAGAGGAGGTTCCAAAGATCGCATCAAAAGTCATCTCCTACAAGGAAAAACTCACTGGTATTGTTCCGGGGGCGTACAAAAACGCGTTCTACCAAGAATGTCTGATGTTGTCTGAAGATTCCCCCGCAAAAGGCCATGATGAAGTGGAACCACTGGGTAAACTAAAATTCACCATTTCCGCAGATGAGAAAGCAAGGATACAAAAAAGGTATGACCAATCTATAATCATTAAAATCATAGGAAGAAGCGTACCTTATCACCACATGGTGCAGAGAATTCGAACTCTCTGGAAACCGGAAGGGGAAATGTCCTGTATTTTGCTCGGGGAGGGTTTTTACCTCATAAAATTCACATGCATAGGAGACATGGATAGGGTTTTCAGAGATGGACCTTGGTTTATCAATGGTCAATTTCTATCCATACGAATTTGGGAACCAAAATTCAATCCAGAAAACACCAATATATCAAAAGTAGCTGTTTGGATCAGATTGCCTAATCTACCAATGGAATTCTTTGACCCTATAGTGCTACATGGTATTGGTAATACTATAGGGCCATTGTTGAGAATTGATAGTTATACAATAAACGCTGAAAGAGGGAAGTTTGCACGTCTTTGTATCCAAATGGATTTGAGTAAACCACTTCCTCCTTTAATTGACATTGATGGCTATGCTCAAAAAATCTCCTTTGAGGGGATTCAAGCTATCTGTTTCGTGTGTGGTATGGCGGGTCATAGGAAGGAGCAATGTCATGTGGTATCTTCCTCAAATCAAAGCTCGGAAGAGCAAGCTCAAACTTCGACCAATAGTACGATCGAACCCATACATGCAGAACCTACCACCGTTACCCCATTTGAAGATAGGGGACCTTGGATGTTGGTTACTCGCCGGAAAAAAACCTCGGAAACGTCTAGAATTTGGAGGGAGAGTCGGGAAAAACCGTTAATCGACCCAAAACAACAAAAGCAAATGGAAATTCTACTACCTCACAAGCGAACGGGAATCCAGAAAGATCCCGAAGATAGCACCGGAAACTTAGCGATACCAGCTGCCAGAATTTCTCAAACCGGCAAGGAAACCAATGGGCGGACCACCACGATAAACACCTTGACCGTATCGGAGCGGGGAGAGACTGGGGTTGGGACAGAAGATGAGTGGAGAAGCAACGGAAATGTCGAGACAACGGACAGGGAACGCGGCGAACCTGTGGAAGTCCAGACCGAACCGGCTGACGGCAACGTAATGGCTGATCCTACTGAGGTCAGTGGAACGAAGTTGTCGGGCTTGGGGGCAGTTGGAAGTGGCGATGAAACGGTAAGAATGGAGAGAAGACATCGGTCAAGAGAGGAAGATGGGGGACAGCTTCAGCTTCGATTAAGGCACGCACGAGGATCAGAGCAGGAGGTTGTCGCCAACATGGTCGAACAAAGCAACGGGAATCTCGGGGAAGGATTTGCAGTCGGGCATGCTGGACGAGGTAATGTCGGCCACGCCTTGCTGAGTGATGTCTGCCATGCGGGAATCGAGGAAGGAGATACATTGTCGGGCATCGTTTGGAGAAGTGGAAGCCTTGCTGGCAACACAAGTGGGGGACAATCGGTGGAGGTTGAAGATGGTGGAATGGAGGGACCACTTGGTGAAGCTTTGTCGTGCATGGAGACTTCTGATGCTGGGGGGGACCATGCAATCAAACCTGAACAGATTGGAAGACAACGAAGGTGGGCTGGGTTCGAAGGTGGGCTTAGCAACACAAGCACAGCTACGGGCCGAAGTGGTGGGCTCAGCATCACAAAGCAACAGACGGGCCAAACACTGATTGTATCAGACGGGCTGGAGAACACTGACCTGGGCCGGTCCGAAGGGCCTAGCAAAAATGCTGACCAGTTTTCAGCTCCTGAGCAGATGGGTCGGAATAGTGGGTTGTCACGGGTGGTCGGGTTGGACCAGAATGTTGAGGCGGAGAATTGGCCTATAAAGCTAAAGACTATCAAGGAAGAGCTAAACCCAACCGATAACAACTTGAAATTTGCTTTTATTACTCTTGATTATGATCATAATGAGAGAAACAATTTAACTACTTATGTGAATTTTTCTAAAGCCAGGGATACAGGGAAAGTAGGAACTCGTAAAGATGTTCCTTTAAAAATTCAGGGGCACAAGAAAAATGGGAAGTCGCGAACCCAGTTGGATACGGTGGAGAAAGGGGCAATATACACAGCAAAGGCAACTACTGTGCACGGGAGTAAGATTGCTCATACTCAGGGAGGTAAGGGACAAGGTGAGGTATCTAACAACTGTTTAGATATTAGTAGTCCTATGTAATTGGTTTGGAAGTTTTATATCATATTTTTTATGAATCAAGTACAACCTTCTAGTATTATGGTTCCAGAAAAAGCTCACATGAGATCCATTATGTGGAATGTTAGAGGTTTTGGTAATCCAGCTGCTGTCAAGGCGGTAAAGCATCTAATCCATATTCACAATCCTACTGTGTTGATTTTAATTGACACTAGACTCAGTGGCCAAAAGATGGATGACCAAGCAGGAAAACTCCCGTTCAACAAATTCCTAGGGGTGGAAGCAAGAGGTCTTAAAGGTGGAATCCTTGTGCTCTGGAATGATTTCGAGACAAATATTACGAAGATGGCGTCTACAGAGCAGGAATTACACTTTAAGATCCAGGTTAACCCTTCTAACCTGTCTTGGTTCATGTCTGCTATTTACGCTAGCCCCAATTTAAATGAAAGATTACTTTTGTGGGATAATCTTAAATCTGTTGCAGCTACTATATCTAGTCCTTGGCTAGTAGTAGGGGATTTTAATGATGTCACTAATAGTGCCGAAAAATTGGGGGGTAATAGAATTTGCATGAATAGGGTGGCTCTCTTTAATGATATGATCAGTGATTGTAATTTGATTGATCTTGGCTATAGGGGGCCAAAGTTTACTTGGAGCAACTTGTGGGATTCTGATAGATTTATCCAGCAGAGACTAGATAGGATGATGGCGAACATGGACTGGAAAATTATATTTCCCAATGCTTCTGTGACGCATCTTACGAGAACCCACTCTGACCATTGCCCGCTCCTTATAAATTCTGGTGGAGACGGGGGCAACAGGGTAATTCAACCATTTAGGATGGAACCTATGTGGCTTGATCACCCTAGTTTTGAGCTTTTGGTTAAGAATTCTTGGAGAGAATTTAGTAATAGGATCACTCCTGCCATTAACCATTTCCCTGATAAAGCTAGAGCCTGGAATAAAGAAATTTTTGGTAATGTGTTTCAGAGGAAAGAGAAAATCCTTCGAAGGATCTCAGGAGCCCAAAAGTGTATTGCTAACTCTCCAAATGACTATATTGTCAATCTGGAAAAGAATCTTCAGTCAGAGCTCTCTGAGATTCTGGACCAGGAAGAAAAACTTTGGGCTGCAAAGTCGCGCACAAAGTGGATCAAAGACGGGGATAGAAACACTAAATACTACCACATTTCTACTCTTGTTAAAAGAAGAAGAAACAAGATCTTGGCTATTAAAGACTCAATTGGAAATTGGATCTTTGATGAGAGTCACATTCAAGAGGAATTTCAAAAATTCTTTTCTAATCTCTTCACAACTTCAAAGGTTTCCTCACCTATGGTGGTTGATCAGCCTGATTCCTGGAGAACTGCTCTTTCTGATAATCAAATCCGTTGTCTTAATACCTCCGTTACTTTGGATGAAATTAGGAAAGCCACTTGGGATCTGAAACCGTTTAAAGCTCCGGGGCCAGATGGCCTCCACCCGGCTTTCTTTCAAAAGTTGTGGAACTGTACGGGTAGCTCTATGACTGAGGCTATCATTGAGGTGTTTAAAAGGGGGTCTATCCCGACTAGTTGGAACGAGACGTTTATCTGCTTGATTCAAAAATGTAGTCAGCCTAATTATGTCTCCCATTTCAGACCTATTAGTCTTTGCAATTCTATTTACAAGGTCACTTCAAAAATCTTGGTGAATAGAATTAGACCAACTCTGAAAGATATCATCTCTCCTTTTCAGACTAGTTTTATCCCTGGTAGAAGGGGTTCAGATAATGTCATTCTGCTTAGAGAAGTGCTTCATTTTTCTAAGCAAAAACAGGGCAAAACAGGGTGTATGATCATCAAAATAGACCTTGAGAAAGCTTATGATAGACTTGAGTGGGATTTCATCAGAAGAACGCTCATGTTCTTTAATTTTCCGAATAAAGTCATTAAGTTGATTATGAGTTGTATCTCCACGTCTTCAATTGAAATTTTGTTCAATGGGGGGAAATTAGAAAAATTCTACCCGTCCAGAGGGATTAGGCAAGGGGATCCTCTATCCCCGTACATCTTTATCCTTTGCATGGAATATTTGGCGTTTCTTATTGATGAAAAAGTTATGCAGGGACAATGGAAAGGTATAAAAGTGGGAAGAGATAGTTTGACTTTATCCCATCTTTTCTTTGCCGATGATCTCATTCTCATGGGAGAGGCGACACCTGAAAATTGTAACTGTATTAACTCGATCTTAAAGGAGTTTTGCGACATTTCAGGTCATAAGGTAAATCAGGGGAAGTCAATCATGGTTTTTTCAAAAAATGTTCCAGCTACAAAAAGAACTCAGTTATCAACGAATTTACAGTTTAGAACAGTTGAAAACTTTATTTCTTACCTTGGCTTTCCTTTGGATTTGTCAAACTCGAAAGTTAGCTCTTTTAACTTTGTTTTGGATAAAGTTAGAAATAAGCTCTCGGGTTGGAGGGCAAAGCTGTTATCAATGGCAGGTCGAGTTACGTTGGTCAAATCGGTCTTGTCCACTATCCCCTCCTATTATATGCAATGTACTATGTTTCCTAATTCAGTTTGTAAAGAACTGGACAGGATTAATAGAAATTTTGTTTGGGGATCCACGAACCAGAAGAGGAAAATCCATTTGATCAATTGGGAGGAAATTACAAAGCCGAAAAAGCTTGGGGGGCTTGGCCTGCAGTCGGCTGTGTATCGTAACAAAGCACTATTGGGAAGTTTGGCTTGGAGATAGAAGAAGGATACGGCTCCTTGGGCTGTGGTCATTAGAAACAGAACTTTTAAGCAGGATGGAACTTCTCTCACTACAACAAACAAAACGCCTTGTAATTGGAAAGCAATTAATGAATGCATGTCTACCCTTAAATTAGGTTCTGGGTGGGTGGTGGCAAATGGGAGAGATATTAAATTTTGGCATGATAACTGGGTGGGTAATCAACCCCTGCGAGCAGCAATATATGGTCCACTGAACTATGAAGAAGACAGACTGATGGTAGGAGATGTTTTCAGAAATGATGAGTGGAATCTAGATAGAACTTCTTTTGACTTCCCCAAAAAATTTGTGGACATGTTTCGAGGTACTCCAGGGGACAAGACCAATGTATCCTTGGACACCCAAATTTGGAATGGCACTCACTCGGGGAATTACTCTACAGCATCTGCATACTCTCTTTTAGCTGGTCATGACACAAACAACCAGGTGATTAATCAATGGGATTGGGTTTGGAAGATTCAAACTATCCCAAAAATTCAGTATTTTATCTGGTTATGCCTTAAAGATAGACTTGCCACCAGCAAACTATTGAACCGTAGAGGATGTAATTTGAGCCCTCTGTGCCAAATTTGTTACTCTGGGGTGGAGGACATTGATCACATATTGCGTAGGTGTAAGCATGCTAAAGAGATGTGGAATTCAGCCACTGGTCCGCCTAATCTGGGCCAAACTATCGACTACCCTTTGAATGAGTGGATCAAGAAGGGTTGCCAGGAATCGGAAGTCAATATTCAAGGAGTTGAGTGGAATTACTTTTTTCCTAATGCGATATGGAACATTTGGAAAAATAGGAACTCTCTTATTTTTAATGATAAACCTGCTTTTGCTTCTGTTTATTCTTTATCTTTATCTCAGGCTAAGTTTCACAAAAATGTTTATCTTGAGACTAACAATGCTAATGAGTTCATTTCCATTGATATTAGTTGGGTTCCTCCAAAAGAGGATTGACTTAAAATTAACACAGATGGAGCTGCTAAGGGAAACCAAGGCTTCGCAGGAACCGGTGGGGTCATCCGTGACTGCAGGGGTCAATGAGTTGCAGGTTTCACAAGGAATTTGGGTTGCTCAAACAGTCTCACTGCGGAATGTTGGGCCATCCGAGACGGACTGCTTTTGGCAATGACACTCGGATTAAAATCCATTCACCTTGAGACGGACGCCCTCTTAGCCCATAAGGTAATCTCTGATGAAAATATGTTAAATCAAAAGCTAATGCCGATCATTGCGGATTGCAGGAAGCTTTTGATGCAGTTCGAAAGAATGAAGTTCAGACATATTTTTCGTGAAGCGAATGCGGTAGCAGATATCATGGCGGGTATGGCATTCAAACAGAGACATGTGTTTGAAATTCATACCTCTCCTCCGAAAGAAACTATTATCGCGCTCCGGAAAGACGCTGTGGGTTTTTCTGTTCCGCGAATTGTTAAAGTTAGTTAATTTTGTTTGTGTATTTGAACTTAGGTGATTAATTGTCACCTATTGCAGTTATTTTAATCCATAATTATCAAAAAAAAAAAAAAAGTTGCTAATGAGAAAATAGTCGGGTGAAAAAATAAAACATGTTGGCTAATTAAGTAAGACTAGAAATTGTAATGTAACTTGTTTAGATAAATATATACTCTATTGGTCGGTATTCAAAATTATATTTTAGTAATGTAGTATAATTAATAATGTTTCTACCATTACATTAATTCTAGTGCGATCTTTGGGTGTGCATCTTGTTTCATTTATTAAGATATATTCTAGTTATTAATCCGCATGTTCTGTGAAATTTGCCTAAATGGGAAAATATATATTATTAAAATTTATTAATTTGTGTTTATTTAAATTAATATACTAAAAAATATATATGCTTTTGATTGGTAATTATTTTGTTATAATTATATATGCAAATTAAAAATATAAGATATGATGTTTTATTAGAAAACTCTCTCTATTACTTTGTCTTCCTGCGTGGCAGTCAATTCCTAATTCCTCCCCTGCAGATTCTCTCAACGGTCTTCCTATTCAGGAGCCTAGCCTAGCCTAACCATCACCATTCCTACTTCCTTCCTTCTTTGCCCAATCATCTCTCTCTCTCTCTCTCTTTAAATTCCGTAATGCAAAGAGAATAGAGATCCACAGCCAGCTCCAACCCTAGAGTTATCTCTTCCTCCGCTCAGATCCATCTCTTTGAATTCTCGGAAAAACGTATTCCATTATGCCAAGCCGTGTCATGTTCTCAGACAACTGTCATATAAGCTGTCTGGGATCGCCGACCGCCAATAGCGACGTGGAGAGCGATGATGGTGAACTGACATGTCGGAGCAACTATTCCTATCACAAGCTGCCGGCGCATCAACTCAAGCTCTCTATCCTTAAGCTGGACGGATCCCTCTTCGGTACGTACATTCAGCTTCACATTCCTTCTCCGCGTTTGATTTAGTTTAAATTTAAATGGAGATGCCCTGCTTCTGCTCAATTGTTTCCAACATTGTTCGCAACTTTTCGGTTTCCATTTTCTATTCTCTATTTCGATCAGGAGGGGGTTATGATTGAAAAGTCAAAATTTATCGTCTGTCTAAAGCGCGAGGATTATCATTCGTCGGGAGAAGTTCATGATTGACAAGCCATATTGCAATAGAAACATTAAATAGAAAGGTTCCGCAGAAAAGAGGAGGATTTTTTAACAATCTTTTGTAGAGAAATTGATTATACGATATCTTGTGTGGTGATTTGATTTGCTCTGAGTTTTTCACCTAAAGGATGTGCAAATGAAAAAAAAAACACTCTATAATCTCACTAATCATTATTATTTTAGAGAGAAAAAAATAAACGATTAGACAGTGTAAAGCAGCATGATCACGATTCTCTCAAATGACCATGTCACAAGAATGAGTTGTGCCACATCAGTGTTATTTTAGCTTTTAAGGCCAAATGGGACAATAAGAATCTGAATATTGAAGAAGAGATATCCACATTAGCGTTTAAAGTAGATGAGCATATCCATTTGGTATGGTCAGTTACCTAATGATGTTGCTAGATCCTGTCCCGGTAAGTAACCTGTTTATCAGTTTTAGTGATGACAAGCTGCATCAAGACGGAATCAATGAATATTTTGTGGTAGTACAGGACATAGTTAGTTTATACTGTTGATGATTCTATGTGGTAAAGGGCCGAATCTTTGTATTTAAATAAGACTGACTTGGGAACATAGTTAAAAGAACATCTCAAGTTATACAAAATATCTCTGCGTATTGCTTTTCTTTTTAGTTTCTAAGTTGCATATTATTGAATTTTGTATGACTTACAGCTGCATTTTGGCTACTGGTGATGGCTTCAATAGGATTCTCCAGGATGCACATTCGATAAACTATTTATGTAGTTTTTCCCTATTTCTGAAAAACCAATCTGATATGTATTTTCGCTGAGTTTTTCTGAATCAGTTTGTGAATTATCATCTTACTACAGATGTTGTTATTGAGAAAAATGCATCGTTGGGAGAACTTAAACACGCAATAGAAGATGTTTTCATTTCTTCCCCAGAAGGTCAAGGGAAGATTTCATGGTATGATGTTCTTTTCCTTTTACACTAGTTTACTTCCATAGATAACAGAGAGGAGTAACTTTTTGTGCCTCTTGATCTTGTTCTGATATGCTATTGAACATGCATCTGTCATGACATTCTTATTTTAACCACCATCAGGTCACATGTGTGGGGCCACTTTTGCTTATGTTTTGGTGATCAAAAGCTACTTAATGACAGATCATGTATTCAGAATATAGGAATCAAGGATGGGGATCAGGTTGGTGAACTATCTGGTCTGCTCGGTAATGATTATTCAGAATCACACCCTCTGATGCTCCACTTCCCTGACGAACCATTTGTTTTCTTCATTTTTCTGGATCAACTTTAATGCTTGCTCTTTCCTTGCTGATGTTATTTTTTACAGCTTCAATTTGTTCATCACCTGTCTGTTAATTATTCACCAAAGAAAAGACGAGCTAAGAACCCAAATGGTTCTTCCATTCGGAGATCAAGGTATACTTCAGGCTTTGCATTTTTCTTTTTCCATTTTCACCTGATAATTATGTTCCATACTTCAGGATCAGGTTATGTTCCATATTAAAAAAAAAAAATTGATTCCTTTCTTTTGTAGCTACCATTAAACGAAACTGGTGTTCTCTTTTCATTATATATATTCACTGTATCCTTACTTAGAGAATCTTTATAGGGCTAAAGTAGTAGAGAATCACAACTTTTTTTTAAAAAAAAATATCTGGATAAATCGTAAATGAAATGCTATTTTTATTTTATTTTTTTAATTTCATTTTCCTTCATTCTATCAACCAGGTAGTAAATGCTGACTGAGGTAGGGAGAGCAGTTCTTCTGTTGATTATGTCCTTCCATTGCTGCTACTGACTGATCTAAACAGTGTCTACTTTCTGGTGTCATTATTATTATTATGAAATATCAAGGGGGAAGGGATTTTCTGAAGAGAGACATGCTGATAGGGAAGACATTTTTGAGTTGCCCAATCATGAGAATTTAGGCTATCTCACGTGGTAAGTGGATGTCTACCAAGTTCCAAGAGCCGGCCTTGCCCTTCCTTCAAGATTTGGAATGCAGTGTTTCGTAGGTGGGACTAGAATGGTTGCTCAATTGTAAAAATAAGTCACATTTTGGTGTATAAGCGCATCTCTCTCTCTCCGTATCATTATCATCATCTTTAGTATACCCTCCTGATGGTGAATTTTTGGGTTAATTAACGCCAGTGGCTTAAAAGTCCTCTTGACTCATGATGGCAGGGAGTGTTTTAGTCAATTCGTCTTTGTATAGGATGCTTGCTTGCAAAGGGTTAATAATTAGTGGTGGATCTCTAATGGCAGAAGGACCGACCACATTGCTCTAACTGAGCAGGTAGACAACGAAATTACCTAGATATAGAGATCCAGCCAGGATTGAATGGAATATTCAGATAGCATGAGGACCAATGAAGTAGTTTGTTTTTTTCATACTATAAAACCCATGAATTCTCCTACAAATAGAAGTGGTCAAAATTGCAGTATACCATTGAGGTTGAAGAACATTGTGGCAGACCCCAACTCTTTGAAAATGGTCTTGAGAGACCCAAGTCAATGCCCACACACGCAAATGTCAAATATCACTCCTAGCCCAACTGCCGTCTCTCGCTAAAGAAAGAAAGAACAACTTCATAGTCTCCTCGCTACAAGAATCCTCATGGGCATGTAAAACTGGATACAACCACAATGGATAATAAGGCGACACAGATCAGACTCTACGGTGACCACTATATATATATATATATCATATCAATGTATGGTACATTTTAAACTGCCAGCATATTATAGTAACCAGACACAGCATCCTTTTACTCAACATAACATATCCATGCACAACAATATAATATCAGATGTCAACATTCTATTCACCGACTAGACAGAGACTTACTTAACTCACAGACATTCACATACATAGTAAGATAGATAAGATAGAACAACTGAGACGCCTCAACAATACAGTCAGATTTCTGATACACTAATCCTAATCTTAAACACAGGGAGACAAAGAAAGACGTAAGCAATCGAGAATGAAGAATCCTCTATTATGATAAAGAAGTAAGCTACTTACTTACCGATGATAATGTGGACTCCTCACAGTCTTGGCTGCATCACAACTCACCTAAGATCCATGGAGGAGCCAATCCCTGGTGCAGATGAGAGCCTCCAATGTCACCGGGCGCAACGAACTCCGATAACTATCAACATGCCTCCCTTTTGTGTCAAATACATACTCAGGAGGGACAGTGCACATGGGTACAGAAAGAACATCTGCAGCCATCTTTGAGAGAGTCGGGTACTTTATGTTGTTCAATTTCCACCAGGCCAACACATCAAATTCTTGCACCCGTGGTAAAAGAGATTCCTCCAAGTACTGATCTAGTTCTGACCTTGTTTCCTGGCCACTTGTGATCTCGGAGATGTAGACGTCAAAATCCGACAGTCCATCCCCAAATGTGATTAGGGTTGTTCCTTCTTCATCTTCCTGTGATATCATCTGTTCTTCATGAGAGATACCTTCCTGAGGCGGCATCTCTGGTGGTTCTGCCTTAACAATGCTGTCATCCTCGTTCTCTGAAGGAGTTGCATGATGATGATGATGCTGTGTAAGCATTGGAGAAGAATAATCTTGATAGAGCTCATGAATCCCATCCTCAACAAGTCTAATCCACGAATCTGCATCATCCCCATTTATCCTTTGAAAATTGAACTCCACAAGCTTCATCTTGAATCTCGGGTCCATGACTACAGCAATCGCCAACACAAGGCATGAATCCCTCCAATACTTATCAAACTTTTCGTGCAGAGGCCTGACAAAATTGCTTACAAACGGGTCCTGGCTAATCACAGCATGAGCAAGCTCCAGATGAATTTTGGATACTTCGTGGAAGAAGATGTTTGCAGTTGGAGGTATTGCAGAGGTCAAAGTGCAAGCTGCGTCATAGAAGAGCTTTAAGTAAGAACAGAGAGTTTCTACCTGCTTCCAGTCATCCATGGATGGGGACAGCTTATAGCTTGGATCAGACGCATCAAAGCATGTAAATACTTCCTTCAGCTCCAATGCAGCAACAAGCATATTGTAGGTTGTGTTCCACTTATTTTGGTCATCAACAGAGAGTTCCTTGGTGCTAGGAACTTGAAGATGCTGCTTCAACTCATCAAACTTCTCATCATTAGCTTCTGAAGTTTTCACATACTTCACACTGTCACGGATTTTGCCAACGGTCTCCTGCAGCGAGCCTATAGCTTCCTGTGCAACACGACTTAGGACTCGAGCAAAGCAACTTCCAACGACTAACTGTCCATTAATCACAAGCGGATTCTTCACACAGAGTAGACCCCTTAGGTTCCCTATTACTGATCCACTTGAGGCAGTCTCATCAAGAGTAAGGGTAAATAGCCCACTGTCCAAGCTCCAATCAGATATACAAGCTACCACAGCTTGGTTGAATGCATGCTCTGAATCAGGTTCAGGTACCATAACAACATTCAGAAGGTGGCGGTGCACCTTCCAGTCACTATCAATAAAATGTCCAGAAAGGAAAACATAGCCAAGAGTTTGGTTTGATGTCCAGACATCAAGAGTCAGATTGACATGTCCAGGGATAGAACTTATCAAATCTAAAAGTTTCTGCTTCTCTTTCAGATATATTCCGACACAATCACCTTGGATAGTGTTGAAGCTCACCAAATTGTACTGAGGTTGAAGCGTGCGTACAAGATCAATGAAACCTGGGTGTTCCACAATGTGAAGAGGATATTCGTGTAAAATGATCATCTTGGCAACTTCTTGAGAGCAGCGTTCATGATCAAGAGGGGGGCTTGGTATTGGAGGAGTTACTCTATAGCGTCTTTTTTTCGGGGGATCGCTTGCATTTGCATAGCCTCCAGAACTAGCGACTGGTGTATATGGGCTAAGCTCACCATTCTGGCGACCAGCCGGGCAGATACCAAGGGCAATGTGCCGTTTCAAGTGGCTTGTGCCAGCAAGCTTTGGACCATTGATGTAAGCAAATGATTTCTTGCACTGTTTACAGCAAGCCCTTGTGTGCCCTGGGCCAATAGTCTCCACAGTGAAGTGTTCCCAAACGACAGACTTCTTTCTCCTACGCTTACTTGGCTGCTGTGTTTCTGGACTGGTTGGCTCATCGTCCATAGGGGTGTCAGGCGCAAGCACAATAGCATTATTCATAATCATAGCAGAATCCATAACAATTTCAGTATCCATGTCCATGGGAGTTTTCGAATCCCTGCAGACATACATACAATTGATAAAGTGGAAAGATTACAGATTCTGCAGAACTATATATCAAAATAACAGCTAAAACAACTCCTAGAAAGAGATCTAGAAGCAAAAACACATATCTACGTAGTAAAGTTTTTCAAGAAAGAAACTTCATGCAGAAAGTCCAGACCCTTGGTTGGCTAACGTCTTATCCAATATTTGACTACTAGTATAGAAAGCTCAGTATCAGTACCATGAATAAATAGTAAATCAGCAACATGCATAACATGCTACCATTACCATTTTAAGTTGGAACTTGCTAAACAGAAGGAGATTAGAATTTAGAACCCTAATTGAAACTTGATGCTCTTAAAGTAGTAAACTTTAATTACAGTTTTCATATTAAGAAACCCAGAAGAGAATATTTTGTGAGATTGAGAGCCTAATATTATGGAAAGACAAATTTCATAAGATCTTGTAAGTGCAAAAAAAGTCAAGGTATCACCAGAGATAAGTACTAAATTGTTTGGCAAGACTAAATCGGTACTGATAGCTGTGATCACCTTTGCATTTACTATCCCACTTGACAGCAGGAAGAAAAGAGAAAAGTGGCTTGGGCAAGTAGACTCAGTGGCATCACTGACATTGGATCTCAAAGGATTCTCAATATGAACTAATATGCATAAGCATAAACTTCAAATAGAAATGTTTTGATTATCAAGAAGAAGCAAACGGCAGAAGCATAGACTTAGGCTACCTATGCAATACCAGTAACTTCAATACTCCAGTTTCAACAGAAAACCCTATTATTATAGTCACACTTTAAGTTTTCAAGAATCTTAAAGTTTAAACATAATAATCTATCCTGCTAAGATTTTATTGATCGTAATCAAATTGCTCTATTTCAATAGAAGCCAAGAACTACTCAGATACAAAGTAAATTATTCTGAGAAAGTTTTTTGTGCTATCGTTGTTCGGTAAAGTGACGTCTACTGACTACTAGTACTAACTGCAATACCAACTAAGGAAGTACATATCTTCCTCTATCGATTCTTGGGTGCACGGCTCGCATTTCCTTAGCCTCAGGTCGTTGGATACATTCTTACCGCATAACACAGCTATCAAGGCTCAACAATATGCTTCCAATATCTTTAACAGAATAGCCAAGCCTTTTACCTAGAAGGCATAAGCTAATGCTCAAGATTCCAACTTATTTTTTCCCTATCAGAACAAATGGAAATTGTTTGAAGTGCAAAACTTTTCGCCTAGTGTAGGAGTGTAGACCTTAGTACATTTGAGGCGATCAAGTGCAAACTGATTGTTTGAGATTATTTATGCAAAATCAAGATCCCTAGATGCTGTTAGTATCCTAACTAATTACGGTAGGTTTCTGTAGCACAAATTTCCACCTCGATAGAATCCCAGAGCTATCACACTTTAGCCGATTCTGGCTATTCTAAACCCAGAACAACTCAAAAAGGGCAACCATATAAGTCCAGCTACTTCTAATCATACTGAAATGACAACCCCAGATTCAAAAACGCCCGAAAATCATTGGTCCAAACCCTTACAGAGTTTTGGCCAAAAAACAAACTTACAGCGTAACTTCAGAACTGAAGAATAAATCACAGATCTTAGAGCCATTACACAAATGCGTCAACGGCACAATTGCACGACCCCGCAGATGAAATCCCTAAATACACAAACAAAGACCTATAACAGAGAACACTTACATCTCTGAGGACGACGAAATGCCGCGAAATCTTATCAACCTGTTGAGATATTTGAATTTTTCAGTAGCAAGGCGGGTACCGGAGGTCGAAGACGAACTGGATGGGCTTGAACTTGAAGTGGCGTCAAGCTTAGAACCTTGGTGGAAGAGAAACCCTAATGGACCAGTTAAGGCTGAGCAGAGGCCTTTGTGAATTGCGAGAGGGTAAACGATAATGTAGCTGCAGATCTATATAAGCCTAAAATATTATGAGACCCGTATCTTTTACACGTAGCCCATATGAGTCCCTACTCTTTTATTTTCTGATTAATGAGTTCCTACTCTTTTCATGTGTTTGCGTGCTATATAATTCGAAAGTCGCAACTTTGACGGTGCGTTTGTTTGACGGAATTCGGAATACGGAATACGGAATAGGAATAGGAATTGGGAATAAGGAATAGGAATTAAGAATATGAAGTTGTTTTTTTGGTGAAATTGAATAGAACAGAATAAGGAATTCTGTTGTTTCTTTGGTGGAATTGTGTACGGAAAAAGAATGGAATGTGGTAAAATGACATATTTGCCCATCTTTGTATATGTATAGTATATAATAAAAATAATTTGTATTAATTAATTATAAAACTTTAAAATATTAAAAACGTTTATTAAAAAAAATAAATTATTATTTTTTAAATTTTTTTTAAAAATACCAATTTATTAATTCTATTTAAAAAAAATAAAGAATGTAAACATGACCACATACATAATACATCTTACATACATAATACAAAATGTTGTTAGTTCACCACATACATTATACAGAACGTGGGTTTGTCCTTAATCAGTTTAGTAAATCATTATATAAACATTGTTAAATTGAATTGTTTTATTATTTTAATTTAATTTTAAATACTAATTTTGATTTTGATTTTGGTATTTTTTTTGAATTTTCAGTTTAAATAAAAAAAACACTCAAAAATCTATAGTACATATTAGGGGTGATAAAAAACACAGCTGTCGATATGTCTGAGTGGTTAAGGAGACAGACTTGAAATCTATTTGGCTACGCCCGCCCAAGTTCGAACCCTGCTGTCGACGTTTTCAGAATCAATCAGCTGATGGCACGCTCGTAAATTCTTCAAAATGGCGAGGGCAATTTGGTCTTTTGGCAGCTGATTCCGGATTCTGACCCGTGTGGGCTTAGGAAATCCGAGGTTTTTACCCGGATTCCCTAAGCCCGGACCGCCCGGAATCCATTTTCAAGGAATGGACAATTCCACCAAACGAACATGGGCTTACGGAATCCGTAAGCCCAAATCCGTGGCCATTCCTTGAAACGAACGGCCATGAGTCTCTAGTAAGCAATTCTTTGTTCTCTAATGTACCCTTATACTTAAACATACGTCATCATATGGTAGTATTACAATAATATTTACGTGATTGAATACTCTTTTATATTTCAAAATGTGATTCAATAAATTTGTTCTGGTCATGTAATTAATATGTGTTAAAACAGTATCCCATCATTATCGTAACCGCATAAATATACAATGTAATATTTAATTTGAATAAAGATTATATAATATAATACAGTCTAATTTTTTTTTTAAAATGTATAAAGTTCTAAAAATTCTGAAAAACTAATTAAACTTTAAAAATGAATCCTAAGTTGGATTCAATTGATGAAGAGTTGAAACTACTTGTATATTTTTGTTAAATAAATTAGTTTTTAGAATTCAAGTTCTTAAAAAAAAAAAAAAAAAAAATTCTGTCAACGTCTCGTAGTTATTCTGTTAATTAATTTTGATGGTCAATATGATTTGACCAAATAATTAAATGAGTCAAACATAATAATCATTAGATAACTTGAATTATCATTTGATCATATACATCAAATTTATGTGTGCATTAACACTTATTCTTATATACATTAACACTTCCTAGGAGCTGCCATTATTAAGATTTGGAACCTTAAGGAGATGAAGAACTCAAGCATATAAAGGGAGCATATGGAATATCATTCAACTTTCTATTTCTGTCGTCACTGGGTTTAAATAGCAAAACATACTTTCGGAATTTACAGAGAGCACAATCCTCAAAGATCTAACCCTAGCTAAACAAGCCCTAAAAGAAACAACAAAGGACTAACAAAATATTTAATTAAATACACTTTCAACTATGAAACATATATAATTAAGTCCTTAATCTTTAAAATTCAGTTTGTCCTTCAATACTCTCCCTCAAGCTCACATCTTAAAACATATAATTTAAGATTTGAAACCTAAAGGAGATGAAGAACTCAAGCAAACAAAGGGAGTCTATGGAAGATCATCCAGCTTTCTATTTCTATTGTCACTGGGTTTAAATAGCAAAGCATACCTTCAGAATGTACATAGCAGAATCCTCAAAGATCTAACCCTAGCTAAACAAGCCCTAAAAGAAACAACAAAGGACTAACATAATATCTAGGGAAAAGTCTGAAAATGGGACATGATGTTTGTCCAAAATGGTTTTCCAACCCAATAAGTTGTAAATGGTACAACATGTTTTGAAATGATTATTTTTTGTCCCTCCGTTTAACTTCCGTCATAATTAGCCGTTTAACTTCCGTCATAATTAGCCGTTATGTCCTAACGTGTTGTCACGTGCTAAAACCTTTCATTTTCTGCCCTTAGCTCCAACAATGAGGATGCTCGAGCTTCTCTTCATGTTCAACAACCTCTTCCTCTACCTCGTCGGCACCGTCTCACTTACCCTCCTCTTCTCCTTCCTCAAACTCCCCACTCTCTTCCTCTATGGCCTCTTCAGGTACATCCACCCCGACCATGTCGCCCCAAACGGCTCCCAATCCGGACTCTGTGCCGCCATTCGACGCCCAGATCTGATACAACCACAGACGCCCCCCCCCCCCCCCCCCCCCCGAAGTGGCACCGATCCAAGGAAAAATTCCAGTTCGGTGAAAACAAAGCTCCCAGTTCGATTCCCATGACCTTCCTTATTTCAAGGTGCAAGCAAGCTTCAAGAAAACACACCAAGTGTTTGTCTTAGCTGTCACGCACGCTGTCTCACCTTCTTCATATGGAATTGGAGACATTATAAACTATGGCTATTACTCACACCTCCCAATAGTTTATTTCTTCATAACCTTCTCATCTCTCCTCTCCTAGTGGACATTAGTTAATCTTCTCCATCTGCAGTCTTGGTCTTGCAGTGTCATTCATTCTATTCAAAGTCTCGTAGCGAAATGAACATATTTCTGTCACTGAAGATGGCTACTAGTCTTTCAAGGTACCCTTCTGTTAACTGTAGCAGTTAGCTGGCTCATAAAGTTACAAGTTTCTTGGTATATTAGAGGTCAAGAGAAACGTTTCTGTCAGTAGTGCAGCACGTAACATATTTTTATATATCACCATCGAACTTTTGTACGTCATTTTTATATATCAGCATTGCGAGGTTCTTCTATATTCCGGCAACCAAATCCGCTCGATCATTCTCAGACATAAATTCTGGCTCGACACTAACCAAATCCGCTGCAACCATTCGATAATCTCTTGCGGGTGAACAAAAACCTGGTACGCCCAAAGGAAGACGGAACGACACCGACCAATAGCAAGAAGAACTTATGTGGCCAACAACACCAGCCAGCAGCACACTTATGAAGGAAGAACCACACTGAAAAGGACTTCTCTGTGGACTTCAGTTGAATGGAACTAGGGTAAGGAAACCGAAAATCACTTCCGTGGATTTCTCCATACAGTTGGGTGGATTTCACTTCCGTGGACTTCTGCTGAGTGGACTTTAGCAGAACGCTTCTGTGTCGAAACAAAAAATAAGAGCTTCAAAAGGTTAAGGAAATGTGGGAGAATGGTATTATCGTCTTTTATTAATTGCTGTTTAAAAAAATAAAAAAATGAAGATCACGTGACAAATACTGACTACTTAATGGAACAATGAAACGACAGGTGAGTCGAAAGTCCAATTACCATCAATGTGCAACATGTTATACATAAAACCATAGTAAAAAAATATGTGGTATCAAAAACTATTTTTGTCAAACATCATGTCTCCATTTTCAGACTTTTCCCTTGTATCTAATTAAATACACTTTCAACTATGAAACAAATACAATTAATTCCTTAATCTTTCTAAGTTTAGCTTGCCCTTCTTTCAATAGCCATCGATGACCTTGAATTTCACCCAAGCAATGATGGCCTTTGTACATATTTGGTTCAACAACTAGTACTATACTAAACGTGTATTCAACAAAAATAATATGGCTTAAGATATTCAGTATGTAAATAGGTCGTATATCCAATATTGTTATTTAACTACACGGTTAGTTCGTAGGGGTGAGCTCGGGTGGGATAGGTCAATCGTTTTAGCAAGACCGAGTCAGGGCCCGAAATTTCGGTCCTCACTTCTAGAGGACCGAGATCGATTTCATACAAAAACAACGCCTGAGTCGGTCTTGCTTGACTCAGGGTCTTGGACCGAAATTTTGAAAAAAATGCATAAAACAATAAGACCGAAGAAATCAATCAAGACTGAAACAAATCCCTGTTAAATGCATTGTAGAACGATTCGCGATTTTGTCCACACGCAACATTTATACATAATATGAACGGAAACTAGCTTCAATTCAAATTATAGATGCGTACCTGGAGCTCTACAACAGATACATACTATGAATTGAAACCCTAGTAGTACCCTTGGCGACCCCGATCCTCTGTGTTCCTGCGTGTTGACGAGACCAACGCGTATCCCAAGACTAAAATGACAACGTGAATGGTCGATCAGGAGCTCGACAACAGAGGAGTTGCAGAGAAAACATGGTGAGAGACACCGTGAATCTGATCGGAGGAACCGTGAGAGGGAGCTGGAAGAGATATCGAAATTAAGGAAGCTAGAAGAGAGAACCTTCGATTTTCAAGAGTGTGTGATGTTGTCATGGTTGCTGAGGAAGTGAGGAGTTGCATTCTGCGTTGTTGAGGAAGTGAGGAGGCATTGTTGTCAAGCATGTTGTTGTTAGGGTTCAAGGGGGCTATGTATTTTTGTTCAAGGGGGCTCTACTTTCATTCAAGTGGGCTATGTTTTTTTTCTTCAGACCATTATATAGAATAGTCGGTCTGGGCCGGTCCATTCGGGATTTGGGTGAAAAAATCGAGCCCGAGCCTGACCTTCAAAAAAAAAAGCTCGCCTATTCGGGCTAGGTCCTAATCGGGTCAGTCTCGGGCCGGTTTTGTCGGGATTTTGGTTCAACTAGTCTTTTTTGCTCAACCCTATTAGTTTGTGAGATTATTAGTTAAAAATATATATTATAAAAATTATTAATTCATGATTAGTGTATACTAAAAAAGGATATGTATCTTATTCATGACTAATTTGTTACATTAATGTATATAATTATAAATATATAATATGTTGACATTAGAAAGTTCATTAGCATGTTAATCACATGAAAAAATCTCTAGCCAAAACAAATCACATGAAAAAACAACTCGTATATTAAAGTATCGAAGATAATGTTATAATTTTTTTTATTATAATATTCAAAATTAGAAAATACTATGGTAATTAAATGAAAGGTAAAATATAACTGTGCCAACTAATATCTGGACCAAAATTGAGTTTTACCATTAGAGTTTATTTTTGAAATTTTTGTTTCTTCATGTTTCATCATAATCGAATTTACGATTTACTCATTCAGTCAGATTTCCATCCAAATTTAACAAAATATATTTTGAAATTGTAAAAATAATAGAAAACGTTTACAAATGTCACAACAAAACTCTTCAAAATGTTTTTTATATATTACAATTGAGTCCTGATTTGATTGACACTCGATTAAGACCTAATCGAATTAGGGCTAAAACGAACCACAATCGAATTAAGGTTAGTCTCTGGGTCTTGACCCAGACTAGCTCGCACATGGGTAGAGGGTTGTTCTGGATAAAGACCCAAACCCTAGCCCCTCGGTTGAGGCTCAACTAGACCACGACCCTAGCCCCTTCGATTGGGGCTCAATTGAGTCCCGGTCTAATTGGGATTCAATTGAAACATATAGAAAAGTTCTGACAATATTTGGTTGTGACATTTGTAAAACTCTTATGTTATTTTTGCAATTTTCAAAACATATTCTATTAAGTTTGGATGAAAAATCTGATGGAATGGGTAAGCTCGATTAATGACAAAACATGAAGAAACAAAATTTTCACAGTTAAACATTAAAAATAAAGTCAATTTTAACCAAAACATAAGGAGTACAATTTTATTTAAGCTAAAAGTAATCAAATATTTCTATGTATTAAAACAATATATTATGGTAGTGAAACTAGTCATGAGTTATGTGTTTTTTTTTCTTAAATGAGAACTTATTAATAGTTATTATGTAGCAAGTTATTAATATACTAGAAAACTTATTCGTGCGCGCTTTGCGCAATATAAACATTATTTTAGTTTATAAATTAATAATATTTTTTAAATATATATATATATTTATAACATGATTATTTATATTTTATTAAAGTACATTTAATTAATATTAATTCAATTACACAACATAAAAAATAATTATATTTATGAAAAAATGTTAAAATTATTTTTATTTTTATAATACTATACAATATAACAATTATTTATATTTTATAAAAATATTTGAAAATAAATGAGTAGATAATAAAAACAAATGTAAGCAATTATGAATATGATGGTAATTAATAATTTTAAAATCCATTTTATGACATCTATTATTTTCATATATTTTTAAATAAATACAAACTATTAGAATATGTATATATATGCATAATAGTTATAGTAATTATAAATTATATAAATTATTTTTACATTTTCTAATATATGTTGATTCTAATAGAATATAACAATGATAGATTTATAAAAATAGTTCTAAGAAAAGTATGAAAAATTTATATTAAAAATATTATTATAGTTTTTTCATACCCTAAATTTTATATCATAATTATAACTATCTAGATAAAATTAACATGTGATTATTATTTTCATAAAAATGATATATAATATACATAATAATCCTTAATTTTATCTTAAATTATCTTGATAAAAAGATTTAATTTATACATCTTCTTGGTTTTCATAAAATATAAAATTTAGTAAAGAAAATAAACTTAAGAAAAGTCATAAATGCACTTAGAAAATAAGAAGATATTAATGAAATTTTGTAACTTATTGGGAGAATGAATGAGAGAGTTTGAAAGATTTTAAACTATGTTACATGACATGCCACATATGAGTGACAATTATATGTTTGACATGGACCAATTACAAATTATGAAATTGACATTAGAAATGAGAAAATGTCTTAAAAAGCGTACTAGTCACAATTCTACCTAACTTAGCCAAATTAATATAGATATAGATATAGATGCTTATTCGTTGAAGTTTTATTCAAGTTAATATACTAAAAGAATGTATGAATCTTATTTTAATTAATTTATTACATTAATGTATGTAAATATAAATATTTGATATTATATGTCATTAAACATCTCTCCATATCTGTTTTCAAATATATTAAAAATTAGTTTATAAATCAAAGTGGCATAAAAAAAAGGTTACGGATATTTTGATTATGATATTCATGATTAAATAATACTATAAAGTAAATAGACTGAAACCAATATTTGGATAAATACGTTGCTTGTGAAACAGAGACACTCAGCCAGTTTTCGACGGATTTTGCTGGCGCCGGCGACCTGACAGCTCGGGAACCAGTCAACCCAGGCTTGGAAGGCATTGGTGCAGCTGGTCCTAGCCACACGAACCAGGAGGAACCCGAGCCACAGACCCAATTTCGTCTGAACCTGTGATTGAATTGCAGAACTGAGTTTTTTGAACTCTACGAACCATTTCCAACACCAATACCGTCTGTTACTGATACATCATAATCTTTTCCTTTGCCTGTTTCTTGTAGGGAAGCTGCCACCCAGGGTGAAGGCTCTGATCCCACGACGATCCGATGTACAAACCATTCAGCTCTAGCTCCAGTTCCGGAGGGACAAACAGACTCGAGGGAACCGTGGTAGACCTAGAATCGAACCAATAAGTTCAGAATGACACATGGTATGTTGGGAAAGTCCTATCCCAAAAACCGATAAAAAAAAAACATGATAACTGGGGTGTTAAGATCGGCTTGGGCCCGATATGGAAAGGTTGGGATGTCGGAATTGGAGGAAGGAATATTGTTGTTTGACTTTGAACGACAAGAAGATGCCGATAAAATCCTTGACCGATCACCATGATCAGTATTTGGCCACATCATGAACATCAAACGTTGGGATCCGATCATGGGAGTAAAGGAGATCGACTTCCAAAAGGTACACATCTGGACACAAGTGCATGACTTAGGCTTGGATAAATTTAGTGATACAAATGCCTAGAAGATCGGTAACATGATAGGAAAATGCCTAGAGATAGAAAAGCTTGTAGGGAGGATCAATAGGAGCTATATGACACTAACGGGACGTTTCTTTCATGGAATTCGGAATAATGAATACGGAATAGGGAATAGGAATAGAGAATAAGGAATAGGAGATAAGAATATGAAGTTGTTTCTTTAGTGGAATGGAATGTAATGAAATAAGGAATTATGTTGTTTATTTGGTGGAATTGTATATGGAAAGGGAATGGAATGTGGTAAAATTACATATTTGCCCCTCCTTGTATCTATATTATTAAGGCTGAAGTTGTTTATGTAACCGCCATATATGTAAATTACAAAAATATCCTTCAATTGAATAAAACTATTCCACTATATTTTAATTTAGTGAGTCTAATTTAGTGATTTCACGATCAAACCCTAAATCTCTTATAATATATTTTATTATTTTATTCACCTCTCCCTCCCTCTCTCTATTCTTCCGTATGATGCGGTAACCCCTAAATGTCCACTATACGATATTTTATTCATTTTATTCTCTTCTATACAGTTTTTTTATTATGCGATAACTCCTCCGGATTATTTTATTCATTTTATTCTCCACCCTACAGTTTTTTCTCTATTTATCCCACCAATCCACTATCCAGTTTTTTCGGTACAGTTTTTTCTCCATTTATCCTACCAATCCACTATCCAGTTTTTTCGGCGTATCTCTCCAATTATCAACATCTACCGTCCTCTCTCAAAGATTTATATATGGATTTCTTCTATTAAGCTCTGTCCCAAGTTTCCCAGCAAGTTACCCGGCGTCCCCAAGTTCCCCGACGTCCATGTCAGGAAAGGATCATCATCCACGAATGGATCATCATCCATGTCAGGAAAGGCGTTTTTAGGTAACTATTTTACGCTTATTTATTTCCCATGTCGTTCGAGCGACCTATGATAATGGCGGTTTGGCTTTGTTGGGTGCAGAGAGAAGGTTACTATACCAAAAGAGAAATCCTTCGTTTTCTTAAGAGGCAATAGAAGGGGAAGGTCCTTTGTCATGTGGTCGCAGAGCTCCACTGATAACATTGAGTATCTGCAGTCATAAAACATTGAGCTTCAAGGTACGTATAATGTCATAAAACATGGTTTTAAGGATGCTTGATTATGGAAAACATCAAATGACGTGTTCTTTCCCCCTTAAATATACGAATACAGAATGATGCTTCGACAGGGGTAGCCTATACATCGCAGAACCAGTCAGTGGCAGCGTTTGTCGGGGCAGACATGGTTGCCTTCTATAGTTGTTCATTCTAGAACACCCACAATACTCTCTTCGACTACAAGGGTCGCATTACTATGGCAATTGCTACATCCAGGGCTCGGTTGACTTCATCTTCGGTCGCAACAGATTGATCTATCATGTAAGAATAATCACTTTATCACGTTATACTTCACCAATAATTAAGTGACGTTCGTCGTGCATGGCCCATGCAGAATTGTGAAATATTCGTCATTGATGACAAGAGGTTGCCGATCCCGGGATCGATAACGACCCAATCCCGAGAAAGCGCCGAGAAAAGCGGGTAAGTGTTTGTGAAAGGCAAGGTTTACGGTGTCAGAGATAATGTCCACCTCGGACGCGCCAAGGGTGCTTTTTCGAGGGTCGTCTTTGCCCTAACTTACCTCTCCAAATCCATTACACCAGAAAGATGGACTAATTGGAGTTACCAAGGCTCCATAGAAGAAGACAGACTATCATCTTCCTCTTCGAATTTGGCCGTTAAACATGATTAATAATCGGAAAATGGCATGACAACACAAGACGCACGGACCAGGAGCCAATTCGACAGCAAGAGCTCCTTGGGCGAAGCAGTTGTCGGAGAAAGAAGATGAAGCGTTCATTTCCATTGACTTCATCGACGGAAAAGAATGGCTTCCTGCATGGCTATAAGTTCCTTACGCGATTAATCCACCACCACCAAGAAGGAATCGCCTGCATGCGTTGAAATGGAAGGGTTGTGTGGATGGATGAATAAGATAGTTTATGCCTTTATGGTGCTTGAGAGGGAAAACGTATCGTTTTAATAACCTTAACCTAATAATTAGGGTACAAAAGGTTTCAATGTAACAGAATTAATATAGATATAGATATATACTAGAAAACGTATACTTGCAATTGCGCGATATATATATATCTATATTATTAAGGTAGAGTGATTTTTGTAACCAGACATATGTTTAAATTACAAAAATATCATTTAATTATTAGTCTATATTTAATTTAATTAAACTATTTAAGTCATTTTACCATATTTTGCATTTCCATATTTTGCGGCACTTCCAAATCCATTATTTTATCCACTCTCTTGGTCTCTTTGCGGGAACTTCCAAATTCATACCAGCAAGCAAAGTAAGCCCTCAACACTGTTCATTGTTCTGTATAATGTATTAGATTCTTTGTTGATCAGATAAGATACAACAAGTAATAATGGGGGTCATGCATTGTGTAGGATGCTTGAATTGATACACTTTATTGGAGATAGATGAGTTTCCTGGGTAGATGTTGCGGAGCTTACACTTTTGATTATATATATGTATGTATGTATGTGTGGAGTAAATTAATTAAATAAGGGTTAATATCTAAAAAGTTACTCAAACTTTTTTCACTTAATAAAAAAAAACTATCTAAAGTCTAAACATTAGTTTTTTTTAAAATTTTGCTAACTTATATTTTGGATTTAGGGAAAATGCTAGCTTTTATTTTTATCAAACCTAAATAGAAATTGACGTTAAAAGCAATTAGTCCATATTATTAAAAAAAAAAACATTGAAAGGAAAATTTAGGATTTTAATATAATATTTTTATTACAAATATAAAATAAATAAAGAAGGCATCATTAACTATTGTTTTTATTTATTTCACTTAAAAAAATATATTATATTAAAATACCATACCATGTTTTTTCTCTAAAATTTCCAACTTTGTTTAATAATAATATAAATTTGTAAATTGCAAATTATTCGTGTTATCACGTTATTTTTTTATCTAAATTTAGCTGGAAAATAAATAAATGTAACATTTTTTTTTAAATTTTGAAAATATATGGAAGCTAATTACACTAAATATAATTTTTTTTTTCCTGTATAACTTTATTTTTGTAAGCTAATTGCAAACCAACCATTGTATATGGAAATATAAACAAAGATTTTTTTTTCATGGAATACTGTTTTAAATTAACATTCTCAATAAAAAAACAAACATATTTGTAATTAGAAATATTTATCATATTTGTTTATAAGAATATGATAAAAAAAATATATGTCGATATTTGTACAAAATACGTATTTTACTTTCGGCATCCAACCAGCATTTCTTTGAGTATTTTACTTCCGACATCCGATCGACTTTTCTTTGAGTATTACCTTTCCCATAGTATTTTATTTCCTATGATTATTTTACCGGTAGTTTTCCTATGATTATCAAGGTCAAACATTGCCTAACGTTGGCATATATTTGTCTGATCATGTATTCAGTCATGGTCAATTATATGTTGCTTTATCACGCGGTACGACTCAGTCGACAACAAAGGTCTTGGTTAAAAAGGGAGAACTCGAAGGACTTATTGGTATACATACTCGAAATGTGGTATACAAAAATGTTTTGTTACTTTGATCATTTGACTCTTACCATGTTTATGTTAAGGGCGTAGTTGTGCATCCTAATTTATTTGTTTTGTATTTTATATTTTGAGTCAATTGTTTTCATATATAGTTCATGTTATTCTAACTCAATATATATACTTATTTCATATGTTTAGTACCGCTTTTCAATCAACTTTCTTTTATAGGTAAACATTCTTTATAGGTAAACATTCTTTTAGTAACACTACTTTCTTTTCAATCAACTTTCAGAGATGTTTTGAACACAATGATCTATTTTCATGACATGTATATATATGTCATGAAAATATATACATCTATATACTTACTAATAAATTATACAGCAAATTTTTGTAATCCACTAAAGTGTATTTCCCTAATGGTTATACTAGACTCCGGCACGCGCTACGCGCGTGCGCGTTGTCGTCGTTGGTCGTGCATGAGGTGTTACGAGGACATGATTGACCCGACTCCTAGGTTAGTACAAGAACATTACAAGCAAAATAGTCATTATATAATTTTTAATAATGTAAACCTAAGATTAATTTGAATAAGATATTGGAATAATAAAATTTATAAATTCGATAATATTCGTTAAAAATTGCTCGAGCGACCGGGAGGCCTTTTTTATTAGGTTATATGATCCCGGTCGCTCGAGCAATTTTTAACGAATATTATCGAATTTTTAAATTTTATTATTCCAATATCTTATTCAAATTAATCTTAGGTTTACATTATTAAAAATTATATAATGACTATTTTGCTTGTAATGTTCTTGTACTAACCTAGGAGTCGGGTCAATCATGTCCTCGTAACACCTCATGCAAGACCAACGACGACAACGCGCACGCGCGTAGCGCGTGCAGGAGTCTAGTATGTATAGTATATAATATATATAATTTGTATTAATTAATTTTAAAATTAAGAATATTAAAAACTTATAATATAATTAATTAATAATTAAAAAAATAACTTATTTAATTAATTATTAATTAAGATAAAATTGTTGAATTAATATAAATTTTAAAGTAAGGGCATTTCAGTCATTTCGCCTCCTATTCCTCATTCCTAGCGCGCCCGGCTTAGGAATTCCGAGCTTTTCACACGGAATGTCTAAGTCTACCCTGCCCGGAATCCGTAAGCCAAATTTTTGCAATTCCGCGAAAAGAACAACTTCTTACGGAATCCGTAAACCGAATTCCTTTTCCATTCCGTGAAAAGAACATGCCATAAGAGTAGAAGTTGATGGAGAGAAATCTGTGATGGCGGGGTTCTGGTGGAAAAACTCCATAGGAGGGGATAGATGAGCATCTATTAAATATGAACGATTATCTGATTTTTGTTATGGGTGTGGCATGTTGGGGAACACGACTCAAGCATGCACAATAGATGTATGCTTTGCAAAACATGATCAGACCGTACCAATTTACGGACCGTGGCTTGTTGGGGTGAAACCAAAACAAGCTAAGGCCAAGCAAACAGTGGGAGGAAAAGAGGGTCATGGGGCACAACATAAACAAAAGGGGAGGAGATCATGGTTTGATATCATGGCCGAGGTATGGGGAAGGACACGAGAGGAGACACGAAAACAGGGGCAAGGTGGAACACCATGGGCAAAGGCCACGACTAGGCCATATCCTCACCTAACCGATGTCATGGATACCGAGTCCATGGACGATGACACACCTCTACCACAACCACAGGACCAAGCCGAGCCAACACATGTGGAACCCCCCGATTCGAGAGCCATAATAATCCATACCAGCCCAAACCAACTCTACAAACCAAAACCGACCGAACCAACCCATCCCAACCCTACATACCCCAACCGAAAGACAGAGTCGAACCAAACCCAAGCCACCACACCTCACAACAGAACCACCACCGCAACTACACATCCCATGAACATATGCATGCCCGACATTGCCATGACCAAACCCTAACATATCCATCCACATGTCATACCGCACAACTACATGATAGGGCATCCCCAATTCCAAATACCCGACCACATCATGCACCCAACCCATGATCACATACCTACCTGATAACCAAACCCAACCACATGTGCTAGGCACAACCTCTTTAACCTACTCATACACCGTAGAAGACCCCTCCCCCCCCTGACACACCACCCACATCTCCCCCCCCCCCCCCCCATGCAAACAAACCCCCCAACCGGCCTAAGCCCATACCTGGACAAGATGACACTCAAACGGACCGGGGAGGATATAGAGGAACATCCGATAATGAAAAGGAGGAGGAGACTCAAGGTGGAGACCGAATGCAAGGAGGTTAGGGTTCAGAAGAGCCCGAGAAGGAAAGCAAACATGTCAAACCCTAACTGAAAGAACCGTGTCATAAGAAAATTGCAAGTAGCAAGGGCACAAGATGAGGAAACGGAGAACAAAAAGGTTTCTGGTGGCTGTCCCCAAACAGCCACGGGTGCCCAATAAGTGCCATATCATGAAATTGTCAGGGTTTGGGGTATTCCTTGACAATCCAACATTTGAAAGACCTCAACAAGAGGTATCGCCCAAACATCATATTCTTAATGGAAACAAAGAATGGGGATACCTACTGCGAGAAGATACGAACACGGATGAGGATGGACAATATGCACTATGTGAATCCGAACGGTACGTCCGGGGGACTAGCATTGTGGTGGAAAGAGGATACAAAGGTTGCGGTCATATACACAGATCATAATTGCATGGATTGCTAGGTCTACATGGATAGCTATGCCGAACCCATGTTTGTGACATGGGTGTATGCAAGCACAAGAGAGGACACAACTTTGGAACTTACTAAAGATGATAGGACGGGGCCGAATGGGGGAATAGACTGTACTTAGAGATTTCAATACCATATGCCACCACATGAGAAACAAGGAGGAAGGAGGAAATCTCAAAGGCAAATGGATGAATTTAAGCAAGTCATCGAAGATTTGGGAATGGAGGATTTGGGAGCAAAAGGTAACTCGTTTACATGGTGTAATAACTGAAGCGGTGCGGAGAGGATAAGTGAACGCCTATACCGCGTGTTGATAAACACGGGATGGGCAACACGGTATCAAAAGGAGAGGTGCATAAATGAATTAGCCATTAGGTCGGATCATACTCCTATGGTGGTCCAACTCAAACAACCACGAAGGAGACACCAAAAACATTTGAAATTCGAGGCAATGTGGCTTGAGAATCCCGAATGTAAGGAGGTAATCAAACAAGCATGGGAAGGACCAACCACAGGAAGAGAAATCCAAAGAGTGTACAAAAAACTCAATAGGTGCCAAACCAAACTCAAGGTGTGGAGCAAGGTAAACTTCGGCCACAACTTGCATGAGATCACCAAAACAAAAGACACACTAAGGAGGAACATACAAGGTCGGATGAATGATGATTCAATCCGAGAAGAGAAACGTTTGAAAGGCCAACTTAAACGGTTTTGGACGAGAGAGGAGAAATATTGGCAACAACAATCGAGGGTTAAGTGACTTAAAGATGGGAACCGAAACACGACCTTCTTCCACAAAACAACCATGTCAAGAAGGAGACGAAACCAAATATGCAGATTAAGAGGTGAAAATTGGGAGTGGATCGATGAGGAAGGTAAGATAACCGATGAACTCTATATATATTTTGAAGGTATGTTCACCTCCGAACAAACCGAACTGGGGGATGAGTTCCTCAGATATGTACCAAACCAGATTACACCCGAGATGAATACTGAATTGACAAGGGAGGTGATGGATATTGAAATATGGTCGGCAGCTTTTCAATTGGGTGGGTCAAGAGCACCGGGTCCGGACGGTTTCCCGGGTCTGTTTTACCAAAGGAACTGGAGCACCGTGGGGGCAGACGTCATCACCTCGGTTAAGGCTTTCTTTAGAACAGGCACTCTTATAAAAACCCTCTCAATAATACAAATATAGTCCTGATTCCAAAAATACCAAACCCGATGAGACCTGCTGATTTTAGGTTAATAAGCTGTTGCAATTTAATGTATAAAATCATATTGAAAGTTCTGGTGAATAGATTAAAATGTTATCTATCAGAGCATATCACCTCTTTCCAGAGTGCATTTGTATCAGGGCGGAACATACAGGATAACATAATCGTGGCCCATGAGATGTTTCACCACCTAAATAGGAGCTGACAAGCGAACAATGTGGAATGCGCCTTAAAGATCGATATGTAGAAAGTGTATGATAAGGTGGAATGGGAGTTCCTACTCAGCACACTAAGGCAACAGGGCTTTGCAGAGCAATAGGTGGGATGGATAAGGGAATGCATAACATCAACCACATATCAAGTGGTGGTAAATGGGGAACGAATGAACCCCATACAACTAACACGGGGTATACGACAAGGTGACCTCTTATCCCCTACCTATTCATTCTCCTTGCGGATGTACTGTCATAAAGAATGGAAGGTACATCTAGGGAGGGACATATACAGGGAATCACTCTAAGGAGAAGCTGCCCGGAACTCCACCATCTGTTCTTTGCACACGACTCACTATTCTTCATAAGAGGTACGCCTGAAAATGCTAAGGGCCTTTGGAGCATACTAGAGTCCTATTGCCAGGTCTTAGGACAATGGATAAACATAGATAAATCAACCCTTTTATTTAATAAGGGGTAGCTCCGAACATGAAGAGAGGGGCGGAGGATGCGTTACACATTAAGAGTACAGGGAACCCAGGAAAATACCTAGGTTTGCCATCGATTTGGGGATGCTCAAAGAAGGAGACGATGGGATCTTTGAAAACAAAAATCAGGGACAAGCTAGGAGGATGGAGGCCAAAAACTTTGAACCAAGCGGGAAAGAAAGTACTCATCAAGGCTATAATAACGGTTATACCCACGTACGTAATGAGTGTATTCTGTTTACCAAAAACATGGTGCTCGGAGATAGATGCCATCATTGCGGACTTTTGGTGGGGGTAAACATCGGAGGACAATAGAACACATTGGAGGAGATGAGAGATACTAACAAAGGCAAAAGAGATTGGGGGACTAGGCTTCCGGGAACTACAAAGTTTCTACACGACTCTACTAACCAAAATGGCGAGCAGAATAATGACTGACCCCAACACCATATGTGCACAAGTCTTGAAAGGACTATATTTTTCGCGATGCTCGTTTCTAGATGCGAAAAAGGGGGCCGAGCCTCATGGGGATGGAGTAGTATCCTCCATGGCCGAGATGTAATCAAGGATGAAGGGATGTGGATCATAGGCACAGGGTAAAATGCCTGAGTCTTTGAGGACCCATGGTTATATACAAAGGATAGCAAAAGGGTAAGTAGAGACGTCTTGGTGGAGCATGGTGGAAACCTAAAAGTAAGTGAACTCATACTCCCGAATGGAACATGGAACGAGCATCTAGTGAGAAACATTGTAGACCAAGAAGATGCAACCCATATTCTTAGTATGCCACTTCCACGAGAAGGGAGGAAAGACCAGTACATATGGCCACACACAAAGGATGGTACCCCACAAGTCCACTCGGTCTACCATAAACTAAGGGAGCGGTCCGAAAATGACCAAGGACGAACCCAACCCATTGAGGCACATTTTGGAAAGACATGTGGAAGGCAAATGTACTATCAAAGGTGAAAAATTTCATATGGCGGCTAGCAACGAACTCGATAGCCGTAAAAGCAAACATGGTGCGAATGAGGATGAATATACCTCCGAGCATCCCTATATGTGGCGAAGTTGAAACACGAGAATACATGATCTTGGAATGCGGATGGACAGAGCAGTTTTGGAGTGGCGCGCTAGGGATCCAAGTGGAAAGACCAAATGAGCTCGATATGGTAGAATGGCTCATGAAAGAGGAAAGCGGAGCTGCATGGGGGCGGACCAACGAGCGATAAAAGGTGGGTCCAGATTTTAATCACGTGTTGGCATATATGGAAGGAGAGATGCTCGACGTCTTTCGAAGCAAAACAACCAAATCTGAGGGTCGTGACAATGGAGATCAAGCAAGTCTTCGAGGAGCAACTTGGGGCGAACCAAACAACACAACCGATGCACATACATGAGGAGAGCCCGATCCAACAATGGCAATGCCCGACAGGTGATACGATCAAGATCAATTGTGATGCCTCATGGTTCAAGGAAACACAAAGAGCAGGCATAGGTTTAGTGGCACGAGACAAAATGGGCAAGATAGTTGGCGGAATGAACCGAAGGCAAATGAGCGACGACATAGAAACGATGGAAGCTTTGGCCATACAAGAATGAGTACGTCTAGCAATTGAAGCGGGTTGGAACAACATCATCATAGAGATGGACTCACAAACGGTTCACCAACAACTCATGGAGGGGCTGAAACATTGGAGACTAGCAACAATTGTACCGAATATCCGAGCACTAGCAAGACAAGTTGAGCAAGTGCAATGGTGAGCTATACCAAGTAGGGGTGAGCAGATTACCCATTTGGACCCGGAACCGACACTTTGGGTAGGTTCCGGGTAGACGTTTTTAAAATCGGGTAGGTTCTGGGAAAAAAAAATTAAGAACCTCTTTGTTCGGTTCCGGTTCCGGTTCTCCTATATGGGTACCCTAAAGGAACCGGAACCGGTTCTCTCTATATATATATTAAAACAAAATAATTTATTTAATAAAAACCCTAATAACTAATAAGCCATCAGAGAGTCTAACTAGGTTACGCAGCCTCCAATCTCCATTATTCAGAGTCATTAACGCAGACTACGCAGTCAGAGTCATTCACTCCAACTCTGCTCTCCAGTCAAGACTCAAAACTCCAGAGAATTCACCCAAGGCTTCGACAGAATAAGAAGGTATTTTCTCTTTCTGCCCTTAAAAGTAGAGACCTCCAATTCCATGGAGTTATATGCTGTAAGTAGAGACCTCCAATTCTGCTTTTTATTTGTAAGTGTTTAGGGTACATTGTTTTTGTTTAGAGGCGGGTAAAATGTAGAGCAGACGAAATTAGGGTATGTCGAGCATGACATTCTTCGAGGGTGAGGTTTGAATTTGGAGTCAGGTTCAGAATCGAGACTTGGTTTATATTGGCAGCTATGTTTACTGAATGTGTCTTCTCTATGGAGAAGGACTAATGGCGTATAATACCTGGGAGGAAGCTGGACTAGAGTGAATTTATGCTCGACTCCTTTTCTAAGGTAGTAGATTTGTTGGACAAGATTTTTTTGCATGTATCTGTAGTGCCACAGGCAGGCAGATTTGTTGAATGATATGTTTGAACTGGCATATGCTTCTGTTGGGTGCTTGGCTAAAATAATGGAGTTCCTGGTGTTTAGTTTCCCTTAAAACAATATTAACTCCATATCTACTACATTATAACGTTACCTGTTGAACCACTTTATCTACTGCTAATAACAGCAACTTTTCTGCAACAATACTTGGTGTCTGTGTCGGTTGTGTCCACAACTTTTTTTTGTTCTTTTTCATAGATCTTAGTGGAATTATGGACGTGGAAAATATTGGTACATAAAGAAATACGTTTTGTGTTTGGAATTGTGTGTTTTGTTACATTATTACGAGTCAATGTAGTGATTTGGAAATGTGGTTTGGACTGTAATTTGGAATTGTATATTTGGGAACTATTTTGTTTGTACTTTAATTTAGAATTGTATTTGTTTTAGAACTGAAATGGATTGTGTAATTGGTATTAAACTGGAATTGGTACTGAACTGGAACCGCCTAGAACCGAACCGGACCCTGTACCGAACCGGCACCGATTCGAAACCGAACTGGAACCGAATCGGAACTGAACTGAAACCGCCTAGAACCGAACCGGACCCTGTACCGAACCGGCACCGATTCGAAACCGAACTGGAACCGAATCGGAACTGAACTGAAACCGAATCGAAACCGAACTGGAACCGAATCGGAACCGAACCGAGAATGCGAAGCAACCGGTTCCTAACAGGGTACCCGAAACCGTTTGTACAAACAGGTTCTGGGTAGGTTCCGGTTCCAAAATTTAATACCCAGTCTTAAACTGGGTAGGTTCCGGGAACCCCTAAATTTACAGGGTACCCGGAACCGCTCACCCCTAATACCAATGACGAGCAACGAATGTGCAAATTGTATAGCAATGTAAGCTTTTTAAATATTTTCTCTCTTATATGTTTAAATTGACTATGTAAGTTATCATTGCCAATTTTTTATATGTGACATTCATATTATTATTTTATTTTCTCAACATAAAACTCTAAAATAATTAGTAATCAATTTCTATTAGGGTTGTGGCCAAAAAAATTCTATTAGGGAGATTATATTTACAGACTACTAAATACAGACCACTTTTGTCAAAAGACTAAAATACCCTAATAGTTTTTTACATATTTAACCTTATCTATTTTAAAAATAAAATAAAATTGCTAAACAAATACCTTTTATTTTAAATTTAAGAGTTAATTACTTGAAACGTTACACATGTTTGTGCATGTAACTAATTGGTTATAACTTGTGCAGAATGGTTACGTATGTTTTAACAGGTGAGTAATTGTTTTTTTTACTGTTCATCGTTAAATTTCTCCGTTAAATCACTATTCTAACATATAAAATGACAATATTACCCCTCTTTAATTAACTTATTAACAACAATTATCCCTCAAAAGTTTTCTTTGCCTCTAACAATTGTCCCGTTCGTCCCAATATTCCTTTCCAATTGTATCTGAAATCGACAGAGTGTTAACCCCTTTATATTTGCCTTCACAAAACCCATTGTTCGGTGTTGACGATTGCCATCTCCCAGTAAACTCCTAAGAACACTTTCCACTTTGTATATTCTCGTATGCAGAGAATTAATTGGACATGTCTGTTTTTTCTGTAAAGATCTTTCTTGTAGCATTTCTCAGAATGAAGCTCTATTGTTTCTTTGTTTGTTGAGTATGCTGCGATGTGGGAACTGGGATTTTGAGACCAGTAAGCAACTAATGAGGCGGATCCGATAATGCGTATTGACAGTAAAAGTGTGCACAGAGTGTGCCAATAAGATGAAAATCCAATTTTTGAATAATTTGGGATGGTTCTGTTATGTGAAGATTGAATATCGGGTTCGTAGAACAGGAAGACTTCTTGAGCTCCGATGACTTCTACTGCAATGCTTTCACCAGCAATGACACACCTCAGTTGAGTGTGTGTAGTATTAAGCTGACCACAAACATAACCGTGTGAACATTAAAATAAGAACATACGAACATTGCTGCATAAAGGTTTCAATTTTTCTCAATTATCCTTTTGTGATTCAAAATATAAACTTTAGGTTAGATGAAAATGCTTTTTTGGATGCTGGATTTTTCCTATAGACTCTAAATTCACTAACATTGCCAGCTAGAGTTCGATCAATTCTACGAAATTGAGAATGTGGAATAAGAAACCAGGAGTGAGCAATACAAAACATTGTTGTTTGAACATCAATCGATGATGAACATCTCAGATCGATCAAGTGTTGGATTATATTCAATTTGATTCATTCTCATTCCCTCCCATCAATCCCCTCTTCAAATCGAAACAAAAAGGGGACTTAAACCCAGGACCCGATCTCAAATAATCTTACTTTTACATCCAGAAAGTATTAAATTTGGAAATTTGAAAAACTAAAAACAGAAAATTTGATTCAGAATCAATAAAAACGAAATCAAGAACTTTATCAGTCAATTTTCTTCGATAACGGGCTTCTCCATTCTTTAACCTTCGACTGCAGATCAATCTTAGACCTCAGTCTCTTGTTTGACACGCAAATTTTCTCCTGCGTCAAAGAATCATCTTCATTGGGGGTGAATTCTTCATCATCCTCGAGATTTGCTTCATAATCCTCATCATTCTTTTTAAAAAAACTAACTATGTTCGGTTTTTGCACAGTTTTACTGACAATTCTCCCTGATTTAACAAAATCCAAATCGTCATCTTTTTCCTAGCTCTATTACCTTGAAATTATCATCAACAATCCATTCATCGACCTCTTTATTAAGCTAAATCCACCAATACATCCTCAGACGCATCAATCTGAGTGTCCGAGGCTACATAATCCCCATCGGAATTCTCATTGGTGTTCACTCTTGAAGTTCTTCTTGCTTTGAGCCTTCCCTCCCCTTGCCATCTGCTACAAAATCTAAAATCACCACTTCAACAACTAAATTCAAAATCAAAACCCAGATACAGAAAAGCAGCAGACATACCATCTCTTCCACCAGCAAGTTCTTCGACTTGAAAAAACAATCAGAAGGGTTTGAACATCGAACCAAAAATTTTGATTTTTGAATTTTGGGCACAACTGACGAAAGATATGGGTCATGCGAAAGGGAATATACGTCATTTCAAAAGGGTCACGTGATGGGCACATGCCAAACTGACGGAAAACTTTAACAGTTCAGTAATAGAGTAACCAATCAGTCACATGCTGAAACATGTGTAACCATTAAGTTACACGAAAAAACATGTTTAACCAATTAATTAGATTGTTCAAACATGTGTAACAGTTCAATTAATTAACCCTAAATTTAATTAAAATAAGTTTCATCTCAAACAGCCGTAAACCAGCCAGCCGCCACCCACCGCCACCCTCCACAAATCAGCAAACCAGTCTAGGGCACCCCGCCGCTAGAAAATTAGCAACTGTGTCTGTATGTTCGCTTAAATTAGTTTAGGGTTTAGAAAAAATTAGCAATTTTTATTGCAGTTTGTCCATGGAGGATTCGACAATCGGCAACATGTTACCGCGTTCTCCATAACAAATCGGCAATAAGGTGCCGATATTTATACCAAATATCAGCCAGAAAGCTGTACAGGATGAAGCACAAGAGACGCAATCTGCCGCTCAAGATTACTGTGGATGATAAGGTTTGTATTTCTTCATTAGGTTTTACCGTCAGTTGAATGTTGATTGCTCTTAAGATTTTGATGCCTTCATAATAAATTCGAATGACGAAGTTGATCTTTAAATTATAAATGTTATCATAATGTGAGTTCAATTATGATTAAAATACCATATGTTTAAAATTTGGTTAGATCCTGCATTCATTATTGAAATACCATATGTTTAAAATTTGGATACGGTTTTTCAAAAAAAAGAAAAAAATAGCAAACATGATTATGTATTTCTGTTGCTTATGAATTCCATGTTTTACTTTACGAGCTGAAGAAGTCGGACACTCTCCTCCATGTTATGGGAGTTCTTCTTTGGGGGATTGATTCATACGCAATGTTCATTATGTAGTCTAGTTTACTGTCTTGCATTGAAATAAAAAGTTTTATCTATGTTGTATGACTTTGCAGCTATATTTTCTGTTGGTGTAGTTCAACAACTCAACTTATCAACCTTTGACTCAAATGAGAAGTGGGTAGTTCCATGGTAGTGTTTTTTTTGGTAGAAGTTAGAGGGTGGTTCCATGGTAGTGGTTAATGTACAAGAAAAAAAAAACATTGTTTTTGCATCACATATATACTTGAAACTTCTTTAAAAAAACATTACTTTTGCATCACATATATACTTGGAACTTCCTTACTTAGTGGTAATTAAAACTCGGTTAACGTGTACATATTGGTGATGGTTGGAGAGGGTGTCTCATTTCACTAGTCGTGTTGCACCTGCTCGTCTCAATGAAGAAGCGTATTCAGTGGTGGTGAGTCACGTTCCAATGATAAGGCATAACCTTCCACCTACCAAAGCTGCTCTAATGGTTTTGAGATAAAAATGTCAATTGTGTGGATTGTTGTGAGTTCTGTTCTTATATCTGTATTAATTGACTTGGGAGACCCTTTGATAAGTAGTCAAATCTATATGATCTTGAGGAAATTAGCTTGGAACTTGTGGTGTTATTGCACAAGATCTGTCTACAACTTAATGTTGATAGCGTGAAGTCAGACTGCAACTAGCAAGCAAACCATACAGTTCACTCAGTTAGAAACAAAATTAAATGTTTGCTATACTCCACCGTGGAATCTGAGGCCCGTATCAGATCATCAATACTCCATTCATGCCTTAAGCTGCTTTCCTTTATATAGGTCATAATGTAGAACCATATAACTCCATTGTTGTTGTGTGTGATCACAATGTGTAACCTTCTTCAAGACATTGGACTCTAATATCGTGCATGATTTGTTGTAGCAATGTCGTGTTGCTAGGGACAATAACATCATCCACCTTCAGAGACAACATCGTCCTCATGGATTCATCCTCGTCCACTATCCATGCATATACCTTTTGTTTTCTCCTGTACAGGAAAAAAAATTGCACATATAGCACTGAGATCAAGGTTCCAAGCACAAATCGGCAGAGCTTTACCGATATTTATAGCACAAATTGACATATATTTGACGATATTTGTAGCACAAATCAGCCGATTTTAGAATCAGTAAGTTTTAGAATCAGATGTCGATATTTGTAGAAAAAGCAGTAAGTTTGTGCCGATTTTGTGTTGAATAATCGGCAAAAGCTTGCCGATGATTTATTCTTCAATCGACACGTAGTTGCCGATTCCTCCATGAACGAACTGCAACTAAACTTTGACGATTTTTTTCTAAACCCTAGACTAATTTAAGCGAATGTACTAACACAGTTGCTGATTTGCTGGCGGCGGGGGTGCCTTAGACTGATTTGCGACTGGTGCGGCTGGCTGGCTGGTGGCTGGTCTGTTGATTTACGACTGGTTTGCTGATTTGCGGGACACAATTGTTCAATGGAGAAGAGAGTTTGATTAGAGAAGGGAGTTAGAGTTGCTCTTTGGTGAAAGATAAAAAAGCAAATATGAAGGATAATAATAAGTGGGGTAATAATTTTGAATATAAAAGTAAAAGATAAAAAAATAAGTGATTTTTGTTTAGCAATTTTGTTTTGTTTTTAAAATAGGTAAGGGCAAATATGTAAAAAAACTATTAGACTATTTTCGTATTTTGACAAAAGTGATATGTATTTAGTAGTCGATGATCTGCAAATAGAATCTCCCTTTCGATTATTGTCCAATTAAGTTTCACACCATCACAATATAAAATTGCCAATTTTGCACCGTAACAAGTTAATTTGGCACATTACATAAAAATATAGAGGAAAATAAACGAAAGATGAAAAACAAACATAAGAAAATAAAAAAGTATTTATATTATCAAAAATCAAGTATTTTTTTGAAATGATATTTAAATATAAATTAAATAATAAAACTAAGGTATTTTGTATCTTATATACATTTACAGTACAATTAGTAAATTAATTATATCGTAGTCTCACAAATCTATAAAAAGAGAAGGAAAAAGTTATAAATTAATAAAAACTAGAAAAATAAAACCATTTCAACTTATTAAGTAGATAATAAATAAAAGATCAAATAAAACAAAAGAATATAAATTTTAATCATAAGTATTTTTCAGATATTAAAATTATTTTTTAAGGATAATCAATTAGGATTTACTTTTCACTTTTCAGAAATAAATGTACTGGTTTGAACAAGGTACCAAATATTCTCATGAAACTCGCTGAAAGTTGATCCTAACACCTCTAAAATCGGATAATTCAATGTTTTCTCCGGATTATTTTATGATACCTAAATTAGATAGGTATATGTGTAGTAGTGGAGCGGAATGTTGATCCCCTTAATTTAATGAGAGAACGTATTGAAAATTTGAAATATATACTAACAAACCTTAACGTCAGGATTAAAGTCCGATGTTCTTATTATAATGGTGTCCAAGTGCACCTGGTCTCATATCAAGGCATAAATGGGATTTCCCTTTATGGTAGGTTTAAACCAGTGTGTTTGTGAGTAATAATTTAGTTGTTAAATATGTAGATTGAGTGATGAGCCATTACTTTGATACGAGATTTGTACATCGTATTAAATGTATAAACCAAAATATTCTCGATGCTAAGACTTGAGCTAAGGCGAGGCCTCGAGAATTGTACCTCGAGGGATTGCCTTCATTTGAGTTGTTACGTGTTTGCCACCAGGCTACGATTTTAGTCGAGGCGTTATGAGTAAGACGATCATGACCATCCGTGATAATTTTCGGAGCACCAGAGCCTCACTTAGTGTCCCACACTTTCCCCCAAAATTCGAGCAAAAATTATTTTCGGTAGAGTTTTATTTTTAACTATCTTAGGTGACAATAATCTCTGAGAGTCCTTGTTTGACAAGCTATCTTGAATGCATACCTTTTATATTAAGCAGATTCTTGTGCAATTTTCACTTTGGACTTATCATTCGAAAGGCGTTAATAGGTGTTATTTGTTGCAAGGAATCAACATTTCTTGAAAATGTTAAGACCCATTCATATTGATGTTTGAGGAGCATGAGAGGGGGTTCTGTGCTAGTAACTCTCGTACAGATTCTCACGGTCCATTACCTATCAGTTAAGATTTATCTTCTGAGATTGCACCAAGAATCGTAAATAGATTCACCTAATATCCTTAATATGTTTTATGCATTAAGATTTACTTTAACCACTAAATTTGGCCGTGAGATCGAGTCTAAGCGAGCATCATCTTTTGAGCCATACTGGGATCCCCTAGTCAGGGTCTAAACCCAGATCAGGTCGCCCAACCTTGGGGACCTGGTCTAGGTTCACACCCATGCCATAACACCTCTGATTGAGTCTCAATTGAAACCCTAATCTGTTTGGACTGAACTTGGTTCAAACCGATTGGGGCTCCAATTGAGTCTCAATTGGGGTCATATGGTCTAGGTTTGGACCTTGGCTAGAGACCTCCGGCGTGTTTCGAATTGAGTCAGAACTTGTTTGTAATATTATTATAAGTTTAGAGTTTAGTTGTAATATTTAGACAAATATTCTGTTAATTTTGCAAATATGAAAAATATTTAACGGAATTTTTTAACATAGAAGTAACGAAAGTATCAATTACCATAATTTTCAAACATGTTGGGCCATTTTAAATATTTTGACTTGAAAAAATAATTTTGATAAACATTTTGGATCATTTTCATACTTTTCCCTCTTGAAATTGCAGCATTACACTAGCAAGTTTAGTAATATCACCAGATTTTACCAGAAACCCTAAATTGCAACAAAAATTATTTCTTAGAAATTGAATACAGAATGTTCAACAGCCATGGAAGAGATCAAGAACACATATGTTTGGAGTTTCAACCTTGATTTTGTTGCTCCAACAAACCCTATCATAGGACCAGAATGTCTATCTGATTCACTGAAGCAACCTTAACGAACATCAATTGAACTCCTCCAGACCAGATAATAATAATAACCTACAAGAACAAAGAAGATCTTTGCCCACCAGAAAAAATATTTCATACAATTGAAATAACGACGAAGTCGACTGTAGGTTAGCTCAGTTGTCATTCCTCCGACATAAAAGCATGGGATTTTTTTTTAATAGCAGAGGAAGGAAGGAAGATTGCAGCTTTAAGTAACTAGAGTTGATTTGGATAATAAAAAGGATGATTCAGAAGTATATTTACTTAAAAAATAATTTAAAAATTTTACACCATGCATTATGAAGAATAACTTAAAACATATACAAAATAATAAAATTAAGTCTATTATTTATAGTGTAAAACGTAGATCAAATAGTTAGTTCATTATATCATCCCAAAAATGTATGTACAAAGAAGAAATAAAACCATTCATTTTCATTGTTTACAAAATCATCTGATAAGGAGGCTATACAAAACTGAAGTTTCAGAGTTGAGACTTCAACTAATCACATCACAATCTAACACATGTTTGTTTGTACATCAATCTGCATGCACTGCACAATTTATGTACAGCATAGTCCAAACCACACAGCTACCACAATCATCAACAGTTGCAAAGTACATGAACAACTTTCATTGGGAGGAATATCCTTTGTTCCATTCTCTTTTTCCTTTTTGTACATACAAATTACAAAGTGGGATGAATAGCTAAAAAAGAAAGCAAAAAAAAGGTGTCATCTTCTAAATCTAGAACCCTTGTCTGGTCTGTTTGTCCCATCCCATGCAGATGCCCAGAAAAACAAAGACATCCAGAACAGAACAGCAAAGAAGATTTGCACTCTGTCCTGGACTCTAGATAAAGATGGCACAATACCTGCTTCACAACAACATAAAGGGTAAGACAACTAAGTCATGAGCAACATGAGCTAAGCACAACCGTAATAAGAAAAGTCATTTTCTAGTTCTTTCAAATTATTTATTCTGGCGGACAAAAATTCACATTCTGACTGAACAGTGAACACTTCAATTACAATTGTAGAAGAAAAAAAAGATATCCAAAGGTAAATCTGGTATAATCTCATGAATATCACAAACACAGTTGCAAAAAGTTCGATTCCTACTGAAGCTACTGATTGCCTGCATTTTTATTAGCAATGATATTTTTGGGGCTAAATTCATTAGCAACAGCTTTTGCTTCTACACGTATATCATTCACTAAAGCAGATAAAGGCACCAGATTTTGATGATTTTTTTGTCATTTGGTCAAGAAAAACTGTTACTGCTACATAGATCAAGAGGACCTGAAAAATAAGTGTAGGTATAAACAATTCCTGGCGCCCACAACTTGGAACCAATGTGGCACAGTCAGTCTTGCAAGTCAATTCCAGGAATTTTTAGAACAATCAGAAAATGAAAATACAGGACTACAGAGGGAGAGAGAGAGAGCAATCTAATCGGATTGAACAGACATGTGAGTTCTTCTCAGCTTGGGCAGAAACATTAAATCATTGGAAGGGGAAGAGCCAAAGAGCTTTGATGCAACACTCAATTCCTGACTATAGTATAGCATGGAATTTCAAGATACAGTTCCACTGAAATTGAAAGTTAAGCATGAATATTGGAATTTCAAGATTGCAGTTCCGTGGAAATTGAATGTTCGGCATAAACATCTTTATGGAGATCCATCACTACATAAAATTCAGTTGATTAAGCAACTGCGCAGACCCAGAAAGTTCTCCTCCTACAAATATTTGGAGCCTCACAAAATTCCAGTTGAAGCAGTTCAGAGATTTCTACAGCATATAATACATAATAAGCAAACTTTTAAATTTTAGAACCAAAATGGTGTTCAATCTTTATGTAGATTCAGTCCATTAAGCAACCACCACCACCACCAAAGACAGTGATTTCTGCTCCTACAAATAGGATACTTGAAATACTTTTCAGTGCGATTCCCAAATTCTAATACGAAACAACAAAGGAGATGAAGGATATGTGAGCTGAAAAGAGTGCACACCTTGCAATCGATCTTCTTCCGATTGAGTTCGCGGATCCCCCGGGCCAGGACTAGAGGCATAGATGCGGAATCCGCCAGGGCGAGATGTTAAGGTGGGATGTGATAGCGGAAATGGATGTAGATGCTTGATCAGAGACAGAGCGGGGCGGTTTGTGAAGAAAGTTAAAGAAAGGAATCGGGTAGAGAGGATTTTCGCCGCAGAGGGAGGAGCATACAGTGGAGCTAAGGATGGACGGGAACTGTAAGGACGGACAGACGTCATTTGTGAGAACACACCACCACCGCGGGAAGACGGAAGTGAGGAATGCGGGGACAGGAATCACTCTCGACGAAGATTCCATCATGAAGCAAAGACCAACGAGGAAGAAAAGATATGGGCTGGGCCTTTTCCAAAATACAAACATTAATAAAATGTTAATTACTTAATGAGATTAATTAATGTTTCATCATTGTGCAAAATGATTACACATCTTTCAAAATATGATTAATTGGTTTTGATATATGACTAATTGGATTTTTTACTTTTCACAGTTAGAAATCACAGTTAAGTCACTATTTAGATACATAAAATGATATAATTACCATTTTCATCAACCAAGCTCTGTTCTTCATCACCAAGCTATGTTCTTCATCACCGAATTGAATTGAAAAACCCAAAACCGAATTTATGGGTTCTTGAATCGAATTTCTTGGTTCTTCAAGAACCCATAATCGAATTTCTGGGTTCTTCAAGGACCCAGAAATTCGATTCTTCAAGACGATTTCTGGTTCTTCAAGACGATTTCTGGTTCTTCAAGACGATTATGTGTTCTTCAATACCACTAAGGGCATAATAGTCATGTCACAATTAAATAATATATTAAAAATAATAATTAACGGTAAAATTATCGGTTTACTAACGGAATAATCAATTAATCACATTGGGAAAAACATGTGTAACTATTCTGCACAATGGTGAAACATGTGTAATCAATTAAGTAATTAACCCTTAATAAAATTTGAAAATAAAATAAAAATGGAGATTCTATTTGCAGCCAATGGACTACTAATTAGAGATTAATTTTGTTAAAATACTAAAACAACCTAATAGCTTTTTACATATTTTTCCTTACATAATTTTAAAAATAAAATAAAATTGATAAATAATGACCATTTATTATAAATTTAATTAAAATAAGTTCTACTCATTTATATTTATTCTTACCACACTCCAAAATCACTGATTCTAAACTCTATATTTCTGTCGTTGCCACTTCTGTTCTATGTTGTCGTTACCTTTGTCGCCGCCACCAATGTTCACTTGCCCCTGTCCACATCGCCGGGTCATCAATCGTTGATTTAAACAGTTGATTTTGCACGTAAATATTTATTCTAAATAAGTAGTAATACATAGAAACGATCCGATGATTCCGATTGTTACTCATTTAATTGGTTTGGTTTAATCAATTTTTATCCACAAAATCGACGTCTTTCCGTTTTTTGTTAACTTAATCGACATATACTTGCTGATATATGTAACAAATATCGGCAACTGTTTACCGATTTTTCTAAACTATAACGTTACGTGCTTAACGATTTCAATAAACTATATCGGAAGTTATGGACTGATTAAAGAGTAAAATATCGGCAGGTACTTACCGATTGTTATACATAATATCGAAGCAACCTCCCTTTTTCTAACACGTTTTTATGTCCACGTGTTGTTTTGTTTCCTTACTTTTAAATTGTTCATTGCAGGGTCCTTATTTTTATTCGTACATAATGAATCATTCAAATTACATGAAAAACTTAGAAGGTTTGAATTCTATTTTGGACGAGATGAATGACAATAAAGTTCGTCATACAAATTATAATGATGTCGTTGAACAAAAAAAGAAAATCCTCTATCTCACCCATGAACCATCGAACATTGTATGTGTTACTATCTTTTGTTAGTTTTACTGTTGATAATTTTCTTTGTTTACTTATTAAACTTGAAGATCATGCATGATTCTTCTCAGTGTAATAATGAGTTAGTATTAGTGGATTATATAACGACTATACTACATTCGATGTGAGAACTTGATAGTTTTTCTTAATTTATATAATTATTATTTTTTTTTAATATATTTTTTCTTATAATTTTTATTGTTGATATACAATACAATGGATGATGTAATTGAATGGGCCTGAGTGATTGACAAACGACATGACATGTGATAGTAGTTAAAACCTCTTATGTCAATGGAATCCACAAGAGACCATGTGCTTTACTTGCTTATGACTGTTTTGGTTCATATAGATCGTTCATATCTAATGAACCCACATACATTAAGAAATGAAGAAGAACATGGACAAAAAATGTGGATGTCCGTTCTCACTTAAGTGTGGACTTGAAATAGATGGGTTGGGTTGGGTGTTGGAAGTAATAAATGGAAAACACAACCATAACGCTGCTGAGAAATTTGAAGGACATAGTTTTGTCGGTCAGTTGACACAAGAAGAGTCTAATGTGTTAGTAGACATGTCCAAAAGTTTAGTTCGTCCGAAATAAATTTTGAAGACTGAAAAATCGAGATTCTTTTAATGCTACAACGATCAAGACTATTTAACGTAGTAAATTCAATGTCCTTGAGAGAGTTGGATGGTCAGAAATGCAACACTTATTAGGAGATATTCGCGAACACAATTATTTTGAGCATCACAGAACATCCATTGACGGTGCAAATATTGTTTTCAGACCTGGTTTATTCTCATCCGATGAGTATGAGCATGTTACGTACTTTCCACATGTGTTGCTGCTCGATTGTATTTACAAGACAAACAACTATCGTTTTCCCTTGCTAGAGATCGTCAGAATCACATCCACTAATATGATCTTTACAGTTGCAACTACATATATTAGTTAAAAACGAGAAGATACCATTTTATGGGCGTTGCAGAAGTTGGACGCGTTGATGAATGATAATGGTTGTGATATCCCAAGCATCCTCATTATTGATAGAGACTTGCCTCTTATGAACACTATTCAAAAAATGTTCCCTACATCACAACACTTGTTATGTGGGTGGCACATGAGTAACAATGTATTGACAAAGTGTAAGAAGGTGATGGGAGATAATCAATTGTGTGAAGAGTTCATGAAATATTGGGGGTATTATAGTTATGTCATGTACAAAGACCGACTATAAACAGAACTTAACAGAGCTCACGAGAGCGTTTAAAGCTTATCCGAATGTAGTCAAGTGCGTGGTGGATAATTGATTAACTCCCTATAAAGAGAGATTTGTTGATGTTTGGACAAATACTTATATGCACTTCGGAACCTTAACTACAAACATGTATGTTTATTTAATAGAAAACGTATGAAAAAGATGTAATATGTTTGTCCAAATTCGTAAATGATGCAACTTGTTTTGGGTTGCTGGTATATGATATACTATATTTGATTTTGTAGGTTTTAGATGAAACGTAATTTTTTTTCGTTATTTGTATTGTTAAAATCAATTATGTGCAACACACGTTACGTCTAATTTGAACGTTAGAAAAAATTGAAATCCCAAAATTGCCTTGTGTTTCCCTCCAACTATGTCGGTCCTTCTATCTTCAGAAGATGTGCTGCGACGGAGAGTGCCGACCGCTAGGGTTTCTGTTAGGACTCCCTTTCGCCTTCCTGTTGTTGATCCTCTCCTGTGTTTCCCTTTCGCGGATATCAAGAGAATTAAGGTCTGGGTTAGAAGAAGCAGTGTTAATCGTCTGCCATTGTGGAGCGTCGACTGCTGCTGCTGCAGGAGCATTAACAACTTCTTCTTTCTTTTCCACATCATTATGCATATGAAGGGAAACAATGGATTGTCTCAAATAAGCAAGTGAATATTCTGATGAAATGTTGTATTTCTCAATGCACGTGATTGCAATTCTTAAATCGGATATCACTTTCGTCTTGGCACGACTCTGCATTATATTATACAGCATATCAATCAGATACAACTCTAAATACATAATCGATCATCTGTGCCACAAAAAAGGTAAACTTTACCTGTGTCGTACGAGAGTTATTTCCACTTTCAATGATTGATGTTGATTCGATTTTGGATGTCTCCATGTGATCGATCAATAAGGATCCAAGGGGGAACTTCTCAACCAAATCAAAACCAAAAGCATATCTGATAGCCACTAAATGTTGATTTCTTTCTATAAGATGTTGAATCAAACCTAAGAACAAATAAATACAAAGATATGTATCATCAAACCATTATGGAAAGCCTGCAAACTACACACAATAAACAAAAACACACAACCATTCAAAAAAACATTATAAATTAGGCTAGCCGATATATTGTTTCATATTTTCTATATAGAGAGAGAAATGTATTGATAGAAATACCTGAAATCTTGTTTGTCATTCCCAGTAGGCAACATAACTCAAGCACCTGAGTAAAGTGAGCAACAATCTTCACATAATTGAAGAATTCATCCACATAGAAGTTAGAGGTTGCATCGTAGTTTGCTAAAACAAGTACAAAAACAAAATCTTAATGGAATGCCCGCTATCAGGTTTCAGTTTACTAATTCAAACAGAAGACAATCTCATTGCTTCATTCTTCACCTCAGGTTTAAGCTTAACATCATGTGAAATTTTGAGTAATTGCTCTAATAACAAAATACAGCTTCTCTTAACAATATGCTCTGCAAACTCCTCTACATTCTCATTCTTCATCAATTGTGGAGGAAAAAAGCCTTCCAATGCATCCAAAACAAGCTTAGCAGGGTCCTATGATAATCTAAGCAAGACAGACACTCCATCACCCATCTTTTCACGAATTCTCTAGCACTTGTGGAGGAAAATTTGAAGGTCCTTCCCGTCCATTACAATTTTTTTTACAGAGGTTGTCATGCTTGTTTCGTTTAAACTCAATCTCTTGAGACTTCATATCGAGCGAGTTCTCCATCAGTTTTACTTGTTCAAGACACCTCTCTAACTCTACTATGCTTGATTCAAGTTCTTGTATGTTTTCTTCAAATTTCTTGATTTTGATCTCAAGTTCTCTACATCGTAGAGACGTTCTCATACCTAAATGGGGTTTCCTTTGGGGACCCAATTCTCCTATATCCATTCCTCGAACTCTTGAACTCCTCGTTGGTCATGTCTGCAAACTGGTTGGTCATTAGCTTGTACGTCTTGTCCCCAACAGAGTTGAATGATTCTATGAACTCTACATTGCGTTTGAAGATGTCCAGACGTTCCGCTTTCTCTGCTCCGTCTTTGTATATGCGTCCATAGCTAGAGCCATCCACGGCTCGTGCTTCTCAACCATGGAAGGTGCCACTGGTTATAACAAGGAAGGGCATTAAAGGTATTTCACACTCTCTTATCATTTAATGGAAATTTTTTATGGAACATAACATACTTCATCTAAAACCTATAAGAGTAAACATGTTTCATAAAAAACAAATAAGGTCTACGCAGTGACAATATTGGGTAAACATATTACATATTTTTCATAATTTCCCTTATTTTATTGATTATGCAGTTATATAGTTATGAAATTGTATTGTAACTTATGAGAAACTCTTTCATTTAGAGTTGAGGGTGCTCATGCAAAACTCAAGCAGCAACTTGGAACCTCACAATGTGCTTTTCGCATAGCGTGAACCAAAATACATGCAAATTTAGAGCTTGAATTTGCTGAAATTAAAGCATCTTTTGAGAGAAGTTGTGAAGCATTCATACAATATATTACTATTTGGAGAGATCCGTGGTTTAGTTTCACAAACGGCCCTAGAGGAGATTGTAAATGAACATAAGCGTATTGAAGGTGTTGGTACAGTGAAACAACTTTGTGGATGTTACAAATGAGCAACACACGGTCTACCGTGCACACATGACATAACTGAGTTTATTCGAAATGGTGTCTTAATTCTGTTGGCATCTTTGCATCCACATTGGACCAATTTGATAATTACTCCCACTGTTAAAAGTGATACGCCAGAACTTATTTCTATGTTGACGAAATTGCTACATTTGATAACTCTCAACTCTCATACTATACAAGGAAAATGAGAGAAGTCTTTAACCTTCAATCGGTTGATTTATGTGAACCTTAAGTTAAGGCTAATACGAAGGGGAGACAACACATTAAAAAACATACATCGACTCGTCGGAACTCTTCAACTTTTGAGTTGGTATATATAATTTCTCCCACAAATGAAAAGCAAAGTCAGACGAAGAAGAAGTTGTCGATTCTTCGGAAAAAATAAAAATATGGAGTTTAATGATCAATTTTAAATGATATGTCCATTTGTCGGGAGAACTCAAATATGAAGTTTCGAGTTCAATTTCCAATGGCTATAAAGGACTTCATTATTGATATAATTGATCCTTTAATGGATGGTCATTGTGGATTTCGTGTTATTGCAGGACTATTGAGAATCAATGTTACCGATGGATAGAAACAAGTCCGTAAAGATTTATTGTCGGAAGTGAATACACATGAACAATTTTATGAACAAATATCATTGAACTAGATACAAGAAATCAAGACGACTTTAAACTATTATGAGACTTCAGCGAGTAGCAAATATTGGATGACCATGCCTGATATGGGACACATTATTGCGACGCGATATAATTGTGTATTATTCTTATTCTCTAGTCAACAATGCTTAATGTTTTTACCACTTCAATCAACACCTATACAAGAAAAAACCGTTTGATCCGAAAATTCGGTGAAAACCGAACCGGTCCAAATCGAAAAAACCGGTTCGAAAATGTATGGTTCGGTTTATGGTCTGATTTTTTTGTTTGGAACAACTTTTTAAACCGTTCGGTCTACAACTCTAAAAGACTGTGGAGTCCGGTCCGACCATTTATACCCGAACTTTAAATTTTCAATAACGACTACCTAAACTTTGGACGAAGGTGCAAATACCTACCTCAACTTAGACACATGGGGCAAATCGCTACCTCTGTTAAATTTTCCGTTAAATATGAATAGAAAATGACGTGGCAGCACATGATTGGTCCATAATTTTAAAAACTATATTATTTTTTTTTAAATACTAAAAACATCAAAAATATTCTTTAAACAACTGAAAAATTAATAGGAAAAATATGAGTTTGTAATATAATTGTTGTATTAAAAAATATGAAACAAAATTTTAAAAACCTAATCATTTATTTTTATTTTTTTCTCATCATTTTAATAAAAAAATTATATTTAAAACTCTTATTTTTTTCTATTAATTTTCCAGTTTTTTAAATATTTTTTCTAATTTTTTTAGTATTTTAAAAAAATAATATAGTTTTTAAAATTATGGACCAATCATGTGTTGTCACATCATTTTCCGTCCATATTTAACATAAAATTTAACGGAGGTAGCTATTTGCCCCATATGTTAAAGTTTAGGTAGCCATTTTTGAAAATTCAAAGTTCAGGTAGCTATTTGTAAAACGTCCAGAGTTCGGGTAGCTATTTGGTATTTAACCCTATATTATATTAATTAATATAATTAATCAATGAATACAGACAAATAATAATTTTGTTATTTAATAATTATTTTAGTTGTTTAATCGGTTTAGTAGAAATCTATGTAAACATTGTTAAATCGAGTTATTTTGTTGTTTAATTTGATTTTGAATGTATTTTTTTTTTCATTTTCGGTTTAAACCGAAAATCTGGTCCGAAAATCCGAATGGACAACTTATTTTTCCTTATACAGTGTTTTGGTCAGACTTTTTTTTAAAGAAAAACTTATTCGAAAATATAGGCACCCGACCGAAATAGTAAAATAACTGGTCCGACCAGTCCGATTTCACCCTTACTTATACCATTGACGCCTAGGAAAGAAATATCAACTGGGTTTGTAAATGGAAATGACTTCGTTCATGTAATAATTTTAATTTTTTCAATTACATCACTTCATATATGAATATTTCCTAATTGAAATATTTTTTCAATTGAATGGAGCTAAAATTACTTTCATATCATCCAATTCCACTAGTTGCAAATTACTGGTTTTGCTTTCGCAATACTAAGTGTCACGGGCTTGAAGAAAGTCTTACGCTCTCACCTCACTCGTGCGGCCTTAGGATGAATACCTAAGCAGTATTTCCCTCAAACTCACCAAGAACACTTGAATATGAGAATAATATCTACTTGTATTACTCTCTTGGTCTCTGCAACTGATTATGAGACCCATTTATATACACCTAAGGGTAAGAATTACCTAATGGTCTATACAATGAATGAGAAGGTTCATGTACTCTAGGGGGCAGTATGTTAGGATACATTCATGAATCTATGGATACATGAATGAACCTATGAATACATGAACAAACCTATGGATAGATGAATGAACCTAGAGATACATTGAATCAAAGTTACAATGTATCTAGCCCGGTGCGCCGAACCCGGATGATGGAACGACCCCTCTAGAAATTCCAATGTATGTGCTTGTCGTGTGTCGCTTCCAGTCATCCATTTGGCTGGTCCGTGACATTCTCCCCCACCTAATTAAGCGACGCCCTCGCTGCGTCTCCCATATAAAATACATTGATTGCCTTTTTGAATTGTCAATAGTATCATGTCGGTCCTTACATGGTGTGAAATTCTGGTAGTCCCTTTCTCTTGATAAGGTTTTGGGTGTTGAATTCCAACGATATTCCCGCATGTCCCTACCTTCCAAAAGTCTCCTGATGCCTTGTTTGTGCCCTTTCTTCTCAACTCGTTTGAAACCAATGAGTTGGTCCTTATACCAACGAGTAGAAGCTCCATGGATATGGTTAAGTTGAAGAATGCAGCTCTAACTCTCCATTGGATTCTCCTGTGTCCGGTTGTGTATACCCATTTGAATTGTCGTGTTCAGTTGCTTTTGGAGTTTCAGTTGTGTGTCAACTAAAGTCTTTGAAGAACGAGTATGTGCTGAACCGAGAAACTCCTTGAGCTTCTTCTAAAGTTTGGACATCATGTCTTCTTTCGAATTTCTGTGGATTTGGGTTAACTCCTTTGGGTTGTCGCTCCCCTTCCTCTCGCCTTCGTCCATCCTCAATATGGTGGGGTAAGCATTGTTGCTTTCTTGGAAGTTCTCCTGTAATTGTACAGCTGCTAGCGCTTTATTGCCATTTCCATTCGAACGTTTTACCGGCACAACGCATTGACACCTCACATCCAAAATACATATGCAGTCCTTAGAGGGTACTATCATGGCATTGACCCGATCAAGGAAGTCCATCCCGATAGCAAAGTCATAGTCGTCGAGAGGAACTACTTCAGTCGTTTCCTTGCTGCTCCATAGGCACATTTTGATGCTTACCTCGCGCATGACACCGCAAACCGATATTTCCTCAGAATTCACCATCTTGAATCACACACTTGTGTTCTCCAAGTGAATATTCATCTTCTTTGCGACCCTCTCGGACATGCATAGGTTAGAAGCGCCCGTATCAATAAGTGCTTACATTTGTTTGCCCGCGACTTCCACGTCCGCGGACATTAACCCTTTTGTCTTGGCCTTCCAGCTTTGAATCACGTTAAGACTCCGTAGAGCTCCTAATCATACTTGCTCCTGCGTCTTCTTTTCTTCGTCGTCGTCCAAGCTAATGAGAGCTGCAAGTTTATTGCGCATTGGGAAACCCCGTGCCAAATGGGGTCCTTTGCATAAGAAACATTCTAACGGACCGCGCTCACCTTTCCACATTGGCGAGTTTTTCCCATGGTTCTTCCCCCCATCGGCCTTCTCATCGTCGGAACTGTATTTTCTTCCTCTATTTGACTTGTAAGACCTATCATGATCTCCTTCATCGTTGGATTTTTCCTTTTGCTTGTGCTTCTCCGACCGAAACCTGAGTAGGGCCTCGGCCGTCGACATGGCCCTATCAACAATTTTCACTCCCCGACGCTCCAATTCTTGCTTTGCCCATGGTTTGAGTCCATCCATAAATTGGAAAATGCCTCCCCTTCGGTCATGCTTACATGCTTATACTACACGTATTCAACACTTTGAAATTCTTGTTCATGGGCATAATATATGTACAAGTAAGACAATTGAATTAGAGTAGAGTAGTTAGAAAAAAAATAATTTGTTAGTTGAATTTTTTATTTATAATCAACATGTTCAATTCAATAAAGGAGTTTTATATGTATATTTTCTCACTTTTATAGCATTATTTTGCCAAAAAAAAAACGTTCATAATATTTCAAACATGACAAATAATAATCATAGAAATCACAAATAGACATTAATGGAACATCCATCGGTGGTCATTAGTCAATAAACATCATAGAAAGTCCCCCGAGGAGGAGGAGATGTTAATCCAATATCGTCAATCATATCCACCATCCACTCCATTTGTTCTAGGAAATGGTCAAATTGATCTATTTCATCATCCATGTCGATTTCAACACCATCTTTGCATATAACATTATGTATTTTTTATGACCGATGTCCGCGAAGTTTTGTAAACAAACAACCACCGATGCATCTACAGATGTCCTTACCTGTGGCATGGGCAATGGTGCACACGGGATGTTGTATTGCGGGTGAACATACTGGTGTGTTCTAGGAGTGTACCAATCCATGTATCCAGGAACACAATCTTGCCCATCAAGCCCGATCGGGCAACTTCGCAATGTATCATCGAGTAAATGGCTCTTCCATCTGTTCCACGTCTGAGTAATGAGCCTATTAACCTTCCTTCTATCCTTAAACAATATTCTCTTCGAAAACTTGGTGATAGCGACAAATGAGGAATTATCTGATCACGACCCAACTGACGAAGAACACATTCAGGATTATATGGTTCATTGATATCCAGAACCGGTATGCAACTAGTGAAAAAAGCTATATCATGCATCATATAAAATGATTGTGCATTTATGTAAGGGTCCGAAATTACCTGCATACAAAGATTCTTTAATATCTGTTATATTTATTAAAATAAATAGTAAAGAAAAATACTCACATCGTTGGACTCTATCTGATCAAATATTATCCTAATCGTAATTCGTTGCTCATTTCCACCTCCAATTGAGGAACGATCAATCCAACGTAATGCACGTGGTAAATCCTCATTGTACCGTGCAACTGAAGGACATCGTACTGGTCGTATACGTGGGAAGTGCTCGTACACCCATGCTTCCAACAAAGATTGAAATCCAATCATTTGTTTGGTCTTTGCTTGGGCGACATCATCTGACTAATGGTATAACTGTGCAAGAGCATCTCCACCCCAAGCATAATTGCGTACGACTTTCAAATCCAGTAACAACTCCAACAAGTGTGCATGCACTCGAGTACCATTCTTGTCTATAAATATTGTACAACCCAATATGTATAATAAATAAGCACGTACAACATACTCCACCTGCATGGGTGATGAATGATTGACTGTATGCATGAACGTTTGTCACAACCATTCTAATTTTATGCTTTATTTGGTGTATCCTTTAAGCGCATTTGTGGCTATATCTTCAGATACTCCTAGAGCAACACTAATAAAGCTTGGAGTTGTTTCATTTGTAAGCTTACTAGTTTGAACAACTTCTACAATTACTGACAATCCTAAGAGTGCATCATCATCAAAAGTAATAGTCATCTCACCAAAAGGTAAGTGGAATGTGTTTGTGTCTATCTGTCATCTCTCAACCAAGACCGAAATAATATTTTTGTCGCATTGAAGAAAACTGCACTGTACTAGCTGACTAATTCCAGAATCAACCACGAGTCGCTTGAATGGTTGTTCAACATGTTCTGGAATCACCCGTTCAACCAATTTGGGATCATGAGAATGTCTTCGAAACTCATCTCGCTCCTACAAAAATAGGTAATCATACGTAAGATATTTGTTAATATAATCACTAATTATTATATAAATAATTTACAATATAAACTTACAACACCCTCGTATATATTTCAAGTTACGTGTTTACTAAAATTTGGAAGAACATTAAGTTGGAATGGACCTCCTGGAAAAGAGATATGTGTTGAGTCATTCGTTGCAGACGTGTGGACGGGATGTGTAGAAGGATTAATGTGGGAAGAAGATCCTGTTTCTTTAACAACTCTATGCTTCTTTCTTGAATAACATACTAGTTCTTGTCTTTGCGTGCAAATTCTGTTGGTCTTCTTCGTGTATTGGCATCCATCTATTGTAGGCTTGTCCAAATGAACCGGTTCTGACGAACTGGTCTGGTCTGGAACTGGTTTGGTTCGAACCGGTTCGGCCGAACTAGTTCCAAAACCAGACCATTGTTTTTTGCCTTCAAATAAAACAGTTCAAAATAGTACCAAAAATCCAGTTCGAATCGGTTCGACTCGACTCGTTTTTTGATACTGGTTTATACTTAAATTAAAATCAAACCACTTTAAACCTATATAATTTTAGAACCGGTTTGAAGCAAAATCAACTAAACTGGTCTGAAATTAAACCAAACCTAAAGATGTCTTCAATAAACCAAACCTAGAGATATATTGGACTCTCGTACGTTGATGTTGGACAGGATTTTAGTCGGTTGTGGAACAGATTTTCAATCGGTTCAGTGTATTTTTAGTCGGTTCAGTTTTTTTCAGTTGGTTCAGTTTTTTTCCAAACGGTTCAGTGTGTTGGACATGATTTTCAACTGGTTTAGGTTCGATTTGAACCAGATTATTTCCGAACCAAAATTGTTATTAAAAAAAACAGACCAGAACAGTTCGAACCGGTTTTGAATCGGTTCGAACCAGACCAGTTCTTTTTTCTTTAAACCATAACAGTTTTTTTAGAAACATAAAAATGTACTGTTTTTTTTCAAACCAGACCAGTTCAGAACCGGTTCGCCCCCGAACCGGTTAATGAACAAGCTTAATCTATTGCCTTTACCGTCTACAACTGTTTAAACGATAAGAACTAATCATTTATAATTCAAAAAACACCAAGAGGTACAAAATAAAAAACGGTTTGTCTTCCAAAAATTGACAATGGCTAGCCGTTTCCTACACAATTAATCGGCAAGAGGTTGTCGTTTCCTACACATTAAAACGACAAGCTATTGCCTTTTTTAGTGGACGGATCGGCAAGCTGTTGCCAATTTTTGGTGGCGAATCGACAAGAGCTTGCGAATTTTTTCTTGTTCAATCGACACGAAATTCTCGATTCATCCATGAAAGGGCTGCAGCAAAATTTGTTTATATTTTTTCTAAAGGGTTAATAATCAAAAAACAAACCGAACTTTGAGGAAAAACCTTCTTAAAGAAAAAAGCTTTAAGATGTTTGCGCTCAGTTTCAAATTTTTTTTTGTAATGGTGAATAATCAAACATATTTGAAAATGATAGGTAATTGATACTTTCGTCAATTCTCGATTAAAAATTTCCATTAAATGTTTTATTTTTACAAAATTAACCAAATACTTTTCTTAATTTTTCAATTAAACCCTTCAAACTTACATTAATTTTACAAATAAGTCCCTACTCGATTAGAGATCCACCAGAGTCCCATACCTAGTCGCCCAAAGTCGGGAACCTGGTCTGGATTCGAACACATGCTAGGAGATCCACGATCAGTTCATACCAATTGGGGCTCTAATTGAGCTGTAATCAAGGTCCACTGTTTTCGGTCCAAATCCAAACCAGGTCGCCCAACCTTGGGGATCTGGTCTGATCTTGAACCCAGATCAGGGTACCCCCAATTAGGTTTGAATTGGAGCCCCAAACAATCTGGACCAGGCTCAATTCAGGTTGATTGGAGCTCCAATCAGAGGTCTCCTAGTCTGGATCTGAGCTCATACCAGGTCTCTGACCTTGGGTGACTTACTTTGGTCCAAACTCAGACCAAAGGACCCCAATGTGATTCGAATTGAGTCGAAACTTACTTATATAACATCAATATAAACTAGTTGAATTTAATTGTTGGAAAAATATTTAACACAAATTTTAATAAACAATCGACTTAAGTACTAATTATCTATCGTTTTCAAACATGTTAAACTATTTTTTTTGTTGAAAAAACATTTTATACAAACATATTCAACCATTTTAAAACTTTTTTTCTCCAGAATAAAAAGTGTTTTAGAGCTTCTACTGAAGTCTGAAACAGAAGAGGATGGATGGGGATTGCGTGATTTTAATATTTTAGACTGTACAATAGCAACATATAGATACTCTATATACACCGCATTCCATTCAGTTGATAGGAATAATCCGCCGTTTCTTTTTTCTTTCACAATATATCAATATAGAATTACTTCACCCAATTACGATTTTGTTGTCAACAGTCAGCTCAGGTTAGTCAACAACAGAATTAGTAGAGAGATTGGAGCGACATCAATTGTTGAAGTTCATCATCATCATCTCAACCAAGACCCTCTCTTTCTCTCTTCATCAAAGTTATTCAATCATACATACCTTCTTGTTCCCATGTGTCCACAAGAAAATCAACCATTTCCTGCAACACAATTACACACTTACTCAATTAACGTACCATTCAAACAACACCATCCATTTGAAGGAGGACAAGACACCTCTTACCGAAAGAGGGAGAGGCTGTGAAAAAGGCTTGTTGCTTCCCAGTAAACCTTCATATGTAACGTGCCAACTAACAAAGACAAGCTACAGAGAGTTACGATTCGGTCCGCACAATCATTCATTCATCAAATGATGAAATTTATTATAATATTCTATAGACTCAATGGGAAACAGGATTCTAAAAAGATGTTTCAATGTTACACGTTAGAAGTATTCTTATTCCTATGAACACAAGGCCAATTAGTGAATGGGACAAGGAACAACTACTCTGTAATCTGCACAGACAGCAAGGTACCACCACTACTTTGTTGCTTTAGTTTTTAGTCCCATTCCCCTTAACCATTCATTTCTTACTTCAACCAAAAGTCATAGCAGAAGGCAATAAGTGTTTAATCTTGAACCTGGCTTAACTAAGTAAATAAATCTGCCACCTCCACGCAGATAATAATAGTCATACGTTGAAAAATTCACTTCACTTACCAATTTATAGTACTCACCTTAAATTTGGTTCTCGGACCTGCTCTGTCCGTGTTTCCTGCCTTTTGTTACCTACCCATTGTTGCCTTGTCTGGTTCCAGAGAAGAAGACCTAAATACAAACCATAAGGATATAAGGAAGTTATAAACTCCTCCAGGCACTTGCATTATCCATAGAGCAACACATAATGCAAGTGCAATGGCCTAAGAATTTATGGCCCATATACAGAAGTTAGTTACAGTTTCAATTAGGCAAAAAGCAAATCTGCTATAGATCTATACCTCCAAATAGATTATTGAGGGAGAATTCGTGCAACACAGAAGCAACCACGGATTGCAAGCTTACCGTGATTAACAAAGTCAGGTGCTCCACCAGGGCCACTTCCAGCTTGAGGATCGTGGGTATGGTTCGAGGTGCTGATTGATGAAATGCTTCGCTGCGACTGAACTGCGCTATTTTCCATATCGAACAGGCTGGTACTCCAAAAATCTTCTGATTGGCTTGGTTTCTTTACTATATGATTTTTGGTTTCGAATCCTATTGGAGGAGGCTTCACCGGAGGAATTAGTTTGGGCTTTGAACAGCATGCAAGACAACCACTGCTCTGTTGCAAAAGTTAATATCATTTAGCAAAGCAAAAGGAAGACAATACAAGTTGATGATACATTTGATAAACAAAAAGAGTTTATTTTTATTTTTGCAATCGTCTCATCAATGGTATCAAACCTTTCATAAGTAATAATCTGCTCAGTCTCCAAGGAAATCGTCCTTTTTGAATAGCTTGGTCGATAAAACATTCATTGAAGAAAAGGAAATAGAAAAATCAGTTTCTCTCATTACTCACTAGCAAAGGAATAAGATTAATGGGAACACAAAATTCATATGAACATGTAAGTGCAGGAAAAGTCAAGGAATCACCCGCAGAAAAAGGACTAAATTGGTTGGAGACTAAATCATTCCTGATTGCTGGGACGTTTGCATTTATCGTCCAACTTAACAGCAGCAGGAAGAAAAGGGAAAAAGTGGCTTAGGAACTGGGCTCAACGGCAACATTGGATCTCAAAGGGATTCACAACATGAACTAATATGCAAAAGCTTAAACTGCATACAGAAAGGACTCAATTACCAAAAAGAAGCAAACAGCAACAGTATAGGTTTAGATTACCTATCCAATACCAGCAACTTTAATGCTTTAGTTTCAGCAGAAAACCCAATTATATTTACACTTAAGTCTTCAAAAACCATAAAAATAATATTCCAACCTTGCATCGCAATCAAATCGTTCTATTTCAATAGAATCCAAGATCTACACAGACAAACAGATTATTGTGGGAATGTTTTTAGTGTTATCGTTGCTCAGTAAAGTTTAAAGCAGTGTTGTTAAAGGCGCTCACCTCAGTGACTAGGTGCATGAGGCGAGGCACAAAAGAGGGTATGTGCCTCAACCATGTTGATGCACATACCCTTCAATGAGGCACTCGCCTAGCCCTAGCCGCGCCTTGTTAAAATTGGATAGCAGAGGTTACACGCAAGTTACACAGCAGCACCTCTTTTCATCTTCTTCTCATGTGGTTCTCCAAGTTAGTAAGTTCATATTGGAAATTTGTTTTAATGTACATTCATGCATCTTGTTTTCATCTTCATCTAGGACTTGCAAACTTTTGCATGAAATGACATAATGCCATGATATTGACCTTATACATTACTTTTAAAGTATGACAGCACACTTTATTATGCCAAAACAAGGTTGTACACTACGAGTTCATAGACAGAGAAGATCTCAATCTTCTGAGAATACAAAGAACTATTGCTGTTTTTTTCAAGATCATGCACTAGACAAGAAAACATTCTGCACTCCATCATGAGTCGAATTTAGAGTTAAATACTTTTTCATTTTCTGCAATGCGTCAAACTCAAATCATCTATAGGCAGAATAGAAAAACTGTAGCTGGAAAATAAACAGCAAAACATATTCATGCCCTAATTCATTGATGCCTAGCTCTTCTACAAGAAATAAATCTCGAAGTGATGAGGATTATGGAGATGATTAATTGACTTAGATAGTTAGACGGTTCTTGTGGGTTTATTAAAAACTAATAAATAGGCTTGTTGAATTTCTCTTTTCTATATGATTAGAATTTTCACTTATGTATTATAAATGGTATTTACAATAGATGTTACTATCATTTTTGCAAGTATATAGCGTTTTATATATCAGGTGCATGAGGCTAGTGTATCTTGTGTACCCAAAATTGAGGCAATATTTGGTTGTTGCGCCTAAAGCTTTTAGCATTGTTTAGAACTCTACTCTGCACGAAAATATCTAAAATTAGGATGTACGTATATTCCTCTTTTGGGTGCAAGGCTCCGATTATCTTTTGGGTTAGGTACATTCTTATAGCAAAACAGAGCTATCAAAGCTCAACAATATGCTTCTAATATCTTAACAGAATGGACACAACCAAGTATTTATACCCTATACGTTAAAGCTCAATATTCTAAATTTCTAACGCATGTTTACCGCATCGGAAGAAATTGAAATTATACGAAGGACAAAACTTATCACTAACCTACACCTATTAGATTTGAGGCGATTAAAATACTTGAAATTGATCAAGTATTTACATCATACCAACTCCAGACACTTACTAAACGGCCTAAACCAGTGCAGGCATTTGATCCAATTAGAGGTTCCAATAATCGATTTTTTTGTCAAACTTGTAAGAAGGAATCAGAAAACTTACCCCATGCATGCAGTTGATCGATCTACTGATGTAATATTGCAGAGAAAAAGAATCGGCAAGAATCTCGTTGCTGTCAGAAAATTAAGATCAAAGGGACCCCTGAGGCACAAATCCAATATTTACGCACAACAATGAAACCAGAAGAGGCGGAATAGATTTATAAAGGAAAGGACAGAGCTTGAAGGTACCTCTGAAGCAATTTCAAGGGATCAACCTCACTCAATTCTCTGAACTTCAGATTAGGTGATGGGTGGCTGTTTCGTCCTCCTACTGCTCTTGTTCTTTTTCTTTGTGAAAAAAAAAAAGAAGAAGAAAAGGGACAAACAATGGGATTTGATATTTTGATGGTGCAGTATTAGAGAAGGCTCTTTCATATTTTATTTTATTTATTTCCTAATAATATTAGGCTTACTGTTATATATTATTTTATTTTCCAATTTGTTATCTTTATTACTACTAGTGAATTTAAATTTGAATTAGTCCTGATGAGAAATATTATAGTGTAAATTAACTTGAGTTTAGGATTTAAGTTTTTTTTTGTCACAATAGATGCTTGTATTCATTCCGGAATAAAACTAGTCTCAATGCTATTACAGTCACTAATTAAAATATTACTAAGTAAGAGTAGGGTCTTTCGACCTAGTCGCTTAGTCGCACTCCCAATTTGACTTGTTTCGCGATCCAATTGACGCTTTCATTCGCGGATCGTCGAATGTTCGTCTATGCTATCGCTTCAACTTCTCTCGCTAAAGCTTTGATGTTCTCGCATATCGTTTCGATCCTCCAGTGATGTGTCTTGTTGTTCAGTTGGTTGATCACCACCTCCGAGTCCGATTCGATCACTACCCGATCCCATCCTTTCTCGATTACCAATTCCATCCCGAGCATGATGGCTTCTGCCTCCAGTGTTGTTGCATCCATCCCCTGCATTGTCCTGTTCGCCCCGCCTATTATTCGACATTCCCCATCCATTGCGATTACACTGATCCCTCTCATCTTTGTTCGATGACACCATGATGCATCACAATTTACCTTGACTTCTCCTTGTTCTGGTACTCTCCATCTTTCGGTCTCCCTCAGTCCATGCTCTCCCTGGACCATGTTCGACTCGCCCATCATTTTGTGATGGGTTCGCATCACTTCCTCCACCGTCGCCATGGTGTTCGACATTTTTCCTTCGAAATCCGCTAGACATCTCACCTTCCATATTGTCCAACATTTAACCATACATAATCTCCATCTTGTTTCTTGTGTAGTCCTCGACATACCTGTTTCCTCATTCCTTTTCCGCATCCATTCTTCAAAGGGGTGGTTGTAGTGATGATGCGATCCAAGCCCTAGCAATTCGGACCATACCCCTTCCGTCCACTTGCATTTGTACAACATATGTTCCCTATCCTCTTCCATTCCACATATCGAGCAACTTACCGACACATTCATCCCCCTCATTTGGAGGTTTTTCATGACCGACAACGAGTTCGATTGAATGCGCCACATGAAGTTCTTAACTTTTGGTATCATGTTGCATTTTCATATGGCGCGCCACCCGGCCTTGGTGCTGTCTCCGGTGTTGTTGTTGGAGCTTGGGTGAGTCTCGGCTAGCTCCTTCATCCGGTGGTATGCCGATCGGACCGTCATGCTCCCGTCGTTGGTATATGGCTAGTTCAGTCGGTCTGCATCTACCCTTCTCGGCACCTGGACCTGCATCACCTTCGCTGCCACCCGTGGCTCGACGATGGCTCGGTTGAGTTCGACATTCCAGGTTCTGTCCTGGTTGAGGAGTTCGACCACCATGATGTCCCGGTTCACCTCGCAGTCCGGTTTGATGTCTATCTTGAACCCTTCGACCATGTCAACCCACGGGTCTCTGAACGCTCGGATGGTTTTCCCGTCTCCAATCCTCCACAGTCCTTCGCTGAAGAGCCGATCCCATCCGCTCAACAAACTTGTCCATCCTCACGAGGCTCTCACACCCTTTCGAGTGATGAATAGGTCCCTCCCCGGGTAGTATATGCCACACATTACTCGGACCCATAGCGCGTTGGGTTCAGTTGTCATTCTCCCGACCATTTTCACAAGGAGGGCCATGTTGAAAGTTTTCAATTCTCTAAATCCCAACCCACCTTTGAACTTGTTCTTGGTAAGGACATCCCATCTCCTCCAATGGATCTTTCTTCCCTCATTTGTTTGCCCCCACCAAAAATTTGCAATCATCGAGTTAACCTCCGCACACCAAGTTTTTGGTAATTTGAACATACTCATCATATATGTCGGAATCGCCGTTATCACTGATTTGATGAGTATTTCCTTACCCGCTTGGTTGAGAGTCTTCACTCTCCATCCACTGATCGTGTTCCTGATTCTTTCCTTTAAATATCTGAGTGCCTCCTTCTTTGACCTCCCCCAGACTGCCGGTAGGCCCAGGTATTTCCCCGGTTCGCGCATGCTTGATGTTTGTAGGGCCTTTATCTCCCCGCATCTGTTCGGATCTGAACCCCTATTGAACGTGAGGGTAGATTTTGACTCGTTTATTCATTGGCCTGATACCCTACAATACTTCATTATGAGCTACTTTAGTCGACTTGCATTCTCTATTGTACGTTGGAGAAAAAATAGTGAATCATCCGCAAAGAACAAATGATATAGCTCCGGGCAGCCCTTGCTCAGGGTTATCCCTTTCAGCTTCTTCTCCTGTATGTCTCTCTCAACCATCCTTGACAATACATTTTCCAACAATGTGAATAAATATGTTGAGAGAGGATCTCCCTGTCTAATGCCCCTAGTAGGTTGAATAGGTGTGGTTCGGTTCCCATTCACTAGCACCCTGTAAGTCGATGTGGTTATGCACGTTGTCATCCACCTGACCCATTTGGGGTAGAAACCTCTCTTCTCCAAACTTTTTATCAAGAAATCTCACTCCACTCTGTCATAAGCTTTCTACATGCTCAGTTTTAGAGCACACCCCACCCTATGTGGTTTCCCTATGCTCTCCAGGTGGTGGAATACTTCATGCGTCACAATGATGTTATCATGTATTAGGCGACCTGCTACAAAAGTGCTCTGGAAAGGGGTGATGAGATCTGATAGATAAATTTTCAATCTATTCACCATCACTTTTGATATCACCTTATCCACAAAGTTGCATAAGCTTATAGGCCTAAACTCAGATGCACGTGTCGGGTTAGGCACTTTTGGAATAAGGGTTATATCTGTTTGGTTAAGGGATGTAAGGAAGATACCTGTTTCGAGGAAGGCTATGACTGCGGTGAAGACATCTGGGCCCACAATGTTCCAATTCCTTTGATAGAATAATCCCGGAAAACCGTCTGGCCCCGGCGCCTTTGAACCCCCCAATTGGAATATCGCTTATCTCACTTCCTCGACCGTCACTTCCCTTGTTAAATCTGAGTTCATCACCTCACTTATCTGGTGTAGTAGGCTATCCAAAGCACCACAATTCGGTTCAGGGTTTTTTGTTGTAAAGGCCTTTCCATAGTGGTCTCTGACTTCTTCCATTATGTCTCAGCCCTTTGTGATCCACTCGCCCCTCCCATTTGAGTCGGATTAGCATGTTTCTTCATCTACGTGGGTTTGTTGTCAGGTGGAATAATGTTGTATTGCGGTCCCCTTGAGTGAGTCATTTAACCCTCGACCTTTGTTTCCAGTACAACTCCTCCTGTTTCCATAGTTCATTGATCTGTCTTTTTAGATTGATTTCCTCCTCCTGGGTCTCTATGTTCGGTTGTCCCCTACCAATCTCTTGGATTCGTTGTTTTGCCTTTCCCAATTTGGACATATTATTCCCGAACCTACTATTGCTCCATTCGATGAGACTACGTCTACATTTTCCTAGTCTCTGCCATAATATGGGTCGGTTCAGCTGGTTGTCATGCCTCTCTCTCCAAGACGATCGGATGACCTCCTTGCATTTCGGATTCTCAAGACACATTTATTCAAATTTAAATCCCCTTTGTCCTCTATATGGATCCCTCCATTTGGATATAATCATTGGCGAGTAGTCCGATCCCATCGCCACTTCGTTTACGCATTCGGCGTCCGGGAATTGAGATGTCCACCTTGAGTTGATAATCACCCTATCCAACCTCTCATACACCCGTTCTGTCTCCCTTCGGTTGTTACACTAGGTAAAGTGTTTCCCTTTAGACCCCATATCTTCCATTCTTATATCCTCGATAAAGCGATTAAATGCGTCAATGTTCCTTTGTGATTTCAGAGACCTTCCTTCCTTCTCATGCTGATGCATAATTTCATTAAATCACTTTGGCAACACCATGGCCCATTTCGTCTGTTTCCTATATGTTTTATCTCCTCCCAAGTTCGGTATCTCGCTCCTTCCTCCGTATCGACATATATCCATATTATAAAGGATGGGTTTCTGTTTGGTCCATCACCCTCATGTCTATCATGTGTGGATTTGACCTCAATATCTTCATGGTAAGGTTTTCGCCCCACCATAGCGCTAAACCTCCCGCCACACCTCTAGGTGTCACATAAAATGTCTTCTCTAGTCCGATTTGCTCCCGTATCCGCTCGCAAAAAGCATCACCATTATTTGTCTCCATTAGAAATATAATATACGAGTGGTACTTTCCATTGAGGTCTTTCAAATGTCAAACCGCCAGGGAAGACCCCATATCCTGACAGTTCCAAACGATTGTGCTCATTGACACCATGTGGTTGTTTCAGGACAGCCATCAGAGTCCATTCTTCTACTCATCACTTCATGGTTTGTTTGGATTGGAACGTCTATTATTTCTTCTCCTCTATGTACATACGTTCTTTTCTTCCTCTCCTGAGAGTGTTTTGCCGTGATTTTCTTCTCCCCCTTCCTTGTTGTGTTCCCCCCTTCTTGCTTGTCCAGCTCACTCTCTCCTATTCTTGCTCTCTTTGAGCCAACCTCTTCTTCCTCCCCCTCCCAACTCCTCTTCAGGTTCATTTTATGCATGTATGGACTTATACCTGTCTCCTTCTCCCTCTGTTTCTGTTCACTTCATGAGCGTGGTGACTCAGGCGGAGTCTCCACAAGGTACATTGTTGGTTCGACCGTGTCCATGTGCTCAAGTTGATAGGTGAAGTTGTATGGAATTTGGATTATGAATGGTTGTGTGAGGGTCGGTATTGGGGTATTGTTTTGGTTCATCTGTTTGTCAGTTGCAGCCTCATTGTCATTGGCTATGTATTCCACTCCTTGGTACGGTATGATGGTGGTGGGTTCACCTCCTCGTTCGGTTCCTGACTGACTTTTGTGGTCTCCTCCTGCTCCATTGAGTCATCATCCTGGTTGTGTTTCTCCCCTTTACCCGGGCTCGCCTTATCTCTTTCGAGATCCTTTATTTCGTTCATTATGTCGAACCATGACCTTTGAATGCCACTTTTTCCGCCGGAGGAGACACTCCTCGTTCTCCCTCCCATTCTAGATTCCTTTCTCATTTTTGACCTTTGTCCCGACATCCATGGTCCATACATCGGGTGCCCTTGTTTTGATTATGACATTACCACCTCTTCTCTGCAAACTGGGGTAGTATATCCCAACTTTCCGCACCCATAACAAAAATCAAACAACCTCCCGTACTTAATGGATGCCCACTGTTCCACCCCTTTTGAGTTTTTCCACCAGAACCCCGCCATTAGTGGCTCATCCATATTCACTTCTACCTTCATACGCATAAATGCCTTTTGAGCACTTTCCGTTTCCTCTTCCACTTCTATGACATTGCCTATTTTTCCTCCTATTAGCTTGGCATTGTCGACACTATATTTTCCAAGCCATAGATCATGCACTTGTGCCTAGAATTGCACTTTTTTGAAATCCACTAGTGCTAGTCCCACAGTTGGGCTCCATTTTTTCATACTCATGCAATGTTCCTAAACTGACCACGGTGACATATCGAAAATTTGTTTCCTATCATCCTCATTTTCAAATTCAAACATGACAACCCTATATGATACATCACATATAAGTATTGATTTGTACCTCTCCCACGCCAATTTCAGCACGTTATGAATTACACTTGACTTGATCGGTTTCTGGGACATTATCATTCCAAAACATCGTTCACTCATTTCCAATCGGGGGTTCGACGGTAGGTCCAGAGCGTTCTTCCTAGAATGTATGCTATCAGCCAGAATTCCACTTTGATCACTCATTGTGGCTGGGGGCCCAATTGCCGTCACCGAATTCGCACCTATCCTGCAGGAAACAAACATAAAAATAGAAGTATTAGGGCTCGAAATTGCTTGCTAACAGAGTCGGCCAACGGGCCTTCCTGCAACAAGGTGCCGCTTTTCAAGCTTTCTGGGTAGTCTGCTTAGGTGGCCCGTTCGTGAATTAGGTCAGACTTTTTCGCCCTCGCCTACTTCACCTTCCCCGGAGCTGACTCCAATCGGAAAAAAATTCAGTGGCAAACTTTGGCTAAGGTTTCAGAGCTCTGCATTTTCTTCCTGAGCTTTAGGGCTTGCATGGGACTGTGCTGATTTTCATCTTTTGCATGGGATTTAAGCCCGCTATGTGCATTGATTGCAGCTGCAGAAGAATTGATTGTATGATTTGTCCGTTGCCGGTTTCTTCCCGTCCCTTTCGTTCTTTGCCAAACCGACCCGCGACTGATTTTCTCTCACTAAACAGGAGAGAGAAAGTTTTTTTTATATATGATTTAAGAGTTTAAGGTAACAAATAAAGAAATATAAATTAAATAATATATTATTAATAAGAGAATACATTGTAATTATTTGTTAAGAGAAAAAAAAATAATGATATCATCCTTCTCCGTCCTTTGTTGTTGAACTCGATATATTATTGTCGATGTTGCGATTTCTTTCAACTGTCTTATCAATGCGTGTGTAAAATATGAATGTTGCTCCGACTATGCTCTTTATAGAATGTTGAAGTTATAATTCTTGTTGCTCCTTAAATAAAATATAACAATAGTTATATTATATAGAAGATATTTAATATTAAGTTATACGTACCATAACATTTGTAGAAGAAAATAACTTACTTTTGGTAATTGACATAACTCAGATATATAGCAATTAAGAATGCTCTCAGCTGCATCGAACATAGTGACATTTGTTGTATGCTTTCCATCATCCACGAACAACCTTAAATTATATATGTTCACATCGCAATATAGTTATATGTAATTATGATTATTACGCATATTAAATAATTAATGTGTTTTAATTGGAAATGTTTACAAACCTGTTAGAATAAGGAGCATTGGCCACAAGTAGATAGACCATCATCTAGATAGACACTCTTAGTGCGACTTTTACAAGCTTTATACAATGGTTGTGATGCATTTTCAACTCGAACAATTCTATGTTTAAAAGAGCAATTGTTATTCTTGCAAAAGCACAATGAAATACATATTAACAATGTAATTTGAATAGAGTTTAGATCTTATTTAGAAACTAACTTTGAAATTAGACAACTCTCGATCCAACAATTCTGAAATTTTCATCTCTTTTGTATCTTGTCCATATAATTGTTTAGATTGTTTTGACATACTCTTAGAATCAGAATACCTTTTTAAAGAAATAAATAAATAATGTTAATAATAAAATCATTATTTATGATTAATGGTACTTAGTATAAAAATAGAAGATGCCTTTTTAACTTTAAATATTTTTGAACGAATGTATCAGTGTGTAACTGTTGTAAATGACATTGATGGCAAAAATTGAATACCTACAGTAGAAATTCAAATAAAATATATATTTGATAAAAAAATATATATACCTATATACCAAAGTAGCTTTTATTACCCATATAGTGTCACTTTGACTTTGAAAATTGCAACCATAAGAGTTTGAATCAACTTTTCTTCGAGTAATTTCCTCTCATCGATCACTAATTCCTCCCAAAGTGTTAGAATGATTGTATGCGGTCAATGGTCAAATAATCTAACAACAAAAATTATAACATAAAAATAAAAATATAACACAAAAAATATAAGTAGCAAATTCATGATTATATATACGTGGAGTCCTTCAATGATATATTTCTCTTATTAAGAATATTTTCAGTTGTACTCTTTGTGCATTCTGTTAGTGGATCCACATCTATAAGAGAACCTGGAATATTTGCATATTAAACAGATTAATCAAGTACTTCATTGATAGTGTTTGTAATGTATGTGTATATTGATGTTTGATGTCTTTACCTACAACTGAATTTGAATTTTGAAATAAGTGCAAATCCTCAAAAGAGATGAACTCGTACGACATGCAATCAAGATTAACTGAACTCAATGCAAGCTCAATACGTTTGTTTGCAGTAAAATTGAGTTGTATTTTTTTTATGTGCATTTACATAATTAGACTACTTTCTTTATGTCTCGTTTGTGATGAATTAAGTTGAATCTCACTCTAGTAAATCTTCAAAGTGATCTAATACTTCTTTGAACATCACCGCAATTATTATTGAACCCTACAAAATGCATTTAACAATATATAATTATTATAGTTTTTGTATTGTAAATATTAATTTAAGAGATGAGAAATTATATAAATAGCGTACCCCTCTCCATCCAGTAACAATATATTGCAAAAGCGACCAATTCCTTTTTAATTACGGTATGTTTTGATAGTTCCTTTCCGTATAAATCGAATCTTTATTCCAATGTCGATCGTAAGGTTTTAACGTATTAATAAGGAGGTGTCTCTTATCTTCTAAAAATGATTTGATGATATAATAAGTGTATTGAAATCAAAACTATTATTATAAATATATAATTAATAGATAGTAAAGTTATATATTAAATGTAGTATATATTACCTTTTTAATTATCCTGTTGTAACAACTCACGATTGTTGATATTGTTTTGAAAGGATGTTTCACAATCTTTTTTAGACGTCTTTTCTTTTTTGTCTATGTCATTATTGTCCATGACAGTTTCCTTCTCAGTATACCCTACATTTGTTGCCTTTTCTTCAACTGGAATTTTTTACTTATTTTTTGGTTTGAACCGATGCACCCTTTTTAGGGCCAACTTCAGAATGTCTTATTTTCCAGTGTTGATTTCTCTTTCTTTTGCCTAGGTTTATTTATGTGGGATGATATAATAACATAATAATTTAAGAATATATTCAATATGTATTGTTAGAGAACTTTCAAAAGTAGTAAAAACAAATATGGCTAATACCTGATTGCACATCAACATCACCGTTTTTCTCCTCATCTGAAGGTATTTTTGAATTCTCCCCATTAGTCTCGTTCTTTACTTATTTGTATTACTGAAATAAAGAAGAGGATGAACTGAAAAATGGAAGTATGATGTTTGTATATGTATAATTGTGAAAGAGACACTTACTGCTGGGTGAAAAGTGACAATGGGGCGTTGTATGCACCAAAGTGTAGTTTCAACTGAATAGGCGCCTATTGGTTGATTTCTTTTGGTGTAAAGTAGCGATGAGTCATTGTGTCTGCACAAAATTGTTGTTTCAATTGAATAGGTACCTCTTCGATTCCTTTTGGAATTATAATATCTTAATCTATTGAAGGTGATGAAGGTTTTGTGTAGAACATATTAAAGGAAAATTAGAGAAAAGAGATGATAAGAAAAATAAATAGAAAGAGAAATTGAATAGAATGTATTCATTGAAACTGTTCAAGAAGACAATATAATAAATAATTACGTTTTAAATTCACTATTTTTGTAATTATTTTTCTATTTAATTATTAATAAATATATTTATTTATGTAATTGCACTTTACTTTATTATTTATCTTCGTACGCACAGTTGAAAAAAAAAAAAGAATCTCTGTACGCACATCCTTCCTACACTCCTTCCCTTCTGAGCCCCTCTTCCTTCCCTCCTTTAACTGTACTTTACTTATTTTCTTTACCTGTGTACACACACCTCTTTTATGTCCCTTTTCCCTCCCGAGACAATCTTCCTTCCATTTTGTGCCTCTTTCTCCCTTTCTTTGTGCCATTTATCTTTCATCTATTCCCTCCACCTTTTCACTAGATATTTGAGGTGTCTGATGTCAAATTTAGTATTTCAAAATTTAGTAATTTAAAATAAATAAATATTAGATTGATATGAACGTAAATCATACAACTGAGATTTGTAAGAGGAAATATAATATAAGAACTATTAATACTAAAATGATATTGTAGCTATAAATTAAAATCATACGCATTTTATTTACAGAACAACAATAACTTTTTATATACCATTTTTTCATTCTGCCTATTCTATTTGTATGAAGTATTGTGTCTATTCCAATTTGGTGTTTTTAATGTAATATTATATTCGTAGAATAATAAATTTTGAATACCTGTTCTGTTTTTTTTTTGTTGCAATTTTATCCAATTATGATTTCTGTCCAAAGGTAATCATTGTTTTTAAATAATTCATTTGAAGTTTTATAATTATTTTTGTCAGAAGATTTTTCTGAAGGAAAATATTAGGTATTAATTTGTAAATTAAATCATTACGTTTAATCTTTATATAAATTAATTTTTTTTTTATACTTTACAATGCAAAATTAATAAATAGTAGATTGATACTTAACGTAAATCTCACTTTCTGTGTCTTTTCTCATTCCTTTCATTCCCTCTACCTTTGTTATGTATAATTAAGGTGACTAATGACGAATTTAGTAGTTTAAAATAAATAACTATTAGATTGATATTTAACGTAAATCATACAATTGAAATTTATAAGAGAAAATATAATATAAGAACTATTAATACTACAATGATATTGCAGCTTCAAAATAAAATTATACGAATTTTATTTGAAAAATAAATTTTATTTACAAACCAACAATAACATTTTATATAACTACACTCGTATTCTCTATCTCTGTATGCACATTCATCTCATGCCCCTTCCCATAATTAATATAAATTTTAAACATTACAAATACATAAAAATATAAGTAATAGGTTGTTTTACATACAAATATAATTAATAAGTAGTTTTTTTACAATTACCATTGTTGATAGTAAACACAAATCACCAAAAACAACTTCAAATCTTAAAATAACAACCAACACATGAAACTGGAAAAGAACAACTACTTATATTAGTTCCTATCATTAAAGAAATCGTTGAATATTTGCTTTAGCAATCAGAGTGTGCAGTTGTTGTGGTACATATTAGCGAGCAATGTATTTATCATCTTATTGAATTGTCTTTTCACCCACTGCTTTGATTCTTGAAAGGCAATGTACGCATTTGGAGAATAATTGTCTTCAACCATACCACTATAATTGTGATTGTGCATAATTGATGTTTGATCAATTGAATTGTCTATGACCTCCTGCATCTCATGTTGAAAGACTACATTCCTTCCATGTTGATAATTTTGTACAACATCAATATGTGGATGTTTTTCGTCGCTTGATATGTCAATTACTTCAATTTCTCTATTGTTCCTATTTGATTCTGCAACATCACTTATCTCTTCTTCTTCTTACATCTTCAGGATCATATCAATGTCATCTAGTTCTTCTGGTGGTACTTCTCATTGGTTGAATTCCTCCATATCGTACATGCGAGATTCATCCATATCAATCAGTTCGTCAATATTAGGACTGTGAGAATTAGTACACACCTTTGGACAATATATTGTTGTAGAAATGTTCAAATGATTTAGAAAGAGATCTAATCAGATGGTACGAAATAGGATTGTTGTTTTGTATTTTTTTTGTTATGTGACCTAAGAATATATAAAACATTGTGTATATTCCAAATTGGTGGTTTTAACCGTGGAATTGTGCCTTATGGAGTTTATAAAATCTTGAAAATAACATAATATGTAATTTAATATATTAGAATCAATTAGTTATGGATCTAAAGGTTGGAATGACAGAGAAACAATAATCTGAAGTGGAAGAGGAAGGAAAAATCATCTAACATATAATTGTGATTGTGCATAATTTATGTTTGATGAATTGGATTGTATATGACCTCATGTATGTCCTATTGGGAGGGTACATTCCTTCCATGTTGATCATTTTGTACAACATCAATATCTAGATCTTTTTCGTCGCTTGATATGTCATTTACTTCAATTTGGCTATTGCTCCTATTTTATTAGGCAGCATCACTTATCTCTTCTTCTGACATCTTTAGGATCATATCAATGTCATCTAGTTCTTCGGGTGGTACTTCTCTTTGGTTGAATTCCTCCATATCGTACGTGTGAGATTCATCCATAGCAATGAGGTTGTCAATACAGGGACTGTGAAAATTAGTACACACCTTTGGACTATTCATTGTTGTAGAAATGTTAAAATGATTTTGAAAGAGATCTAATCAGATGGTACGAAATAGGATTGGTGTTTATTTTTGTTATGTGACCTTAGAATATATATATTTTGAAGAGACACTTCACATTTGAAACATTGTACCTATTCCAATTTGTCTGAAGTGTTGTGTCTGTTATACTTCACTCACCTCACCGGAAATCACACAAAACGATTTTAAAGTGGTTCGGCAAATTGCTTACGTCCACTGGAGCCTCTTTGATAGAATTTGTTACAAGATTTCCAAAATCTACAAATTCACTCAATCTTTCCTTGCACTCCTCCACTTTGATACTTGCAGATCAGAACTCTCCTACTTATAGGAGGAGTTCACTTCAAACTTCATACAAAAACGTGGGCTGCTCATTGAAGAAAGTGGGCTGCTACTTTTGAAGAAGGTTGGTGGAGAAAGTGGATGGCTTGACAATGAAGAAAACGTGGGCTGATCTTCTTGTCCTTGGGTGGCTGCTATCGAACATGCTCCAATGCACCTCACGGTGCTCAACAGTGTACAATACTGATCAAGTCCAAACAATGTTGGAACTTGATTCCTGTGACGACCTTCGTCAACATATCTGCTGGATTATCTTCAGTGTCAATATTCTGAAGTTTGATGTCACCTTCTTCTAATATTTCACGTACAAAGTGAAAACGGACATCTATATGTTTTGTTCGAGAGTGATAACTTGATTCTTGGCCAAATGGATTGCACTTTGACTGTCACAGTAAATGGTAACCTCTTGTTGCTCAAAGCCCAATTCTGTTACCAATCCCTATAACCAGATAGCTTCTTTCACGGCTTCTGTTACAGTCATGTATTCAGCCTCAGTTGATGATAGTGCAATTGTTGACTGCAAAGTTGATCGCCAACTAACTGGTCCTCCCTCCATAGTGAACACATAACCAGTTGTCGATCGACGTTTGTCAAGATCACCTGCATAGTCTGAGTCAACATATCCAGTTACTAGACTATCTACACTCTTATCGAACTTTAAACCAACATCTACGGTCCCTGCAATATACTGTAGAATCCACTTAGCCGCATGCCAATGGTCCTTTCTTGGATTATGCATATAACGACTAACTAAGCTAACAGCCTGGGAGATATCAGGTCGTGTACACACCATAGCATACATTAAGCTTCCAACAACACTTGCATATGGGACATTCCTCATGTAGTCCCGCTCGTCATCAGTTTTAGGAGACTGCAATGCACTTATCTTGAAATATGAGGCCATAGGAGTACTCACCGACTTCGTCTTCGAGTCGATATTGAAGCGTTGTAGTATTCTCTTCAGATACTGCTTCTGAGTAAGGTGAACTGTTCCTTTCACCCTATCTCTGCTGATCTCCATCCCCAGTATTCTTCGTGCTTCTCCTAAATCTTTCATTTCAAACTCATTACTTAACTGAGTTTTTAAACGATCTATCTCCCCCTTACTTTTACATGCAATCAACATATCATCTACATATAAAAGTAAATAAATGAAAGATCCATATGCAAGTTTTCTTAAATATACACAATGATCGTACGAGTATATTTCAGACCCATCATAAAACGGTCAAACCGCTTATACCATTGTTGAGGTGACCGCTTCAAGCCATAGAGAGACTTCTTCAGACTGCATACCCAATTTTCTTTGCCAGCTTCTTTAAATCCTTCTAGTTGAGACAGATAAATCTCCTCTTCCAGATCACCATGTAAGAAAGCCGTCTTTACATCAAGCTGTGCTAACTCAAGATCATACTGTGAAACCAAAGCTAGTAATATTCGAATGGATGAATGCTTAACAACAGGAGAGAATACCTCACTGTAGTCTATTCCCTCTGTTTGAGCGTAGCCCTTGGCTACCAACCTAGCTTTGTATCGCACTCTGTTTTTAGCAGCTTGATCATATTTTTGATTGAAAATCCACTTACAGCCAATTACCTTCTTTCCTTTTGGAAGCGACACTAGGTCCCAAGTCTGGTTCTGGTGAAGAGACTGCATCTCTTCATTCATTGCCTTTGTCCATTCAACTTGTTCACTGGACTGTACAGCTTCTTTGTAAGTGGTTGGGATCTCACCCCCTTCAACTGGTAATGCATATGTCACATAGTCTGCATAACGTGTTGGTACACGTGTCTCTCGCCTCGGTCTGTTGGTTGCTATCGTTTCGGGTTGACATGGAGGTACTGTGACTGATTCATCTTGTCCATGCTTTTCCAACTTATGTGAAGTAATAAACTCCACCTTCTGCGAATCTTCTGATATTTCACCGTCAATGCTGCCTTCACTGGAATCTTTATGCTTATGTGACCTAAATATCTCAGATTCATTGAATGTAATATCTCTACTAATTATTACCTTTTTGGACTCTATACACCAGAGTCTATACCCTTTTACACCAGTACTAAAGCCTAAGAATTTTGCTTTCTTAGCTCTAGGATCAAGCTTACTTTCTTTAACATGATAGTAAGCAGGACATCCGAAAATGTGTAAAAAGTCATAATCAGTAGCATGTTTACCTCTCCACATTTCAATGGGTGTCTTCCCATCATTGGCAACTGAGGGTAGTCGGTTGATGATGTAGCAGGCATATGTCACAGCTTCAGCCCAAAATGTCTTGCTGAGTCCAGCAGTCAGCATCATATATCGCACTTTCTCTAATAAAGTACGATTCATTCGTTCTGCCACACCGTTCTGCTGTGGTGTGCCCCGTACTGTGAAGTGTCTGACAATTCCCTCTCTCCGACATAATTCCATGAAGGGGTATGACGTGTACTCACCTCCATTATCAGATCTGAGCTGCTTGATCTTCCTGCCGGTCTGAGTCTCAACCATTTTCTTCCAATCAAGGAAGATTTTCAGCACTTCATCTTTATTCTGCATCGTATACACCCACACACGACGAGAATAATCATCAACAAAAGTTACAAACCAACGTTTACCTCCCAAAGATGCATTTTGGGTCGGCCCCCAAACATCAGAGTGCACATAGTCAAGAATTCCATGTGTATTGTGTACTGCGGTTCCGAACTTGACCCGCCTCTGCTTCCCCAATACACAGTGCTCACAGAAAGATAATTTACCAGTTTTGGCACCCTTGAGTAAGCCTTGCTTCACCAGTGTTTGCAAAGCTTTTTCTCCTGCGTGTCCCATACGCATATGCCAAAGACTGGTGGTGTCGACATCAGTCTTATCCAGCTTCTCACAGCTTGTGGAAGCTCTTCCATCGACAGTACTTCCCTGCAAGAAGTACAAGTTACCTCGTCTTAAACCCTTCATAGCCACCCGAACTCCTGTTAATACTTTGAGAGTTCCGTCTTCAATGGTGATTCTGAATCCCTTTGAATCCAGAGATCCCAGTGAGATGAGATTCTTCCGCAAGTCCGGAACATACCGAACTTCTGTTAGAGTCTTGATGCTACCATCGTGCAGCTTTAACTGAATGCTACATATTCCTTGTGTCTTACAGGCACTGTCATTGCCCATAAGAACTGTTCCACCTGCGATCTTTGTGAAGTCAGTAAACCAGTCCCGATTGGGACACATATGATAGGTACATCCGGAATCCATAATCCATTCATCGGAATGACAAATGGATAATGAACTTATCAAGGAAAAATCGGAATCATCATCTTTGTCCACGACATTGGCTGTAGTGGGTTGATTCTGCGGTTTTCCTTTCCGGTTTGGACATTCCTTCTTCCAGTGTCCTTTTTTGTGACATAAGGCACACTCGTCTTTGGCGAGTTTTCTACCGACTGATGGACCACATGAAGTGGTCTGGGTCTTCGATTTTGAATCGTTCTTCTTTCTGGGATGCCTTGACTGTGGTCTCCCCCTTGTTGTTAAAGCTTCACTTGATGTATCTTGTTGTACCTGCTTATCCCTTTTCCGGTACTCATTACTAATTAAAGAACTAGATACATCGTTGAACTTAATACTTTCCTTCCCGTACAGTAGAGTAGTAATTAAATGCTCATACGTATCGGGCAAGGAATTTAACAAAAGTAAAGTCTTATCTTCATCATCTATTTCAACATCTAAGTTTAACAGATCAGCAAGAATTTGGTTGTAACTGTTCAGATGCTCGTACATTGAAATACCTTCACGAAATTGGAATCTGAAGAGCTTCTTCTTCAAGTGCAAACGACTCTCAATGCTCTTCTTCATGAACTTATCCTCCAACTTCTGCCAAAGTACCTTAGCATTTGTTTCTCTCATGACAAAATACTTTTCTTCTTTGGTAAGGCACAATCGGATTGTACTACACGCTTGAGTGTTGAACTTCTTCCAATCTCGATCAGTCACATCATCTGGCTTTTCTCCCAACGCAATATCCAATTCTTGTTGGATCAAGACGTCCATGACTTCACATTGCCACATGCTGAAGTTGTTTGTCCCATCGAACTTCTCAACTTGAAACTTGGCATTTGCAACATTGGACTGTCGCCTGGAGCTATTGACATTATCAGAGCTCCCATCTCCTCCTGATCTTTCCATTCGAAATTTAGAAATTTTAGAATCAAAATTTCAAAATTCAAACCGTACGGATGACTCCGTAATGATCCAAATAGTTGAAAAGCACTATTTGATCGTTGAAATCGGACTCCGGATGGCTTCGATCAAGACCAGAATAGATCTTGAAAATGGACGGTTCAGATCTGTCGGGCGCGTGAACGAGCGTGCGTGCGCGTGGAATCACTTGGCAAACAGGTCCGAGACGCGTGGGGTCGCGTGGGGCGCGTGGGGTCGCGTGGGCGCGTGAAATTCAGTCGTCTTCAACCTCCGGTGCGCGTCGGGCGCGTGAACTTCTTTAGAAACTTGCAGGAGCAAGTGTGGGCTACTCCGACGTCCGATTTCGATTCCGTTTGCGGAAACGGATTCGTATTGACGAGAGGAACATCCTGGTATTGTGGAAAATTGAAATTGAGCAACTTGAATTTTCGGACAACTTCAAACCGAAGCTCTGATACCACTTGTTATACTTCACTCACCTCACCGGAAATCACACAAAACAATTTTAAAGTGGTTCGACAAATTTCCTACGTCCACTGGAGCCTCTTTGATAGAATTTGTTACAAGATTTCCAAAATCTACAAATTCACTCAATCTCTCCTTGCACTCCTCCTCTTTGATACTTGCAGATCAAAACTCTCCTACTTATAGGAGGAGTTCACTTCAAACTTCATACAAAAACGTGGGCTGCTCATTGAAGAAAGTGGGCTGCTACTTTTGAAGAAGGTTGGTGGAGAAAGTGGATGGCTTGACAATGAAGAAAACGTGGGCTGCTCTTCTTGTCCTTGGGTGGCTGCTTTCAAAAATCACCCCTCCACCCAAGTGTGCCATGAGATATTTCTGCTATCGAACATGCTCCAATGCACCTCACGGTGCTCAACAGTGTACAATACTGATCAAGTCCAAACAATGTTGGAACTTGATTCCTGTGACGACCTTCGTCAACATATCTGCTGGATTATCTTCAGTGTCAATATTCTGAAGTTTGATGTCACCTTCTTCTAATATTTCACGTACAAAGTGAAAACGGACATCTATATGTTTTGTTCGAGAGTGATAAACTTGATTCTTGGCCAAATGGATTGCACTTTGACTGTCACAGTAAATGGTAACCTCTTGTTGCTCAAAGCCCAATTCTGTTACCAATCCCTATAACCAGATAGCTTCTTTCACGGCTTCTGTTACAGCCATGTATTCAGCCTTAGTTGATGATAGTGCAATTGTTGACTGCAAAGTTGATCGCCAACTAACTGGTCCTCCCGCCATAGTGAACACATAACCAGTTGTCGATCGACGTTTGTCAAGATCACCTGCATAGTCTGAGTCAACATATCCAGTTACTAGACTATCTACACTCTTATCGAACTTTAAACCAACATCTACGGTCCCTGCAATATACTGTAGAATCCACTTAGCCGCATGCCAATGGTCCTTTCTTGGATTATGCATATAACGACTAACTAAGCTAACAGCCTGGGAGATATCAGGTCGTGTACACACCATAGCATACATTAAGCTTCCAACAACACTTGCATATGGGACATTCCTCATGTAGTCCCGCTCGTCATCAGTTTTAGGAGACTGCAATGCACTTATCTTGAAATATGAGGCCATAGGAGTACTCACCGACTTCGTCTTCGAGTCGATATTGAAGCGTTGTAGTATTCTCTTCAGATACTGCTTCTGAGTAAGGTGAACTGTTCCTTTCACCCTATCTCTGCTGATCTCCATCCCCAGTATTCTTCGTGCTTCTCCTAAATCTTTCATTTCAAACTCATTACTTAACTGAGTTTTTAAACGATCTATCTCCCCCTTACTTTTACATGCAATCAACATATCATCTACATATAAAAGTAAATAAATGAAAGATCCATATGCAAGTTTTCTTAAATATACACAATGATCGTACGAGTATATTTCAGACCCATCATAAAACGGTCAAACCGCTTATACCATTGTTGAGGTGACCGCTTCAAGCCATAGAGAGACTTCTTCAGACTGCATACCCAATTTTCTTTGCCAGCTTCTTTAAATCCTTCTGGTTGAGACAGATAAATCTCCTCTTCCAGATCACCATGTAAGAAAGCCGTCTTTACATCAAGCTGTGCTAACTCAAGATCATACTGTGAAACCAAAGCTAGTAATATTCGAATGGATGAATGCTTAACAACAGGAGAGAATACCTCACTGTAGTTTATTCCCTCTGTTTGAGCGTAGCCCTTGGCTACCAACCTAGCTTTGTATCGCACTCTGTTTTTAGCAGCTTGATCATCTTTTTGATTGAAAATCCACTTACAACCAATTACCTTCTTTCCTTTTGGAAGCGACACTAGGTCCCAAGTCTGGTTCTGGTGAAGAGACTGCATCTCTTCATTCATTGCCTTTGTCCATTCAACTTGTTCACTGGACTGTACAGCTTCTTTGTAAGTGGTTGGGATCTCACCCCCTTCAACTGGTAATGCATATGTCACATAGTCTGCATAACGTGTTGGTACACGTGTCTCTCGCCTCGGTCTGTTGGTTGCTATCGTTTCGGGTTGACATGGAGGTACTGTGACTGATTCATCTTGTCCATGCTTTTCCAACTTCTGTGAAGTAATAAACTCCACCTTGCAGATCAGAACTCTCCTACTTATAGGAGGAGTTCACTTCAAACTTCATACAAAAACGTGGGCTGCTCATTGAAGAAAGTGGGCTGCTACTTTTGAAGAAGGTTGGTGGAGAAAGTGGATGGCTTGACAATGAAGAAAACGTGGGCTGCTCTTCTTGTCCTTGGGTGGCTGCTTTCAACAGTGTCTATTCCAAATTGGTGGTTTTAACTGAGGAATTGTATTTTATAGAGTTTATAATAACTTGACATTACATAATATGTAATTTTACCGATTAGAATCAATTAGTTGTGGATCTAAAGATTGGAATGATAGAGAAGACAATAATCTCAAGAAGGATAAGAAGAAGGAAAAATCATCTAACATGTTGCCTGTAGCGACGATAAGTGCAAAAGTTGTATGTAATCCTAGGAACTTTGGTCGAGAAAAAAAGGGAAGCTATTCAGATGAAGAGACGATTCTGTAAAACAGAACAAACAAACAATATATACACAAAAGGAACTTTGTGACGTCTAAGAATTTAGTTGAGAGAATATAATATAATATATTAGAATTATTCCTTTTTCACAACTCTTATTTTACTTATTATGAATAGATTTATTCCATAATTTAACTCCAATCATAAATTTTATTGTATTTTTTTATTATCTTTATTTATCCAGTGATCATAGTTATCAGAATCAGACCGTAAGTTTGATCGGGTCTGACCGCAAACTGGCCCCCTGAAAGGTTTGATTCACTAAAAAACTAAAATGCATGGCACACCCGACTGAACTGGAGTAAACCAGCTGATTTTTGAAGAACCGTTTTTTTAAATCAGCCAATTTTCGGTTCCTTTTATTTTGGGTGGTTTATAAATTTTTTTTTGTTAAACCGACAAAGAAAACCTTCTATTCTTCCTTCATTCTGTAATTAAAGAGCACAAGAAACAAGGAAAAACTATGCGACAGGAGCTCACTGCAGCAGCAAAGCCATCTCCATATAAAACCTCCACCATCATCTCCGACCCTCAAAACCCACACATTGACACCGCGATTAAGGTACCAGGTATCCAGACACTCGTTGTCGTCCGTGTGCATTGCGCGTCATCAAGGAGTTCGACAGACATAGAGAGGAGATGTGAGCGACAATCTTTCATGGCCATTTCCATTTGATACTACACAGAGCAGATCCAAGATAAATACGTATGACGAAGAAGGAGACAAATGCAGTGAAGGAAAACCATAAGGTAGGATAAACAAAGTGAGGGGAGATATGGAATAGAATAGACTTTTGCTGGAAGTTCAAATGATTTGTCTGAATCCAGCGAAGCAGATTATGTGGATATACCTTATGTTATGCATAAGTTGGTGGCTCGAGATGGGGGAGTGCTGGAAGAGGGGTGGAGGGAGGTGAGGGGTACTGGATGGAGTGGGAGCGGCAGGAGATGTCGGAAACTTGCTTGCGCTAGGCAAGCTTTCCGGTCTGACAATCGTGTACGCACACAAGCCAAATGGTCCACTGATTAGAATTCCTGCACAAGTAATCATAATTATTCCACTGATCTCGAACTAACAGGTATTCTGGTCCATTTTCTCCCTAGACCGGGGGATCATCAGTCAAAAACTGCGTCAACCCTAAGATTGTTGAGAACAATTGCATCTTCATTTGCCATCTCTTAAAATTTGAACCGTCGAACTTCTATAGCTTCTCGACATAAATTAATGGACCTAGTGGTCGGACCACTGGTCTTGCAGCTCTAGTTGAGCTTCCAAGAATTGGATTATTCTGGACAGGGCTCTTGGGCTGCATTTTGATTGCCCCCATCTTGACCCAATTGGTTCATGCTCTCTATATTCTCGTTCAACGCCATTTCTGATAGATGAATATAAATTTAGTTAGTTTTTATTGAAATTGTTTCCCTCAAAATTCACAATTAATCCTGAACTTATATTAATACACGAACTTGTCATTGGATATCGATTGAAACCACAAACGAAAATTACCTTAAGTTTGTTATCTTTAAAATAAATATGAAGGACCAATATGTATTAATTGAAAGTTGGAGGATAAAATTGTAATTTGAGAAATTAACTATTAACCATGCAAAGTTGACGAGAAAAAGTCGAGGCCCGTGATAAACACGGTTTTCTTAGGGTAATTTCGTCATCCTCCACCGTGAAAGGTTTGTGCAAGGGAATGTATGAGACCGATTACCTCTCAGGATTCAAAAAACGACACCGGTTTTTACTAAGCACATAGTAGTGACCAGTCGAACTGAACCAAGTTTGATTTCCTTTGGAAATCAATTGAACACGAAGACTTTATAGAACTTCAACACTGAACACGACGACTGGAAAGATAAATAACAAGAAAGGTCGAGCACGACGACGTGAGAGAACTTTGAAGATCGTCAACACGAATAGCAAAGGGTGAGGAAAATTTTGAGAGAATGTTGAGAGGTGTGTCAAATGACTGAGCAGAGGATTGCTTATATAGGTTGCTTAAGAGGCTTCTGCAATTAATTCGAGCGTAATTAATTTCACAGATTAATTACGGTAATTAATCAAATTAATTACGAATTCAATTTTTTTAAGATTGATCATAAGTTCATTGAATCTGGACAAAATAATAATTCGGTATAGAAAAAACTGATTCGCGCTAGACAAACCTTTTGGTCTGACAATCGTGTACGCACACAAGTCAAATAGTCTGAGGTGCTAATCGAATCCGTAATTTGCACCCCCTGCGCGCAAGAGAGAGACTCTTGACTTGCTTACTTACACACTTGATAAGTGAATAAACATATATATGCTTCTTCTCCAAGCATAATTTTTGTCGGTGTGGTACTTAATTCTACAAAAGAAATACAATTATCTTCCATTCCACATTGATTTTGCTATATTTGAGCCCAATGCCCAAAACTTGTCCAAATTACTAAAAGACCCCCTTAAGATAGCCCAATATTCCAACACATTTATTTGGAAGATGCATATCTGGTATTGTAATTGTATGTTCAAGATCGTAGAAACATCATCGAGTCAATCAAATGTTATCCCACCATCCCAAAATCATCACAAGCCTTTTGAAGTTCAACAACAGTTATATAACCTTGCTATCTCGATCAAAGTAGGAGAAAGAGCTGACAACAGATGATCTTCTCTTTGAACCTTGTTCAGATGCAAAGTGGCAGCAACAAATTCCCTATAACCAATCGTCCCATTATTGTCGATATATGCCTGCAATGAGGAAAGGACATTGAAGATCAAAACTCTTCCTACTTAAATATGATCAAGCAAAGGCACTGATATGATTCTTAACAATATACTTACAACTTTCGTTAATTCAAGCATCTTGGAATCTTCAAGATTTGCACTGAGTCTTCGTAGTCCGTCTTTGAATACTTCAAATGTAATGTAACCACTATTTGTCGGTGTCCATCATCTTAAATATTTCCTTTAAGCCTGCGAGTTCTTCTTCAGACAGACTATCTGGTATAACTTACACAAGACATATATATAGTTATACAAATAACTTACCCTAAGGGCCATATCTTTAAGCTTATCCATGGAAGAAAACTCCTTCAGACGTGTCAAAACTGCAGAATCAAGGGGTCTGTCTGGAGCCATACCATCGACTTGAAAAGATAATCGTTTCATAAGTCGGATAATACTGCAACTTTTATTTGACTAAGAGAAAATAAAATTTTGATCCCAAATAAGGTATTTAGTACTCACATAGAACTTCGTAAGCAGTAAGTAGCTTCTTGGGGTCTTTGGCAAGCATCTTTCTCACTACCTTCTTTGTACTTTCAGATATATTACGCCATGGGTCTGATGAGAAGTCAATGTCGCCATACAAAATCTCCTTGAATATCTCATTTTCACTTTCTACACCACATAAACAAAGATCCAGGTAATACAGTATAGAATCTAAAGAAGTTCATCATCAGTCGGGCAAAATGCTTACCACAAAAGAATGGTGGAACTCCACATGGAAGAATGTAAGTGATAATCCCTGCACTCCAAACATCACCTTCATAAGACTTCCTCAGAACTTCAGGTGCAACATAATAGGGGCTCCCCACCACATCAAAAAATACATCTCCTACAGTTGGTACAAATCAGAATCAGTTTCATGTAATTAATATATTTTGTTGCAAATATTTCTCCAAAAAATAATCAGTCAATAATTTAGATAGAGCATACTGATGAAATATACATGGCTTGAAGAAAGTAGACAATCCAAAGTCAATACTCTTCAGAGCCGAGTCATTTTTATCATCGATGAACAAGAAATTCTCAGGCTTCAGATCTCGATACATAACCCCTAAAGAATGAAAAGCTTCCACCCTGTATTTGTAAAATTTAGCATCCTAAAGTCTATTTTAAATAAATAATTTGTCCATATTTATAATGCAATAATAATAAATAATAGGGTAAAATATGAGTTTCCCCTCTCCCTAAGGTTTAATCCGAATTTAAGATTTCCCCTTAATGTTTGAAATTTAAAATTTTAGTCCTAATGTTTGGACACAATTAAAATTTCCCCTTTGCCGTCAATTATCCATTAATTTTGGACGGAAACCATATCATTTGCAGATCACGTGATTTTTTAACATTCTCAAAGTACAAAATTGCTCTTTTAGAAACCACGTATGAAGAACTCTTCCTTGACAGAATCATCGTCACTTTCGTGAGCTTTTCGAACGGACCAACAGTTTCAGAAGCGAATCAGCTTCTGAATCGAGATTGAGAAGGTAATCAATCAATGGATTAAGGATTTGATCTCACTACCGATGACTGTCTCTATAGAATTCGTCGGATTCCGTCAATTTCATAGAGTTTTTACGCTTCCACTTTTCGGCGAGATGCTGGAGGGCATCGTTCTCGAGATAAACTCCAATAGCTGTGAACTTCATGAACTTCCCCTGAATTTCAAGTTCTCTCACACCTAAGCACCAAATCGAAAAGAATCCATCAATTGAAGCAAGAACAGGAAAATAGGGGTCAATTGATTATAAACCAATTTCATTTGGAGTCGAGCACCGCCTTTGGTTGTCGGAATTGTGTCTGCATTGCGAATTGGAACCTAAAGTGTAGGTAAATTTAGTAAACTCATGAAACAACTTGATTATTAATACTATATATATGTAAGTAGTTTTTCTTGATAACATGTTATTACTGAAACCAAGATGTATATATGATGCTAGTAGATCCATTCTTTCTTCATTGTCATGTGAGAGTTTCTCGTGTTCCCATATCTCCATCCTCTTCTTCTCTATACAGTTTCCAACAATCTGATCAAATATCTGCCAAGCTCTGCTGAATTTCCTCTCCTCTCCAACTCCCAACCATCTCTTCAACTTCCAAACCGTTTTCTGCAGTATATGACGATAAAAGAGAGCTCGCCCGACATCATCAGCGGCAGTTGCGAAAGGTATTTCCAGAAATTCAGTGGAGAGACAACCTGGGTCGGATCATTGACCATCTTGCAGGTAGAATCAAACGTGAGGCGATGGAAAACATCCTGCAAATCCACAACAGAACCTTTATATATCAATGCTCTTCCTCGGCTTCTCTTTCCGATCGGTGCTCTTCCTCGGCTTCTCTCTCACGAACAACTGCATGTCTTCCTCACGAACATTGGGTCGCTTCTCTTCATATTCCAGCTAGAGGAAGGGGTAACTGATGACGAAGGACAATTTTGTCCATACAAAATGAAAAAAACTCACGTACCACATGTTGGATCACGTACACCGTATTCCCGTCTCGGATACCCGCTCCGTATACCTGCACAAAGGAAAGCCCGGGAAGTCCCGTTGTTTCCCCTCCGATGATTAAGTCAGTCGGAGTTTGTTTGTAATATGTGAATGTAAGGTTTCTGTTTCAGAGAATACTTAGTCTGTAATGAGGATGATGATGAGCTATTTATAGTACTTCATACCTGTAACCATGGTTTAGTCAGACTTTACCTTAGTCATCCTAGCTGTCCTCAGAAGCATTGACCATAGTTACTTTACTGCATATTCGTTTTTAGTGGCTACTCTATTGTAGATCCTCCTTTGTATTTGTTTAATCCTAGGCATGCTAAAGTCAGCCGGCCTAAGTCATAGGTGTGCAGGCGCACCATCTAAGGTGGACAGTGAATGCACTGTCATCCACTGAAACTGGTCCTGAAATGCTTTCTGGCGAACCCCATTTAGGCGACGCCTACATGGGCATGTCTTCAAGGGCGACGCCTCCGTCTGTGAAGACACAGGCGACGCCTGTAACTAGCTGGGTCTAAAAAGGGTGAAGTCCAAAAGGCTTATCTGGGCCGAATATTAAGCCCAGCCCAGTCCAATATTTATAACCCATCATCTGCCCCCGAAGTCTTAAATGAGCGACGCTCATTTGAGAATTTAAACTCCTTCTGAAAGTCGTTTTCTTAATATCTTTTCATTTATAGGCGACGCCAATTCGCTTAGAAGATGCTTCTTCTATTTTTAGGCGTCGCCTGTAACCATACTTATCGTAACCGTCGTCCACGTGTCTATCATGCACTGGGCGACTTTTCCGTTACAATTCAAATTTCAAATTTGAATTTTGGCGGGATCTTCTAGAAGCCTCGGGAAACGCTGTGACCGTTTCTGTTTGGAGGGGTAAAATAGTCATTTCCACTTTAGTAACTGCTCGCCTTTATAATTCGTAGGGGTATTTCCGTAAATTCCTCGCCTACGCAACGGTTCGCCTCCTTCAAACCCTTATAAATACCCCCACCCCTCCTTCATTTAATACTTTTACTCCCCCTTAAGCTTTCTCTCTCTAAAAATCCTCTGCCTTCTCTCTAGAATTCCGGCCAAACTCCGGTCAATTCTCCGATCGCCTTTTCTTTCTCCAACGCCTTCGCCTTTCCAAAACGCCTTCGCCTTTCTTTTCCGAAACACCTTCGCCTTTCATCATTGCTCGGTGCTTTCCCCTCGCTCTAAACGCCCATCATCTCCGCGTCATTCGGTCTTATAGAAGAATGGCGTCTGATTCTGATATAGGTAACCACATCTTCCTTCCTTCGCCTTTCTCTGACCTTAAACCAAATCTCCTCACTCCACGTTCTTTCGAACAAGCAGTGGCTGAGGCGGGCTTGGGCGACGCCCAAGCCCCCAGGTATCCCATCCCAGATGATGCGGATCCTGAAAACCCTCACCCTATATGTCATCCCAAGGAAGGCGAGGAGATTATTTTCCCTTCTCAAATCACCGCGGGATTAAGATTCCCCTACTGTCCTCCTCTAGTGGAGTTGTGTCGCCATTTTGGCATCTCTCCCACCCAACTTTCTCCCAACGCCCTTCACACCTGGATAGGTTTTAGGGTCCTTTGCTTTCGTAGAGGGTGGGAGTATTCTTTAAACATTTTTCGGAGTTTTTATAGGTTAGAAACAAATAGATATGGCGTTCGCCTTTTCACAACTAGGGCGACGCCCCCTATTAAAGAGTGGGATTGGGACGCTTCTCGTCCCTTAGTCACGGGTTACAAATCCCGAAATAGCAATTGGAAGAACGCCTACTTTTGCTTTCAAGGAGGCGTTCCATGGTGTCTGGTGACGACCAAAAGTGGCAGAGATCTAGCTCCAGGCGTCGAGGATTTTTCCTCCGCCGAAATGGACGCCATGACAGCCATCTACTTGGATCATCAAGGAGGGCGTGCGCAGATAATCTCCAAAGAGATCTGTGAGTCCGACTTAGAAGATGCTGGCGTCTCCATAATAGATCGTCGCCTTCTGCCTTTCTTTCCGGTAAATGACTTTCCTTTCCTTTTCTTATTGCAGATAGGGATTTTGCCATGTTTTCTCACCTTGTAACGCCTGTCCAGAAAAAGGTGCCCAAGGAGACGAAAACGAAGGAGAAGAAGGCTAAGGAGCCTAAAGGCGACGCTCCGGAGGGCTCCAAAAAGCGCAAAGGGCACAACTCCTCCAAGGGCAAGAAAAAGGCGAAGCCTATGGAGGATTCCTTGGATCCTCTTAAAGCTCCTGCCGAGCTTTTCAGCGACGACACCAACGACGCTGTCGAAGCCTTTAAAGGTGCGGTTCCTAAATCTCACTGGGTAAATAACAGCGTCACTAGTAATAGGAATAATGTTTTGTTCACAAAAAAGTGGGGTCCTCCAGTCTTAGCCTATGGTGGCATCATGTGGACCTACACCGAGTATCACTCGGGTGTTGTTAAGAAGGGACCATTTGACCCTTCCTTTGATCCGACAGGGGCGACGCCTGCTGCTCCTTCAATACAGAAGACGCCAACCCCTCCACGCCATGTACCTTCCTCTTCAAAGGAAGTAATCCTGGTGGATACCTCTCCTGGCGACGACTCCTTGCCATCACCTCCTCCTTCTCCTTTAATTCGTCGTCGCCCAGATGACCTTCTTCAATTCAAGGGGCCTGCTTTTGACGTCAGGCGAGAGCTGTTGGATCAGGCTACCATCGCCAATCCAAAAGCGCCATGGGTCCCCTGCACAAAGCTCCAGCAGACCTCTTTGATGGCGGGTCATTCCAGCATCGACCCCAACCTCAGTCTTCACCTTCTCTCGGGTGCTTGCCCCCTGCTGATAGAGGGCCTTTGAACCTGGAGACTGAAGCCATAGAGGGTTTGGTTCGCCATTCCCTCTCTTTAATACAGAGTCAGGTAAACGCCAATTTCCTTTAGTGCTTTTACTTTCATAGTTGTATTTTTTCCTAACTTTTCCTTGTTTATTCTTCAGATCATTCCTGCTGCTCTGAAGATGGGCGCCACTCTTATGGGCCTAACTGAGGAAAGAGAGAAGGACCAGGCCCGCCTTCGCCAGGCTGAGAAGGAGAAATTTGAGGTGGAGAAGCTGCAGCATCGCCTCGCTGTTTCTGAAGCAGCTCGCAAGGAGTTGGAGGCTGACCTTGTCCATAAGGAACAGCTCGCCAATCAACTGAGGGATGCGCAGAATAGGGAGAACGCCATGAAGGCTTCCCTCAGCAAGATCCAGAAGGAGATGGCGCTTGTCAAGAAAGACAAGGACAACGCCTTCAAGGAAGCAGAGAACGCCAAAAGGGAAGCCGAGCAGGCTATTAAGGAGGCGTCTCAGTCCACTCAGGAGGTGGAACACCTCAAGGCTGAACTGCCCAAACGCCTGGAAGAAGCTGTGGAGTCCTTCCGCACAAGTCCAGATTTCGCCAAGGCTGCCATCGAGTGGAACCGTACTGGCGTTTTAGCCATCTTCAAGAAGGCTGAAAAGGATATCCGTAAGGTGGATCCCAACTTTCCCTTGGATAAGTTGGAGTTTCTATCTGGGTACCTCGCCATGAAGGCTCAAGAAGAAGCTGAGGCGTTGGCTGGAAGTGATGAAGAGACTGGCGATGACAGCTCCTCTTCTGGTGATTCTTCTCCAACAGAGTCGCCTCCTGAACCAGTGCCTGTCGAGACAAATTCAGAGACGCCTGCTCCTGGCACTTCTCCAAAGACAACGCCTTCAACTCTTCCTTAGTTTTATTTTCTTTTTCAACTCGCCTTTTTTGTAAAGACAGTTTTGCAACGCTTCGCCGTTGCTATTATGAATCCTTTATTTCCATATGCAGTGTGTGTGTTTTTCCATACTTAGCTTTATTTCATACTTAGTTTTATTTTTATACTACTTGTTAAAATAACAAGTCTTATCTCATTTATCAAAACTTAAGCAAACGCCAATAAGCTTTTGTTTGAATGTCATCGCCAATAATCTTGAGATAACCATTTCCAGTGGTCGCCATTTAATCAACTTAATGAACAACTTAATTGAATGTTTAAGTAATCGCCACCAGATTGAATATTGAGCAATCGCCATTAAACCAGATTTTAAATCATCACCATTTCATCCAATGTTTAAGCAATCGCCATTTCATTCAAGGTTTGGTAATCGCCATTACATATAACACCCCTTGATTTCAACAATACTTCATACATTGCCTTCGACATTTAAGTATAATTTTTTTTTTCAAATGCTATGAACACCTTCAACATTAGGCATAAAATTTCTTCAAATGCTCAGCATTAAAAGTATTCTTCAACACTTTTCCTTCTAAATCTTCTAACACATATGCGTTTGGGTGAGGAATGGCGATGACTTTGTAGGGTCCTTCCCATTTGGGTGACAGCTTGTTTACTCTATCCTGGTGTGAGAATTCGTGCCTACGCCATACCCTCTCCCCCACAAAAAATTGGCGAGATGATACTTTCCTATTGTAGTATCTCGCCGTAGCCAATCGCATACGCCCCTGAATTTCTTCTGAAGCCCATCGCTTTTCATCCACCATGTCCAATTCCAAACGCCTTTGATCCTCATTGTCCAGTGTGTCATAATGGCTTACCCTGTGCGACTCAACTGCTATTTCTGTTGGAGCAACCGCCTCTGACCCATAAACTAATCCAAATGGCGTCTCTCCAGTTGCTTTCTTTGGTGTTGTTCTCAACGCCCATAAGACGTTTTCTAATTCATCTGTCCATTTTCCTCCCAAGGCGTCTAGTCTTTTCTTCAAACCATTCAAGACTGTTTTGTTCGCTGCCTCCACCTGTCCATTGGCCTGCGCATGTTTTACTGAAGCATGCCTATGGTCAATTTTTAACTCTTCACAAAACCATTTTAACTCTTTTTCAGCGAATTGTGGGCCATTGTCACTGACCAACACACTCGGGATTCCATATCGAGAAACAATTCTTGATTTAATAAATTTGATGACTTGAAATTCGGTGGTTGATGACATCGCCTTTGCTTCAATCCATTTCGAAAAATAGTCGATGGCGACTATTATATAGGTGCGTTGCTTGGATTTTGGCAATGGTCCTACCAAATCGATTCCCCACTGTGCAAATGGCCATGCTGCGCATATACTTGTAAGGCTTGCTGGTGGACGAACTATCTTCGGACTATACTTCTGGCATGATTCACACTTCATAACCAAAGCAGTCGCCTCTTGATTCATTGTAGGCCAATAATAACCTTGATTCAGAATCTTCCTCACAATCGACCTTGCCCCTTCATGACAGGCCGCGTATCCTTCGTGGACTTCTCTTAAAATGGTAACCGTTTCCGGGTGAGCGACGCATCTGAGATAGGGCGTGGAGAAACCCTTCTTATACATTAGTCCATCGATTATTCGGAAACTAGGTGCTAAACGTACAATCTTTTTGGACTGAACTTCATCAGTGGGGAGTACTCCTGATTCCAAATAAGATCGAATAGGCGTCGCCCAGTCAACAGTGATACTTATGTTAGCACAATAAAAGCTAACACACTCTCCATGATTGGTTTCTATGAAATGGGCCTGCCTAGGCGTCGCCTGCCAAGCATATTTGCTCAGGGCGTCTGCTTCTTGATTCGCTTCTCGGGGAATGGCTTCAATCTGAAATTTATTAAATCCTGCTACCAGCGCCATAGCCTCTTTCCAATATAACTTCATTTTTTCTCCTTTAGCCATATATTCCCCTTTTATTTGGTTGACCACCAATTGTGAATCACAAAACACATGCAAAGAGGTGACTCCCAATCCTTTTGCTAATCGCAATCCCGTAACCAACGCCTCATACTCAGCTTCATTATTAGTAGCTTTGAAAGTGAGGACCAGGGCATATGTTAACGGTGTTCCTCCATCTGGTGGTGTCAACACTAATCCTGCCCCCGAGCCATCGTCTGATGAGGATCCATCAGTGTGAAGTATCCAAGGATTCTCTTCTTTTTCTTTTTCTTTAGGCGTCGCTGGTTGAGGACATGTGGATTCCACAATGAAATCTGCCAATGCCTGACCCTTAATGGCGTTTCTAGGGGCGAATTTAATTCTAAACTCGCTTAATTCGATAGCCCATTTGACCATTCTTCCTGAAGCATCTGGTTTTTGTAGAAAATGTTTCAGCGGTTGATTTGTTAAAACCGTAATTTCATGCTCATGGAAATAAGGACGTAGCTTCCTTGCTGATACTACCAACGCATAAAGGTACTTCTCAACCTCCAAGTAGTTTATTTCAGATTTTGCAAGTACTTTCGATACATAATACACTGGCACCTGGCCTTTTCCTACTTCCTTGACCAATACTGAACTTACAGCGACTGGTGTAATACTTAAATATAAGGAAAGAGCGTCGCCTTTGGAAGGCTTCGCCAAAGGTGGAAGTGTCTTGAGATGTTTTTTCAGGTCCTGGAAAGCCTGCTCACATTCACCAGTCCATTCAAATTTTTTGTTGGCCCTTAGCACCTGGAAGAAAGGGAGTGATTTGTTGCCTGCTTTTGCCAGAAAACGGCTAAGCGCCGCCAATCTTCCATTCAGACTCTGCACTTCTTTGTGGCAAGTTGGACTCCTCATGGCTTCAATGGCTTCCAGCTTCTCAGGATTGACCTCTATTCCTCTTTGGCTTACCATGTATCCCAGAAATTTTCCCGAGTGAACGCCAAAAGCACACTTTGCTGGATTCAGGCGAACTTGATGAAGGCGCATTCTTTCGAATGTTTTCCTCAGGTCCTCCACGTGGTCCCCACTCTTTATGGATTTTACTAGCATGTCATCAACATATGCTTCCATGGTGACGCCTATCATTCCGTCGAAAAGCTTGTTGATCATCCTCTGATAAGTGGCTCCTGCATTCAACAAACCAAAAGGCATCACCGTGTAATGATATATGTCGCTATCCGCATAAAAAGCTGTATGTTGAGCGTCGCCCTCCGCCATTTGTATCTGGTTGTAACCAGAATATGCATCCATAAAGCTGAGTAGCTCGTGTCCAGAAGTGGCGTCGACCAATTGATCGATTCTAGGCAAAGGATAAGAATCCTTCGGACATGCTTTATTCAAGTCGCGATAGTCAATACACATCCTCCACTTCCCATTGCTTTTCTTCACCAACACAGGGTTGGCGACCCAGGTCTGAAACCTGATTTCCTTCACAAACTTTGCTTCAATGAGCTTTCCTACTTCTTGCTTGATGGCAATCGCCTTTTCCTCACCTACAGGGCGTCGCTTCTGAGCAATAGGCCTGACATTTAGGTCTAGATTGAGTTCATGGGCAATGACATCTTTGCTGATGCCCGGCATGTCGCTTGGTTTCCAAGCGAATAATTCCTTGAACTCCACCAGGAGCATCGAAAGAGCAGAAGCTTCATCTTCCCCGAGCGTCGCTCCAATAGATACTTCCTTCCCTTTACCATCAATCTCCACCTTCTTCAATCCTTCCACGGGTTGAGGGCGACTCCTTTCCTCCCTTGGATCTTCTTCTGTCTGGATTGCCAAGGATTCTTTTTTCTTGAAGTGGCGACGCGTCGCCTGGACATAGCAGCTTCGTGCCGCTGGTTGGTCTCCCTTCACAACCCCTACACCATGGGGTGTCGGGAATTTCAACAACTGATGATACGTGGAGTGTACCATTTTGTTTGGGTTCAATGTCGATCTTCCCAAAATGGCGTTGTAAGATGCTGGGGCGTCCACCACAATGAAAGTGATGTCGAAGTTCAAAACTTGCCATCCTTCGCCCAAGCTGACCGGCAAAGTCACTGCTCCTACCGGGTAGGTGGTGTGCGAGGCGAAGCCCATCAAAGGAAAGTTGACCTTTTTCAGATCCTTTTCCTTTCTTCCCATTCGTTTGTATGCATCCAGAAATAGGATATCAGCTGAACTTCCTGAGTCCACCAATATTCTCTTCATGTTGAATCGATCGACGCCCATTGTAATCACCAAGGCATCATCATGAGGAGAAGTGACATGTCCCATTTCCTTTTCTGAAAAGGAAATGATCACCTCCTCCTCCTCCTCTCTTGGTCGTTTTCCTAGCTTGTCGGTTCCAGACATTTGGGAAGCGTATCCCTCCCTTGCTGAACAGGTTTCTCCACCCGAGGTAAAGCCTCCACTAATCATGTTCAAATCCTCCACCTTGTTGCTAGGCCCTACCCCATGTGGCATATTCCTAGGCGACGCCCTCTTCCTCGGACTCCTACTCCTTTGGCGTCGGGCCAAGAAGTTCTTCAAGTGCCCCTGTTGGATCAACCTTTCTATATCTTTCTTCAAAATATAGCAGTCGTCCGTATGATGTCCCTTACATCGGTGGTATCTGCAATACTGGTTAGGATTATTTCCCATAACCGCGTCTGGCTTCCTTGGTGGAGGAGGCGTCGCCCAATTCTTCTTCTCCATCTCTGTTAAAATTATGGAAATTTCCCTATTCAGGGGGGTGTAGCTTTGGAAAGCTTCTCTAGCAGGCCTTGGTCCGAAAGAGCGACGCTTATCCTCATGCTTTCGCTCATAATGCTTTGAGGAGCGTTGCTCTGGTCTTTTTCCTTCTGCATGCTCTTTTCTGGACGCTTCTTTGTGGATCTTTCTTCCTTCTCGTGAAATCTCTAAGTCTATGTAAGACTTGACTCTGTCTGCCATTTCCTCCACGGTGTTGACTGGTAGGACACTCAAACTGTCGTACAAAGTCGATCCCTTTGGGCCCAATCCTCTTATGAAGGCTCGGATGGTTTCTCCCTGCGTGATGGTTTGATCAATTCCAGCCAATTCCCTGTTGAATCGAGAATAGAAGTCGCCCAAACTTTCCTGGTCCCCCTGCCTGATATGATCGAGCGTTCCCACACTTTTTAGTAGGCGACGCCCTCCCATGTATTGTACGATGAACTTGTCCTTCAGCTCTGTCCACGAGTTTACTGATGCCTTGGGTAGGTTGAAAAACCAATGTGCAGGCACATCGCCCAAAGTAGCTGGAAATAGCAACGCCAAATGAGTTTCCTCACTTGTTCTTCCCAACAAAGAATTTTCATGTCTTTGTATGTGGAAGACCGGATCAGTATCCCCATTGTACGTATCTATGCGAAAAGTCGGCTGCACCTGTGCTGGTAGTGCCACCGATAATATCGCTGGGGCGAACGGATGCGTCGACCTGTCTCGAAGGTGAGGCATGGTTCGATTCTTTTGCTCCTTTAGTGTTTCAGCTACGATTTCTTTGACCCTGTCTTCACTTAACATCCTTGGAGCAGGCGCCACAGGTACAATAGCCCCTACTGCCCCCATGCCTGCCACAGGAAACGTCTCAGGTGATGGATTTGCTGGTGCGCCTGCTGGCCTTGATGTTGCTTCATGCGCCGCCTGAGTGCTTGCTCTTTGAGCTGCCCGAGCAGCTGTCCTTTGATCCCTTCTGTCCAAGAGCTCATCGAGAGCCATCATGAACGCTGGTGTCTGGATGAATTCTGCATTTATGTCCACTTGTCGAGGCGGCGCTCTGGCGAACGACGAGTCTATGCGAGACTGCGCCGCTCGAGGTGTGTCGTTGTCGTACCTCTGCTCTTCAGGAGGCACTTCTTCCGCCTGAATATTTTCTTGCTGCACAGACCTAGGTCGCACCATTTGTATTGGTATGTATGAGGTCTGTCCCAAATGCTGCTGCAGGTTTTGGAGCGAGTCCTCATCATTCACTTCACGAATGGTCTTTGCTCTTGTTGTTGGTGGAGCCATGGCTGATTTTCGCTCAATGGTTCCCACAGACGGCGCCAATGTGTTGGATCACGTACACCGTATTCCCGTCTCGGATACCCGCTCCGTATACCTGCACAAAGGAAAGCCCGGGAAGTCCCGTTGTTTCCCCTCCGATGATTAAGTCAGTCGGAGTTTGTTTGTAATATGTGAATGTAAGGTTTCTGTTTCAGAGAATACTTAGTCTGTAATGAGGATGATGATGAGCTATTTATAGTACTTCATACCTGTAACCATGGTTTAGTCAGACTTTACCTTAGTCATCCTAGCTGTCCTCAGAAGCATTGACCATAGTTACTTTACTGCATATTCGTTTTTAGTGGCTACTCTATTGTAGATCCTCCTTTGTATTTGTTTAATCCTAGGCATGCTAAAGTCAGCCGGCCTAAGTCATAGGTGTGCAGGCGCACCATCTAAGGTGGACAGTGAATGCACTGTCATCCACTGAAACTGGTCCTGAAATGCTTTCTGGCGAACCCCATTTAGGCGACGCCTACATGGGCATGTCTTCAAGGGCGACGCCTCCGTCTGTGAAGACACAGGCGACGCCTGTAACTAGCTGGGTCTAAAAAGGGTGAAGTCCAAAAGGCTTATCTGGGCCGAATATTAAGCCCAGCCCAGTCCAATATTTATAACCCATCACCACACATATGATTAAGCACTAAAATTTTAAATTTCAAAAAGGAAAGGGAATCTTAAATTCGATTTAAACTTTATGGGAAAAACTCGTATTTTACTATAAATAATAATGCATACATAAACATACTTATATATATATATATATATATATATATATATATAAATTAAATATCATTTGAGTTTAACACAAATGACTTATTTTTTAATTGTATAATACACCATTGAAAATATTAGAATAGAATACGCCTTTTGAATTGCATAAAATTGAAATTTCCGTTATGCTTTCCCTTTACGGGATCGTGATCGAAGAATGTAAATCTGTTCCAAATAAGTTCATAGCATATGAGAGAGAATGACCATCTATTGATAGGATTTCTATCATATACCTATCGTGCAATTGAATGACCAACTACAGAATCTCAAAACCACAAGAGTACGTCATTTAATCAATATAAACTGTATGAAACATTTATAAAGACGGATTCATTAACCAAATTGAGCATGAATAAAAGAGATGTAGTGTATATATATAATTAATAATAACAATAATGATGGGTTGCAGGATTCTCAATAAATTTGGGATGCTCAAACAGTCTCACTGCGGAATGTTGGGCCATCAGAGAGGGGCTACTGCTGGCAAAGACACTCGGATTAAAATCTATTCACCTCGAAACGGACGCTCTCTCAGCCCATTAGATAATCTCTGATGAAAATATGTCAAATCTAAAACTAATGCCCATCATTGCGGATTGCAGGAAACTCTTGATGCAGTTCGAAAGAATAAAGTTCAGACATATTTTTCGTGAAGCAAATGCGGTAGCGGATATCATGGCGGGTATAATGACCAACCAACGACATGTTTTTGAACTTCACACCTCACCTCCGAAGGAAACTACTAACGCGCTCCGAAAAGACGCTGTTGGTTCTTCTGTGTCGAGAATTGTTAAAGTTAACTAGTTTTTGTTCTGTTTTTTGAATTTGGGTGAATTGTTTTGTCACCTGTAGCGTGTTTTTTTTTTATCCATAATTATAAATAAAAAATAAAAAAAAATAATAATGATAGAAGACTGCACCTCCATGTGCTTCAAATAATTTGGAGCATCAAATCTAATCAATAATCATATATCACATACAAAAAAAGAATCATATCAAAGATAAAGGACGAAGATTTTAGACAAGCTTGACATATGTTTTTTCTTTGCGTATTGAGTACCCACATTATGTGTGAGTGGGAAATTGCAATCATTGGCAAAAAAAAAAGGAAATTGCAATCATATGGGGTGGACCAAAGTATATGTTGTTACTGAACTTTGTAACTACCCTGATCAGACAAATCGGATGTGCTCATAAAACATAACTAATTTGTAATTAAAGGCGTACGTTTAACAGTGGAGAACTTCTTGAAGGAGACAGCACAACTAATTCATCAGCAATTGCATTTATCTGGACAGGTTGTCTATGAACACTTGTAGATGGGAAACCAGGTAAATCAAAGCTTGCTATATCTTTTCCCATGCTTTCAAGATAAGTTGTTAGACTCGGCAAGGTTGACGAAAGTCGGGAACTTTCTGTAGCCCCATCTTGTTTTGCAAAGTCTTCTGACAAATCTTCATAGTTAGCATCCCATAGATTCCTTACATCAACTGGCTCACAATATACAAGAACGGTGGTGAATAGCCGTCTAAGAGTTGTAGGCATTTGAAATGTCGTTGCTTTAACCATGACGATAAATATGTATTTATTTGTTCGACTAAAGAACATTCTGATAAAAACAACGACATTGTATAAGCCTGCCTGGCTGCTTCATCGATGATGATCTCGACCCACTTCTTACACTTGGATGCATATTATGTTGATTGATTGCTTTTCTGATAAATACCAGTCAGTTTATACTACCAAGTTGTGTGTGTGTAAATTGTTTGTGCAATAAATACAGTGGAACTCTGATCTTTCATGGTGGTCTGAAGCCATCTCTATTCGCTGCCCGGCCTTCATAATTTGCTTAGTAAGCAGTGCAGTGCGTCATGGCAGGTTGCTTACTATGGTGGTGGGCACGGTCAATCCCAACCTAGGTTAAGACCATGGTTGGTGCTTGATGAGTTACTTCTATATATATTTAAATGAAATCTTATCTAATCTATCCAGATAAGCTTATCTTTGTTATCTTCTTCTATCTAATCTTCTAGCTTCTAACATATTTAGTCAGTGTGTATAATCCAATCTACTCTAATCTAGTGTAGTGTAGTAGTCGAATTAACATATCTTCTCTATCGAGTCTCTCTCTATATAGTATCTAAAAATCTATCAGTCTAGCTAATCTAAAATCTCATCTGTCTTTTCTAGTTGTAGTGTAAGTTGTATAATTATTTACCAGGCAAGAAGGGAAAACAATATAAGCTCATCCTTCCTCCACGTGAAGCAGAAGCACACACGAAACAAGCACAATCTCCTATTAGAAATGACTGATCATAGCTGCAATGACATCACAACAGTAGTCAACTTACAAGGCAGAGCAGTAGGCAGGTAGATGTGATTGGACATATTAAGGTGCAACTATAACCTAATGTAGCTAACAACTTGATTATGAAGAAGCATCAGCATGGTTGGTTTGAGGGTTCCAAAATGCTCCGTCTAGAAAAAAAAAAAAACTGGAAATATGAGACGCAAATTCTGCGAACAAGATTGGAGATGAGTCTACAGAACCACTAAGCATCATGATAGAACACCAGGCAAGAAGAAGTAGAATGTACTGAGAAAAGATTCACACATTGAGAATTTAATGTCAAATATAAATTGGAAAATGACCAAAAACTTGACTATGATTCTAACTTCTAGTGTGAGATGAGAATCCATACCAAACTGATGCATCTTATCAGAAAGTGTGTTCTAATTTCAGACACAATAAGTCAATAACATATCATATTTATGTAAGGATACTACCATGGATATAAAGGGTGTACGGCTTGGTGGAGTCCCTGGAGCAGGTGGGTTCGATGATGTTTTTGCTGTCACATTAGGAGGAGAGTCCAGTCACAAAGTGACCAAAGCATGGAACTCCCTCAATGTCCTTGCCTTGTTAATCGGAGAAGATCCTCGTGGTGTCTCTTTAGAAACCGCCGACCCAAGGACTAATGAAACCGCCGACCCAAGGACCCAAGGACCGATATCGATCTCTTATGGCCCGTTCTTCTCATGGAATTCCCAAGGATTTGGGCTTACGGATTCCGTAAGCCCATGTTCTTTTCATGGAACTGCTGATTCCTTGGTTATGTATTCCGGGCGGTCTGGGCTTAGGAATTCCGGGTCAAAACCTCGGAATTCCTTAAGCCAAGAAGGCTTGAAATTCGGATTTGATGACCGAATGACGATTATGCCCTCCACTATTTCTCGAATTCCCGAGCGTGCCCCTGCTGCCCTAATGGACTGATGGAGCTGTCTTCTCCTCATGTTGATGGAGTTGTCTTCTCCTCGGACCGAAGCAGCCTTCCTCCTCTTCTTAAGTGATGAACCTCCCAACGTCTTCACCGAACCCATAATCGATCTGGGTTCGTGATGAACCCAGAATCGAATTCTGGGTTCGTGATGAACCCAGAAGTCGATTCTGCGTTCGGTGATGAACCCAGAATCGTTCTGGGTTTGTGATTTGTGCTGTTTGTTTGTGATTTGTGTTGTTTGTCTGTAATTGATGTTGTTTGTCTGTAATTGAAGATGTGTTTGTGCTGATTTGTTATTGATGCGTAAGATGTGTTTGTGTTGTTTGTTTGTAATTGATTTGTGTTGATTTGTTATTGATGCTGTTTGTTTGTTTGTCTGAAACAGATGTTCGAAAATTTGTGTTTGTTTGTCTGCAATACTTGTTTATTTCATTCATGTGAAATAAACAAGTTTCTGTTAGTACGTGTTGCTGCATCATCAGATGCTGTGAAATAAACAAGTTTCTTTTTCCTTCTCGGTATCTTCCTCGCTGTAATTGATGCTTTCGTTTCAATTGATGCACTTACTAGTCTATATATGTGTGCTCTGTAAAGTGCACGGTTTAAGTGCCTTTCTTATTTTTACAGCTTTTAAACCCTTTAAAACCGATTGATTAATAAGAAGCTACGAATTTATCCCACTAATCTGTTTGGAAGAGTGTCTCTCTGGTTACGGTGTCAGAATCAGAACAATACACATAGAATTCAAATTTATCTGGTGAGGAATTCTAATGTTATCTTCTGAAGCATTAATTCCAAGCACAAAATCTTTCATCCAATGTGCTGTATTTGTTTGCAATCTGTTGATCCTCTGATATTATAGTTAATGGAATTTCCCATGTATCTTCCTGAATAAACTAGCTTGCTACTGGATTTGTGTTTCTTTTTTGTTCCGTTTACTGTCATTAAACCAATACCCATGAGCTGTTGCACTACTGCACTGTATACTTCATGATAAGAGTGTGCTATGAAATTACAGAACCCTTGTTTCCCCTGTTTCTTATTTTCATTGGATGCTGACAACAACTTTTCTCATCGACAACACATTGTTCTGGAAGTACTTAATGTATGCTGCTGCAGGTGTCTTTGACATAAGAAACACACAGCTGGTAAACCCATTGGTTTTGAAATATTGCTCCTTATATATGCCTCCCTAAACCATAAAATAATTCCTCCTGTTTCAATAATAATCTGGTTGTTGTTGTTGGCATGCATTATTCAGCCAACTTGACCCCTAGCTTGGTGGAGGCAGTTCTCCTCCCTCTATACTTACTAAATTATGTTAATTGTTTATCCAATATGACAGACACCTCAACTGTTTGCTTCCCTATAAACATTTTTTGTATGATGATATGTTACTACCGCTCTGTGAAATGCAGCAATTGGAGTCACAATTACCTTCCTTTTGTTCACCTCTGGTCGTCAGTGAGAGAGATCTGCAACTCGAGTTGTGCATCATATCCAATATCATAAGTACTTCAACAATGAGTATATCAATGTTGCTAGGACCCAACTGCAGAAGTAGAACCCAATATGTTTATAGTTTGTTGTCAACTGAAATAATGGTTCCTTGCTCAACTCATGTGTTTGAAGAGCTTGAAAGCTTCGTTCTCTGAATGTAACTTTTATTTTTTTGGCCGAAACTGAATGTAACTTTCAAGCTTAATAAAGCTTTTGGTTTTGTGAATGTAATGTTTTTGGTTTTGTGAATGTAATGTTGAAAGCTTGAATATAACTGTTAGGTGCATGAATTATAAAAATATTATTTGACATTGTAATTTATATTTTTTGTAAAAAAAAGTTAAGAAATTTCGTATTTAAAAAAATTAAATAAATAAAAATTTCGTTTTTTATTTTTTATTATTATTTAAATAAACGTTTTTAATATTTTTAAGTTTTATAATTAATTAATACAAATTATTTTTATTATATACTATACATATACAAAGAGGGGCAAATATGTCATTTTACCACATTCCATTCATTTTCCGTATACAATTCCACCAAAAAAATAACAGAATTCCTTATTCCATTCAACTATTCAACCAAAAAAACAACTTCATATTCTTAACTCTTATTCCTTATTCCCAATTCCTATTCCCTATTTCGTATTCCGTATTCCGAATATCGTGAAAGAAACGCCCCGTTATAGTAATTTCCCGATCGTAAATCCTGGATATGTATTTAGTGTAAGTGTGGCAGTCCCGGCACATTCTCAAGTTCCTGGTGATTCTAAGGGGAGAACCTTGATAAATATGGATGAGTGCAAAAGCTACTGCAAGCTTTTGGCTGTGGCCTCTCAGTCTCTGTTTCTTCTCTTCTTCATCTCCATCAATCGTCACCACTAATGTATCAGGTGAGTACTGAGTACCCTTCAAACTTTAATTGCCATTCCATTTGGTGGATCATATCATGCACCCCATCGCATTGTGGAAACTTCTTGTCTTGAGACCGCCATCTCATCTGTCGAAAAAGGGTCGAATTCCGACACGTGGAAATAAATGAACTGCTCCTGGATTTCGTTCTCATCCATCACTATGTTGAATTCTTTGCTAAGCTCAGGGACAAGATCAACATGAGGAAGCTGCTTCAGTTCCAGTTTGTTGTTCCTTGGAGTCCTCGTTTTGCGAGTGAAACCGTGGTGCAACGCTGGCACGGTACGGTGTTGTCGACAAATTTAGGGTCTGTCAGATCACCGCTGCCTTTAGACGATGAAGTCTCTAGGCGGACCCTCTCGTGCTTCCGATACAGCTGGTTAGCGCAGTGAACGGAGGAGTCGCAGCCCTGACAGAGAAAGGTGTCGCAACCCTGACGGCTGACAGAGAAAGGGCAGTTGCGTGTCTTTTCAACTTAAGTAAAGGCACGTGCATGACATATGTTCGGTTTACCGTCTGGAATAAGCGGTCTTATGACGGAAAGAGGAGATTTTTAATTTCGTCCAAACATTATGACTAAAATTTAAAATTTTAAACATTAAGGAGATTTTTAAATTCGGTCCAAACATTAGGGGGCAAATTTACAATTATCCTTTTTTTTTAAAATTCATTCAAGTTTGGTTCGAAATTAATTATTCTTTTATCAAACAAATATTTTTTTTTTCTTAAAGAAAAATTGAACTGATCTGTTTCAATTATTCCAATTGCGTATTAAATTGAAGTTTCAAGTAAGATAACGTTCATCTTGATTTGGTTTGAACCCTTTAGCTGAATCATTACAAGAAAGGTTCGAGAGTTCAGTGATCATTGCATAAGTCATTCATACCAAACGTAAGTCAAATTGTATCCTCCACTTCCAGTCACAAACAAACTCACTTACAAAGTGTCACTCCATCAGATGATAACACAACCAACGGTCACACACACACACACACCTCTTTATTACTCTCCAAGCACAACTCTTTTAGTATATATAGGAAATAGGAAACGAGTAACCACAATCACATAGACATACCCTGCTGCTAGACCTTATGTGGTGAGGATTGGTGGCAAGTAATCGGACCTTGTCCCAAGGATTCGAGCCTTGGTGTCTGGGAAGTGCTCAAAGCCAGGCAATTCGGTTACAGTTCCATCACTGCTAACACCAATAGGGTAGCGAAGGAGGTGACCTGGCAAATCTCTCTCTAGTGTCTCACTTGAGTAGAGGTCCCAGTACTTGTCAGCAACTCGGTTCACCTTTTCAACACATTCCACATTCTCAGGCTGAAGGAAGGAATCATCCAGCATTCCAAGGTGCTCGTACCACAGGGACATCCGGAATCCATGGATCTGACCTCGAGATGGCTCCTTGGACCCAAGGTGATGAGGTTGGTAGCCTCCCATAGCGATCTCAGAATCTCTGGCTCCGTCCATTGATCTCTGGTTGATGTTCGCCGAACCAATAATGATGTACTCATCATCAACTGAACAACAAAAAAGTAAAACATATGTAGTAGTAGTATTAGTCACAACATGATATATATTTAGTTTGAAGGGGTTAATATAAATTAATTAGCTTACCGATCATCATCTTGGCATGGACATAGATCATGAAGCGGCGAGCTTCCTGAGCTCTCAAGTAATCGGAATTTGGCTCGGGCTTCTCCGAGGGTTCATACTCCCCGCTCCGCTTCACCTCACGGTTGCCAAGGCAGAAAAATGTTAAGTAGTTTCTTGGGTCCTCATCCACGCCCTTAGCCTTCAAAGCTTGGATGATGTCCTTATACATCATTTCCAGGGTTCTCCTCTGCCAATCCAGGATCGCCTGCACTGAACCACTCTCAGGCATACCTTCAGGCCACATAGGGACCACGATATAGACAGTAAATCTCTCCCCAGCCTCGATCTTACTGCATATCTTAAGTGAAAGCTCTTTCGGAATCAAATGCAAGGCGTTGATGTCTTCGGGTTTGATCCCTTCAGGGGCCCACCCGAACGAGCTTCCCAGAAAGTATTGATTTTCAATATAGATGAACTTCTTTGCGCGGCGGATTGCATTGACATAAGCATCTTGAATACTCCTATCGATGATATTGTCTTTTCCACTGACAAGACCAGCACGAGCGGCTTCTTCTGGAGTCTCAGGGAAGCCGAAGGCAGCTCCACCATCGATGGACCGGAATAATTGGACATGCCACCTTTCTGGATCGTTCTCGAACATAACTGGAGATGGAGGAATGATGCTGCTGCTGAGCTCTCTCAAAGAAACAAGCACGTCCTTTCCTCCCTGCTTTCTCCACCGCTGCTCAAAGTTGTAGAGCACATCCCAAGCAATGGGACCTTCTAGCCTAGAGTGGATGTCGTGCCATGGTTCCCGGGGCCCACCTTTGGTGATGGAAGTATTAGCAAAGTTTGGTTGGTGGAAATCGTCGTGGTGAGCTGAGTCCAGTGTCCTGAAAAGGGAATGGAAAGGGGTATCGTAGCGTCCATCGCACAGATCGATTCCTCCAACGAAACTAACAATCCTCCTCTTTTCAGATCCACCTCCACTCGGCATCTCGGCGTCCACCACCACAATCTTCTGGTGATGAGTGAACATGGTGGAGATCTGCAAGTCCTGAACAATGCTTCCACCATCGTCGGGATTTCTTGGGCACAAAACACAGTTAACCTCAGTATCTTGGAAGTAATGCAAAGTGTCCTCATCGTGGGTGGCCATGAGACCGTCCCTTTTCAGTATCCCAACGGAGGTTCTGTCGTCCCACACAAGCATCAGAACCCTAACGCCTTCAGTTGCCTTCTTTTTCAGCAGTTCACCGAGACTAATATCTCCCCCAGGCTTCGGCCTCCTCGAGTCTCTAATGAGACTGATTTCAGTATACACAGACCAACCAGTAATGTATATCAAGTGTTTTGCATTAGTGATTGCATCAAATATATCCTCCCAACACCTGTGGGGTTCATAGTACTTGCCTCCAGCAAGAGGAATCTTGGGGACGAAGTTATCAGGGACATGAGCATCTTGATACAATGAAACCTTACACCCTTGTCGCTGAGAGAAGAACGTGTATGGAACTCCCGGAAACTTGGCACTCCTGATTCCCTTTGACCAGTTACGGTCAGTGGTGACATCGAAATATTGTAGCTTCACATGAATTTTTGAACCTACATCAATGGGTTTTTTATCTGCATCCAAGATTTCAACCCACCTGTCAACTACTTCCCCAGTTAGAAGATCATCAACGGGGACGTAGGCTCTTCCGATTAGGGTCGCGCCAATGGGGTTGTCGTCCTTCACGGTGAAAATAACATCGGAAGCCATATGGGCGCAGTAGATGTGGAAAGATTCGTACCATCGGGGGTTAGAATGATCATTCTGCAGTATTCTTGTCCGACCAACTCTAGCCTTGCCTAGATCAATGGTAGCATAGAGTTTGGTAACTCCCTGGCCGAATCCAACCGTCTCTTCGATGTTCGCTACAAGCTACAACAACACGTTTATAACCATCAATTGCTAAATTACTATCAACCATTGATCTTTTCACTCATTTGACATTTATTTTCTCATATACTAATTTTTTTAAAGATAAACTTAGCCTAGGTAAGCAAACCTCATACAAAAAATACTCGAATAATTCAAGGAAACGATTAAGTTACAAGCTTTCAAACTGTCTGGATTGTTTCTCTCACACCATTGAAAGCTATGTACCAAAATTTTAAGCAATTTATTCATATTATCTGAAATAAAGAAAGGATATAGACCATAATTTCTGATAATAAATAATAAGTGTATAAACAGAGGTTACCATTGACCAAGACCAGCCAACGGAAAGAAACAAAAAAATGCAGAATATATAAAAGACACTTACAGAAATCCCAATGACAATTTTTTATTGTATGGAACAATATTCGAGTCCATGGTCAGCGCTACCTTTTTTCCAGAATAATTCATTTCATCTGACTAAAGAATTGCTCACGATGCTAATCGTGCGCTCCAATCTAGATACATAATGACCCATTTATTAATAAATCAAGAATAGAACGGGGGAAATCTATACATTAAGCAGTTGACTCTATATTCTTTTTATAAGTTACCCACCAAAATTATTACACCCAAATGAAAAACGAAGGCACCCAACCAACCAATTGTATAATTTTATTATACCAATAAAGAAGAGAATTTTTTTTTGTCCATAAAAAAATATATATTAATTTTTACAATTTTAAGGTTAATTTGCTGTCGTTAGAACTTAAGAAGATATAGGTTCTCTCTTTCTCTTGCTCATAGTCACAGTATATTCTAATGAACATCTGATCCACAGATCCAGATTCCAATAGACAAAGTCAACCTTCTTTCTATCCAGAACATAATCAACAAAGACTTTTCTCAAAAGATATGAAACCCTGATTGTAAAATTGAGATTACCCTGCGGAAGAAGTGATGACCACTGGTTTGAAGCTTATCCACCTCGTAGATCGTGGCATGGAGGGTCCCGTGAAGCAGTATCTGAGCCATTTCTAACCTATTGAAACGCAACAGTACACAATACTCAGAATCACCCAATTTAAAGCTCAAATCAACTCTAAAATCATCGATCAAATCAACAGCTAAACAACTTTAAGATGCTTCAAGCTGTGATCCGCACAGAATGAGCTCAAAAACATGAATAGATCTGAAACAAGATGAACTGGAGGAGGAAAGAGTGTCAAGGAATTTACTGGGATAACAGACAGTGCCGATTAATCTGACCCAGAACGAAGATGGAAAAACGGAAGGATCGGTCTAATACTCTCAAGACGCATGAAGTATATGTAGTACTTAGGATTGAAGTTCACCGTTCACGTTGATCCAATGGCAGAGTGATTGGAAGGTTAGAGAGAGAAACGACGTGGGAAAGGGAGATATTATCATATTATCCATTATTAAATTTAGATGTCAACCTATTTAAGTATATTCCTACTCGGTGTAAAATATGATTTTGTCTTCCTAAAATTATGTCGATTTTTTAAATTTTTTCCTTAATGTTTAGATTAAAAAAAAATTCTCCTATGTTTGGCAGAAGTAAAAATTTGTCGCTTCCCTCAATTTTTTTATTCAAATTAGCTTCGAAAATTACAAAAATAGTAGAAAACTTTCAAAAATATCAAAATTTAACTCTTTCAAATGTTACAATTGAATCCCGTTTCGATTGAGGCTCGGGTTTGTGTCTTGACCCAGACCAGGCCCCCCTACTCATGCGGGGTCCGTCTAGGTCAAGACCCAGACCTGAGACCCCTCGATTGGGGTTCAATCGAGTCTCGATCGAGACAGATGGGACAAAATTTCACTTTTTCCAAACATCAGGAGAAAAAATTATAAAATTTTAACATTAAGGGAAAAACTGAAAAACATATCAAAATTTAGGGGACAATGTCGTATTTTACCATGATAATAATATAACTATTTTAGTTTATGTAAAATTTATTTTATAATTTTTCATCTAAGTGATTTTTTTTGAGTAAGTATATATAAACTTTTATTTTAAAAAATAAGTATTTAAAAAAATATATTTTGAAATCTAAATATACACGCTTTAGAGGTGCGAGTTATTGGACGATTGACACCTTAGGGTATCGAGCTGTGTCATTTTGACACAATTTGCTAGTGGTACGGTTGGCATGAATCAGTTCGGGCATTAACCGGTTCGAGGTCGGGCCAGTTCAGAACCGTACATTTGGTAAAGGTATGGTTCAACCCCTTCAAAAGAATCACTCCAGATTTTGGTCGATTTATCGAACCTTATATGAACAGGTTTAGAATTTGTTCAACCAAACATTTTTATATATAAAACAAAATTTGTAAAAACTCCAATCTTGAAAGTTCTAGCAGAATATGCTTCTTCTTCAAGCAGAACACAAAGTCATAGTTGCAAAAAATCAAACTGAAATCCAAAAAAATCCAGCTTTCCACCACACGATCTAGTGAAGACGTTTTTAGCGGCATGAATGACAACTGTGCAGTTAACTAGCAATCAATTGCTGTAAATCTAGTAAACACAACTCGATATGGATTTTATTGACAATCTCAAATAAACAAGTAACACACAAGAGAATGAGATACGAAACACAACTGGTACTAGCAAAACCCAACAAATAAAGAAAACGAAATTATCAAAAAGTTACCAACCCATAACCCAAAAGCCCCACAAATCAACACATGCAAGTCTCGATAAATTGAAAATGACAGAAATTGTAGAATTTGTTGAGGGTTGCGGGACGAGCTCCTGTTGCGCGACGAACTTCCATTCAGACGGCTCCTCTTCGGCCACCTCTGGCACCAATCGACAAACCTATCGTCTGATTGTCGTCTTCAGAAATCAAAAGAGGAGATGTCTAATTGTCGACAAACCTGCCGTCTAATTTTCGTAAACAACAGTCAAAAGAATTTTTTAGTGTCTCCATGTCTACTCACCACCAATCGCCGCGTCGATTGTCGATGCCGAAGTCGGACGAACGACGAAGGAAGAAGAAGAACCAGTTGAAGAGAAGAAGAATGAGCCGTCTGAGGTTTGCCTGACGAAGGAAGAAGAAAAACCAACTGAAGGTCCAACCGTCTGGTCTGGTTTAGGAGTAGATATTTTAGTAATTAAATATAATATTATATTAAAATTGGTACAAAAAGTGGTTCGGTTTACCATTTTCAAACCGATGTTTTGTGGTTCATCAGAACCGCTCCATACTTTTGTTGAAAAATCGTTTGGTTTGTGAACCGGTACGAAAATGATCACGGTTATTCGAATTGGTAAGAGGCCTTCCCTCCCACTCTCACATTTTCCATCCTTTTTCTCCTCTCCATTTTGTTTTTCGACCGAACAATATTTATAAAAAAAATAAAGATTATTCAATCCGGTTCCATATAATAATAAACACTAATAATTGATAATAAACTCTCCCTTTTTTGTCAATCAATTCGTGTATTCGTTTCCCTGTCTCAGAACGAATCTTCCAAGTGACTCGCCTTCTCGTTCTTGCTAAGCTCAAAATGTTCCTCACCGTGGTGATGTTCTTCATATATGTATAGGAATATAAGGTATGATCTATGAATAAATAAAAAGAAAATAAAGAAAACGTTGTGACATCGTAAGTTCGACGGACCATGGTGCTAAATCTTCATGTCGGTCGTTGCCCAAGGTTAACAGAGCTAGTCGTCTGAATACGTGCACTCGCAACGAAAGACTTGGAATTGCACTTTGACGCTCAAGGTTTGATAGATGTTTTGGATGATTGAATGAGTTAGAACTAATCTCGGTATAAAATCTTAACCCAATATGGACACAAGTATATTTATGAATATAATCTACGAGAGATCAATATAAATAAATATATTTGATAAGGGATCAAATATGGATACATGTATATTTTATCCATATAATCCGTTAAAGATAAATATACATAAATATATTTGATCAGGATTCAAATATAGATGTATATTTAATGGATATAATCCATTGGAGATAAATGTATTTAGTAGGATTTTGAGCATAAACAAGGTTGTATCCAAAAATAGCTTTAAGAGGAGTCATTATTCAACAATTCTCCACTAATGATGACATAGGACACGGAAAGGAAACCTGAGCAAAATGAGAACATGTACTTAAGTGTTAATATCTTTCGATTTGAATTAACACATAGTGATGTGAGACAACAATCAATAATTCAATGAGTGAACGAATCTTGAAATATTCATCAAAATATAGTTTTATTGAGAGTCCCACAACACATACATCTCCTTAATATCAAAGTGTGAATTCCGCATATGTTTATACAACATACACAGGAAAAAATTTAGAATTTACGTCTACAACACACATATCCCGGAGAACCATCTCACACCTTGGCATTCGTGAGTGCTTTTAGGAAAATTTCCCAAATCTTTCCATAGAAGGTGATCTTCCCACCTTCACACTTAAATAAATGATTCCATCAAGCCCATCTCGATAGAACCACCAATTAGGCTATGAATATCATCAATTCAGTTTTTCCATCAAGTTTCGTCCTAATAGGACCACCCAAATCAAACTATGGATGATTTTTGGAACCGGAACCTACCCGTTTATTTTTGGAACCGGAACCTACCCGGAACCTGTTTGTAAAAACGGTTTCGGGTACCCTGTTAGGAACCGGTTGCTTTGCATCCTCGGTTCGGTTCCAGTTTGATACTGGTTCTGTTCCGGTTCAATTTCGGTTTGGTTCCGGTTCGATTCCGGTTTGGTACTGGTTATCATTGAAATTTCAGAAGCCCATCCTCAATCTGGGTAAAGGGAAGCACATCCTCAATATGGGTCACGACATCAAGGTCGGTACACCTGAGGAAAACGTTGCTCATTTTTTTCAAGTTGCAAAAGAAATTCGATACTAGGATTTGATTTTGAAGGATCATATATATATATCAGATTATTGAGAATTATGGTGTTTTTCTTAAGATGGTTAGTTGATGTGAAGAGTAGATTTAACAGCAAGAGAAGCAATTTGAAATGGTCACTGCATTATGATTAGTAGTACACACAACATAAAAGATGTTTCTTTCTTTGGTATACACCTTGTCGTCTAAGACAACCTCTCAAGTCGAAGCCGCTCCATTTCTTTCACCATTTGCCAATGTTCCATGGACAGGCAGGTTTCGCCGTAACTTAATGACATAAGGCGACCCATTGTCAGCAATCTGCGACAAAGCAGAACATGCATCAATATAAGGCTTGGTGTGTCTTCCATCAATAACCAAAAGAAAAGCACACTAAGTTTACGAACCTGCTAAAATCTTGACTGCCTAAGCTTTTATTGGCTTGCCTTGCAGTAACAAGATCGTTCTCTACCATCTTCTGCATCTCTGGTTCAATCGAATGTGGCGGTTCTCTAGCAGCAGACAAGTACCATCTTCATTCTTTGAAGAGAGGTAGAATGTTCTTCAAGAGAGGTAGAAGACCAAGACATACTCTGATAATGATAGAGGTTGCGGTTCTCTAGTATACTAGGGTTTCTATCTTTATATATATATATATAGAGAGAGAGAGAACCGATTCCGGTTCTGGTTACTTTAGGGTACCCAGATAGGAGAACCGGAACCGAATAAATAGGTTCTCAAATTTTTTTCCCGGAACCTACCCAATTTTTAAAACGTCTACCCGGAACCTACACGAAGTGTCGGTTTCGGATAGGTTCCGGGTCCAAATGGGTAATTTGCTCACCCCTAATTTAACCCCATCCCCATCGACGATTCGAGAATCAATTTTTTGATCAACCATTTGGTAAATAATTTATTTCTCAAATCTTATATATTCCAATACATTATTCTTGGCATACCTCAATAACTAATTGTGATCATATGAAAAGAAATATGAACAGTTCGTCTCCCCCACAATGGCACCTCTAGCAAGAGACTTCTCAAACATTCAGCTTCATGTCCTGTTAACTCAGGAGCAAAGAATTTAAATTCCATGGAGCGTGCCATGTCTGTCTGTTTTGAAGACTTTCACACTATAGCACCTCCACCAAAGTAAAAACATAACCATTAGTAAAATTTACTTCATCATTATCTAAACCTAGTTTGCTTCACAAATTCCTTTAAAACAACAGGAAATATATCAAAATGCAAACTCCAATTTATAATACCTTTCAAGTACCTCAACAAATGATGAAGAGTATTACAATGGTCACCACAAAGATTATGAGTTCACTTATAGTGTGCGCGGTGTTAGATCAAGTGTAGTTCATCAGGAACATCACTCTTAATAATTTCTACATACTCACTTTGTAAAACACCGGAATCTCTATTTTCTTGAGTACTACAGAAAAATCAATTATAAGGAGTACTCATAGGTAAGACGTCAAAATAATCAAACGTTTCTCAACATTTTATTTTGTTGATATAATGAGATTCACTCAAATGGAAAACATTTTCAGTCCTCTCGATTTTAACACCTAAAATCACATCAACTTCTCCAAGATCTTTTATTTTAAGTTGAGAAAACAAAATGTTTTAACATGTTTCACAACTTGCACAATAGTTTAAACACACATTCAAACACATGGTAACACAATATGATTCAATCATATTATAATTGACATACGAATCAAAGTATTCACTTTAAAACCATATTTTCAAAATGTCATTAAACTTTTCCATACCATTATTTAAGTGTTTGCACTAAGTCATAAGTGAACTATTTCACTTTATACACTTTATTTTACTGGCATGATATCACAAAATCACCAGATGCAACATATAGATCTTCACACCCAAATCACCATTCAAAAATAGATTTTTTTTACATCCATTTGATATACAATCAAATTAAGAATGGTTTGGTAATGCAATAAAGGGTTTTAATGGTTGCAATCTCAGTCGCAGGAGTATAAATATCAAAAATTAGTCTATACACCTTCTTTTGGGTGAGACATCTAATTAGTAGTTTAACCTTGATATTATCTTTTGTGCCATATGACCTCAATTTTTCTTAAAAATCACATTGCTACTAATTAGTTTGCATTATGCAGGAAAATAAATCGAGCTCCAAGTATGATTTGACGTGATGGATTCACATTGACTATTTATGACTTTTTTTTCTTTAAAAATTAGCATTAACAAAATTTTCATTGTTTTTTTATAGGTTTTAAAATTTTCCTCAATTGAATAAATTAATACAACTTATTCACTAACCATATCAACATGAAAGTCCTCACACAATAAAGTAATGATAAAATTCTGGACTATAACTAGCTTCAAATCTAAACCTCTTACTTCTTCTAGGTTCAAATTTAGCAACAGTGTCAGTTAGAAAGCTAGAAGAAAGAGCAAGAGCAATAAAAACAACATGAAATTTAACATGCAAATGGACATGTTCAATTGTAATATCAAAATAGAAAACATTCTTTAAGAATCCAACATCCTTAAATTCAATCATTGAAGAAATTTTTAAAGGCATGATGTTATACACAATTCTATTATGGGCATAACCAATAGAAACACATTCAACAATTATAAGTCCAATAATGACCCTTTTAAAAAACAGGTAATGCTATCTTTGTCAGACATCCACACATTTTCAAGTATTTCAAATTATAAGCTTTTCCACAATTCATGGGGTCTTATCTAAGATTCAGTGAAGTATCTTCGTTATAACAAATAGACAAAATAACTCATCACATGTTGTTAGATAAGTTTGAACAAGGAAGCATAATGCTCATAAACTTTTTAAGGACCTATTTATCCTTTCAATCATTCTATTTTGTTCAAGTATAATATTTTATCTATTATTCTCATAAAGAAAATCTTCCGAGAATTAGTATTTTATTCACATCATCTATCATACATGAACCTTTTTATTCATGTCTAATTGATTGGATGCACCATCTCTCTTTGTGCAATCATTCCCTTCTTCTTTTTCCATACATGTAATAAGAACAAGAAGAATTTGTTGTTAAATTGTAGGACTATAAGGTCTGATCTATGTATAAATAAAAATAAAAGGAATGAAAATAGGAAATAAAGAAAAGTTGTGTCGTCGTAAGTTCGACTGCCTTAACAACGAATTCGGCAGACCAGTGTGTTAAATCCTCATGATGGTCGTTGCCCAAGGTTAATATAGCTAGCCCTCCGATTACGTGCACTCGCAATGAATGACTTGGAATTGCACTTTGACGCTTGGGGCTTGATAGATTTTTTGGATGATTGAATGAGTTAGAACTAACCTCTATTTATAGGTATAAAATCCTAATCTAATATGGACATAAGTATAAGAATATAATCCACCAGAGATAAATATACATATATATATTTGATAAGAGATCAAATATGGATACATCTATAGTTTATCCATATAAACCGTTATAAATAAATATACATAAATGTATTTGATAAGGAATCAATTATAGATGTAAATATTATGGATATAAATATGTTTAGTAGGATTTTGACCATAAACTAGGTTGTATCAAAAAATAAGAAGAGTCATTATCCAACAATATGTGCCATCTCCTTAGATTTGTTTGATAACATTATGTGTGTCCGTTTCGACTTCCAAGTATTCCCAATTCCATTTGATTGTCATCGGATGCTCTCGAGGATTATTTGTGGCTCTAGGACTTCGATGTCTTCACTTCAAAATTTTCGGTTCATTCCCCCCCCCCCCCCCCCCCCCCCCCCCGCCGGTACCACGTGAGTCCTTGGGCACCACACTTATACCTCTCGTTTTTGTTATGGAACACCACAACACATCGTAGTTCAAATTGATTACCTTGTTCGATGGACGTTTCCAAATTAGTTGGTTTGGTGTTTCCCTTGTGGTGTTCATAGAGGGTGTTTGGTTCATGAAATAACAGAAAACCTTAGTAGTGATTGTGAAGTTTCGAAAGAACCGAAGAGTCAAAAGGGAGATCTTATACTGACGGAAGAAATAGAGTATTGAAAACGTAAATTGCATTTATGAAGGTAGGGTTGCTGCCTTTAAATAGGAGCACAGGTTTACAAATTTACAACGAGGTCCAAAAGAATATCTCAATACTAATTAACCCTTACAGATAAAACTAAGCCCTCAACTAAATATAATGTACAATAATGACCTAATTTTATGGAATGTTCAGGTTGTAATTTGATACTCCTCCTCATGTTGACATCCTAGAAAATATGTCTATCAATCCTAATTTGGCTGATAAATAATCGTGTTGAGCCTTCCCAAGATCCTTTGTGAATATATCTACCAACTGCTCTTCGGATTTTACATATTCAGTCTTGATTGTACCTGCATTTATGTGTTCTTAAATAAAATGACAGTCAATTTCTATGTGTTTGGTACACTCATGATACATAAGATTAGCAACAATTTGTATTGCAACCTTATTATCACAATATAAGTATGCTGGAGGTAAATTAGAAATTCCTAACTCTTTTATCAAACCTTTCAACCAAATAACCTCTGATACTGTTGATCCCATGCTATAGTATTCCACCTCGACTGATGACTGGGAAACCGTAGTTTATTTCTTTACCTTCCAAGAGACTAGTGAGTTACCCAACTTCACAAAATATCCTGAAATTGACCTTCTAGTTTCTAACAACTTCCCCAATCAGAGTCACAGGAGACAGTTAATTTAGTGTTAGGATCCGAATTTAATAAAATACACAGCCCTCGTTGATTTTTGATATATCTAATTATCCTACATATAGAACTCAAATGAGATGTTTTTGGATTATGCATGTACTAACTTAAATGCTGAACTGAAAAACTGATATCAAGTCTAGTAGCAGTTAAATACAATAACTTTCCTATCAGTTTTCTATAAAAAGTGGGTTCAGATATAAGGGTATCATCAGAATTCATCCCAAAATTATCATCATATCCTTTAGTTGTCAGCTTGAGATTATGTTCCATAGGAGATTTATTGGGTTTACCCCCTAACAATCCAACTTCATAAAGAGTTCAAGTGAGTATTTTCGTTGGCACAAAAAGAGACCTTTTTCAGATCTAGCAATTTCTATACCTAAAAAGTACTTTAACTCACCCAAATATTTCATCCTAAAATTGTTTTGTAAGGTTGTTTTTAACTCTGCAATAAGTGACTCACTATTTTTAGTAATCACAAGATCATCAACATATATTAATAATGCAACAATCTAAGAACGTTGCCTTTTTGTAAAGAGAGAATAATCATATAAACTCTGCTTATACCCATTTTTAATTAAGGCATCTATAAGCTTAACGTTCCATTGTATTGAGGCTTGCTTCAAGCCATAAATGGATTTTCGCAAACAACAAACAAGATTGTCATCCTCCCCCTGTTTGCGAAAACCCGAAGGAATCTGCATGAAAATGTCTTCGTTAAGGTCGTCATGTAAGAAATCATGAAATACATCCATTTGGTATAATGGTCAATTACACTTAGTTGCAACATATAATAAAGTCTGGACAGTAACCATTTTCGCGACAAAGGAGAAGGTGTCGGTATAGTCAATCCCTTCCTGTTGGTTAAATCCCTTTGCTACAAGGCGCGCTTTGTATCTTTCGATAGAACCATCAGAGATGTGTTTTATTTTATAAACTGATTTACAACCGATTGTATGTTTACCAGGTGGGAGAGAAACTAGTGTCCAAGTTTTATTTTCTTCAAGAGCTTTTATTTCAGTTTGCATGGCATCCATCTATCCAATTAATATCTTTAGCAGCATCAACATAGTATTAGGCTCACGAATTTTATCGAGTGATCGAATATAGTTCTTATAGTTTGGATGGATAGAATTATAGCAAACATGTTTCTCGATTGGGTAAGCCACAGAGGTCCTAGACATCACATAGTCCTTATGCCATGAGAGTGCTCTAGTTGGTCGGGCAGACCTTCTTGGTTCATCATTAGGTACCAGTGATTTGTTTTGATCATCATAACATATGGAACAACATCATTAGAACTCAGAGCATTTACGGAACCAACCTAATCATCCCCAGTCTCAGGTGATTCGGAGTAGTCGAACACATCATTGACCGAGTCAATGTGTTCATGGATGAACAACCTATCTTTACTCGCATCTGTTTTTTTGAAGGGAAATATATCCTCTAATAACCTGACATCTCTACTCACAAAGAACAGTTTAGTATCTAAATTAAACAAGTTGTATCCCTTTTTTGTTAAAGAGTAACCCATCATAACACATGGAACAACACGTGAGGCAAACGTGTCCACATTAGGTATTATCTTGGCAAAACAAAGAGATTTGAATACACGAAGGTGACTAAGGTTCAGTTTTTTACCAAGCAACTTTTCATGAGGAGATAATCCATTCAACACAGCTGTAGACATCAAATTTATTAAGTAACAAGCAATTAAAATGCAATCACCCCTAAACCTAGCATGAATGTTACCTTCTATTTTAAGGGCTCTAGTGACTTCAAGGAAGTGTTTATGTTTTCGCTCCACTACTGTGTTTTGTTGGGGAGTATATGGACAACTACTCTCATGAACAATTCCTTGATTTTTAAAAAGAGTGGAACATTGTTCATTAAAAAAATTGCGCCCATTATTTGATCTTATCCGTTTCACATATCTATTAATCTGATTTCTAATCAATATCAAGAAATGTTTAATAACTACTATAACATCATATTTAAAACTAAGCATATAAGTCCAAGTAGTTCTAGAAAAATCATCAACTATTGTAAGAAAATACTATTTGTTGTCATATGTGGCCCTATGATATGGACCCCAAACATTCAAGTGTATCAGTTCGAAAGAAAAAGATGTACTAGAAGTACTATTAGGAAAAGACAGACGATGTTGTTTCACTAAAGGACATATCTGACAATCAATCACACATTTATTCTAAAAAGAAACTGTTTTGAGAAAATTTATTTTTCTTAAAGTTTGAGCTGAAGCGTGCCCTAATCGCCCATGCCATAATATGGACTGGGGTGGGTAGTAGAGTGAGCTTGTAAGGCAGTAGATGGACTAGAAGGCTTGAAAAGATAGAGACCTCCAGCTTCTCTACCAATCCCCAAGACCAGTCTACTGTAAAGATCATGCATAATTGTAAACTTAGAAACAAAGCTGGCTGAACATGATAAATCTTTAGTCAATTTAGCTATTGACATCAGGTTATGTATAAAATCTTGTAGGTATAAAACATTGGTCAAAATTTTTGAATTCCCAAGAACAAAATCTCCAGTTTTAAGCACCTTTGAACATGACCCATTTGGTAATTGAACATTGGAGCCACTGTTTTTAAAGAATTTAACCAATCTGATCTACATGTTATATGATCAGTGGCTTCAGAGTCCAATATCCACATATCATTATTATAAAAAGAAGAGTTTGTATTGACAATACCTGTGACATTCACTCTACTTGTGGAGAACTCTTTCTGCTCCTTATACATGCTCAGCATCTGTGAGATCTGTTCCAGAATCTCGGTGGTGATCATGGAAGGTTCAGTGTGCGACATCTCAAGGGGAGTACTACATCTAGTGTCAACATACTCTCGTGTAGAGCAAATGGAGGGATGGTCCGATCTAAGGGCAATATTGGTCTGGGGTCCTTTACCTAGATCTAAGGGCACTTGAAAGGCACTAGTGGAGTACATATTCCTAGACATTAGTTCCCTTGACACTGAGTTCATAATCCAAAAGAATAGTAAAGCATCACACCTATCCCAAATCTAGTACAAGCTAGGGTCATAGTTTTCTCTAAGGCAAGTTCCATCTATGAAACCTAGTTTGCTTTTAGCCATTAAGGATATATACATGGCACAACTCCAAAAGGATTAGGTATCGAGTCCAATTAATTTTTCTGAAATGAGGGACAGACCAGGGGTATCGGGAGGGTGCAAAAACAGAGGATGATTGAGATCAATCATTGGTGTTGTCAGAGTTGCTATGGTCTGAAGACCGGTGGCTCCGATTTTGGCATCAGTAGTACAAGAGGACGATGAAGCCATTGAACATAGATATCAAACAAGCTTTTAGGTGATCAAGAACAAACAACAATAGGAGGCTACAAAACAGTAATCAAGAATATAAGATTACTTGTTGAAACATAGGCAACAATCAATCAAACATGAGTCTAACTATGCATGCTAGAACTTGATTACGACAACATATATATCCACAACGTGTGACTAAAATGATATTTCAATATGAACTGATATACTACATATTAAAATCTCAGAGTTTTATAGAAACAAAAGAGAAAGAAAAGAGAGAAGATCTATTCAATCTAAACATAGATATCATAGATCTACAATAAAGAAAGGAAAAACATCATGAAAAGCTTCGCATGATACTAGATCTGTGAAGTTAATAGACAATAAGCACTAAACATTATGATTTGAACAAACAATGAAAAATCAGATAATATGTTCCATAAAGAGTCAGATCCACAAGAGGAGTTAAGGACAATTAAGCTTACGTTTCAGAAACAAGATAATACGGTAAAGAAATTCACAAAACTTTTAGATTCATAAGTATGAACAAAAGAAGGAACATATGTGTCTAAAGGAAGCATAAGATACATAAAAAAAATTCAGATCTACAAGTTCGAACAAGAATACAACAAAAAACGGTTGATAAACTTATAGATCTGTAAGTAAAAACGAAGAAACAACACATGCGCCTCAAGGACGTTCAAGATACATCAGAAGCATGTTTATACAAGTGTGAATCCTTATGAGAAACAATGTATGAAGACGATTCACGAACATATTTTTTCCACTAAATAAAAAACACGCAAAAGAATCACAAAAAACTTACGGTAAAGATGTAAAGTAAGAAGTTAGAATCGTTATACCGTAGGATGATGAAGACGAAGTGTTTCAGAATCGGAGATATGCGTCAGAGCACCCAGGGCTCTGATACCATGTGAAATTTCGAGAGAACCGAAGAGGCAAAAGGAAGAGCTTCTACTAACGGAAGAAAGAGAGTATTGAAAACGTAAATTGCATTTCTGAAGGTAGGGTTGGTGCCTTTAAATTGAAACACAGGTTTAGAAATTTACAACGAGGTTCAAAAGAAGACCTCAATACTAATTAACCCTTACAGATAAAACTAAGCCCTCAACTAAATATAATGTACAATAAGGATTTAAATTTATGGAATGTTCAGCTTGTAATTTAATAGTGATCTCTACCAGATTCGGTTGCTTCGACTCAAAAGTCCACTCTTTCATTGTGCTCGCCCTCGATAACTTTGGTCAACTATCCATGCTTCTAAGCAAACCATCTCGTCCATGCACATTGTAATTGCATGTGCTCTCTTGTTTCTTTGTCCTTGCACATAGAACATTCGGGGTCGACGTGCATTCTCCTACGTAAAAGGTCATTCTGGACTCCTAGTGAGTTTGACAGTGTTGGAATATATTAAATATGAAATCGTTTAGGGCACAATATAAACATGTATTTAAGTTACCTCCTTAAACGATTGCGCAAATTTGGGTTCAAATCGAACTCATAACGCGAATCTGGGTTTAGTTCGAACTCAAATATGCAAGGTTAAGTTCGAACTAAATTCAGAAACACGAATTTGGGTTCAGTTCGAACGTAAATTTCCAAATTTGGGTTTGAATTGAATACATATATGCAAATCTGGGTTCGAAGTCAACCCATATCTTCAAATTTGGGTTCGAAACCATATTTCAAATTTAAATCGAGGAAGGTGAATTCGAAGATGAAGGATATGTAGTCATTTTTTCGCATAAATATTTTTGTATTCGTTTTATCATATTTTGAAACACAAGTAAATTGTGTACAAATTTCAATTGTTCAGTCATATACATAAGTGATTGTTGGAAACGTTTATTCCAAATAATTACTAATATGAATAACAACATATTTCCGATGAATTCATTTTGCATTATTTGTTTAATTAATTATAAAACTGATTTAATAAAAATATAGCATACATAATAATTGTAAAAAGATATACTACAAAAAGTATTCACTGGTTCATAAAAGCATATCGCGTATTCTATAGCAAAATTCCAAAAAGTTATTTTGTGAAACGAATCTTCAAAGCACCAATAAAATATATGCTCTTTGCGCAGTAAATAGTAAATTTATTTTATTTTTCATAGAAGATTATAAAATTTATTCACTTTAGTCTTTAAATAATTTTTTTCCCGTTTCATAAAATAAGTCTGATATGAAATATATTTAATGGAAAAACTAATTAAAAATAGATAGTTAATTTATGAAACAAAAAATAAATAAATTTAATTATTCAATAAAAATTAGGTATTTACATTGAAAAAATAATCACTTAATCATTGGTTGACAATAAATGTAATAGGCAAATATCATAATAAAATTATATATAATGAAACTACTTATATATTAATGGTAAAATTATACATATATAAAAATAATATAACCCTAAATATTAATTATTATTATTATAATATAGTGATGCATTAATAATCTAGTGATTTTTAACAAATATAAAAGTGAAAAGTATGAAAAACGACCCGGATGGTTTTTTTTTTTAGCAACTGGACCCGGATGTTTTTTGTCGCAATTAATAAGTGTCGTATGTTTCATTTTGTTTGTAATACCACCTTCCGTCAATTTGACCGGTTAATTGTCATGTGCCTTGCACGTGACACCGTTAAATTTGAACTGAGTCGTGTAAAATGACAAGTATGCCCCTGGCATCCCATCACCTTCTTCCTTCGGTTATATATTAGTATTCCCTCCCCAAATCCCCAAAATCCATCACCTTTAAACTGAGATACTCACTCCCTCTCAAACTCCCCTGCGCCGAGACCAATCGAGACCTCGTCCAAACGCACTCCCTCTCAATCTCCACTGAACCCCCACTGTGCCGACTGTGCTTGTGCTGTTCGCGTCCCCGAGACCTTGTCCAGACGCACCGATTGCTGCTGTTGTTCTCCCCCGACTGGTGCTGCTTGCTTCTCCGATTGAAGGTTCGTTCTTTCTCCATGTTCTTGCGTCTCCGATTGAATGTGTTGTTGATGTTCGTATTTGCTGCTGGTTTGCTGTGGGTTCACTCGTGGTTTTACTGTGGGTTCGTATTTGTTGTGTGTTGTCCGAATTTAGAGTTTCCTCAATTGTTGGTGTTTTCCGATTTCTTGCAGTGTTGTAGGTTGAAGTTTTGATTTCTTGCCCGAAATCGTAATAGACAAGAAGCGTGTTTACAGTTTCTCAATTAACTACGAAGGAATTTTTGTCGATGGAATTTGGGTTGGGAAAACGGAGGTCACCGACTTAACTGAGGACTTAATCACTTATGACACATTGGAGTTGTTTTTGGAGTACTACGGCTTAGTAACAGGTGGATGTATTTGCTATGTCTCCCTGGTTGTGCACCAAAAACGTCCGTGGAAGTGTTGAAATCGGATGCCAATGTTAGGGACATGTTGGAGAAACAGCATGGTTATTTGGATGTTACCGTGTTTATGTTGCCCCCGTTTAATCAATAGCTCGGATAGAAGAGGAGTTGGAAAGACAAGTGCCCATGCATTCAGCCCCCCCCTCCGAGAGACAAGGGAAAGAGTCCCATGGAGCCCGAGTTGGAGGACTACGGAGTATCTTCATCCGAGGAGACTGATTCATGGTCGGATGCGATATCCGACCCAAATTGGAAAGCCGGCAAAGATGACGGTGATGACGATGAAGAAGAGGCAGAAGTTAAGTCATGTGAGGGCATGAAAGGCGAGAAAAAGAACTTTTCGGAGGAAGTTGAACCCTGAGGTCGGACCAACCGAGCCGCAAATGGATGAAACACCAATGGAAGATGCCACCGCTGTGGAAATGGATGAAACACCAATGCAAGAGGCTCCAAAAAGAACACGACGGGTCAAGTTAAGTGTTCGAAGAGCCAAACCAAAGGTATGGATATAGGCAAGTACATCTAGTTTTAATTCTATGTTAATGTAACTAACTTTCGGTTATTTAGGTGGATCAACCAAGTACGTCGAAATCAGCCCCCATACAGCTGGATTCAGATGAAGAGGTGGAAAGGGTGGTTAGGTCAAGTGCCCCAGAGTTATCATCTTGTCGGGCTCTAGTGCTATCTCCTCAACCACTGAAGACTGGAAAAACAAAGATAAAGAAGAAGCAACCGAAACAGTGGACTCGCAGTTCACCACGTTTTGGAAGAAGATCAACCTAGTGAACTACTATAAATTATGTTGTTTTGTTTTGGGAAGGAATTTCCATTTTGTTGAACTGTTGGATGTTTAGGAAGTGTTAAAACATTCAGTTAAAGTAGGACACCTTTTGGTGCTTTTGTTGGATTACAGTTGGATTGTTGCCTAACAGTTCAATTTTGGGTCTGTCAAATACACAGGTCAGGTTGCCGATGTGTTCGTCCAAACATAATGGTGCAACTACACATAAATAGACAAACGTAAGGACTGGAAACATTACAGTTACATAAACTAGTAGGTCCAAACAATATTCATTAAACATACATAAAGGCCAAATAAATTACAAAGTAAAGAACGTCAAACTTAAAACAACTATCTGACTACATCTTCAACATAAGGGCAACAACAACAACTAAGAATGCTGTCACAGAACTGCAGCTGCTGCAGAGCAATTTCAATGTTCAATTCGATAGTGCCCAAGAACTGCAGCTGCTCTCCTTCTGTGGATCTGCGTCGATCTGCCCAATCAAAGAAGTCACAACCACTCTTCAAAGAATTGGAGTGCTGCACAGAATGAAGAAGAAATTAGGGTTTCAAAAAACCCTAAAATTGAAAAACGGTACACAATCGACCGTACCTTCGAAATTAAATCAAGTAATTGACTTCATTACCTGGTTCGAACGTAAGACGGGCTGGAATTTGCCAAGGGAGAAGTGGGAAGAGTTGGGACATAAGGATGAGTGAGTTTGCAACTCGTTCAAACGTTTCTCAAATAAAGGATGAAATATACATGCTAGGGGTATTTTAGGTATATATCATTGTGATTACATCACGTGCAAAACATGTGACTTCAAATTGACGGAGTATGAACCACCGTGACGGAAAGGCTGACTTACCAACAACTGCAAACATATGGGTGTAAAGACAAACTATATGGGTGCAATTACCAATCTGGCGAAACATCCGGGTGGTTTTTCATACTTTTCCCAATATAAAATGAAAAATTAGAGAACTAAATTTGTGGAAAATATATTAACAATTATTTTCTTGAAAGAGAAATAAGTGATAAATTAAGATAAAATAAAATGATTTTTAAGATAGAATTAGGAGCTTATAAGCAATCTAAACTTGTCCACCTAAGCAAAAATGTGAGATCGCAGAAGTATTTGTAACATATGGTAGTGTTGGACCAATCAAATCGAAGAAAATAAAATCTCATTTTGCTTACTTGTCAACATATTATGTCTCTTAGCCAAATTAATATATGCTAGATATCTAGTATGTGCATTGTGTAATTAGTAGTATCTTATATGTTTTAATATTTTTATGTCTTATATTTAATATAAGTTATTTTTTATGGTAGTATTTAAATTATTTTTAAATGAATATACAATAAAATAATTTTCAAAAATAAATAATAAGTTTATTGTTATAAATTTTAAAAAGTTATATTTTTCATTGAATATACACTATAATAATTTTCAAAAAGTACATTATTATAAGTTTGAATTGTTTACAATAAAAATATTAACAAATAAAATGCAAGAAATAATTAATTACATAGATAAATTATATTATGAAATACAAAAAATATATATTATATTAAGTGTATTGGTTCATAAAATTAGTTTAAAATGCATGAGTCAATAATTAAAATTTATATTAACAATTAAAAATAAGATAATAATTAATACTTTTAAGTTGAATATTTGTATGACTTAATTTTGTGCATATGTTTACAAAAGACTATTAAAATTATTATTCCTATTCATTTATTTTAGTAATAATAATATATTATTTTTTTATTATATAAATATTATCTGAATAACTCAGAAATACGCTGAGTTATAAAATATTAAAAAAAAATTTTTAACAAAACTGTAAAATATATGTTAATGTCCATATAATAACTCTTAACTTAAATTTTATGGTTTATTACTTCTAGCAATGTATAGATAAATGTATTAGTATTTTTCTACCAATTGTAACAATATAATAAATGTGCATACTTGATATTCATAAAATATAATATTATATATTTTAGGGAAAAGTATGAAAACAATGTAATATGTTTCCCAAAGTGGTAAAAGCGACACAATGTTTGTTTTTGATGCAACATGTTTGGTGTTGTTGGTTTTTGATGAAGTTCGTTTGTGTTCGTTAAAAATTTCTGTTAACTCCTCACATGCCTTGCACGTGACCTCCGTTTAGTGTGAAATTTCTCAGATGCCCATGTCTTCTTTAGGACTGTTATATGCAGTTGTTTCCTCCCTGGTTGTTCTTCCCCTGTGACCTTTGCGAAGTGTTCTTCCCTCCGTTCAGTCAAATGTTCTATGGGTGTCTCAATTATAAGGTATGTTTGCGGATTTCTTTGGTTTTTAACCCCAATTGTAGTATCAATTTGAAAATTACTCCAAAATCTCTCTTTGAAACCCTAATCTTACTATGAAGAAACTTGATTGCAAAACCACAATTGTGACTATTTTGAGTAAGGTGACCCCCTCCCCAATGTACATTTACGGAAGGAGGCCCGTAACCAAATTCCGAGGAATGCATGTCAAGATCGAAGTCGAAGTTGTTCTTGTTCGTAGGAGGAAAATGATGTTGATTACTGATGTTGGAGTTCTTGTGGTATTGCTGTTTGCTGTAATCTTAAAATTGGTTACTGGTTTAAGTGTCTTTCGATGTGTATTTGAAATAGTATATTTGCGTAGAGGAGCGGATGTTGGTTAATTATGTTTATGTATTTGTTAGTATGTGATAATCTATGTTTTGTAAGTGTTGGTTTTTGATGAAAAACGTTTGTTAACAAATTGAAAGTAGATGTACTATGTTTTGATTTACTGGACAAAAGTCTTCCAATATAACTCAACTGAATTCCACATGCACTTCAAAACTTGTCTCAGAATACACACAGAACCAATGTCATTTCAACAGAACTACGTATTTCCAAAGTTAAGTGTCATTCATGTTTACAAATTACCAACTTACAATACCAAGTTCACATAAACCACAAAATATAACCTAACGCCTCCAAATGACAACATAAGCGATAACATCCAACATTTCAAAATGGCACCCAAAATGATCTTTGAGTGGTCAACAATGGAGAGCTTTTCATCTTTTGACTTTTTCATCATTTTCATGAAGTCCTCATCATTTTCATATTCCAAGGGATCTCCTTCATAATCAACATAACTATAATCTGATTCTGAACCCCCCTGCATAATTCTACCCATTGAGTAGCAGTACTAGTGTATGTTTGAGGTGACTAATCTCATTCTATGTGAACTCCGCACTAATGAGTCTTTGCTCTTCATCCGTATTATAATTGATTATCCCTGAGCATTTAAATGAACATTAAAATGCCAGTGTCCGTGCAATGCAAAGAATAACGGGGCGTTTCTTTCACGGAATTCGGAATAAGGAATACATAATAGGGAATAGGAATAGAGAATGAGGAATTGGAGGTAAGAATATGAAGTTGTTTCTTTGGTGGAATGGAATAAAATGGAATCCGGAATTCTGTTGTTTCTTTGGTAGAATTGTATATGGAAAGGGAATGAAATGTGGTAAAATGATATATTTGTCCCTCATTGTATATGTATAATATATAATACATATAATTTGTATTAATTAATTTTAAAAATTAATAATAAAAAAAACTTAAATGTAATTAATTAATAATTAAAAAAACGTTTTAAATAATTTAATTAATTTTAAATGTAAATCCCTTTACTTATTTTTTGTTGGATTGGGTTATGTAAATATGGTAGTGAAAAATAAAAAATACAAGCATATATAGCAGGGAAGTTCTTTATATTATTATTGGGGAAAAGTATGAAAAAAATGTAACATGTTTGCCAAAAGTGGTAGTTGATGGAACTAGTTTTGGAGTGTAGGTAATTGATGTAACATGTTTCATGTTGTAGGTTTTAGATGGAAACGTTTGTTATTCCGTCTGTTTGCCCGTTAAAAACCAGCATGTGCCAGCCACGTGACATGATTTGTCAGATTTTAATGAAATTTTTTTGTAAATGCCCAAGATACCCCTACACCTATTTCCCTTCACTTCCCTTCTTTATTCATACACCAATACCGAAGCAAAGTCTATTCACCTGCGATTTTCAACCCGTCCCGTCGTTCCCAACCTTCAAACCCCAACTTCGTTTCTTCCATCTGCTGCGACGAGAAGCTGCTGCCGAAGAAACTCGTGAACCCACCCCTCCGACAACCGAAGCGACTTCAAACCCCTTCGTTTCTTCCATCCCGCATTTGTTTTCAGAGGGACACTCGAGAAAAACATCCCGCATTTGTTATGTCTCCGTTTAAGGATGGAATTTACTCTGTGGAGTTTGATCCGTCAATCTCTGTGTTACAAGCATTCTCCACATCCATCGTGGTCCTAGACAGTAGGAAAGTGATGGAGAGCTCGGAAGGCGGTGGTTGTGGTAGCTTATCGAAATCAAAACCTTCTAGTGAGACCATGCACATCCAAAATCTCTCTAATCCACCATCTTCTCCCTTTGGAAGAGTTTAGAAATAAGCACATGCCTGAGATTGTGGTTTGTGCTCATGGTGTGTTTGCATTTACTCTGTCTAGTTTGGTTTACTGTAAAGATCTAGAATTACTGGGATAATTAGAAGCAAGTGTCTTAGCAAACAACATCGGAATGCAGTGAGATGAAACAGCTCCATATGTACTGGAACAAGTTCTGTTCTCTTGGTAAATGTGCATATACTTTCTTGTGATTCCTACTCTGATTTATGTATTGTGTTCATGTTCATCTTTCTTTACTATTTTTTTTGCATTTCTTCAATGAATAACCATTCGTCAAAATGGGTTTACTTTTGATTTGATTAATCAATTCATTCCCCCATGGAACTATCAATGGCGCCCTTGGATGAGAGTTTCTGTATGACTCTGAATAGTTGTCCTTGAAATTCAGTTTAGGTTGCTCTGCCTGCATTGTCCCAATGCAAATCACATAAAAATTTACATATATATCCAAAAGTATATGAAATCAGTCCAATATCATCAGTAAGTAAAGAAACTGGGGAAGCTTACGTGTTTGAGCCAACACTCTTGGTGCTTGTGTTCATATATATCGGGAGAATAACAACCCATAATAGACGGGCAATACACCCAAATGTTACATTTCTTTTCCCCGGGTCTAGCATTCTTAGCGTGGTCCAAACAAGCTTGGCAACATTCTGCTGCACTTTCCTTATGATGTGTTAGCCCTCATCTTACAGATGCTCCATCATAGTCTGTGTGAAGTTCAGTACCGCATTGTGGTGGAGGCGGTCTCCCTGCTAGAATCTCTTCCTCTGCACATCACAATCAACAACAACTTCCTCGGCACTTTCGCACGAGCCGATCACCTTCCGTACGGACGCGATTTCGATAGCCACCAAAATTTAATCTGTTAATTTCTGAAGGCCAACACGTCTCCTTCTCTCAGCAAATCCAACAATTCTCAGACACATACCAACTCTTTATCCTCCGAATGGGAGAAAACGCCGTCGGAGACCTCATCTCAACCTCCGTCGTCTACATCTCCATTGGAGTCAACGACTACATCCACTACTATCTCCTCAACAAATATAATGTCCAAAATCAGTACCTTCCTTGGAGATACAGTCAGTTCATCTCTTCCTCAATCGCTCGAGGAATCGAGGTAAATTCATTTCTGCTTCCATTAATAAGTTACATTGTTTGTGGTTCGACTGGTGATTTTATACAACAACAACGTTCGGAGAATCGTGGTGATGGGTCTGGCCCCCATGGTATGCGCTCCCCGCTACCTATGGCAATACAACAGCGAAGACGGGAGCTGCATCGACGAAGTAAACGACATCATCATGGAGTTCAACTTCATAATGAGGTTTATGGTCCAGGACCTAAACCATAAACTTCCTGAAGCTTCCATCATCTTCTGCGACATGCTCGGGGGCTCCTTGGACATAATCAAGAACCATAAGCAATACGGATTCAACGTGATCACCGACGCCTGCTGTGGGTTAGGGAAGTACAATGGATGGATCATGTGTATGTCGTCGGGAAGACAAGGTTCCACCGAATGAGTGATATAACTGCTATATGAAGAAGACAGGGGCATTTCAGTATTTTCACTCTACAACGAAGTCACGTGCAGGGCATGTGCATACTTAACATCTATTTTGGACGGAAACATAAGGACTACATCAAATACCTACAACAACAAACATGTTGCATCAAAAACTACAAATGTGTCGCTTTGACAACATTGGACAAAAATATTACATCTTTTTCATACTTTTCCCTTATTATTATTATTATAACTAAAATGTAAGAACAAGAATCGATCGAACTAAACAAAGAACACTGCAAATTTAGGATCCATGCAAATCTCAAGTTCTTCAAGGCAAAACTCCAAGCTCATACATTGTTGTAAATGAGGTTACCGCTCAAGAACTGATAATACATGATCTTCTTCAAACGCTCATGATCATCCCTGAGCTTCATGTCAAGTGCATTGGGCACTACCTGAGAGTACGTGCCATCCTTGTAGTTCTTCTTCCTGTTCAGGAACCAGTCAGGAATTTTGAATTGTCGGGGATTGGCAACGATGGTCATAAGATTGTCTAACTCAGCACACCAAGAAGTAGGCATCCAGATATCTCGGGACATGATCAACCCTTCTGATTTTAGAACATCAACTTTTTAAGAACATCAGCTTTTAGAACATCACCTTTTGAAATTCCATTCATTGTAATGTATAGTAAAAAGACCCCATCTCTAACTTTCATATTTGTATGCAGGACAGAGGGAGGGGGACTAGAAATGACAGACCTTTTGTTCATGTCAACATCGACCTTCTTGCAGACATGGTTTGTAAACCTACGACCGATACCCTTGATAGAGGTCATAGCAAATATGATCTTCTGCTATCCATCAACATTGATGTTCAGCACACGCAAAATGTGCTGAAAATCCTCGTTTGCCACCATAGACTGTCAAGACATCCACTTTTACACTATCAAAATCTGTTAGCATCAATGCAGCAGCAGACTTGTATAAACATTTAACACAATCCTTCAAATGAACCACGAAGCTCATCTACAATTTCAAAAGGCCTGTAGAATCTCGATAAATCTAAAGGACGTAAATCTACAACATCAACCTCAATCCAACTACATAGACATCAACAGCAAGAACTTCTACACTCTACACACAGTTCTACCGCAGATCTCAGTTCCTCCTCAATCAAGCACCAGCAGCAATGAGCTCATTAGCCTGTAGAAAAATATGACCAGTACGTAAACTGAAGCAAAGCTTACCATTTTGGACGCTGCTGGGTTCTGCTGGATTGGTCTGCTGGGTTCGATCGAGCATAACCCAGAACCTTGATTTCCGGGTCAGTCCAATCGAAAGTGCTGACTAAAGGATCTTGTTAGGTCCGTCCAACCGAAGAATCTGATGGGTTCTGCTCGATCGAACCCAGAACCTTGAAGAGAGGAGCAGGGGAAGTGTACCTGAGGAGACAGGAGCTTCGTGAAGAGACGGGAGAGCTTCAGTTTAAAACGAAGAGGATAAGAATGTCGTTAAGAAATCTTTATAAGGGCAAAACGGTCATTTCCACTTCTATTCCGGATTCCTTGCCTTCTACTCTTAGAAAATCCGAGGTTTTCATCCGGAATCTCTAAGCCTCCCCGTCCGGAATCCGTAAGCCAATTTTTGGCAATTTCGCGAAAAGAACAACTTTTTACGGAATTCGTAAGTCGAATTCCTTACACATTCCATGAAAAGAACATGCTGTAAGGGTTAAAAGAACATGCTGTAAGGGTTATAATGAACCATGTTTCCAAGATAATCAAGAAAGTTACCTTCAACTGGTTCAAGGTAGCCATTTTCCATAAACTTGGCTACCATTTATTCTAAAGATGAGCTTGAGTAATATTTGAAGGACGTGTCATTTCCATTAACATTAATAATGGATTTTGAACTGCAGTTACTGGAGTAGTTATCGTCCAAAAAAAATCAGCAATGGAGGGCATGTCTATACTACTTGAACTTAAATTATCAACTAGGTCAAGACTAGATGCTTCCTCAACTTCTACTACCAAGTTTAAATTACTAGAGTAGTTTTTTTTTCCAAAAGAAAGTATCATCATTTGAGGTCATGTCTCTACTACTTAATCCCTAATTATCAACAAGACTAAGAATAAACGCTTCTTATACCAAGTTGTTAGAAGTTTCTGTAGTAACCGACCAACTGTGGGAAATAATTTCCATCGTTTTAACATTATCACCAAAATCGCCCTTGCTAACTGATCCTTCAGTTACTGACTACATCCCTCTCAAAATATTTTGATCCTCATTTGATAAACTGTTGCCATCAAAGGAATCCACATCAGAGTTAGCTGAGAAGGGGTCATTTAGAGAGATTCCATTAGATCGTTCATACAGACTATCCATTAGACCTTGTAGATCATACAACACAAAGTTGTCAGCAAACACTGGAACTGTACTAATATGCACCGAACTGTAAATATTAGACAAATTACCTTCTAATGCTTCTTTACCGAACTGTAAATAGTAGACAATGGTACATTTTGGTTTACATCACTAACTTCTGTGATTTTTTTACCGTTTGTGTCTCACATGCTAATGTTAAGACATAATATACTGAAAATACAGTTTTTCTCTTCTTCGTGCCTCTTCTCATTCTTCTTGCTCTTTCCAAATAGTTTGTTACAATAATGAGAAGAGGAACAAAACTGATAGAAGCGTGAAGAAGAAAAAAAGAATGATATTTTAAGTACATTATGTTTTAATATTAGAATGCAACAAAAGTTAGTGTTTTAAATTAAAAAGTACCATTATTAAATATAAGAGGCTAAATAACCTAGTTTGAATAAAAATTCACACAGTAAATAACCATATAATCATGTAAAAATATAAAAAAAAACAAAAATATTGTATACATATAAATAACTAAAGAATATATTTAGAAAAAATAATATTCTCCGACAATTTTTTGGTACTTTATTTATGATTTTGTTTTCCAAAGAATAATCATGTCAAGAAAAATTGAGAAAGGTAGATACGGATAATAAGATTTTAGAATAATGTTAATACATGAGGTAGCGCCTATTTCGTTCTCGCTACCTGGGCTAGTGCCTCTTTTGTTTTCGGTTGAGTTTTTAAGGTTTTCGCAACTAGGGGTAGCGAAATCGAAATATTCTCTACACTATGTAGCGAAAATTTTAATCGCTCAATGTTATGCGCAGAAAATGCATAATCGCTAGCTTGCTATAGTTGCTTGGGTCCCTGAGCCTCGTGGGCCATGACACTCTGTTATTGCCCCGATTATCCATCACTTCTCATCTCTTTTATACGCTTATATGCTTCTTCAACCCTAGAGAGAAAGAGAAAAGCAATGAATGAAGGAGATTAATAGAGCCTACAAACAACAAAAATAAGAATAGCTAGCTAGCTGATAACCCAAGTCTTCTTTCGTTTTCGTGGGTCAGGGGTAGCGAAAACGAAATATTCGCTACCCCGAGTAGCGAAAATGAAATATTCGCTACCCCGAGTAGCGAAAACGAAATAGGTGCTATCTCAAATATCGCATGTTAACATTTTTCTAAACTCATTTCCTAGTTACTCACTTTTCTCAATTTTTTGTATGACAGTTATTTTTAAAAAAAAATATATATTTATGCAAGCACTAAACAGAAAACACCAGAAAAGAGGTTATCATTCATTGTGCGCGCGTCTTTGACCAAAAAAATATCATTGTGCGCGCGTCTTTGACCAAAAAAATATCATTGTGCGCGCGTCACTGCCAGAATCGGCAGACATTATCATCTATTTATATCTATATTATTTTGTTATTATTAAAACGTGTCAATACGGTTGTTATTGGGCCATTTATTTTGATTTTTAACGAGGGAAAATAACGTTTGCGCAATTCCCTGCGATTTCATTTTCATAAATTTGCTTAAGTTCAAACCTATTAATATTAATTTAAATTATTTATAACCAGGTAATAAATATATATAATTTAAAAATATTTGATTCAGAAGTATGTTGAATATCGATAGTGACGACTCAATATAGATAAGACCTAGAAGGCTCAATCACTTTACAATGGATAAGACCCACATCATTCAGAACTGGTCCGACCCACAGGAAGGGTAAACTGACACCCATAAAACGGTATAGTGTCAAACTCAAGGCTAAAGTGGACGTCAAAGCTCTATTTCAGGTCGTCATCGGCCAAGACCAAAGTCTCCTCCTGCTCGCCATAGGAGCACTCGCCAAGAGGGTCAAATCTCTCAAACTCCGGTCTCACAAACCGACACTGAATACATAGCCACGATATTCCGCGTATATCTGACACATATTCCATAAAGATTGCATAAGGTAACTACAATATTACGCCATAACCGTAATATATGCTATATGTATCTGTTAGTAATCTAGGCAAATGAGAAGAGAATTGAGAGTTTAAGGCAGTAACTAATGAGAAAATCATCTTAGCATTGCTTAAATTTGAAGATTACAAGAGGATAGGTGTGACTATATATAGAGTTTCTAGGATGATTAATCAAGATTACCCTAGAATACTCTAGATCATATATGATCACATATCATATATCCTAACATTCCCATTTTTAGATAAACCTTCTAAAACATCTAAAACTCGTAAAGAAAGAACAAAACAAGTTGAACTTCAATTTGCTAATGAAGTAGAAACACTAAGGCAAGTTGCATCACTATGGCTGATCTACTGAGGCACTGACCAAGCACTGCTGCTGCACAGCGTGAGCACTGATGATGCACAACAGGTGCACTGCTAAAGAACTGCTGATGCACTAGGCATGGATGAGGCATTGCTGCTGCACTACAAGTGCACTGGAGCTGCACTACGGCTGCACAAGCACATGTCTGCTTGGTTTGGCACGGTTCAGGCACTTTTGTTGTACTACAAGTGCACTGGAGCTGCACTATGGATGCACAAGCACAGGTCTGCTTGGTTTTCCATCTTCAATAGACGAGTACATGTCTACTCGGTTTTGACAACGATTCTTCAAACCCAACACAAGCAGGAAGGTAGCCGATACAAACGAGCAAGAGAGAAAACAAAAGAAATGACGCCATGGTTATGTCTGTGGTGCCTTCTTGGTCATCCATCGTAATCATACCACTTTAGGCTAAATGAAAATCAACGCCGCCATGGTTATGTCTGTGGTGCCTTCTTGGTCGTCCATCGAATCATACCACTTTAGGCTAAATAAAAACAAGACAAAATCATTTGAATGGCGCACTCGAATTTGCAGTCGGCCAAAGGTCGAAGGGATCTCATCCATCGTGATCAAAAGGATCTCATCCATCGTGATCAACCCAACTATACAGCAGCAACTGGCGAACAAAACAGCAGACCAACATATAACCAGGATTTCCACCAGCATCACATAAACGAACTAAGTGGATTATAGATATGCTTCATCAACTCATCACAGCACAGCAGCAACAAACCAAAAAAACAGCACTATCTTCAACGCAGCAGCATTATCATTAACACAACAGCAACTTATTTTCATCAACGCATCACAACAAGTAATTGCTTCATGATCTGCTAAGAACTGGAGCTGATTTGAAGAGATGTTGGATGTGGCAATGAATGCACAACTTGCTAAGAATCACAGCTGTAATCGCACCAGATGTAATCGATGAACAGAGTTGGATAAGGTAAGGAATCGCAGCAAAGAAGGAACACAAAGTTAATAAACAGAGTCTGCATTATTGCAGCAGCAAACAGCAACAGAAATAGCAGCACAGCAGCAGCAAATCAGTGATTAAAGCATCAGTCAATGTACAACAAAGAATCGCAGCAAACCAGTGATATCACAGCAAATCAGTGATACCGTTCCACTTCAAATAACAGAATTGCAGCACCAGAATTCGACCGAGCAGGAGAAGAATCACACATAATTTACGTTAATGTTGTTTGAATCTTCTTCTGAATGTAATCGGGAACGAAGTGTAATGACTTGAAGACGATTATTTCTGCAAGAAGACAACGACAATGAACAGCTGGACGAATTGTTGAAGATGATCGCACGGTTCTTCTGTAGAATTTCGGTTTGGATCTCTTGCATATGATGAAATCGGATCTGATTCTTCTTGGAATCGATTGTTGAAGGTAGTCTGAATTTGTCGAGGATGAAATCTGTTTGATTCATCCAACTCTGAAATGCAATTTGAAGAAAAAACTTGCGCGTGGAAGCTATAGACTGTCCATTTCAGATTTCTGACTGATTTGCAACAGATTTTGCAACTTACTTTTGTAACTGAATCATGATTTCGTCCCTAATCCTATGGCTCTGATACCATGTTAGTAATCTAGGCAAATGAGGAGAGAATTGAGAGTTTAAGGCAATAACTAATGAGAAAATCATCTTAGCATTGCTTAAACTTGAAGATTACAAGAGGATAAGTGTGACTATATATAGAGTTTCTAGGATGATTAATCAAGATTACCCTAGAATACTCTAGATCATATATGATCACATATCATATATCCTAACACTATCCTAATCTTTACCGGCACAATATTCACAGAGATATTCAGCTGCCTATAACGGTTTGATCTTCCAACTCTATAAATACTATTGTTTTACATACGTTCATTACGTTTTTAGTTCATACACATAGTATACTCATTTAAGCATCGGAATTGGACCCGGAGGTACCCCCCTATTGAGATCCCCTTCTTGTAGGTTAATCGGAGCTCAGGTGAAAGTGTGCGATCATCAATCCTTTTACATTCAATTCACTGCCAAGTCAGCGCCTGAGAAATTCAGACCCAACATTTGGCACTGTCTATGGGAATACGAGCAAACAGTCATGCAAACTCACTCTAACCGCAATCATCGGAAACAAGCTAATGAGCAATCCTCATATTGCTTGGAATTCTTCGTCGCTTCGCCACTCCACCAAGAACCTTCTAGCCAAGCAATCTCTGATGCCATCCCTCCGAGACCGGCACAGGAGCACATTGACAATTCCAGACCGACTCATGTTCCAAACACCACCAAGATTCCAGTTCGACCGACCGTTCAAGTGGACGGGGAAACCATTCAGGTAACCGCGGAGATGCTATCCCTCTTGGAAACCATCATAGGACAGGCTCGCAGGCAAGCCCCTACTCCTCATGAAGATCCTCGTCCCACGGGGCCACGGGAAGCAGAAACTAGAAATCCAGGTGCCGCTGCTCCTCAAGAAGACCAAGAGATGACTTCCGGACCTCAGTCCCTGCCTTCGACTTCCACCGAAATGTCGGCAGTCACTAACTTTGTCAACCCGTCGAGTACCTCATCGACTGGAGAACATCAACCCCAATCTACTCTTGGCCCAAGTTGAGGAGCTTATCAATAACAGAATCAAGGAACAACGAGGAACTGTCATGACTCCCTTCCGAGAGCGATCATCTCATCCGTTCACCACCGACCTTATAGTGGTCAGGATACCAAAAGATGTAGTCGCAAGGGCCATCCCTGAATACAGTGGCGGAGGAGATCCTGTGATCCACGTCAATAAGCATGAAACTTATTTGTTGGGTAAGTCGAATGATGAAAATCACTTAGCCCTATTATTTTCGTCAATCCTTTTAGGTTCAGAGTCGTCCTGGTTCTTCGGCCTCCCTGCAGGATCAATAGGGACATGGTTCGAGTTAAAGAGCAACTTTTTGGAACGGTATATGGGCGAGCGCTAATTGTTAAAGACTGTGGTCACCTTGGACGCCATCAAACAGCATCCAGGAGAGACATTAGCCGACTTCTACGGGCGTTTTCACAAAAAACGTTACAGAAATAGATCGTCGAGTCACAGATGGGGAGAGCATTAGAGCTTTTTATAGAGGGTTTTATGTGACCAACAAAGCCTCAAGAAAGCTGCGCAACAACTACCATGTTAAAGAGATAGAAACATTGGAGGAGCTGACAGTAAGGGCGAAATGTTTCATAGACCTGGAAAGGGTGAACTCTGACGCTAATCTCCTGACAACCTCGCTAAGGGTTATCTTAGAGCCCCGACGCGATGGTAGAAAGGAGAAGAAGGATATGAAGGGTCGTGAAAAGCACAGGTTAGAAACCCTTGGACCAAATCATCGAGAGGTCCCCGAGTATTCACGTCTTTAAACAGGCAGATCTCGCGCGGTACTAGTCGAGATGGAAAGAAGGTCCCTGGCAAGACCACCTATGCCCCGAAAATATGCTCAACCAATGGGAAAATACACAGAGAGCTATTGTCGATATCATAAGGCTAAGGGCCACAAAATCAACGATTGCCGTATTCTCAAGCACGACATCGAGAAACTGATCCAGAGAGGCATGCTAAAGGAATTTGTGGCTAGCAGAGACCGAAGTTGAACGCCCCCACGTAGAGCCCACTCGCCAGTTCCGCCAGAACAATCCGGCCCATCCCAGGGTAGGCAGGTAATTAACCTAATTGTCGGAGGGTTTGGTGCCATAGGCGAGGGGTCCAATGCGAGAGAAGTTTATGTCACCCAAATCTCCACAGCTATACAACTAGGAAAGAGACCTCAGACTGAACAATATTGCATCATATCATTCTCCGAGGAAGACCTGACACATGTCACCATTCCGCACAATGATGCTTTAGTCATCACGACTGAAGTAGATGACTGCGACATGAAAAGGATTCTGATCGACATAGGAAGCTCGACAGACATCCTATTCTTGGACGCCTTCAAAAAAATGTGCAAGTCTAAAAACGATCTCAAGCGAGTCGACTTTTCCCTCATCGGTTTTGCTAGGAGAACAACATACCCGCTGTGAGCCATAACCTTGCCGGTAATTTTGGGCGAAAGATGGATAAACATAAAGGTGTCGGTCGCCTTCTTAGTGGTCGACGCTCCCACCTCATATAACGCCATCCTGGGGAGGGCCACCATCAATCCTCATAAGATCGTGGCCTTCATAGTCCACCAAAAAATGAAGTTCCCCACGCCGAATGGGATTTGAAAAGTTCTAAGCGGCCAGTCGCCCTCACGACAATGCTACGTGAACTGGCTTCGCAGGAAGAAATAACGGGAAACCCTGGCCATCGAGACAGAGGCTGACACGTGTGAGGATAAAACTCGGCCAGCCCCAATGGAAGAACTGACAGAGATCAAAATCGATGGTCCATAAAAGAAGGTGCGCATCTGGACGACTTTGAACGACGACCAACAGGACGCCTTGTCCTCCCCATTGAACGACGACCAACATGACCCTAAACCCAGTGACATGCCAGGCATCAGCACCGACATAATCTCCCACGAGCTAAGGATAGATCTTTCGATCAAGCCTATCGATCAAAAGAGAAGGTCATTCAGATCACACAAGCACTTGGCGACCAGGCAAGAAGTAGGCAGACTACTTGAGGTCAACTTTGTCAGGGAGGTACGTTTCCAAAGCTAGGTCGCCAATCCAGTACTCGTAAAGAAGTCGAATGGCAAGTGGAGAATGTTCGTCGACTTCCACGACTTGAACAAGGACTTCCCAAAAGATTCATACCCCCTTCCTCGAATTGATCAGTTGGTAGATGCAACCTCTGATCACGAATTCATGGACGCCTATTCAGGCTACAACCAGATCCGAATGCACCTGAACGATGAATCCCACACAGCGTTCTATGCAGACGGAGATATAATTTGCTATAAAGTGATGCCCTTTGATCTGATAAACGCGGGGGGAATCTATCAACGAATGGTAAATCGACTGTTCCAAGAAATGATGAGGCGTAACATGGAGGCCTATGTGGACGATATGCTCGTCAAAACAGTCAAGGGAAGCCCTCATATAGAATACCTTTCAGAAGCATTCGAGTGCATGAGAAGGCACAACGTTCGCCTAAACCCAGCGAAATGCGCCTTTGGCGTAAAATCAGGCAAATTCTTGGGATTCATGGTTAGCGAGCGCGGAATAGAGGCGAACCCTGAAAATCTCAAAGCCATTGAAGAAATGATGTCCCCAACATGCCACAAGGAAGTCCAGAGTCTGAATGGTCGCATGGCCGCACTCAATCGTTTCCTCTCAAGGGCGAGCGACAGGTCTCTCCCGTTCTTCAAAACTCTCAGGGCAAACCGCAATTTCGAATGGACGACGGAGTGCGAGGCTGCCTTTCAGTCACTCAAGCAGCACCTGCAGACACTCCCAGCTTTGGCAAAGCCCATTCCCGGCGAACAACTCTTTCTTTATATAAGTATTAGTGAGGTTGCAGCCAATGCAGTTTTAATAAGAGAATATGAAAATAAGCAGAGTCCAGTATACTTTGTAAGCAAATTGTTCAATTCAGCTTAAATAAAATATACCGAGATTGAAACATATCTCTATGCCTTAGTTATTGCTACTTGAAAGTTAAGATCGTACTTTCACGCTCACGCCATTACAGTCCTCACCAACAAGCCTCTCAAATACTTCCTGCTAAAGCCAGACTCTTCAGGAAGGATGGTTAAGTGGGAATTGAGCTGAGCGAATTCAAGATCAAATTTGCACCGAAAACTGCTATCATAGGTCAAGCATTGGTTTCATAGTGGAAAATATCGATAATGGTCTAGCAGAAGCATAAAAACGGCAAAATCAGTTAGAAGACACATGAAAAGGCTGGGAACTCTATATTGATGGATCCTCTTCAAAAGAAGGCTCGGGGCAGGATTATTTCTCATCCCCCCTGATGGTGAGCCCCTGAAATATGCGATCACCCTCACTTTTAAGGCAACCAATAATGAGGCCGAATATGAAGCACTTGTCACTGGACTGCGACTCGCTAAGGGAAATGGCATAAAAACACACAAAGAAAAAAACGATTCAAAGCTAATCGTCAACCAAATCAATGACACTTACGAAGCAAAGGGGGGAAATATGAAAAAGTACATCGACATTGCTAAAAAACTCATCGCCAAAATTTTGACTTTCGCGATCGAGTCCATTCCTCGCCAAGACAACCAGCTAGCTGACTCCCTAAGCAAACTGGCGTTCGGAGGAACAAGGTTACATGACGTTCAATTCTTGGAACAATCCTTATATTCAGTCCTTGAGAACCGAGCAGAAGTCTTCAACATTCAAGAGCAGGATAACTGGATGACCTCACTCCATAACTTTCTAAAAGAAGGAATACTGCCAGAAGACGGAGGCAAGGCCACTAAAATAAGTCGCCTAGCCGCAAATTATCTTCTCATAGATGGATAGCTCTATAAGCGAGGATACTCAACTACCTATCTAAGATGCATCTGTCATCCCGAGGCAGAAAGAGTTCTCCGCGAAGCTCACGAAGGAGTCGACGCATACCATGAAGGTGCACGCTCACTGACGCGCAAAATCTTCAGACTAGGCTACTACTGGCCAACTTTGAGCAAAATCGCTGCAGAATTAACAAAGAAGTGCGCGACTTGTCAACAGTTCGCACCAAGATCTGGTCGACTATCGACGTTGCTATATCTAATGGCGGGCGCTTGGCCTTTCGCCTAATGGGGAATTGACATTTTGGGACCCTTTCCCATAAGCACTGGGCAAAGAACCCATATTATCATGACGATCGACTAATTTTCCAAGTGGATAGAGGCGAAAGCATTGACCTCCACGACTGAATTTCAAGTGATCAAGTTCTTGAAAATCCACATATTTTCGCGATTTGGCATCCCCAAAATACTCATAAGTGACAATGGTTCGCAATTCGTGGGAAAAGAGCTCAAATGGCTCTGCGAAGAATACCATGTCGATCACATATTCAGCTCGGTTCACCATCCTCAAACGAATGGGCAGGCGAAGCAGCCAACAAAGTTGTCCTAGCAGGACTCAAAAAGCGACTTCAAGCCGTCAAAGGAAACTGGATAGAAAAGCTGGATAATGTACTGTGGGCTGCCCGAACGACACCCAAAACAGCAACAGGAGAAAAACCATTCAGTTTGGTGTACTGATCCGAGGTAGTAGCACCTGCCGAAATAGCGGTGCCTACCCACAGGATCCTGCACTTTAATGCCAAAGTGAATGAAATTGAGCGTCGTACATACCTCGATCTTGCAGAAGAAAATTTATGTGAATCAGTCAATACACAAGCTAAAATGCGACTGACGACCGCTCGATACTTCAACAGAAAAGTCAGCGCTTTCCAATTTTTCGTGGGGGAGATGGTGATGCGAAGGATTGAGTTCACAAAATTAGACAGTGAAAAAACACTCTCAGCTAACTGGGAGGGCCCATATAAAGTAGTTGAGATCGCCCAGGATCCTACTACTTGGAAACCGCAGAAGGTGTAAAGCTACCTCACCCATTTAACTCTGAACATCTACGAAGGTTTTATGCATAGCTTGTAATCAAAATGTTATGTCAATAAAACAAAGCATTCCTTCATATAAAGCATAGTCACTTGAACCAAAACGAAAAGTCCCAAAGAATGGGCAAGCTATCGAAAGAAAAGACCTGACACGTACAGGCAGACGAGCCAATAAAGACGACAATCTTGTCCATCACGCAAAAACAGGATTGCAAACGAACCTTATTAAGGTAACAGATCCTCTCTTATAAAGGCCTAGATCGAAGGGCGAACGAACCATCAAGGTAACAATTCCTCCCAAACTAGGCCCAAAAACCAAGTCCTGATATAAAAGACGAACGAACCATTAAGGTAACAGTTCCCTTACAAGTTGGGCCCAAATAAAGTCCTAATATAAAAGGCGAACGAACCGATAAGTTAATAGTTCTCTTACAAGTTGGGTAAAAACTAAGTCCTAATATAAAAGGCGAACAGACCGATAAGGTAACAGTTCCCTTACAAGTTGGGCAAAAACTAAGTCTTGATATAAAAAGGAGAACAAACCATTAAGGTAACAGTTCCCTTACAAGTTGGGCACAAATAAAGACCTGATACAAAAGGCGAACGAACCGACAAGGTAACAATTCCCTTAGAAGTTGGGCAGAACTAAGACCTGAGTGGATGGAATAAGCCCACCAAACAATAGTACTCCCCGATGAAGGGAGTTTTAGAAGTGCCCGTCGTGGTACCTTGGGTCTGGACCCTCTTACGAGCCCCAACGCCCCTGGAGGGGTTAGGAGCAGCATGATCGGAGGCAGGGGCAGGGACCTCCCCAGTGGCAGGGGCCTTTCCCCGGGAAGCAGAAGATCCCCCAGTGGAAACAGGACGCTCCTCGCCAGAACTCTTCGCCCTCTTGGCTAGAGCAGGAGCAGGAGTCACCTCACCTGCGACATTCTCTGAACACAAGCAAAAAAGGGTATTAAAACCTAAGGTTAAATCAGAGGAAGAAAAAACAGATGACATATTTCGAATACCTCTTGGGGGATCGCCAGAAGAGGTCGGAGATTGTTCCTCCTCAGGCGTACGCCTGGTCGCGCGCTTGGAAGTAGGAGGAGGTGGAATCAAAGACGCTTGGGCAGCAGACAGACTCGCCTTAGCCTTCTTGGAAAAGAGACTGGTGAGTTTAGGTCCTTGAGTGCCTACAACACAAAGCTAAAAAAAAGTTCAGAAAATTACCCACTCAATAGATTTTGGCTCGGACTAATGAATGTCGACCAGTCTAAGCATCGACTCTTAAGTTTCCGCCACTGAGCGGATCGAACAGAAGTTCATATGCCTATGGCATCAGAAAACGTCATCTATGGCGTTCCGATCACTCCCCGACAGCTCGTCAAAGCTCGGAGGAATATCAAGTCCGGCTGAAAAAGCTCCCAAGATACACTACCCTTGTCAAAGAAGTAATACTTATTGTGTTTGAAGTTGGTAGCCCGGACGTCATCCACCAGGCAAAAATGGAAGTTCCAGTTCAACGTCTGACCCCTCCATTCCTCGAACTTCGGCCATAAGGTTTGAAAATGATGAAGGTGGTTAGCCCCGACGGCCAAAATCACTGGTAGAGGGCTTACCGGTAAAATCACCGGAAGATGGTTAGTGAATACGCTCATCATTGATGTAAACACATGAATTTAAACTCAATCCACATCTGAATGGCGTTGGGCACCAGTTGCGTAGGGCCTACCCCATAGTAGCAACAGATCTCCTTCAAATCGTCGTAGAGAGAAAATCGCAACCCAACATCAACCTGGGCCGTATAAACGTAAACCTCTCCTTCGCGAGGATAGTGCAGACCTAAACCTGGGTACCTAGGCGCATCGGTCTCTCCTAAACCAGTCAAGGCGACCACCGCCTTGAAGTGAGTTGGCCCCAACTCATTGGGCTTGATATCTAAATAAAATACCATGGCATGACAATAACAATACTAAAATAACAAAAAGGTGGAAGCTTTACCACCTAAAAAGAAGCAAAGAAAATATAAAAGATTACCTGTCGGAGAAAAGGCGGGGAAATTCGTCTCAGTCACGTCCACCACTACTGGGGCGACCACCGGTTTCCTAGAAGTCGGTTTCGGTGTAGGAGCTCTCTGGACCTGTGTCGGGGAAGAAGCATCCTTAATAACCAGATGAGTATTTGCAGCCCTAGCCGCAAATTTATGCCTAGGAGAAGGCTGGGCAAGAGAAGGTTTTGTTGATGATCCATTGCTAGACGATTGATTTTTGCTAGCCATGGTAAAAAGGAGAAATTTACCGAAGATGAAAGAAGAGAAAAGGGAAAGTTTGAACAGAGGGTTGAAGAAAACCTGAACTCTGGAATGCCAATGATTTGAGTGCGTAAAGGGCTAAATGCCAAAGTTTGACTTTTTATAGTCAAAATTGGAGAAACCGAACGGGTACGTCCAAAAAAGCTCAGGTAATGATTACACCATTTTGGGTAAAATCGAAGCAATATCAGAATTTCAAGGATCACATCGGGGAGACAAAAGGTTGAAACGTTACCAAAAACTCTTAGCCTACCCTCTGGTTACGGAAGACAAATAGACAAACATGCCTCAAAAGTCCTCTCTACTTCTTGATAACAGTGCATTCATTAAATGCTCAATACCTTACACAAAAAATGTGATCGCCAAAAGCTATACCAGGTCTCTCCTAAGACCCTTGCAACAATAGTGTTCGCCGAAAGAGTAGAGAATTAGCATCCATAAACCATGGCAACCCAAAGTGTTCGCCTAGTGGTGTGTTCGCCAAAGGATACGACACATCAAAAGGCACGAATAGCAGGCAAGGACAGTAAAAGATCCAATCCAAAGTCACTATGTCAAACCCTGTCACAGAATCAAACTCGACCAAAGAAACCTTACTCAAGCTTCAGGGGAAAATGTTGGGTATCGATAGTGACGACCCAATATAGATAAGGCCTAGAAGGCCCAATTACTTTACAAGGGAAAAGACTCATATCATTCAGAACTGGGTCAGCCCACAGTAAGGGTAAACTGGCACCCATAAAGCGGTCCAGTGCCAAACCCAAGGCTAAAGTGGATGTGAAAGCCCTATTGCAGGTCGCCCTCGGCCAAGGCCAAAGCCTCCTCTTGCTCGTCATAGGAGCACTCGCCAAGAGAGTCAAATCTCTCAAACTCTGGTCCCACAAACCGACACTGAATATATAGCCACGATATCCCACGTATATCCGACACATATTCCATAAAGATTGCATACGGTAACTACAATATTACGTCATAACCGTAATATCTGCTATCCTAATCTTTACCGGCACAATGTTCACAGAGATATTTAGCTTTCTATAACGGTGATTTGATCTTCCAACTCTATAAATACTTTTGCTTTACATACGTTCATTACGTTTTGAGTTCATACACACAATATACTCATTTAAGCATTGGAGTATGCCCCAGAAGTACCCCCTCTCTGTTGTGATCCCCTTCTTGCAGGTTCATTGGAGCTCACGCGAAAGCGTGCGATCATCAATCATTTGACATTCAATTCACGCGAAAGCGTGCGATCTCATGTTTTCATGTCTCTCTATCTCCCCCCTCTCCCCCTTCATCATTTATTCCTCCTCATTACCGAACTGAAATCCCTTTAAGCCACCCCCTTCCGGATCAGTTCCTCCTCCCCATTTCCTTCCTTCGTTTCGAAACCCTAACCTCCCCGCTGTCTCCCTGGTACGACGCGGAGCGTGCTTCCCCTGGTGTCGATGATGTGAAGAAATGTATAGTCGATGCTTTGATTGACAAACAAGTTTAAGAAGACAAACTTAAAACTGCTCTTAAGTTTAAGTAAGAAGTGTGGATTGTAAAGTAATCACAAGCAACCAATGTCCATAGAATTCAAATTGAAGAACTTTGAAGTGATGTACTGCAATTCAACATAACAAGAACGTCACCTTAATGCATGCTCTGTGAAAATGAGAAGACATTGCCTTTTGGATTGGTAAATTTCACAATCATCGTATGAAAAGGAAGTTTGCTTTCTTGTTGTATGATTCTGGGTGGTGAAAATATTTTGAGTGGTGTACCATGTTGTTCCAAATTTAATGCGACTAACTTGATGCAACTTGATTTTGCGGGGTAATTATTGGTGCATATTTAATTTTTCTAACTCTTATTAGCATTGATGGTTTATCTTTAATAGGAAGTTGTTGTTGTTTATGTGTTGAAGGTTCACTACTGACAGAAACGCTTTTGCAGAATGTTAAGTTCAGGTAAGGAGAAGTGGTTTCTGCACATTCACTAAGATGGTAATTGGGTGGACGGTGTTTACAACGGCAGATTATGTTTTATGGACTTGTCTGACGAAACTTTTGTCTACTTCAATGTCGCTGTCCTCCTGAATTATTATGGTATGAAGAAGGATGGTGTTATCACCTATGTTCAACCAAATGGAGATATGAAAAAAGACATCAAAGTTATATGTAGCATCGAAGATGTGAATCTAATTAAGGACAAACAACAAGGTGTATGCGGAATCAGTTTGTATGTGCTTCCACCATTTGATGAGGAAGCATGTGGTAAAAATCCATGGTTGGAAGAGCTGCGCAACAACACGTTGTTGAAGGCTATTGCAAATAGAATAAGGTTGGCATCCACAAGGAGGAAACTCAACACCCATCAGCCTAACGTTGAAGTAACGCAACCACCCACCAAAAGAGTCAGGCGAGGAAGGGCTCACAAGATGAAACGATCGTCCCATCTAAGAGTAGAGCTACCAAAGGTAAAGGCAGGATCAAGGCACGTCAGGTTGAGGAAGAGACAACTAATTTGGATGAAGAATCAGATACATTTGTTTCTGAGTCTGTTCCATATTCACAACCTCAGACTTCAAGTGCACCACAACTATTAGACTGCACCACAAGAAGTTCCCCTCGTTTCAAGTCGAACAATTATACCAAATATCCTATTCAATGAATATATTCTGTCTACAGAAGCTGTCTGGAAAATTAGTTGGTATCATTTTGGCTGCCATTTTGAAATGATGGATGTTATCGCTTATGCAGTCATTTTGACATGTTAGGTTATGTTTTGTGGTGTTTTTTATCTTGGTATTGTAAGTTTGTATTTTGTAAACGTGGATGATAGTTAACTTTGGAAAAAGGTAGTTCTGTTGAAATGACATTGGTTTGTGTGTATTCTGAGACAAGCTTTAAAGTGCAAGTGGAATTCAGTTGGGTTCTATTAGATGACTTTTTGTCCAATCAATCAAAACATATTACATCTACTTTAAATTTGTTAACAAACGTTTTTCATCAAAATAATTAATTCAAAAACGTATGTTATCACATACCAACAAATACATAAATATCATTAACTAACAGTCGCTCTGCTATGCAAATATAACTACTTCACATACACATCCTAAGACTCTTCAACCAATAATCATGCATTTAGCAACCTAAGGTTTAGGAAAACGAAATAAACACCGTACCAAGTTATTATGCTTTATGGGTTTAATTACTTGAAGAACTGCGTTCATCGATTATCAATCCTTTTCCTTTTGACTTCAAAGTTTCCTCTCTCGATCTTTCTTTCGCGAAATTGTCACGGGCTTCTAACAAGATGGCCATGTATTCATACAAGTTCCTCTGTATCACTAATTTGATGTTCTCGCATTCGTCTTCCGTGAACGGGATATGATTCAAAAGCTTGGCTTGAAATTCAAAGAAATCTAACTTATACATCGATAAACGAAGCAAAAAAACACAAACTTTTCAATCATTAAAATCTCCTTGGATTTTTCCCACTTGTTTGAAGTTGATACAGGTTCCAGATTTATCATTGTCGAGCAGAAGCAATCTTCGTAGGCATTTCTCGAGATGCAGGAAAGAAGGACCATACCAACTCTTATATACCTCAGTGGAGAAGACAATGTCAATTGAGGAATTTCACACACAACAAACATGTTGTTAACGACTGATTTGGACGGAAAAAAACATACTTCATCTAAAACAAACCAAAACAAACATGTTTCATAAAAAATAAACAAGGTCTACGCTTTTACCACTTCAAGCAAACATATTACATATTTTTCACACTTTTCCTATATATATCAAGTGTTTATGGATCATATATTAGTTTGTAATGTATTAAATATATTTAATTAAAAATCAGTTATAAATAATTATACAATTACATAATCTAAACATGGATTATATTTATGAAAACATTTATACAAAACTGTAATGGTAACTATTACTTATTGTTTTAATAATACAAAGAAATTATACAATGTAAATATTAAGTATGTTATTTGAAGAATTAAAAAAAAGTGCATGGTGAATAGATAATAAAAAATATTAATATATTTCTAAATAATTTTTTCACTTATTTTTTTTAAATTAAGTCTACCATTAACATATGTTTATAATAGAAACTATTAGTAAAATATATTTATTTCAGTTTCGATAACTATCACTTATATTTTAGTTGTACGAGTGACATTTATTGACACTCAATTCACAAACATTTTGGATTCTATAAATATCTAACGACGTTCAACCATTAAGAAATTGCTTGAATAATAATATTATTTTTAGCTTATGTAATCAGTGTTATCAGAACTAGATTGACCCTCGAAACGGTAAGAGGGTCGGTTCCCGGTTCAGATGGTTGGACCCGGTCGGACCATCCGGTTTACCATGCAGAAAATATATATATATAAATACAAACACTGAGTAGTAGTTTCAGTGCCCAACTCTTAAATTCCAACCTCTCCATCTTCGCTTGTCAGGAAGTGTACTCTTCTTCTTAAGCGAAGAGTGAGAGACACTATTATTGTTGTTCAAAGACAGATCTTGAGGCGAATTGGTTGTTTGATTTGATCAAGAAGATGAAGGAGTAGATGGATGACAAATTCATCACCATTCCATTCATGAAGTCATACGAGACAACGTCGGAGAGAGCTTCATCCGTCTCTGAACCCGTCAGCTTTACCCAGACCCCATATTCTTCTTCTGACGATGATGTTTATGGATCTACTTTCTCCGCATCCAGGAAGTATTTCTGTACATCATTCTGCTGTAGTTGTGTTGTCGAGTTTTGTCTAAAATGTCCAATCCTGGAACTTTATAGATATCTGTTGTATGTTCGACGAAATGCCCCAGTCAAGCCAAGCCTTCCTCTGGAAATCAACAAATTAATTTTTGGAGTAAAAACCCAACCTTGGAATGGAATGGAATTGGAACTGTGAAGAACTTGAACTTGGATCCGGCTGATGAAAGCGTGAAATGAAATGGCTGACCTTAAAACCTAGTTTAAGGTTGAAGAGAACCGGTCGGACCCATTGTGCCAAACAAAAGAAATCGGTTTAAGACGAAGAAAACCGATTGGTCGGTTTTAAAAAATGAATTGGAAATCGATTGGTTTTATAAAACCGGTCGGTTCAAACCAATTCAACCGAATCCACCATGCATTTCTGTCTTTTGATTGAACCAAATCGGACAGGGGTCCAATTCCCGGTCGGACCAGCGGTCCGATCCAGTTCTGATAATTATGCCATGCAATAGATTTTATATTGCAATCATTATTTAGTTAGGTGTATGATGTAAACACGATTCTATTATTTGAATGAAAGGAATATGTAATATAAATAATGTATCCTTAATTTAGTATTAGATTTATTTTGTAATAAAAAATAATAATATGTAGAAAACTAAGAAAAATATGGGGGAATATGAAAAAGAGGTATATATGTTTCCTTAATGTTGTAATAGAGTATACATTATTTGTGCTAGAGATAATACGTTTCGTTTGTTGATTTGAGAAGAACTTTATTCATTGCTATAAATAAAATAGCAGTTAAATAATCATGTGACATGCACGACATGAAAAAAATAGAAATGGGAAATACACATTGTTGTATTCCGGTGAATTGAGTATTGAATCTGTGTGATGCTCTTTAACTTTCAGGAAGGAAAGCTCGGGTTAACCATGTATTTCCCTCAATGACAAAGTTAGCTAGACCTTTTTTTTGGAGTTAATATGTGTCTTTGAATAGTAGATTATGTTTGAATGGTACGTAGTAATGGAGTATTTATAGAGAATGTTTAACCTAGGTCCAAAGTTAGTTTCATACCAAATCAATCCTTATGAGGCTGAGGCTGACACACTAGACCACAATAACTTCTTATCGAGTTAAGACCACTTTCACCGGGTTCTTCTGTGTCAATAGATCCCTTGATGTGTGCCTCAAGATGGTTGCATGTTTAGGTGGCGCCTCCTCCTTAGGAGCAACCTTAGAGGTATCGCCCTCAACGTGCATTGTATTTAGACTCTTGAGAGATTCTTCGCCTTAACCTAATAATCAGCTGCCGCATAGTGTCAGACGGGTCATGGATTAAGAAGGTAACGCTTGGTCTTCGGGTTACTGATGCATGATTATCTAGCCCCCGATTATTATAAATTTTTTTGCCTCATCCTTTTCATTTTTTATCGGAGCTTCATCTGTAAGGTGAAGAAAATGTCCTTCCTCCTCCTCGGAAACTAAAACCCAACGTTGTAACCCCTGATAATTTTATTAAGAGTATGTAGATGTCAGGAATAAGAAATGCTCATTGCCCGACGTATCCTATACCTTTAGGATTGTAGCGCGACGTTCCCTTTCCCATTTGCCATCCTCTTGGCGGAGAGGAGACAACCTTTTTTGCTCAAGCCGATGTGGGGCTCCATTTTTCTTACTGCCTTAATCTTGTTGACCTGTTTCAATACTACAGAGTGCCACCAACCCCAACTTACTCCAAACACCTAGAGTATGTGGTTAGATTGTAAAGTTCAGTGTTACGCCCATGGCTGACCATATTCCTTTACTCTTTTTCGTTGTTTCTTTTGCTTCAAAGCAATTCCTTTGGGATTTTTCATTTCCAAACGTATTTTCCAAATTTCAACAATTGATCTTGTAACCATCGTCTCCCTCTAATAAGTGATTTAAATCCACCAACTCAAACTGAAAAATTCAATATTTTTTTCTTTAGGAGAGCAGCGTTTGGTGTATATGGATGCTGAAGACGGACTATGCATACACCTTTGAGGACTTGTCCAGTGATGATACGTTGGACCTTATCTTTCTAGAACACCTCTAAAATGTTCTTCCTTATTGTGTTCTAAACAGACTTCAGAGGCATCGTTGTATGCCTCCAGAGTTAGAGTGTTGACGCCATATTCATCGATTAATTGGGCAATCCCAAACATCCACATTTTCTATACTTTTGTAGGAAGTACAACTTCTTATATGCTCCTTCCGCGAATGAACGAGCAGGCCTTCCAAAAGGCGAAAGAGGAAACATTGTTCCAAAATGTAAAAGCTTCTCGAAATTCCAGATCTTGATCCGCTAACTACGGATCCAGATCTCTTTGACGCTCCAACCAATGAGGTCATTGACGCCTATAAAAGTGTAGTCCATCCTCATATATTACTCACCCATTTTGTGGGTGAATTCCATATCATGGACTTATAATGCCCATCTTGAAACAAGCGATTGAGTGGCTTAGCATATAAGGTCAACTCCACCCACACGGAAGAAGTCGAGGCTCCTCAACAAATTGTCATCTGAGCGTTGACTTCTGTCGGAGCTGATGATGGAATGGCGACAAGGTATTGTTGAAATTATAAGTGTGGACTAAATTAAGAAATAAAGATTTGATAAGGGAAAACATTGTATTGGATTCAACTTACTTAAGATTACAATAGTTACACTATTTATAGGAGAAATAATGACAACTAAAAAACATAAGGAAACATGTGTAGTGGAATAACAGTTGTGTATCCCATGTTGATGAGTTGTTCAACCACATATTTGAGTTGTAAATGCTTTTCTAATAGGTATGTGAATCGTTGTTTCCACCTTGGGATGAAGAGAGTGATGTATCGAGGCGTGACGCCAACATTGGGATCCATGGCAACACCCTAGAAATGTAAAACTAGTGGATGAAAAATCCTTAGCGACAAACGACCTGTCCCTCCACTGGACAAATATCCTAACAAAACGCAACAACCTGACAATTAATCAACCGAAAACAATTTACCAAAAAAAAAAATCAACCGAAAACAAATCTTAACAAAACTAACACCTAAACTGAAAAATAAAGGATAACAACTTAACGGATAATAATTAAAAATTAAGATGACAAAAAAATCTAAATCTTGCAGATGTATTCTTATAAAATGTATAATAAAATAGGTAACTGGAATTATCTACTAATATTCGTTTTTCAATTTATATAAAATCATAAGAAATCATATCAAATATTCTCTTACCTTCTTAGGATACGGTTAATTAAAAGTTAATACCAATATTAATTATTTCATAAAATAATATATATATATATATATATTTCAAACAGAACTTCACAACCTAACAATTAAATTGAACAATCAATCGGTTGAAAACAAATATTAACAAACTCAACACCAAAACCAAAAAAAAAAATAATAATAAAAATTAACAATTTAATGGATGATAATTTTTGTAACAAAAATAACTCTAAAGCTCTGTGTAAACTAACATCAGAATTATTATTTATACTTCTTTAGTTTGAACAAATATTGTCTCTCGCATATTGAGTTTACATATCTTTGAAAACTTTGCTTATTAACTTATTTACAAGTGTTTAGTTTACCACAGGTATTTCTTCTCCATCTTGATGTTTTTATTTTAGAAATTATTTATATATATTTTTAATTTTCTAATATTCATTCGTTTTACCAAACTTTTCAACTTGACAATAAATATTACAGGGTCGGACTATCCATTACATAAGTGTACCTCAAGCGATAGTTTTACGAAACTACATTCTCTTCGGTAGGACAAATGTCTACCTCATGTATTTTTGTTCCCTTCAATTTTCTTGTATAAATCTGCATATATATATATATATAATATAGCATTAAAATATCATTGAATATGGTTTAAATGTGAAGTTGCATAATTATAGGTTTAAAAGCATAAACATATCGAATTTCTTATAGGGAAAATTCTATTTACAAATCACCCATGATTTCTACACAACAAAACTTATTATTATTCCAATTATATCATTCAGCTGTACTTTTTTATTTTATTTTAAGAATAATAATATATAAAATTACAAAAAAAATAGGAAACAAAATTACTATACGAAAAATAGTATTCAAATATACAACCGTTAAATTGAAAAGAAAATTTAATGATTTCTAACTAGAATTTTGGTTATCTAATTATTAATATTTATATATATAATAATAAAATATTAATAAAAAATTAATGATTATATTACTTATTTAATATATTATAGATCCTTGTTATATTATACGGAACTAAAACAATCATTTTAGAAATTGTTAATAAAATAGTAAAAATAATATTTTTAATATTAATTACACTTATATTTCAATTATACCAAGAATAGTACAAAACATAAATATTAATTGTATTTTTTCATTAAATTATTTGAAAAGTACATAAGTTGATAGTAAAAATAAATATGAACGATCATTTATGTAATGCTAATTACTATTTTAAATATAACTTTAATATTTGAATTGCATTTAACAAAATGTTAAATGTATTAGTAAATATATTATTATTTTAAATAATAATTGCATTTGTATTTTCACTATAAGATTAATATTATCAAATATAAGGATTAAGTAAGGTTTTTATTAAAACAAACCCATAATTAAAGTTTAAAATTCAATAATAAAAATGAATATGATTAATTATTCAAATGATTCTAATTAGTAATTTTAACTTAATTTTAATATTTTTGTATAGTCTATTATGGTCGTATAGTTTAAAAAAGGTTAAAAGCATTAGTTGAATTATACTTATTTTTGCTAATAGTAACTTTTACTTTTTGTTCAATTAAATCATACAATTTTTTTATAATCCATGAAATAATTTAAATCTAAAAATGTTTCAATATAAAGTTCCATAAAACTATAAAACAAAAAGTACTAAGAAAATATATTAATAATTGTTTTTTCTTAACGTGTTATTTTAAATGGCATGCCTAATTATAATTGACTTGTATATCAAGTATACAAATTAAATATATTATTAAATATGCAGAATAAGTATATTTTTCATAAAAGTAAGTAAAATTTACATAAGTTGATTATAAAAATAAATATTATTAATTTATTGACAGTATTTATGTTTATTTTACGAATAGTAATAGTTAGTTGTATTCAATATTTATATAATTTATAAAATTAGTCGAGTTTAAAAATAAATCTCTACAAAACTATAAAAAAAAATAGTATGAAAATATAATGATAATATGAATATTGTTTCTTCATGTATTAAATTTTATATTGTCTCGCAAAAATATAATAGAGTACATAATATTAGACATAGAACTACATATTAATTTATAAAAACATAAATAACACATAAAATTACTTATAATTTGCTATTAACAATAAATTTTAATAACAAAACTTTAATATGTATGCAGTTAACTAATTGTTTATGAAGTATAATATTATAAATTTTAGTGTTTCAATAATAAAACTAATTAAAAATTATAAGATTTTAGATGTGCACTTACTTGATTTTTATGAAACATAATATTATAAAATTTAGTATATGAATAAAAATAATAATACATGCACATGTGAAAGAGGGAGAAATTATTGATTTTTTGTAACTTATGTGGAGAATGAATGAGAATGTTTGGAGGATTTTGAAGTGAGTTACATGATATATCACATATGCGTGAAAAATATATGTTTGACATGGACCAATACGAAGTAATGAATAACATTACAAGTGAGAAAATGTATTAAAAATATTAATTGTCATAATTGTATACATCCTATGACCAAATTAATATAGATATAGATTATTCGTGTAAATATAATTTAAACATATATATATGTATATTAATAGTGTATTTTATTTTTAAATATAGATAATGGTGATAGAAGTTGGATGAAGTTGAAGAATCGGTTTTGTATAGAGTACGCACAAGGAATTGAACAATTTCTAAAATTTGCAACGGAAAATGCTGGAAGTGAAAGAATAAGATGTCCGTGCAAAAAATGTAATAATATTTGTTTGAAAAGAATATCATTGGTGAGGAAGGACTTGTTCTACAATGGAATTAAGGAAGATTATACTAGGTGGGAGCATCATGGCGAGCCATCAATTAGTATACTTTATAATGAGAATGTTTCTACAGAGGAAGTTGAAGATCATTACACTGACATTCCTATAATGTTAGAGGAGATACAAAGAGCATCATTTATTGAAGATATTACAGAAGACATGGTTCATAATCAAGTGAAAGAAACTGAAGGATTTACTCGATTGTTGAATGATGCTAACTCAAGCTTGTATCCAGGTTGTCAGAGCTATTCTATATTGTCATTTGTTATGAAAATGCTTCATAATAAGACAATCACAAATGCAAGTAATAAGAATTTCGAAATGAATTTAAAATTATTTAAAAGTTCTCTTCCAGAGGGTGAAACATTACCAGGTTCTTACTATGAAGTTAAGAAAATGATGCGAGACCTTGGCCTTGGTTATATCAAGATTGATGCATGCCATAATGATTGCATATTATTTTGGAAGGATTATGAAGGTTTAGATACATGTCCGATTTGCCAATCTTCTAGGTGGAAATACAGTACCCATAAGTGCAAAAAGATTCCCAAAAAAGTGTTGCGCCACTTTCCTCTTAAACCTCAGCTTCAAAGATTATATGCCTCAAAAGATATAGCAGAAGACATACGATGGCACAAGGAGAAACGAGTGGCAAAACAATGGAATAGTTTCGATCAAGAAAATGCATGGTTTGCGAAAGATTCTCGTAATGTTCGACTTGGCCTTGCAAGTGATGGGTTTAATTCATTTGGAAACATGAGTACGACTTATAGCATGTGGCATGTATTTATCGTTCCATATAACTTACCCCCTTGGAGATGCACAAAAGAGCCTTTTGTTATAATGAGTTTACTTATTCCTAGAAAGGAATCTCCTGTCAACAACATAGATGTGTATTTACAACCATTAATAGAAGAGTTAAAAGATTTATGGACTCAAGGTATTGAGACATATGATGCATATGGAAGTGAGAAGTTTCAGTTGCATGCTACGTTATTATGGACTATAAATGATTTTCCAGCATATGCAATGTTATCTGGATGGAGTACAAAAGGGAAGTTAGCATGTCCAGTATGTAATAAGGGAACATGTTCGTTTTATTTAAAAAACGGAAGAGAGCAATGTTATATGGGTCATCGGAGATTTTTGGATCAAAATCATCCATACAGAAAAAGTAAAAAGTTCAATGGTCAGCCAGAGTATCGACCAAGGCCTATTGAGTTGTCAGGGGAAGATGTGTTAGCTCAAGTGGTAAATTTGAATGAAAATCTAAGATTCGGTAAACAACTGGACAGTAGAAAGAGAAAACGAGCAGAGTTTGAGTTGAATTGGAAAAAGAAGAGCATTTTTTTCGAGTTACCCTACTGGAGTTCGCTAAAGTTGCGTCACAATTTAGACGTCATGCATATAGAAAAGAACATAGGTGGGAACATTTTTTGTACTTTGTTGAATATTGATGGGAAGACTAAAGACAATCTACAAGCTCGCTATGACTTAGAAGAAATGGGTGTAAAGAAACAATTACATGTGCGCCAAGATGGTAAGAAGCTAGTAATGCCACATGCTTGCTACACGTTAACTCCTGGAGAAAGAAAGAAATTCTGTCTTTGGTTGAAGTCCGTGAAGTTACCATATGGTTTTGGATCAAATTTTACTCGATGTGTAAACTATGAAGAAGGAAAGTTAGTTGGTCTTAAAAGTCATGATTACCATGTGCTCGTTCAACGCTTGCTACCAATCATAGCAAATGGTTTCTTACGAAAGGATGTTTACATTGTTCTATCTGAGCTGAGTTATTTTTTTAAACAATTATGTTCAAGAACAATACAGAGGACCAAATTAACTCAGTTGAAGAAGGATATTGTATTGATACTATGCAAGCTTGAGATGATATATCCACCATCGTTTTTTGTTATTATGGTACACTTAACCGTTCACCTTGTAAACGAAGTTGAACTAGGTGGTCCTGTTCAGTACAGATGGATGTACTTTATTGAGAGGTAACTATTATTATTTTCCTTTTTAATTTTACATGATATGCTAATGTTTTTATTATCTATAAATTTTTATTTTATGGACAGGTTCTTGCGTACTCTTAAAAATTTTGTTCGAAATAAAGCTCGTCCAGAAGGTTCCATTGCAGAAGCATACATTGACAACGAATGTCTTAATTTTTGTTCGGTATACTTCAATGATGTTGAAACAAGACACAATGGTCGAGAAAGAAATTTTGATAATGGAGTGACACATGAGTATGATGGGTTTTCTATTTTCAAACAACAATCGCGTCACTGAGCTGCTAAGTATGATATTTTATCTAGAATTGATTATCAAAAAATACAATGGTATGTGCTCCATAACTGCACAGAGGTTGATACCTATTTAAGGTAATCTATTATAAGTTCAAGTTACATGTTTATTTATAATTATTTATTATGTTATATAAGTTTGTGAATATTTTCTTTTGTTTAGTGAACACAAAGAAGAGCTTAAAAGTGAAAACCAAATGAACGTGGAAGAAAGGCATCAAGACGAATTTGTATCATGGTTTAAACAAAAGGTATGTTTACATATTTTATTAGTTAGATGCCCATTAAAGTAATATGTTAAAATTTGTGTATTTACCTTCTAGGTTGTTCGTTTGCGATTACATGGTTTGATTGATGAGCAAAATCCTCTTTACATATTAGGATTAGGTCCAGATTTTAGAGTTGCCAAGTATAATGGGGTAATTGTAAATGGTGTCAGATTTCACACCACAGAGCATGACAAAAGACTTGTTACTCAAAATAGTGGTATGATGGTTAAAGGAGAACACAATTCTGAGGAAATTGACTTTTAAGGTGTGATAACAGACATTATTGAGATGCATTACAATGGGTTCAACAATCTCATAATATTCAAGTGTAACTGGTGGAATGTTGGAGATAAACGAAATGGAATAAAGGTTGATGGACATTTGATTAGTGTAAATACCTCTCGAAAATGGTATACAAATGACCCATTTGTACTTGCAAGTCAATGTGAACTTGTTTTCTATGTCAACGATATTAGAAAAGAAGCTGATTGGCATATCGTACAAAAAGCAGAATGTAGGAGCTTGTATGATATTCCAACTAGTGGTGAAGGTGATTCTCATGAAATCATAGGTGACAATGAGCCATATCAACAAGATCAAACATGGGATGATAATGGAGTTGAGGTCGCATCTGATTATGATGTACGAGAATTAACTCGTGATGATGTATTAGTAGAAGGTATTAACCCAAACATTGCACCAGTGAGAAGAAGTGATGAGAATGTCAATGTAAATGAAGAAAGTGATGAAGAAGACGACACTCTCAATGAGTATTATGATATTAACAATGAAGACTTTGATTATGATGATGATGATGATGACGACGACGCAGATGGACAATAACTTGGGGTAAGTCTTAATTTAGTTATCTCATATATCAACTTCTTGTTGGTAACTTATATTGTTGTTTGTCTAGTTAGTTAAGTAATTTCCCTTAAAACGCAAGGTATTTGGAAAATATTACGGAATCATTTTTCATGAAAATTAACAGAATTTAAGACCCCCAAAATTCATAGTGTTAACTAAGATTCATTACGGATGTAATGAGGAGATGTTGGGAAAGCAAACAAAATGGACAAAGTTTATGTCTTTATTGGAGGTCATATCTCTTTATTGGATACAACATTAAAAAGTGGAGGTATTATCCTTAGTAGTATAAATTTTTGAATTTTTCCAAATAGTGAGTATAATAACAAAAAATGGAAAAATAAGTATTTGTTTTAGGAAAATAGGCATATGCGAATGTATGTCCTTTTTTCTATAAAAAAACTTATTTTACTATATTTTGTTATTATTCTTACTTTCGGAAACATGAAATAATCTAATTATGCAATATTTTGTTGATATAAAATTTTATTTGCTAATTAAGAGAATATTGGAGGTAGGATAGTTCCACTTTTATTGTCATCCATTATAATAACAATCATTAATTCATTATACATATAGAAATGTTAGAATTTCATAACGAGAGATTCTAAATTTTTTATTCATATATATATACAAGACAATTGCCAACTATTCATTCTATAAGCGACAGATTCTAAATTGCCAACGACAGATTCTAAATTGTTTATTCATATATATATATATATAACACAAAGGCCCAATATTACTTTTAATAGCCAAGCCTAATAGTATGTTAAATGTTAAAATCCGTATTTGTTAGTGGAAAACCTACCGAAGAAGAACACTCACGCACAAGCCGATATTTCCGCCGCCCTCAGCTACCCATATTCTTCTCCTCTGCTTACATTTTCTGATTTCTCAAATGCATGTTCCACTCCATCCAAATGTTCTTCTTGCTCTTGCAGTTGGCAGGCATTTGGCAGGCAATTTGGCGGCAAGATGAAAATCGAGATTGCCTCCAATTTGTTCTAAGTATTTTGTATAAATACCTCTTTCTCAGGTGAGGAGCTATTCTCTCATACAACTTCTCTGTCAAAGAATTAACGCAATTTTTACAGGTATGAATGTTCTATATTTCTTTGTCATGCCTCTATTAGTAAACTATTAATGTATTCATTTGCGAGAGTTGCGAAATTCTTTGTCATGCGTGAGTTGTTGTAGGGTTAATGTACGCAATTTTTACAGGTATGAATGTTCTGTATTTCTTTGTCATGCCTCTATTAGTAAACTATTAATGTATTCATTTGTGGGAGTTGCGAAATTCTTTGTCATGCGTGAGTTGTTGCAGGGTTAATGTATTCATTGTCATTAGTAAACTGTTAATGCCTCTATTAGTTAAACTGTTAATGTATTCATTTGCAGGAGTTGCGAAATTCTGTAATTTATCTCAATTAGGTGGAACTTTGACTATCTAATATGGTGTCTTCCACTAATTTAAGTGTTGAAATTATCATTTGTTGCTACTTTATTTCTCTGCATGTTACGTTACAGAGTCTACCGACAATGCCACCAGGTCGAAAATATAATTTTGCTGCACAACATAAGTTAAGAACGGAAAGACCAAGTCTAGTGGGACAGACAAAAACTAATTATAATAACATGCAGCAAGCAGCGAGTGATGACGAAGCTTTGTTAGAAAACCTTGATCATGATCCTGTCATAGGGGAACACATTGAAACTGATACAGGTTATTGACATTCTGTTTTTCTTTCCCTATTATGGAGTTTTAATGTTTTTAAATTTTTCTAAGCATGTGTTTCAACTCCTAATACTTGGACAATTTTCTTGCAGTTCCAACCAGGAAGAAAAAGGGTCGTACTTTAACAAAAGAGTTGCAAGTTCAGAAAAGATTAGAGGAAGGTAGCAAAATCGACGGGGTTGTGATTTTATAGAAGGAAATTATAAACCTATTGGACCAGCAGAATTTTTTTTCAAAATGGAGGTTGGAGTAGTCACACGATTGCTAGCTCCACTTCGCATATTGCATTGGAAAGACATGGAGGAGGAGGACAAACAACCAATTTTTTCTCGTCTCGAGGTAAATATTAAAATAGGTCACATATATTATCAGTTTCAATGACAACTTTTGTAACCATTTCAATTCTTTATTTATACTACAAAGATTTACAATGATTTTTCATTTAGAATGAATTTCAGATATGTCTAGATGACCCACATGTGAAAGGAGTTGTTGATGGGATGTTGGCAGACCGATTTAGACAATTCAAGTACATGTGTCATTTGCACTACAAGCAGTTCCGTACTGCTGAGGAAGCACGCAGAAATCCGCCTGTAAATGTGGTTGCAACAGATTGGATTCATCTGTGTGTTCATTTAGAGAGTGATAAATTCAAGGTATTTACTCTCTTTTCAAAATTGGCTTTTTTAGATTATAAATGCAAGGTAGTTTCTTTGTCTGGATACTAACATTATCTTGTTCGGATGGTAGTTATTTTTTCTCTGTTTCTTATATTTTTCTCTGCAAAATTCCGCTAACCTTGCTAACTTATAATGAAATAAGTTAAACTCCACTAACATGCTGCAAAATTCTAGCAAATGAGAAATAAATAAAGCAACAGAGAAAAAATAACTACCATCAGTACAAGATAATGTTAGTATCCAGACAAAGAAACTACCTTGCATTTATAATCTAACAAAAGCCAATTTTGAAAAGAGAGTAAATAACTTGAATTTATCACTCTCTAAGTGAGCACACAGATGAATCCAATCTGTTGCAACCACATTTACAGGCGGATTTCTGCGCGCTTCCTCAGCAGTACGGAACTGCTTGTAGTGCAAATGACACATGTTCTTGAATTGTCTAAATCGGTCTGTCAACATCCCATCAACAACTCCTTTCACATGTGGGTCATCTAGACATATCTGAAATTCATTCTAAATGAAAAATCTTTGTAAATCTTTGTAGTATAAATAAAGAATTGAAATGGTTACAAAAGTTGTCATTGAAACTGATAATATATGTGACCTATTTTAATATTTACCTCGAGACGAGAAAAAATTGGTTGTTTGTCCTCCTCCTCCATGTCTTTCCAATGCAATATGCAAAGTGGAGCTAGCAATCGTGTGACTACTCCAACCTCCATTTTGAAAAAAAATTATGCTGGTCCAACAGGTTTATAATTTCCTTCTAAAATCATAACCCCGTCGATTTTGCTACTTTCCTCTAATCTTTTCTGAACTTGCAACTCTTTTGTTAAAGTACGACCCTTTTTCTTCCTGGTTGGAACTGCAAGAAAATTGTCAAAGTATTAGGAGTTGAAACACATGCTTAGAAAAATTTAAAAACATTAAAACTCCATAATAGGGAAAGAAAAACAGAATGTCAATAACTTGTATCAGTTTCAATGTGTTCCCCTATGACAGGATCATGATCAAGGTTTTCTAACAAAGCTTCGTCATCACTCGCTGCTTGCTGCATGTTATTATAATTAGTTTTTGTCTGTCCCACTAGACTTGGTCTTTCCGTTCTTAACTTATGTTGTGCAGCAAAATTATATTTTCGACCTGGTGGCATTGTCGGTAGACTCTGTAACGTAACATGCAGAGAAATAAAGTAGCAACAAATGATAATTTCAACACTTAAATTAGTGGAAGACACCATATTAGATACTCAAAATTCCACCTAATTGAGATAAATTACAGAATTTCGCAACTCCAGCAAATGAATACATTAACAGTTTAACTAATAGAGGCATTAACAGTTTACTAATGACAATGAATACATTAACCCTGCAACAACTCACGCATGACAAATAATTTCGCAACTCCCACAAATGAATACATTAATAGTTTACTAATAGAGGCATGACAAAGAAATACAGAACATTCATACATGTAAAAATTGCGTACATTAACCCTGCAACAACTCACGCATGACAAAGAATTTCGCAACTCCCGCAAATGAATACATTAATAGTTTACTAATAGAGGCATGACAAAGAAATATAGAACATTCATACCTGTAAAAATTGTGTTAAGTCTTTGACAGAGAAGTTGTATGAGAGAATAGCTCCTCACCTGAGAAATAGGTATTTATACAGAAGACTTAGAACAAATTGGAGGCAATCTCGATTTTCATCTTGCCGCCAAATTGCCTGCCAAATGCCCGCCAAATGCCCGCCAATTGCCCGCCAATTGCCTGCCAACTGCAAGAGCAAGAAGAACATTTGGATGGAGTGGAACATGCATTTGAGAAATCAGAAAATGTAAGTAGAGGAGAAGAATATGGGTAGCTGAGGGCGGCGGAAATATCGGCTTGTGTGTGGGTGTTCTTCTTAAGTAGGTCTTCCACTAACAAATACGGATATTAACATTTAACATACTATTGGGCTTGGCTATTAAAAGTAATATTGGGCCTTTGTGTTATATATATATATATGAATAAACAATTTAGAATCTGTCGTTGGCAATTTAGAATCTGTCGCTTATAGAATGAATAGTTGGCAATTGTCTTGTATATATATATGAATAAAAAATTTAGAATCTCTCGTTATGAAATTCTAACATTTCTATATGTATAATGAATTAATGATTGTTATTATAATGGATGACAATAAAAGTGGAACTATCCTACCTCCAATATTCTCTTAATTAGCAAATAAAATTTTATATCAACAAAATATTGCATAATTAGATTATTTCTTGTTTCCGAAAGTAAGAATAATAACAAAATATAGTAAAATAATTTTTTTTTTAGAAAAAAGGACATACATTCGCATATTCGCATATGCCTATTTTCCTAAAACAAATACTTATTTTTCCATTTTTTGTTATTATACTCACTATTTGGAAAAATTCAAAAATTTATACTACTAAGGATAATACCTCCACTTTTTAATGTTGTATCCAATAAAGAGATATGACCTCCAATAAAGACATAAACTTTGTCCATTTTGTTTGCTTTCCCAACATCTCCTCATTACATCCGTAATGAATCTTAGTTAACACCATGAATTTTGGGGGTCTTAAATTCTGTTAATTTTCATGAAAAATGATTCCGTAATATTTTCCAAATACCTTGCGTTTTAAGGGAAATTACTTAACTAACTAGACAAACAACAATATAAGTTACCAACAAGAAGTTGATATATGAGATAACTAAATTAAGACTTACCTCAAGTTATTGTCCATCTGCGTCGTCGTCGTCGTCATCATCATCATAATCAAAGTCTTCATTGTTAATATCATAATACTCATTGAGAGTGTCGTCTTCTTCATCACTTTCTTCATTTACATTGACATTCTCATCACTTCTTCTCACTGGTGCAATGTTTGGGTTAATACCTTCTACTAATACATCATCACGAGTTAATTCTCGTACATCATAATCAGATGCGACCTCAACTCCATTATCATCCCATGTTTGATCTTGTTGATATGGCTCATTGTTACCTATGATTTCCTGAGAATCACCTTCACCACTAGTTGGAATATCATACAAGCTCCTACATTCTGCTTTTTGTACGATATGCCAATCAGCTTCTTTTCTAATATCGTTGACATAGAAAACAAGTTCACATTGACTTGCAAGTACAAATGGGTCATTTGTATACCATTTTCGAGAGGTATTTACACTAATCAAATGTCCATCAACCTTTATTCCATTTCGTTTATCTCCAACATTCCACCAGTTACACTTGAATATTATGAGATTGTTGAACCCATTGTAATGCATCTCAATAATGTCTGTTATCACACCATAAAAGTCAATTTCCTCAGAATTGTGTTCTCCTTTAACCATCATACCACTATTTTGAGTAACAAGTCTTTTGTCATGCTCTGTGGTGTGAAATCTGACACCATTTACAATTACCCCATTATACTTGGCAACTCTAAAATCTGGACCTAATCCTAATATGTAAAGAGGATTTTGCTCATCAATCAAACCATGTAATCGCAAACGAACAACCTAGAAGATAAATACACAAATTTTAACATATTACTTTAATGGGCATCTAACTAATAAAATATGTAAACATACCTTTTGTTTAAACCATGATACAAATTCGTCTTGATGCCTTTCTTCCACGTTCATTTGGTTTTCACTTTTAAGCTCTTCTTTGTGTTCACTAAACAAAAGAAAATATTCACAAACTTATATAACATAATAAATAATTATAAATAAACATGTAACTTGAACTTATAATAGATTACCTTAAATAGGTATCAACCTCTGTGCAGTTATGGAGCACATACCATTGTATTTTTTGATAATCAATTCTAGATAAAATATCATACTTAGCAGCTCAGTGACGCGATTGTTGTTTGAAAATAGAAAACCCATCATACTCATGTGTCACTCCATTATCAAAATTTCTTTCTCGACCATTGTGTCTTGTTTCAACATCATTGAAGTATACCGAACAAAAATTAAGACATTCGTTGTCAATGTATGCTTCTGCAATGGAACCTTCTGGACGAGCTTTATTTCGAACAAAATTTTTAAGAGTACGCAAGAACCTGTCCATAAAATAAAAATTTATAGATAATAAAAACATTAGCATATCATGTAAAATTAAAAAGGAAAATAATAATAGTTACCTCTCAATAAAGTACATCCATCTGTACTGAACAGGACCACCTAGTTCAACTTCGTTTACAAGGTGAACGGTTAAGTGTACCATAATAACAAAAAACGATGGTGGATATATCATCTCAAGCTTGCATAGTATCAATACAATATCCTTCTTCAACTGAGTTAATTTGGTCCTCTGTATTGTTCTTGAACATAATTGTTTAAAAAAATAACTCAGCTCAGATAGAACAATGTAAACATCCTTTCGTAAGAAACCATTTGCTATGATTGGTAGCAAGCGTTGAACGAGCACATGGTAATCATGACTTTTAAGACCAACTAACTTTCCTTCTTCATAGTTTACACATCGAGTAAAATTTGATCCAAAACCATATGGTAACTTCACGGACTTCAACCAAAGACAGAATTTCTTTCTTTCTCCAGGAGTTAACGTGTAGCAAGCATGTGGCATTACTAGCTTCTTACCATCTTGGCGCACATGTAATTGTTTCTTTACACCCATTTCTTCTAAGTCATAGCGAGCTTGTAGATTGTCTTTAGTCTTCCCATCAATATTCAACAAAGTACAAAAAATGTTCCCACCTATGTTCTTTTCTATATGCATGACGTCTAAATTGTGACGCAACTTTAGCGAACTCCAGTAGGGTAACTCGAAAAAAATGCTCTTCTTTTTCCAATTCAACTCAAACTCTGCTCGTTTTCTCTTTCTACTGTCCAGTTGTTTACCGAATCTTAGATTTTCATTCAAATTTACCACTTGAGCTAACACATCTTCCCCTGACAACTCAATAGGCCTTGGTCGATACTCTGGCTGACCATTGAACTTTTTACTTTTTCTGTATGGATGATTTTGATCCAAAAATCTCCGATGACCCATATAACATTGCTCTCTTCCGTTTTTTAAATAAAACGAACATGTTCCCTTATTACATACTGGACATGCTAACTTCCCTTTTGTACTCCATCCAGATAACATTGCATATGCTGGAAAATCATTTATAGTCCATAATAACGTAGCATGCAACTGAAACTTCTCACTTCCATATGCATCATATGTCTCAATACCTTGAGTCCATAAATCTTTTAACTCTTCTATTAATGGTTGTAAATACACATCTATGTTGTTGACAGGAGATTCCTTTCTAGGAATAAGTAAACTCATTATAACAAAAGGCTCTTTTGTGCATCTCCAAGGGGGTAAGTTATATGGAACGATAAATACATGCCACATGCTATAAGTCGTACTCATGTTTCCAAATGAATTAAACCCATCACTTGCAAGGCCAAGTCGAACATTACGAGAATCTTTCGCAAACCATGCATTTTCTTGATCGAAACTATTCCATTGTTTTGCCACTCGTTTCTCCTTGTGCCATCGTATGTCTTCTGCTATATCTTTTGAGGCATATAATCTTTGAAGCTGAGGTTTAAGAGGAAAGTGGCGCAACACTTTTTTGGGAATCTTTTTGCACTTATGGGTACTGTATTTCCACCTAGAAGATTGGCAAATCGGACATGTATCTAAACCTTCATAATCCTTCCAAAATAATATGCAATCATTATGGCATGCATCAATCTTGATATAACCAAGGCCAAGGTCTCGCATCATTTTCTTAACTTCATAGTAAGAACCTGGTAATGTTTCACCCTCTGGAAGAGAACTTTTAAATAATTTTAAATTCATTTCGAAATTCTTATTACTTGCATTTGTGATTGTCTTATTATGAAGCATTTTCATAACAAATGACAATATAGAATAGCTCTGACAACCTGGATACAAGCTTGAGTTAGCATCATTCAACAATCGAGTAAATCCTTCAGTTTCTTTCACTTGATTATGAACCATGTCTTCTGTAATATCTTCAATAAATGATGCTCTTTGTATCTCCTCTAACATTATAGGAATGTCAGTGTAATGATCTTCAACTTCCTCTGTAGAAACATTCTCATTATAAAGTATACTAATTGATGGCTCGCCATGATGCTCCCACCTAGTATAATCTTCCTTAATTCCATTGTAGAACAAGTCCTTCCTCACCAATGATATTCTTTTCAAACAAATATTATTACATTTTTTGCACGGACATCTTATTCTTTCACTTCCAGCATTTTCCGTTGCAAATTTTAGAAATTGTTCAATTCCTTGTGCGTACTCTATACAAAACCGATTCTTCAACTTCATCCAACTTCTATCACCATTATCTATATTTAAAAATAAAATACACTATTAATATACATATATATATGTTTAAATTATATTTACACGAATAATCTATATCTATATTAATTTGGTCATAGGATGTATACAATTATGACAATTAATATTTTTAATACATTTTCTCACTTGTAATGTTATATTCATTACTTCGTATTGGTCCATGTCAAACATATATTTTTCACGCATATGTGATATATCATGTAACTCACTTCAAAATCCTCCAAACATTCTCATTCATTCTCCACATAAGTTACAAAAAATCAATAATTTCTCCCTCTTTCACATGTGCATGTATTATTATTTTTATTCATATACTAAATTTTATAATATTATGTTTCATAAAAATCAAGTAAGTGCACATCTAAAATCTTATAATTTTTAATTAGTTTTATTATTGAAACACTAAAATTTATAATATTATACTTCATAAACAATTAGTTAACTGCATACATATTAAAGTTTTGTTATTAAAATTTATTGTTAATAGCAAATTATAAGTAATTTTATGTGTTATTTATGTTTTTATAAATTAATATGTAGTTCTATGTCTAATATTATGTACTCTATTATATTTTTGCGAGACAATATAAAATTTAATACATGAAGAAACAATATTCATATTATCATTATATTTCCATACTATTTTTTTTTATAGTTTTGTAGAGATTTATTTTTAAACTCGACTAATTCTATAAATTATATAACTATTGAATACAACTAACTATTACTATTCGTAAAATAAACATAAATACTGTCAATAAATTAATAATATTTATTTTTATAATCAACTTATGTAAATTTTACTTACTTTTATGAAAAATATACTTATTCTGCATATTTAATAATATATTTAATTTGTATACTTGATATACAAGTCAATTATAATTAGGCATGCCATTTAAAATTTAACACATTAAGAAAAAACAATTATTAATATATTTTCTTAGTACTTTCTGTTTTATAGTTTTATGGAACTTTATATTGAAACATTTTTAGATTTAACTTATTTCATGGATTATAAAAAAATTGTATGATTTAATTGAACAAAAAGTAAAAGTTACTATTAGCAAAAATAAGTATAATTCAACTAATGCTTTTAACCTTTTTTAAACTATACGACCATAATAGACTATACAAAAATATTAAAATTAAGTTAAAATTACTAATTAGAATCATTTGAATAATTAATCATATTCATTTTTATTATTGAATTTTAAACTTTAATTATGGGTTTGTTTTAATAAAAACCTTACTTAATCCTTATATTTGATAATATTAATCTTATAGTGAAAATACAAATGCAATTATTATTTAAAATAATAATATATTTACTAATACATTTAACATTTTGTTAAATGCAATTCAAATATTAAAGTTATATTTAAAATAGTAATTAGCATTACATAAATGATCGTTGATATTTATTTTTACTATCAACTTATGTACTTTTCAAATAATTTAATGAAACAATACAATTAATATTTATGTTTTGTACTATTCTTGGTATAATTGAAATATAAGTGTAATTAATATTAAAAATATTATTTTTACTATTTTATTAACAATTTCTAAAATGATTGTTTTAGTTCCGTATAATATAACAAGGATCTATAATATATTAAATAAGTAATATAATCATTAATTTTTTATTAATATTTTATTATTATATATATAAATATTAATAATTAGATAACCAAAATTCTATGTAGAAATCATTAAATTTTCTTTTCAATTTAACGGTTGTATATTTGAATACTATTTTTCGTATAGTAATTTTGTTTCCTATTTTTTTTGTAATTTTATATATTATTATTCTTAAAATAAAATAAAAAAGTACAGCTGAATGATATAATTGGAATAATAATAAGTTTTGTTGTGTAGAAATCATGGGTGATTTGTAAATAGAATTTTCCCTATAAGAAATTCGATATGTTTATGCTTTTAAACCTATAATTATGCAACTTCACATTTAAACCATATTCAATGATATTTTAATGCTATATTATATATATATATATATGCAGATTTATACAAGAAAATTGAAGGGAACAAAAATACATGAGGTAGACATTTGTCCTACCGAAGAGAATGTAGTTTCGTAAAACTATCGCTTGAGGTACACTTATGTAATGGATAGTCCGACCCTGTAATATATATTGTCAAGTTGAAAAGTTTGGTAAAACGAATGAATATTAGAAAATTAAAAATATATATAAATAATTTCTAAAATAAAAACATCAAGATGGAGAAGAAATACCTGTGGTAAACTAAACACTTGTAAAGAAGTTAATAAGCAAAGCTTTCAAAGATATGTAAACTCAATATGCGAGAGACAATATTTGTTCAAACTAAAGAAGTATAAATAATAATTCTGATGTTAGTTTACACAGAGCTTTAGAGTTATTTTTGTTACAAAAATTATCATCCATTAAATTGTTAATTTTTATTATTTTTTTTTTTTTGGTTTTGGTGTTGAGTTTGTTAAGATTTGTTTTCAACCGATTGATTGTTCAATTTAATTGTTAGGTTGTTAAGTTTTGTTTGAAATATATATATATATATATTATTTTATGAAATAATTAATATTGGTATTAACTTTTAATTAAACGTATCCTAAGAAGGTAAGAGAATATTTGATATGATTTCTTATGATTTTATATAAATTGAAAAACGAATATTAGTAGATAATTCCAGTTACCTATTTTATTATACATTTTACAAGAATACATCTGCAAGATTTAGATTTTTTTGTCATCTTAATTTTTAATTATTATACATACATATATATATATATATACATATATACTAGTTTCATAATCGTTTTTACTATAAATTACCACAAATAACATTTTCGTGACATTTAAATTGTCACAATACCAATTGATATCTTGATGCTACATTTTTCACTATAGAATCACAAAGCATTCATATTTTAAATCATTTTATTCATTACTATTTAATATTTATTATGACAAAAAATATTGACAAATATATTTTTGTCACAATTTAATTTTTATTGTGACGAAATATTTATTCGTCATAATAACGTCATATCTAGTGACAAAATTAATTGTGATGAAATAATATTCATCACAATATATCATATTTGTTGTAGTGCACGCCTATGCTGTGAGGAGCAGGGAACTTCATCAACTGGTGATATGTGGAGTGCACCATCCTGTGTGGGTTGAGCGTGGAGCGCCTCAGTATCACATTTTATGAGGTCGGAGCGTCCACCACAATGAAGGTGACATCAAATCTTCGAGACTTCCAGCTGTCCCCAATTTCTACGAGTAGGGTGATGGCCCCTACCGGGTATGTGGCGTTTGATGTTAATCCCATCAAGGGAAAGTTTACTTTTTTCAAGTCTTTTGTCGATTTACCCATGTTCTGTAGCGCCTCTAAGAAGAGGACATCAGTGGAGCTCCCCGAGTCCACCAACACTCTTTTTACTGTGTAGCTGTAGATGTCTATGAAGACGACCAATGCATCTTCATGTGGGCATGTTATGTGCCTCATTTCGGATTCTGAAAAGGATATGGTGACATCGTCTTCTTTCCTGGGACGCTTTCCTCCTTTTGTCGTTCCTGAAAGCTATGTCGTGTACACCTACCGATCGGCGCCCGTTTCTCCTCTTGCTACATATCCTCTGTTGATCACGTTTACATGTCCCTGTCTTCCCTTTTTGGTGATGTCCTCCTATCTCTTCGAGGGCTTCGACTCCTTTCTTGTCGTATCACAAAATGTTTAAGGTAGCCCTGCTGGATTAACCTATCGATATCCTCCTTCAGGGTATAGCAGTCATCCGTTCCATGGCCTTTTCATTGGTGATACAACAGTATTTACTTAGCTCGTTGCCTAGGGTGACGTCATTCTTTGTCCACGGAGTCGTTGCCAAATCCTTCATTTCCATCTCTGCCAACACCACACATACGTCCCTGTTTAGAGGCATGTGTGATGTTTCGTATACATCCCGAGGGGGCGCGCCATGAAAGGGTGACGTTGCTCGTGCGACACCTTTGTCGAACGATGGTCAGACCTTTAACCTTCCTAAATTTCCTTTATTGATTCATTGGGTTGCCTCCTACCTCCCTGTGCTATTTCCAAGTCAACATAGGACTTGACACGCGCCGCCAAGTCTTCCACTGTGTCGACCGGGATGACGCTTAGACTGTTGTATAAGGTTGATCCTCGTGGACCAAGCGCCCTGACGAATGCTCTTATGGTCTCACCTCCTGTGATGACCTAGTCGATTCCTGCCAATTCTTTGTTGAACCTGGTGTAGAAATCCCTTAGGCTTTCCTCATTTGTTTGTCTGATGTGGTCTAGCATTCCTACGCTCTTTAGAATTTGTCTCCCCCCATGTATTGCACGATGAACTTTTGTTTCAAGTCCGCCCAAGAATTAATGGAGGCCTTGGGCAGTCCAAAGAACCAGTGTGAGGCGACACTTCACAGGGTGGTCGGGAAGAGTAAGGCAAATTGGTTGTCGTCGCTAGTCCGCCCCAAGAGTAAAGACTCATGGCTTTGGATGTGCTCTACTGGGTCACCTTCTCATCTATAACAGTCGATTCACTGGGTATGCACGTGTTTTGTATAGTCACTGCCAATATTTCGGGGACGAATGGATGTGACGCCCTATCTCGAAGTACAGGCATGATTCCGCTTTTCTGTTCTTTAACTTGTGGGATGACAAACTGTTTAATTTCCTGCATGCTCATTGTACCAGGGGAAGGGGTTGTTGTTGCTTTAGAAGGTGAAACGTTACTTATTGGAGGCTGGGAGCTCCGAGGCGGCGTCATATGAGGGTGATGCTGAGCCGTTGCTTCCTCTGTACGATGAGAACCTTTTTGTAAGGCTTTTTGGATGTTGCGCGCAATGATCTCGTCTAATGCTGCCATGAAGACAGGTGTTAGGAGTGCTTCCGAGCCCGCATCTACCCGGGGCAGCGCCTCTCCTGAGGAGGCCATTACTGATTCGGTTGGTTTGTGCACCTCGGGCTCAGCTGCTACCGCAGGTTGGGGGGCGGTGCTGGGTACGTCGGTAGCTGGGAAGTATGCCCCACCGGTTGCCGAGTCATGGGCGGTAAGTACGTCGATGACCCTAGGTGTTGCTGGAGGTGGTGGAAGGTGTCATTTTTTCGTAGCTTCGACTTGGGCGGTAAGCCCGGGTGTTTTCATTGTTTCCCCTCTGACGATCTAGTCAGTCGAGAGTTCGTTTGTAGAATAAGTATATAGCTCAAGTATGTAATATTGCACTTAACCTGTGTATGCAGATGGCTGGGGGGTTTTATAGCCCTCACCCGGGGCAGCGCCTCTCTTGAGGAGGCCATTACTGATTCGGTTGGTTTGTGCACCTCGGGCTCAGCTGCTACCGCAGGTTGGGGGGTGCGGTGCTGGGTACGTCGGTAGCTGGGAAGTATGCCCCTCCGGTTGCCGAGTCATGGGCAGTAAGTACGACGAGGACCCTAGGTGTTGCTGGAGGTGGTGGAAGGTGTCATTTTTTTGTAGCTTCGACTATGGCGGTAAGCCCGGGTGTTTTCATTGTTTCCCCTCTGACGATCTAGTCAGTCGAGAGTTCGTTTGTAGAATAAGTATGTAGCTCAAGTATGTAATATTGCACTTAACCTGTGTATGCAGATGGCTGAGGGGTTTTATAGCCCTCACCCGGGGCAGCGCCTCTCTTGAGGAGGCCATTACTGATTCGGTTGGTTTGTGCACCTCGGGCTCAGCTGCTACCGCAGGTTGGGGGGTGCGGTGCTGGGTACGTCGGTAGCTGGGAAGTATGCCCCTCCGGTTGCCGAGTCATGGGCAGTAAGTACGACGAGGACCCTAGGTGTTGCTGGAGGTGGTGGAAGGTGTCATTTTTTTGTAGCTTCGACTATGGCGGTAAGCCCGGGTGTTTTCATTGTTTCCCCTCTGACGATCTAGTCAGTCGAGAGTTCGTTTGTAGAATAAGTATGTAGCTCAAGTATGTAATATTGCACTTAACCTGTGTATGCAGATGGCTGAGGGGTTTTATAGCCCTCACCTCTAACCTGCCTGTGGTTTAGCTTTGACCCTGGTCATACCTCGAGTGCTATGGCACCGGGTGCACTGTGTATGGTGCCCTAAACATAGGGCCCCTATTTCCCGGATCATTATCCCGCATTATTGTTCCCCACTACCTCTTATCCAGCATAGAGTTTTGTGTTGGCCACAGAGGCAAGGGAAAGTTTGGTGAGGTGCGCCTCAAGGGCGCGCCTTTTAGACCTACACTGGTTGTGCGCCCTTTACTCGGGTCGGGTCGGTTTTACTTAAGGTATGCAGATTAATACCCAACATGAATCACCACAATATACATTCTGTATCAGTTGATAACTCATGAGAAAACATAATAGATCTACAAAGAACATAGGAGATGTCCTTTCAACTCAAATCTAAACGTTTCAAGATACATAAAGTTTGAATTTTTATTTGGTCATGACATTATCATAAAGAACAAGACAATTACAAACTAAACATAATCCACCAATTTCATAATATATATCTAATCTTAGAACTCAACAAGGCAGCAGATAACCTTTTTGGAATCTATTCCAATTCATTATGAACAATTCTCCATGAATAAACAATTTGTTCGAGCATGTACAACTAGAGGGGATGGGATTCGACTGAGCTCTAGTGATTGAAGCGTTTTTAGCATATGACATAAACGAGGAATTAGTATCCAACTATTTGTTCGAGCATGCTGGGGATTTTGAAGATTGGGAGAACTAGCTGGTTGAGCTGTGTTTGACAATCATTCATAGTTTTGCTTGCTTGATTGCTTTTAGTAAGCTAATCCAATTTTATTCAAATGGCGATGTTTCTTTTGTCTAAGATTGTTGGTGTGTGTGTTGAAAGTATTACTTATTCCCGATACTTTTTATTACGGGAATGGTTTGAGATCCTTTTGATTCATTTTTTCCTTTTTGCCTTGTCATACTTGATATGAAAAGATACTTTATAAAATCCGTTGTCCATGTTTCTACTCACACTTACTAACTTGGATGACCGATTTCTTGTACATAGGCAACGAAGCAGTACGAGTTGGATTTCAGAGATCGTGGAAGAACAGGAGAACTTATAATTAAAAAGTTTGTAAAGAGGTGAGCTGAGAAGGGTTCTCCATGAATAAACAATGAACATGACCATAGATCTTCATCATTGACAGCTCAATGGATCGAAACCACAACTCCAAATCGATGAAAATTCACTGAACACGAAATCGCATCTCCAAACTGCAGCTCAATGGAGCAAACGAAGGCTACAAAATTGAAGCTGAATCTGAGCTTTGAAGTATACGAACGGAGATCAGGAGTTGGATTGGACGGAGATGTAGTGGGTTTGTTGTGAGGAGGAAATCAATCTCAATCAAATCGATCAATCGGTGGTGAACTGGTGATGAGATTGAGAAGAGGAAGCATTAATGGTAGGATTTGTTGTGTTGTATACTGAGTGTCAATTATTGCTTGAAGGTGTTTCAAAACGAGGAAGAAGATAATAGGAATAATAAATGTATTTACACTTTTTTGGGGGTTATGTGGCTTACACGTCACCATTTAACGGAAAATTTAGACAACTCGTGATGGATTTCATCTAAAACCAACAAGAGCAAACATGTTTATCTAAAACAAACAAGGTTTACGCATTAGCACATTGCACAAAAATATTACATCATTTTTATACTTTTCCCATAATTATATTAAAGTTGATATTTACTATTTTATTCCTTAATAATAAATTAGTCCCACATCGAAAGAAGGGCTTACTAGAAATTCACATTCATTGTTAATGACAAGAGCAAGACAAGTTTAGTTTGAAATGAATTATATAATGTGATGAGAGAGGTTGTCCATTCAGTGAATATATGAAGATGATAGAAATAGAATTAATGGAGTAGTTTATTTACTCAGTCTTGTTCGTGGAGTAGTTGATTAAGTTATGAGTGTAATGAGCAATTTATTTCTATCCTTATTTAATAAATTTATTTCTCCAATAAGATAATTAAAATTTTCTGAGCTCACATTCTCTTTCTTCTTTTCTACGCTTCCAAACCTCTCATAGTTATTTATGGTATTAGAATCAAATGTTTATAGAAGATGAAATCATGTAAGAGACAAAAAAAAAAGTGAGTCATAATTCATCATCTATATAAGAATTCAATTTAGTGCAATTCGGATTCTTTGCTTTAATTGTTATACGATAATTAGAGTATGATAATATGATAATGGAGAATTTTATGCAATTAAAGGAAATTTGGTTTGTTGTTGAATTAGGGAGTAAATATTCACATGAAGGTATAACATTGACAGAGATCTAAAAAAATGAAATAAGGACAATTTTTTTTTTCAAGCAACTGAGTGTCCCACCTGGGAAACAGTTCTTTACAAAGATATTTTTAAGGATATATGAAACTCTACTAAGAAGAAATGTAAGGACTCAACTAGAGTGAATAGCGCGACTTTAGTCTTTGAAGAGATTTTGAGACATAGAACACTACGGGAGAGGTTGGAAATAACGGCCAACAATCACGGCTCAATGTGTATTGAGCCGTGATAAATGAAATTTATTTCACTATCACGGCTCAAAAGAGATTGAGCCGTGATTGAGCTACTTTAACGGCTCAATCTACTGAGTCGTTACAGTTATCACAGCTCAAATTGGGCTTGAGCCGTGATAATACGTATTTGTTTCTTCATTCGGCCCATTTATCACGGCTCAAATTGGGCTTGAGCCGTGCTAAAGACATTCTATCGCTGTGATAACTGTTTATCACGACTCATTTACATTGAGCCGTGATAAATGTTTGTTTTAAAAAAAACAAATAACATTTATCACGGCTCAAATTGCATAGAGCTGTGACAGAAGAATAAGTCGGGCCTTGCAGAAGACAGACTTCATTCTGCAGCAGACTTCTTCGACAGACTTCCTTCGCGTTCTTCATCTCCGCGCGGCGCCCTAGCTCTCCAGCAGGTAATTTCTTCTCCTTTCTTCAATTAATCGAAGCAAATGTTAGTCAGAACTCTTATATGTGTAGTCCATGTTCGATTTTGCAGTATAATCCACTGAATCGGGCTTCTCCGTCGAAATCGCCACTCCGATTTTAGGTATGAAGTTTTTGATTTTTTCTTCAATTTGTTCATTGAATTGATCTTCCCAAGCCTTATATGTGTTCTACTTGTTAGATATAGTGTTAGAATTGTCTAAATACGAATATTTGAACAATAGTTTCAAACCCTGATTTCACCACATATATATGAATATATGAAGTTTTCGATTTTTTCTTCAATTTGTTCATTGAATTGATCTTCCCAAGCCTTATATGTGTTCTTCTTGTTAGATGTAGTGTTAGAATTGTCTAAATCCGAATATTTGAACAATAGTTTCAAACCCTAATTTCTCCAAGCTAGGTAACCCTTGATTTATTTCGAATTTATTGTTTATAGGACATGTATAGCAGCAATTAGACATATATTATACATCCTCATGACGAATTTAAGTTGCCTAGTATAAATTGAATGGATGCGACTTTCACCAAAAAACTGAGTTTGATGGTACAACTGAGATACGACTTTCACCAACAACTCTGTCTGGTATGGAGGTTTTTGAGCAAATGAGGAGGTTAACAAACAGTTATGGTAAAGGTAGTAAGAAGCGGTCAAGAGATGACAATACCATAGTTGTTGATACAACATTGGAGGATGAAGAGATATTTGAGAGAGACGATTACTCTGAACAAGGTGCCTCCACATCTACTCAAACCAGTATCTTGTGGAAGAAGAAGAGCATATTTTTTGAATTGCCTTATTGGAAATATAATCTTCTCCGACATAATCTGGATGTGATGCATATAGAAAAAAATGTTTGCGATAACGTGATTGATACATTGTTGAATGTCGATGGGAAGACAAAGGATAATGAGAAGGCTCGACACGACTTAAAGATTATGGGTATAAGACCTGAACTTCATCATGTAGATTGTCCCAATAGGAAGACTTATTTGCCTCATGCTTGTTACACCTTTACATTGGCTAAGAAAGATAAGTTTCTTACATTGTTGAAAAATCTTAAAGTTCCTGATGGATATTCTTCAAATATATCAAGAGGAGTAAACCTGAAAGAGCGGAAGCTTTCCAATCTTAAAAGTCATGACAGTCATGTGCTAATGCAAGATATTCTACCGCTTGCATTGAGAGGTGTATTGACAAAACATGTTGTTCTAGCTCTCAATGATCTGTCATCTTTTTTTAAGAAATTGTGCTCTAAAACTCTCCATCTCGAGGATTGGGATGAACTTCAAAGCAGTGCAGCACTGGTTCTGTGTCATCTAGAGAAGATTTTTCCTCCAGGATTCTTTACGGTCATGGTGCATTTAATTATACATCTACCAGTGGAAGTAAAACTAGGTGGTCCTGTACAATACCGGTGGATGTATCCTATTGAAAGGTTAGTTCAATTAAATTCCCCTATCCAATGTGTTAAGCGGAATGTGACAATATTTTCCTTCTTCATGAATTCTTAAGTTTTTTGGTCACCTTGAAAAATTACGTTCGGAATAAAGCTCAACCAGAGGGCTCAATTGCAGAAGGATATATTGTTGAAGAATGTATGACCTTTTGCAAAAGGTTTATGGGAGAACTAGGCTCGATCTTTAACCGACCCAAAAGGAGGTTATCTTATGCAGGAGTTGAAAAATATTTGTCTTCATCGGGTGGTTATTTCATTGGTAGTGCTCACACAACAGTGCTTGATCGGATGTTGCTAGCTCAAGCACATCGTTATGTCTTACTTCATAGTGATATAATCGAAACACACCGTCGGTCAGTTTTCTTTTCACATCAATTAGTTATGTTTCGATACCAAATATTTAAAGGATAGAGTCGAATTTAATGGAATTGTGCAGGAGATTTATTGATGTTCAACGAGGACAGTACCCTTCAGTTTCAACTTCTCGCATTGATGGTCAATGGTTTATAGAGAAATTTGCAGATTGGCTTAATAGACAGGTTTGGATGAACTATTTCTTATTCTTACTCTTCGTCCATAGTTTTCTTATTAATTACTTCTATACTTATAGTATTTATACCAATCTAGGTCCCTAACATGATTGTTAATAATTGTTCACAAGAAGAAATTGCTCTTGCAACTGGTCCAAATTCCGTTGTTCGAAAATTTAGTGGATTCTCTATCAACAGATTTGTATTCCACATTAAAGATCAGGAGAAAAATAGAAAATGTCAAAATAGTGGTATAATGATTGAAGCAGATAGCCAAAATTACTATGGAAGACTATCAGACATTTTTGAATTAGATAATTTTGGCGGATATTCTGTCATTTTATTTCGGTGTGATTGGGTTAATGTGAAATCTCCGGGAGGGCTAAAGAAGGATTCATATGGCACAATATTGGTTAATTTTTCGAGATTGATACACACAGGAGAACGACTGCGTGATGATCCATTTGTGTTCTCATCGCAAGTAAAACAAGTTTTTTATGTGCAAGATCCAAAAAATGTGGACTGGCACTTGGTAGTGGAGATGAAGCCAAAAGACACATTTGATATGGGAAAAACTGAAGATGGCGATGAAGATGATGATTCTAGGCAGTGTATGCCTTATCATATTGTAGATGTTGATGAACTTAATAATCATCATCGTTGGAGTCGAGAAGATGTTGGAGAATGAGTTCTACTTTACTTTATGTACTTCAACAATTTATAATGTACAATTTGGAATTTACCTTTTGGCAATTTATAGTTTTATTTTGTATTATCTAACACTATGTTTACTATTAAACCATAAGTGTCTTTTATATTGTCTTTTAGTGGAAGAAACATGTTAGGCACATATTCAGGTTCCGCTAGTTACAATGATCATTCTGCTAGTTGTCCTACACCAACTCCTTCTCACTCAACAACTGAGGGACAGGACGAAGGTGCATCGTTGCTGACTCATGTGGAGATTTTAGGTGATGTAATTTACAAATTTAATGTATAATGAATTGTTATAGTTGTTCTCTCGTAATCTTTGAAATTTGATTAACAGATAACTCTGGTCGTCGATATTGGCGAAAAAGTAAGATTAGCCCAATGGAAGTATGGAAAATGCAAGATGGGAGAATAGTTATTTACTGTAACCAATATGGTCAACCATATGGTAAATCAGGAAAAGTTTTAGGAAGTTGGCTTGGACAAGTTGATCGTAATTCCAAGCTATGCCCTTTGAACTTCAAAGGATGGAAGAGTATCCAGATAACTTCACAAAACAAATACTATCCATTACAAACGTAAGTTATATGTTCATTTTTTTGCAACATTTTTTTATATGTTTAACTTATTCTCTATTTTCTTACAAACATGTTTGCAGACGAAATTTGTATGTCCGGATGATAATGGGTCATTTGACAAGTTTATACTGAAATCAGTCGCAAAAAAATGGAAGGATCACAAAAATTCTCTAAAAGCAATGTTTTATAAGCCGGGGGTGACAAAAGAAGAACTCAAAGCAACTAACATTGAAGAAGTGGACAAATGGCAATGGGATTTACTAGTAGATCATTGGTTTTCTGATGTTGGACAGGTTATGAAGTCTATTATTTTTCATACATGATTGATTCCCATTGCGTTGTATTTATTTGTTGGTTTATGTGAAGGAATTCTCCTCTCGGGGGAAATAGGCTCGGTCACAACAATCATCTCTTCACACCACTGGGTCAGAGAGTTTTGCGTCTGCAAGATATAGATTGGTACGAATGCTCCTAAACACATGTTTAAATTAATTGACATAATTTTAGTGTTGCTTTACAATGTGTTTTATCGTATTTATTTATTAGGAACTTGAACGTAAAAGACCCGTGGGGAGTCTTGAATTCTATGAGTACGCCCATGTCCACAAAAAAAGTGGTTCGTTTGTTGATGATGAGAGCGCGTCATTAGTGGTAATATAAGAAATTTTCAGTTTAATTATGAGTACAAGTTATATTTATACAATATGTTGTATTAACATCATCTTCATTCTTAATTGTGTGTTGTAGGAAAAAGGAAAAAGGAAAAGCTAAATTGCAAGAGTGTGTTTCTCATAACCCGGAAGAGGATCCACTTATAAGAGAGGAGAATGTATATCGTGAGGTTGTAAGTGGACAAAAACCGGGCGAGTCAGAGGTTATGGGCTTGGTGTTACACCGACCATGATACTTGGATCAACAAAATCTAGCTTGAATGAAGCAGACATAGAGAAACGTGTACGAGCTCGTCTCAAGGTAGATTATGAAGAGAAATTGAAAGAACATGAAACTCAATTGGAGGCTAGAATGGAGGCTAAATTGGAGGCTAGATTTTGGAGGCACAGATGGCAGAGATGTATAAACAATTTCAGATGCAATTTCAGGTCATGCAAAATAATATGCAAGGATATAATTCTCTTCAAAAATTCATGACAAGAGGTTCAACTGATGTCACCCCTTTTGACAATTTTGGTTTGGGGTCCTCTCATTTACCACCTGGAAATCAAGTAAGTATATAATTTACATTTTGCAATGATATCATTTTATGCATTACTGTTTGATGGATGACCATATAAATCATCATTCTAGCCCGTAATCTTTATATGTTGCATCTTATACTTTAATTTTTTATTGTTTATATAGGATCATTCTAGCCCGTACACTCCTTTTACCAACCTTATGTTGGGTTTTTCACATTTACCAGTCGCAAATCAAGTAAGTATTACTTTTCACGATGTTTTTACTGTTTTGGATATTTTAGTTTTGCTTGAGAATTTGGGTTTAGTTTGCATCTTATAATTTCAGCTAGTTAATGTTATGATTTTTGGATGTTTGTATAGAATGATCAAGCAACTCATCAATCAGCAGCATCTAACAGTGAACAATCTGCTAGTGGAAGTCAAGAAAACGATGAAGAAAATGAATCGTTTTAGTCAAGACAGTGTTATGAATGAAGACTTATTATAAGATATTATGTATGTTTTTGAATTAATGAAGCGAACTGCTGGATATGTAATGTATTGTTTGCAAAATTATGATTTTGGTATGTAAGCTATTCAGGTTATGGTTATTGTTGTATGATTAGGATTATAATATAGATTATTCTGGTTTTTATTACAAAAATTGTATTTTTCACGGCTCATTTGCATTAGAGCCGTGCATTATTATTTTTTACAGTAGCATTATTCACGGCTCAAATGGAATTGAGCCGTGAATAATAATGCCTTTAAAAATAAACGAAAATAGTTATCGCGGCTCAACTCAAACGAGCCGCGATAATTACTTTCGCGGCTTGTTTTAACCCGAGTCGGCAATTGTCACGGCTCAACTGGAATTGAGTCGTGATAATGCTGTCGACGCTTAATGTTACGACTCAAATTCATTTGAGCCGTGACATTTTTACGGCTGGATATTCCAGCCGTTAGAAAATGTATTTTTGGCCGGTAATGGCCATCTCCCCCGTAGTGGAAGATGAGAGATATGTAATTCGTATTCAACTATTGTGTCACACCGATGAGGTCAACAACAAGATGTGTTGCCACAATGAGAAAATGTAAGATGTCACTAATGCAGATATTTTTTTGTGTTCGCTGACCCTAAAGTTCAATTATGTTGTATATTTAATTGAAATTTTTTTAAAAAAATATTGATTCACTCAGCCTTAACGAATTACAAAGTTCTTTACTGGTTCAAGAACATAAAGTGCATAAAAGTTCAACCACTGAGGAGCAAAATTTGAACAATTCTACTAATACTTTTGTTATCAATCCAAGAGGCACATGTAGAAGTAGGTTGAGGCGTAAGATGCCGTGGAAACAGTGACATCGATAGAAACATGGATGATCAGGGGACTAACTGTGACTCATCCAGTTTAATTAGTCTATTCAGAAAAATGAATAGGTTTTGTACAAACCTAGATATGATGAAATTATCGTGGTATGATCCCGTAAAAATTAAATTTTAGAGATTATGTTTAGCGTACTGAGTTTGAAGTGAAACAGTGGTGTGCCCCTTACTTGGCCTGGGAACCTTATGGATTTGTCTAGAAAGGTTAACAATATACACTTTGTGAACCCTCCGACGACCTACAAATTGATTGAAATGGATTTTTGGATACCTATACATAACTTTAAATTGATATGAGAGAAAATGTCAGTTTGAGGGATACTATCGATGTTAAGGTGACTAAAGTCTATTAGCAGTTTAGTCCTAACTCGTCTTGTGACATGTTTAAAATTTTGGAAGATATTGAACAACGTGATCAAGTGTAGAGTAAAAATAACATGTCAACTATGAAATAACAAGTTCTTGTACTAAGGTACCCCAAGTAAGAGTAGAGAACTTTCCATAAATTGTGATAGATAATGAAACGTTTGCATTTATATTCAAATATGGGAGTGTCTCATGAAAACGTGTATTAGTATGATTGTCATGATTAATCAGTAAAATACATGAATTAACAACTGTTCTCGGTTGAAGTTTTTGATTAGTGACTATGTAAAGAGTAATGAAAAGTAAATGATAATAAATTAACCAAGAAAGCATTGGGCGTTGTTAAATAATGTGTTGTATGTGCCAAAAATTAGTATGAATCTGATGTCTAGATTGTTAATTTTCTAATTATTAATTTGTACATAGTTACTTCTAGATAAAACTCTCCAACTAAATATCTTATTTCGAATGCATGTGTCACAGTTCGAGAATTTTCATCCCATTGAACGCGACAGTAATCCTTGGAGTATGTCGACTATTCTGCGCGTAAGAGAGCATATCGTGACATCGTCAGTTCAGACGTGGCACGTCCTCTAAGACCTTATTAGTTTGGGAGCTGATGTTGCTTCCTGATGATGGTCAAGGCAGGCGAGAAACCAGTCAACGTGCTATATCGAGACCAATCCAAAAATTTGTATTAGGTTGTGTCGGTCCCTTGTGTCTTTAAAATCTGTAGATCGAACCAATCCAAAAATCTGATCGTACATAAAACTGTCTATTTTCTTCCCAATCTAATCCGATTGTCATCTGCTTTTTAACTCATCCTATTTTTTTCTGTCCTCCCCTCCAACAATCTTCGATACTCAAGTGCTCTTTCAGTTAATGGGTTGTAATTTTGTATTAAGTCTACTCTAGTAAGTTGGAGGAAAGCCGGCCCATTAAAAACTGTTGAGGGTACTCCCCTTATCAGGTATAGGTTGGGTCCAGTCCAGATCACACCTCTGGGGTTCGCCGATTTTGAGTAATATGTAAAAAAAAGACCTAAGCTATTTGAGTATTTGTAGTTTCCCTTTTCGATGAGACCTATGATAAGGGCTAAGTCAAGCATATATAACTTACTTTCCCTCGTCTCTTCAACTCAAAGGAACGAAGGAGTTGACCAAATACCCAACAGCTCCTCTCCACTCCGTAGCAACTTCATTGATTCACCAGCTACGGTAATGGCTAATGGTTGAGATCTTCATCTTCTTCTTCAACTTCAAGTATTGAAAATCTAGTCTGCTGCCAGTATTGACGAGTATTAAACCCTCTATGATATTCAGAAATGAGTGCAGAAGCAAATGGAACTAATGAAGCGGAGGCGCCGATCTCTCAAAGGAGAGCTCCTCGCCTGAATGAGAGAATTCTTTCCTCCATGTCCAGGAGATCAGTAGCCGCACATCCTTGGCATGATCTTGAGATTGGTAACGACCTGACTGCTCTAATCGATCTATGAACTGTAGAAGCTACTTAGACCTTGATCTGTTGCCATCACAACACACTTGATTGGAGCTGATTGTCTATTTGTCTACGCTGCTGCAGGGCCTGGAGCTCCAAATGTTTTCAATTGTGTATGTCTGTCTGTCAATATCTCTGTCTTGCTTCAACTTTACTCAAATAATAATATGTATGAAGAAATCAAAACCATAGACTATTGTTTGATGAATATTTGTTGATAGGTTGTCGAGATACCCAGGGGAAGCAAAGTCAAGTACGAACTCGACAAGAAAACTGGTCTCATTAAGGTAAATATTACAATGGGATCTGCATCTAATTTGGGATAATGAATCGAAATGTTGCTGCGTTACTTGTCACTTATGTATACTGATCTGGCTTTGATTTGATTTTGTGTGTGAAATGTTTCTGCTGCATTATTTGTCCGATTATTGATTCCCTAATCTTGCAGGTGGATCGGATTTTATATTCTTCAGTAGTGTATCCACACAACTATGGATTCATCCCCCGAACACTATGTGAGGACAATGATCCACTCGATGTCTTGGTTCTTATGCAGGTAAAAATTAATCATTACGTATCTAACTTATTTTGAACATGAAGTCTTATTACTCTTAGCATGCCTTTAACCGAATCTCTGCTATGCGGATAATGCATTGTTAACCATGTAGTTGCTACCATTTGAATTAGGAACAAGTCCTTCCTGGATCTTTTCTGCGTGCCCGAGCCATTGGACTGATGCCCATGATTGACCAGGTTCTTTCTCCTAAATAATGAATGAAGTCCATATTCTCTGTTAGAAAGAAAAAATGTTCCCCTTGTTAATGATTTTCCTGTTTTATCTTATAAATTTGATGTTAACATGTTTTGAATGTTGTAACTTTGAATTCAGGGAGAGAAAGACGACAAGATCATTGCAGTTTGTGCTGATGATCCAGAGTACAAACACTACACTGACATCAAAGAGCTTCCCCCACACCGCCTTGCTGAAATCCGCCGCTTCTTTGAAGAATGTATCCTTCCTTTGATTTCTCGGTTGCAGTTGACTTTTAACATACCTATAGATAGATTGATAGTTAGAAAGTTTCATTCTACTTATCGTATTTTCCTTAAGAGAGTGAACAGATAAAAAGAATGAAAATAAGGAGGTTGCTGTGGATGACTTCTTGCCCTCAGAAACTGCATTTGAAACGATCCAGCACTCAATGTAAGCCAATAACAATCACATTTTGCTGCTACTGCAATTTAATAACTCCACCTCTAATTTCATGATATCCACACTGACATTGCAGGGACCTTTATGCTGAGTACATCTTACAGACCTTAAGGCGATAGGAAAGACTGCATTTTAACTTCGTTGAATGATGCAAGTTTATCAGTACGTATTTTTCATTTCCCCCCTGGTATGGAGTTTGTTCCAGATGCATATTTGAAATTCTGGGAGGATCCCTCTCCTCCTTTAGAATGTTATCTGCAAAATTTGTGTTTGTTGAATAAGTTTGAACCTCACAAGGAAAAGCCATTGATTTGCCTTAGATTGTTCAATGGAGTATGTTGATTAAATCATCATTTCCTCAATTCTGACCTGCTGATCTCTATCTAGATTCATATGCTTTACTTTTGCTATGGATATTGAATTGGGTATGAGACTCGGCTTGCTTTTGTAAGCGTTCACAGCAGTTCATTTTCTCGAGCTGAGATGATTACTGGTTAAGAGGTCACTGGGATGAAACCTCCGGCTTGAGAATCTTGAGTGCTTGAACATTAGGAAGTTTTGGCCAAATATCCGTCGAACCTTAAGGGAAATTAGTCAATAAGAAATTTAATTGTACATTCACATTCTAAATATTATAATAATGCATAAATAGTAACTAAACTAAAAATGTTTGGCAAAAAAAAAAGACTAAAAATGTTCAGAAAGTAACATAAAATGTAGAAGCATTAAACATCTAAAACTGGGTTATTCTTAATAGAAAATACGACATTGTCCCATAGAGTTTATGTTGATTTTAAGTTTTCCCCTTCAAGTTAAAAATTTTAAATTTTAGTCCTAATGTTTTGACTCGACGAAAAATTCTCATTTCCGTTACTTGGTCGTTTATTACTGACGGAATGGAGATCATGTGTCAGACACATGCTCTTTTAATTTTTCTAAGTGACCAAACGGTCTTCGTCCTCTTTTACTGTTACCTGATTCCATTTCCTGCACCGAGAAAGACGAAAATCTAAAATCTCTGACCGAGAGAGACATCAACAGGTATTGAAATCTTCCAAGTGCCACCGAAGAATATATTTTTTTTACCCAAAACTTGATCTTACATATTCGAATTCCAATTCCTCCACAAGGAATCAAAGTAGTCACTTTTCATGAAGATTGGTCGCCACAGAACCACACTTTTCATGGTCGGGCTTCTGTTCTTCACATCTCCTCCAGCTGGGACCATACTTCCTGATCATTCCATGGGGGGTTCCACACACACATAGCTAAACTCTAAAGGAATCGAGAAGCACAAGAAGCATCGAAACAGACATAGCTAAAGTCTAAAGGAGTCTCCTAACATCAGAAACGTGATACAACGTACCAAACACATTGGATAACTTCAGCATTTACAATCTTTAGGTAGAAATGTAGAACCGATGGTACAATATGTGACCACTCAAATCCTACGAAGCACTTAACTAAGAATTATATTCAACAATAAATTGAAGAATCTAAAGGTGGGATCATGAAAGGATGGATACCATGTGCGTGATCCATGTCAATTCGGTTGAGGAGTGGCGGAGGTGGAATGTCGCAGCTTACGCCTCTTAAGGTTCATAATTTCATCTTCCTTGCGCCATGAAATTGATTTAGGGTTTTAAACGTTCTGTTTGGACTTGTTTCTTGACAGCAAAAACCAGTTCATTCCTCTGTACCTCCATCTTCAATCAACCCCTCTTCTGCTGCTTCCTCAATATTGATATTTTCCTTCGCTTTTGACTCATCACAGCCCCGGTTCTGGTCCAACTACTGAGTTCAAGCGCTGTCGTAGTCCAGGAGAAACGGTGAAGATGGTCCAGCTACTGAAGATACTGAAGATGGCCCATCTACTGAGTTCTGGTCCCCGCTTTTGACAGCAAGGTCGGTGATGATGATGGAGGGCAATTTCGTCACTTATAATTATTAATACATCAAGTGTCATACATGAGGAACAATCTGTCAGAATAATCGATCAGCTGACGGAAAATGAGTATTTTTTATTCGGTTTAAATATTAAGACTAAAATTTAGTGAAAAACTTAAAATGGGCATAAAATTTATGGAACAATGTTGCAATTTAACCTGCTAAAATATAAACTAAGCACCGACTTTTTCTAAATAAAGTAACTTATTGTCTCTGACAGCCATAAAACTTAAAACTTAAAACTTAAAAGATATATCCATTCAGATTCGATCTGAAAGGCTTAGGCTAGACCTAGGAGGTTCTTGTAAGACTGTCTTAAAATAAGTTTTGTTGGAAAATGAGTCTACTCGTAAAGTTTTATAAGTTTAGTTATTAAAATTTATATTATATTGAGTAATTGTATTTCTATTCAAAATTTTGACAGCTTTATTTATTTTAAAATTGAAAAATAAAAATAAATAAAAATGATATTCTCTTTTACAATTATTTTTCTTCTCTTTTGACGATTGTGTTGACGTTTGCCATAATATTTTTTCGGTTGTCGCGTTTGACTTTTCTTCCAAGTTTACTGTCGTGTTTGGTAAGTCCGTCTGAACTCAGACGTTGTTCAATTAGGTTAGAAGAACTTTCATGTTAATTTTTGTCTGATGACATTGTTGTATCCTAGGAGATGATCCATATAAAAGTTATGTTGTAGATATTTTGTATAGGGAACCGAGTTTGAAGTGGAAATAGTGATGCACCCCCCACCTGGCTTGGGAACCTTATGGTTCCTGTCTTGAAAATGTTGCTAATGAGACACTGTGTGAACCTTTCGACGACTTAAGAATCAGTCTAAATGAACATTTGGATACCCATAAATTATTTGAATTTCTTGTAAGTAAAAATGACGGTTTGAGGATTAATATTGATGTTGAGGTGACTAAAGTAACATTTTGAGTTTAAACTCATGTTGTGACATGTTTAAACCTTCGGAAGAGATTGAACAACATGGCCAAATTTTGAGTCACGTATAACGTGAGTAACTATGAAATAGCAATTTTTTGTATTAATGTACCCCAAGTAAGAGTGTCTAATGAAAAAGAGTATTAGTATGATTTTTGTAATCAATCGTTAAAATACACGGATCAACAATTGTTCTCAGATGAAATCTTTCATTAGTGACTATGTAAAGGTTAATTGAAAATAAATGGAAATATATTAACTAGAAAAGGATCTAACATTTAAGAATGTGTTGTATTTGCATAACATCAATAGGAACTTGATGTCGGAGTTGTTACTCAATATGTTTTTTCTTATGTTTAACTATGTACTCACTACAAGTGTCGGTTTATGTAGGTAAGACTATAAAAGCTTCAGTATGGTTTTTTTGTACATTCAGTATAGTTTATCTCATGTTTTCTCCTCTGATTCCATTTGTAAAAATAAAACATCTCTTATCTTAGGTTTTTAATGTATAACAAATTATTCATAAAAAGAAAATTGACGATAGAGTTGAAAAGAAAATCGTCAACTGCATGCCTCCACTAAAATAATTCATGATAGAGTCTTGTAACTCTTCTGCATTTGAGATTGAAACAAAATCTTCAATCTCTTGCTTCAAAATTGTTTCTTATTCCATGCAAACATACATTTTAAGATATATAATCATAAAAAAAAAATAAGAACATAAAAGTTAAAAAGATTATAGATATTACCTATGTCATCTTAAACCAAATCTCTCCTGCATATAATAACTTCCATAATTTCAGTTTTGAGCGAACTCTTGTATTGATCGAAAACATGACCATAAATATTGAATGTTGATTCAGATGCAATTGTCGTAATAGGAATGCTGAAAATATCACATTCCATAATGGAAAAAATTTGGAAATTGAGTCGATTTCCCATGCCAATAATCAAGAACATTCAAAGTGTTTATTTTTTCTATCAAGTAGGTCTTCTTCCATATATCGATCATGTGGAAACTTTTGAGTTGATTGTGTTATTAATCTTAAATCATCAAAATCCTAAAATAATTATATAAAAATAACATATAAAATAGTTCAAAAAATTAAAATAAAATAATTGAAGAAAACTTACATTAAGCACATTGTCTCCAACAGTCAAGTGATGCAACACGTGATTAGTGTAAGAAGTTGTACAAGCCTTTTTGTCAACATGAGATTTCTTTTGTAAAGAACAAGTTGCCACAACAAATGGTTTATCCACATACACATTATAGAACTCACACAACTTGAGCCGAAACATTTCAGTTTCAATACACCCATAATATTCACTATGCAACCTTTTATATAGGCAAGTTCTATAAACACAAACTTGTACCGAGGATCCAAAATAACAGCAATTGCCAAAATGATACTGAAGTATGACCAATACTTCCTAAATTTGAACCTCATACGATCAACCATACCTCTCATGAAAAAGTATTCACCTTCATAGTTTTTCTTCAAAGTGAAATTGATCACAAACACCAATAGGAAGTAGAATTTTCAGTAGGATACTTTGTTCCCAAAAAAGCACGGTCAAATTATAGAAAACACCTAAACAATCTGCAATTGCTAATAACTTTGCCCATTCAGCGTGAGTCTATGTGATGAATTGCAATTTTAAGCATGAGAAATGTGGAATTTCACCTACTTGGTACATCTCGCTGCAAACCTTCTTGATTATTCTAGCTTCTGATCTGTAACATTTTTAAACAAATCTAGTCTTGCTAATCTGTGAGTCTCGAATGTACTTAACAATTTCTCTAATATTTTTCATAAGATCATAAAATTCTTCTAATCCTTCTTACACAATCATATTCAGAATATGAACACAACAACAAATGTGGAAAAACTCACCATCTAAGATAAATGGATTGTTAAGTGATAACTTAACCTACACGACACACCACCAACAAGTCCACCACAATACAAAATATGAAACCAATATAAGGAATCAAGGAATTAGAAATACTGAATTAACTTAAGGATAAATGATTAGGAACTAGAGTCTTCTATCTTCACCACCAAGCAACTGTAGCACAACGCCACGAGCCCACAACGGGAGATGAGAATTTAAAAGAGGCAGAGTCGCGGAGAAGAGAAAAAGAATTAAAGAAGGAGGAGAGGAATTGAAGAAGAATAAGGAGTATGGTCTGGTTTTGTTTGTTGTCTGTCTGAGGACTGAGGAGTGGAAAGCTGGAATGGCACTAAGGCAACATTTCCGTTTTTTTTAGCAAATTAAGGTTTGAATTAGCGGGTCAGGTGTGTCGGGTTCAAGTCCAATTCCCGATCCCGTCTGTTTTCTTAGATGGGTTAATTCCCAATCCCACGTTCGGGTCCCGATCCCTTCCACCTATTTTCATGACCCGAACGTGAGTCGGATCTGGGTCATTTTTTGGTTGGGTTCATAATTAACAGGTCCATATGCAGGTGTTGACTGTTGAACTCAAACTTTGAGTGTAGAGCTACGTTAGGTAATTCACCAATTTTCATTCATGTAAGGGATTGTTGGAAAGTGGGTCTGGTCTACCTGTGAAGTTTTGTAAGTTTGGATTAATTTTATAATTATGCCAAAATTTGCACAAAATCTTAATAATGAATGCAAATTATACTACATTGAGCATTGTCACTTACTACTCACGACCTCACCTTATAAATAGGAGAGTTTGTCCATTTTAAAATCAAAGAAGGAAAAACAATGAAGAAAATAATCATAAAAGGACAATCTCTTCTATATTTGTTATATTCTTCTCCTCTAGAGATCGTTTTGACATTCGTTAAAGTCTTTATGATCGTTGTGTTTGACCATTCTTCTGCGTTGACTGTTGTGTTCGACCTTTCTTCCGCATTGATTGTCGTGTTTAGTCAGTCAGTCTATTTGAGTTCAGGAATTGTTCAGTTCGGTCAGTCAGTCTGTTTGAGTTCAGGGATTGTTCAGTTCAGTCAGGAAAACGTCTGTGCTGATTTCAGCATGACGACATTGTTGTATCCTAGGAGGTGATAGTGCCATTAACTCTCGAGTATGAACCTACAGGTCAGGTGGCGAAATTGCCTTAAAGAGACCATGTACCTCATGGGCATCAGTTTGAAATTTTTTCGATTTCGGGATCAAATTCAATGATTTGCATGATGATCCTAAATTTTGGTTATTCAACATATTGGTCCTTATACTTTTAGAATACTATAATTTAATCTGACCCTCAAGGTTATTGCCACCCATACTTAGTGTATTATTTTGTGTTGACTTGACCTTGAGTTAGGTAGAGTCTTGTGGTTCTTGGTTCGAATTGATATAAACCCTGTTGAAGACTGATTCAAAGATATTCCCTGATTTTGTGCTGAAATTTAGTAATGTTTCTTAGTTCTGTTTGTAGATGTTAGGAGTAGCAAAATAATATACAATTAGTTTAGAATTTTTAGTTTAAATAAACTCTCTTGTAAGCCTATAAATAGAGGCATTCCTATTATGAATTTACAACGAAGAATATCCGCCTTTTTTAGTCTTCTATTATGTTTTGTATTCCCTCTCCCATGCTCTGCTAGATCTTCTTTGGTTCTCTCCTTTCCTCTAACATTTGTGGTGCACCATGACTTTGAACACAAATTTTATTGGTGTTGCACCATCTACCGTTTCTGTCTTCAAAGGAAATAAATACGATAGTTTTAGTATTCGCATGAGGACAATACTTGTGTCCCAAGATATTTGGGAATTCATGGAACAAAGGTGTACCAATTCATATGAAGATCGGAAGTAATTAGATGACAAGCGGTGGTGATCATTCAACAACGCGCCCACGATACCGTATTCTCACGGATTGCAACGACAACCACATCGTAGTAGGCATGGTCCATTCTGAAGAAGGAGTTTCAAGCAGATTAAAAGTCCATTGTGGTAACATTAAAATTACTACAACGTGACTATGAAACCTTGATGATGAAGAATGGAGAAACCGTGGCTGATTTTCTGTCACGAGCAATGATAATAATATGTCACATATGATCATATGGTGAAAAGATTACGAATTAAATCATCGTGGAAAAGGTATCGCGTAGCTTGACTCCAAAATTTGACCATGTGGATGCTACTATAGAGGATTCGAATGCTATGTCGTTCCTTAGATTTGATGAATTGATGAGTTCCTTACAAGCCCATGAGGCAAGAATCAACTAATCAATAGATAAGTGAGAAGAACAAGCATTTCAAATGAAGGGGCATCCAATTCAAGAGCATCGAATAAGACAACAAGAGAAGGACGAGGTTGAGTTGCAGGCAGATGCAGGTTTCGTGGAATGGGTCGCGATCGAGGCTGGGACAGAGATTTTGATCAGCGATACTCTAACAATGGTTATCAAAGCTAAAAGCTGAAGCCAATTCTTTAATTGTGGGAAGATCGAGCATATTAAACTTGACTGTTGGAGCAAAGAACAACACATGAATTGTACCCAAACAAATAATGAAGAACGTAACTTGTTTATGACTAATTATAACACTAATGGAGTTTTGGGTGATATATGGTTTATAGAGAGTGGTTGTTCCAACCATATGTCAGGTGCCAATGAGATATTGAAAGAGCTTAACCAGATGCAAAAGATGAAGGTTAAGCTCGGTGATGACAAAGATCTCCAAGCTCAAGGAAATGACACGGTTGCAATATAAAAAAAGCAATGATATAGTAAAAACTTTGCATGATGTTCAGTATGTTCCAAGTTTGGAACATAATTTATTGAGTGTTGGGCAACTAATGGTTAATGGATACTTCATTTTGTTTGATGAGATGAAGGTATGGTCATCTCAACATCAAAGGCTTACAATTGCTAGAGCAAATATGTATGGTTCTAAGATTTAGAAGTTACTAAAATATGGCGATTACTAACGAACATTATGAAAAATAAAAGGGCCAGGATAAATTCTATTTGAATATTCAAAATTCTTTTATCGTCCTATGAAAATGGGTTAAGTAAATCCTTTTTAGTCCTATAACAAAATAAGTCTAATGGTTTCAATGGTCATACATATTTGATCCATGTGATCGGTTGGTACCCATATATTGTTTAATATTCTATTATTTTTAAAATATTGTTATTTGTCTTAGATTGGCCACGTAGAATGTGTAGTGTTATATTTTACTAAATTCTTGCTAAAGAAGTCATTTTTTTTAAGAATGTGTAGGCATGCTGGGAGAGAATTTTTCGCCTTTTAGTAAATTTTGTTTAGTTGTTATGTGTTATGCTTATTGTTCACGGTCATGGTTATAAATCTAATGTTATCCCGAGAACTTACTGTACTATGTGACATCTTCCCGTTAATTTAGTGTACCATATAACAATATTTCAAAAACATAAAACTGTGCATGGAACTTACGTTATAATATGGTAGACTACTCTAAAACATCTATACGAACTGACATATATAGAAAATAATTAAACATCCATAAGCATAAACAACACAAAACAATTTGATAAATTTCAACTGTTACAAACGATTACTCCCTATTACAAACAACACAAAACAACATCAACAAATAGTTTGCTAATTTTCAATTTTTATAAACAAACAATATCAACAAACAGTTTGATAAGTTTCAACTATTACAAACAACACAAAACAACATCAGCAACCACAAAAGAAAAATGGTTTACTGACTGAAACATCTCTTCTTTGGTGGCTTTGCGATCAAATTCTTTAGGTATGCCATATGTGAGTTTGTCCTCTTCGGTGTGACTATTTTAAGAGGTTCATCAATGACCACAATTACTCTTGATTCAGATAGGACATGTGTTGTTGATGTCTATAACCAGTGTTATCAGAACCGGACTGGCGATCCAACCGGAAACCGGACCCCTATCCGGTTTGGTTCAGCTAAAAGAATGATTTGCATATCCGTCATCTCATCTCAACTCCTCCGTCCTACTCTCAAGATGGAGATCTTCGTGAAAACCCTGACGGGGAAGACCATAACCCTAGATGTTGAATCCAGCGACACGATCGATAATGTCAAGGCCAAGATCCAGGACAAGGAAGGCATCCCTCCGAACCAGCATCGCCTGATTTTCGCCGGGAAGCAGCTCGAGGACGGTCGCACCTTGTGGACTACAACATCCAAAAGGACTCTACTCTTCACTTGGTGCTACGTCTCTGTGGTGGCGCCAAGAAGCGTAATAAAAAGACCTACACCAAACCGAAGAAGATCAAGCACAATAAGAAGAACGTGAAGCTCACGATTTTCTGGACATGGATCCAGAAAGGTGCAGAGGCTGAGGAAGGAGTGTCCTAACGCGGAGTGCCATTAGAGGGGTGTCGAGGGGGTCTAGTTCATATTTTTCAGTTTTTTAACCTATTAACAGTGAACCGCACATTGAACCGGATCCATTCGGATTGGACCGGATGAACCAGGAACCATCGCTCTCGCCGGTTTGAGGGTCGGTCCGGTTTTGATAACACTGCCTATAACTTTTCATTTAACAAATCATCAAGATTAATGAGTGGTTTCCGAGAATGTTTACTTCCCTGTCCAGCATCATCAACATATTTCATTCTTTCAATAGGAACCATTTTCCGACTTCTTTGTGTTGGTTAATTGGGAGTTTCATTTGGTGCAGGAACTACATCTTCTTCAAGTGAGACAGAATGACCAGTTTTATCATTTCCTCTGGGAGTCTACATGGGCACAATTCAAATACATCATGTTCTTGAAACGTATAGTCCATGGAAAGAGATTTCAGCATAGTACATACCGTTCTTTTAACTAGAACATTTTTTTCAACTTCTTAGTGTTTTTGGATGGGTACCTCTTCTATGCAGGATTAACATCTTCTATTGAGACGTCATCATGTACATGAACAACAGGAGAACCTAAAGCGAACTTTCTTCGAACTGGATATTTTGGTCGACGATGTATGGTTGGTCGGTCGTGGCCTTATGTTGGTGGACTAGCATGTTCAATAACAACTACATGTTCAGGATTCTGCTCATCTTCAGTTTGCAACTATTTCTTACCTCTCGATTTGGTTACAGATCCTGATGAGATCCCTCTGCTTGTGATCCAGCCTACACCGTAACGATGACAAATGTCAAATATAATACAAATGTCAAGCTACACAGTACCATAATATTTTCATCCTATTAAGGTTAAATACATGTGGTTGAGACACTTCATTTTCATTCATGGTTGCGGTCTGACCTACAACCTTACTGCATACTCTCTTGTTATATCTAACTAATCCACGTGTTGAGCAAAATTATTGCAATCCTCGTCTACCTAAAACACTTGTTTGCCCAGGTTGTTCCTCGAACTGGGAACTCACCCTCTTCTTCCTTGGTCTACCACTTAAATAGGAGACCATTCAACTACCATGCTCCACCACTTAAATAACTCTCATTGATATTCACTTTATTGCTACTAAGTGGCCTACAATTTACTTTGTACTCACACTCGGTAGCATAAATACCCTGACAACTACTAATTTTGGAAGTTATCTAACGAAACTTACGGAAAATCTTCTTGCCCAACACACCATCTCATTTGTTGATGCATATCTTCCTAACACTGAAGTCCCTCATAAGTTGCCTCCTAATCATCTCCATCAGTGGTATAATATGTTTATCCCTTTCAAGAAGTACCTTGTTGTTGAAACTCTCAAAGATGTTGTTGACCACTAGATGAGTGTTTGATGCACTTCGAAATTGATATCGACACGATGTGTTTGTATCGATAGTTGTTTGATATGCCCATGCCTTGTTGTTTCTTACCTTCAAAATGTACATATGCCATTTGTTTCGTCCCCTACATCATCCATACTTTTTGCTTGCTTACTTTGATGGACGTCTCTGACACAAACTTGTGTTGAGCTCTTGGCATAATATCTTGGACACACTGTATTAAGCCCTACATGCAGAATAATTTAGCAACAATATGTGAAACGTTATGTAAATATGAAGATGCATTTAACAGAACTTACATTTTGTTTGTCTGACATGATTGGCAACGTTCTATCATTTCTAACATCAGATGATAACAATTCAATGAACCACGCACACGAAGTTGCATTTTCTTCTTCCCCCCATGCATATACAGTTGGTAGAAATGCATCATATGCATCTCTCGACTCTCGTGGAGGCACAAAGTTAATGTACAACATCCATACCCTTTAGAAAATAACCATCCAACCCAATGAATGGTCTACATCCATTTCTAAACCTGCTAAAACACATGCCTTTGGGCAGACACATACATTCACTCAAACCTAGGTCGTAGTGGGTTTGGAAATGAGTCAACATGCCCAATAATTGTACTTCGAGGATTATTGATCAAATTTCTCTTCCACCATAATTAAGCTTCCATAAATTAATCCTTTGCCATTACAAATTTCTGTTCCTAGTCTCCATTGATTTCCTCCTTTGCCAATTTCATACCTTGAAATACAACCCACTTGGACTCATTCAATCCAAACCTTCTCTTTTATCTCAACTCTAATGAAATCATTTCGCAAATTTAGTTGTATCGAATCGTCCCAAGGAAGTTCTCACTTATCCAGTGTCTTGGACAATTATGTTTTTTCCTAATTTTTCTAACCTGAAAGGTGTTCTCCTTATTTAACTTGGATGTACCAAATGTAAATCTGTAGTCATTTTTCCAAACGACATTAATCAGTTGGTTGTTGTTTTTCTTGCCCATGGCAACTGAATAACTATTGTGGATAATATGTTGTTTAATGACCTTCATAAAGGCTTTTGGCAATATTAAATATCATTCTAGGCTCTAATTCAAAATAAACACTAAACTTCTCCTCGGAAAGCTTCCAATATCTTCCACTTGTGGCTTAATTTCGAATACCTTCTTCATCATCACTATTCTGGTAAGGATTGAGAGGAGTCGTAAGTGTATGAATAGTTGCATTATGGTTGTCGTCACCAAATCCTGGTATTTCTCTAAATTGTTATCTCTGTCTCTCTCCCTATCATGTGTTTCCCCTTCCATCAGCAGTAGCACTTGAAAATACTACGCCAATCGCTTCCTCTGTAGCGTCATCAACTCCTGTATCAGCATGATCATCTTCATCAATTGACCCACCCATAGTTTTCTTACTAGATATCCTAGTAATTTTCGTCAATGTATTTTTCTCGAAGCCCTTCTTTACTGTCTGAGAGTTGAAGACTTCATTTAGATCCACTAAGTCATCATAATCGCTCTCCTCGGTGGTTGGATTATCTGATGGTTCACATGCTACATCTGAATCTGAGATACCACTCTCTTAAGTCATTTGTATAAATGGAGTCATCCACCATTGATGTAATTGCATACATATTTTTCTTACCCTTATCCTTGACACCAATGGTGTCAATTATCTTTCTGACATGAGCCTTTGTCTTGCTAATTACAATCCCATGCTTTGTTGTTTTTGTACTAAATTGTGGACCAATAATCATCAAACACAACTTTTCCATAAATACAGACTTATACCAAATGAGAGCATCAAAGGGAGACATGACAAAGAGTTTAATAATAGGTATTGTGACATGATTTTGTAACATTTGAAATACATTTGCATCATTTATGATTATTTGCAGTCACTCTCTGCATTTCCATTTGGTGGTGGGAGATACCAAATTGTCCCTTTAGCATTAAGCTCACAATAGCATATTAACAAGCATGATAAACAAACATAATCTAGGTCATCCAGTCTTCATTTCCATTGTTTCAACTTGTCCTTCAAGCACTTTAACTGTATCACTCTCTACCCACTCACCATTATACCTAATTTGAAGACTACAAACGGTATCCATATCTTTCAGAATTCCTAGTAACCAGAAATCCAATTTCAGTTTCAACTTAAGGAGACAAAACACAATTCAATTATGGTTTATAGTTAAGTAGGCAACCATAATCTACTTTAAAATCTTGTGTAATGACTACATTTAGCGGAAAAATATGATTTGAACAACAACTAGAAGTAAAAATGTAAACTATATATGAATCATAATTGATATCAACCCCCCCCAAAAAACAATTAGGAACATAAACCTCAATACATTAATGGAATTACTAATCTAATGAGATTTAAAAAAAAGTTACCTTTTTTAAAGAATATAACTTTGTAAGATGATCAACGCGCTTTGGTGGCAGAGAACAATTTACGGGCAAGAATTGTGGTTGGATTGAGGCAAATAAGAATTTATGTTGGCAGGGAACAACTTATATGTCACGGTCTAACTCGCGGACTAAAGTGAGCTTGAAAGAAGAGACTACGATGTTGAAGACGAAGAAGGTTGCCAGAGAGATGGAGAGTGAGAACCAAAGGAGAAGAAGTAAAGAAAGAAGTGAGTAAGGGGAGACACGATTCATGTGTTTTAGAAGGGAAGTTCCACAAAAGCAGGTAAGGGTATGTTGGTTCTTAAAATAAATATATTACTTTTAATTATGTCACAATTAAACTTTTTTAATCTTTTCAGTATATTACAATTGAATTTTGATTCGATTGAAATTAAATTAAGCCTTAATCGAAGGGCTTAGATCCGGATCTTAACTCAATCCCCACCAATGGCGAGCAGGTCTTCTAGGTTGAGAATCCAAACCATAATCTCCTTAATTAGGGCTCAATGAAGTTGTGAGCATCAATTGTAACATATATATATAAGTTTAAAAATGTTTCATGGTGACATTTTTAAAGTGTTATTTTTATAATTTTTAAATCATATTATGTTAAGCTTGGATAGAAAATTAGACGTAAGGGTAAAACTCCAAATTTGTCAAAACTAAAAATCTTGATCTGAGTTTCCTTGTGCTTTACAGTTGCCCGTATATCTTATCCTCATTTGGATGAGGAATATTGATATTCTATTTGGCACTGGTTTTCTAAACAGGTATGATTGTTTTATCTGTGTGAAAACTGGTGAAGAATGGTGGATTCGATCAAAGATAGCAAACCCTAGAAAATGGGTTTACAGAGGAGAACTAAGAAAAACGCAGCAATTGGGGTTCATTGGGACTTATTCCTTCACTTGGAAGTCCCTCCCCCTTAAATAAAACTGTCTGATTAATTACAACAGAAGAAAATGAAACGACGGTTCAATTAACTAAGCAATAAACGAAACGACACTTGAGAAAGGAAACGACTCGGCAAGGGCGGACGTGGGCTGTAGTCCAGAAGAAGATGGGCTGCCAGATGAAGATGGGCTGCAGCAAAATAAGAAGACCAAGCCCAGAAGCCAAGCCCAAAAATCATGAAGCCTTCCAGATTGGATGATAACCCAGAAATCATGAAGCCTTCCAGATTGGATGATAACCCAGAAATCATGAAGCCTTCCAGATTGGATGATAAGCTCATAAGACAGATTTTAACACTCCCCCTCAATCTGGAAGAGGTGAAGTGTTCTCCCCCTGACTAGAAAATACGTTCTTCATTCCAAGTCTCCCAGATAAAATCTGATGTTGTTGTGTTCCAAGAGGCTTGGTAAATAAATCTGCTAATTGATCACCTGTCTTAATATGCTCAAGCTGCACAACTTTGTCAACCAATTTTTCTCTAACATAATGGCAATCTATCTCAATATGCTTGGTTCTATCATGAAAGACAGGATTATTCGCAATCTGAATAGCAGCTTTACTATCACAATATAAAACAGATGGAACATTTTGCTTAAAACCCAACTCTTCCATTAATCCTCTAAGCCAAATAATTTCAGACAAAGAAGCACCCATACTCCTATATTCAGCTTCAGCTGAATATGTCTGTTTCTTAACCTTCCAGCTGACTAAGGACTTGCCTATCATGACACAAAAGCCAGTAACTGATTTTCTAGAAACAATGCAACTGGCCCAATCAGAGTCACAATAGGCAACTATTTCAGGCAATGATTCAGATGACATAAGGATACCTTTACCTGGTTCCCTTTTGATATACCTGACAATTCGCATTGCAGCTTCTAGGTGAGAATCCTTCGGATTTTGCATGAATTGACTAAGATTCTGCACTGCAAATGAAATATCTGGGCGAGTAATGGTTAGATACAAAAGCTTCCCTATCAGTCTCCTATAAATGGTGACATCACTTAGGGGTTCATCCTCAATATTGACCTGCAGATGCCTATCATATTCCACACTAGTAAATTTCACATTTTGCTCCATAGGAGTTCTAATCGTCTTAGCACCCGAAAGACCAACATTAGAAATGAGCTCTAAAGCATATTTCCTTTGACAGAGGATCATCCCTTTACTAGAACGAATAATTTCAATACCAAGGAAATATCTCAATTCACCCAGATCTTTCATTTTAAAACATGATTCAAGAACATGCTTTAAATCAGATATCAAAACATCACTATTGCCACAAATAAGCAAATCATCCACATATATCAAAAGAATAACCAGATCAGATCCAACCCTTTTGGTAAACAAGGAATAGTCAAGCTTCGACTGATTATATCCAGCATCAACAAGAGAATTGGTCAGCTTAATATTCCATTGCCTACTTGCCTGTTTTAAACCATACAACGATTTTCGCAATTTGCATACAAGCTGGGTGCCCATTTTATCAACAAACCCTTCAGGGACATGCATATAAACTTCCTCATTTAAATCGCCTTGTAAAAAAGCATTGTAAACGTCCATTTGATAGAGGGGCCAATTATGAACAGAAGCAAGGGCAAGCACGGTTCTAACAGTACCCATTTTAACAACAGGCGAGAAGGTATCAAAATAATCTATACCATGCTTCTGACTATATCCTTTAGCAACAAGCCTGGCCTTATATCTATTCAATGAGCCATCAGAATTGAATTTCAATTTATATACCCACTTACATCTGATTGCTTTTTTACCTTGGGGAAGAGTTACCAAGTCCCAGGTCTGGTTTTGTTCAAGAGCCTCTATTTCATCCTCCATTGCACGTATCCAGGATTCATCATTGGCCGCCTCAGAAAAATTTCTGGGTTCAACAATCCTTGAAGTTGAACTCAGATATACCTGATAATTATCAGACAAACCATCATAGCACAAATATTTGCTTATAGAATGCGGACAAGATACATTTGAAACCTGGTAGTCTTTCATCCATATAGGAGGCTTTATGGCTCTGCCTGACCTGCTAAGAACAGGGATAGATGGATCCTGTATAATAGGGACAATATTGCTATCAGAGTCATTATCAGACTCATCACTTAGCCTGTTTCCATCAGTATCATTAATGATATCATCATCTGGACCATCTGTATTAATCTCCTCAGTTTCAGCATCACGAGGGATGTTCACATCATGGGAGTCCGACTCAGCATCATAATCAAAGAATATGGGCAACTGATCAGTTTTGCTATTCTCAAAGGGAAATAATTTCTCATTGAACTGGACATCCCTACTAATGAAATATTTCTTCTCCGACAAGTCATACAATCTATATCCCTTTTGAGACTCCGAGTATCCCACCAAAATAGATGGGATAGCCCTAGAGGCAAACTTATCAGCTACCTGCATATTCTTTGCATAGCAAAGGCATCCAAATAACCGAAGGTGACTAATCACCGGGTTTTTGTTACTCAACATCTCCATAGGAGATTTTCCATTCAGCACCTTAGATGGCATCATGTTAATTAGATAGCAAGCAGTCAAGACACAATCACCCCAAAATTCATTAGGAAGTGAAGCCTGCAACTTAAGTGCCCTGGCTACTTCCAGGAGATGTCGATGCTTACGCTCAACTCTCCCATTCTGTTGGGGAGTATATGGGCAACTACTCTGATGAGCAATTCCCTTTTCATGAAAGAGAGCTTTAATGTTCTCATTAAAAAATTCCTTACCATTGTCCGATCTGAAGGCCTTAATTTTCTTACCGAATTGAGTCTCAACCATGATAACAAACTGTTTCAACGCAACAACAACATCGGATTTAAACTGCATTAAGTGAATCCAAGTAACTCTTGAGAAATCATCCACTAATTTAAGAAAAAATCTTTTGTTATCATGAGTTGTAGAGTGAAAAGGGCCCCAAACATCAGCATGAATAAGATCGAATGTACTATCAGCTCTTGACACAGATATAGGAAAAGGTTTTCTGACTATCTTCGCCTTTGGACATATGGAACATTCAGATATATCAGAAACTTTATTCTTTGGTAAATCAATGGAATCCAAATGATCCAATGCCTTTAACGAAATATGTCCAAGACGCTTATGCCACAACATGATATTGGAAACAGCAGAAGAAGAATTACATAATGTATCAACATAGCTTGTTCTAATGAAGTACAAACCGGATCTAAGCTCACCAGTCCCCAAGACCCTCCCATTTGAGAGGTCCTGCAGGACAGCAAACTTAGGGTAAAAAATCACAGAACAGTTCAATTCTTTAGTAAGTTTAGAAAATGATATAAGACTGTATTTAAACTCGGGTAAATACAGAACATTCATCAGTTTCTTATCCTTATTAAAGAAATAATTTCCAACACTTTTAACAACAGAGAAATCCCCATTAGGCAATTGAACCCTAGTTCCTGAAAACAACCTATTCTCACATAACCAATCATTTCTGTTGGTCATGTGGTCTGTTGCTCCAGTGTCTAGGATCCAATAGTCATTATAGGAAGATACAATAGTATTTAAAGATATACCTGCTGTATTTACACGATGATCTTCTGTAGGGGTAGCACCTGCTGGTTTTGCAGTGCTGCCAGCCTGTCCTACTGTTTGTAACAGTTTTTCAAATTGGCCACGTGATAGGGTAATGTTACCTTGAACAGCAGAACTCAAAGAAAGATCATCAGAAAACAACTTTGATAAATCAGAATTTGCATCATTATTTTCAGAAGAGGCAGTGTTAACTTTTGAACCATTCTTTCCTTTCAAAAAATCTTTGTATTTAAAACAGTTGTCCTTAGCATGTCCCTTCTTTTTACAGAAGTCACAGCCTCGGGCAAAACACCTTTCAAAAGTATGCCCCTTCTTCTTACAATGAGTACATTCTAAATTCTGATTTCCCTTAGGACGATCAACACTAAGAGATGCATTCACAGATACAGAGGACACATTCATAGCAGAGGTAATCCCCCTTTGGGTTTCCTCTTGAATAACAAGGTTATATGCTTGATTAACAGATGGAAGAGGATTCCAAAGAAGCAGATTACTTCTAACACCAGAATAAGTATCATTTAAACCAGCTAGGAACTGAAACAAGCGTTGATTATCTTTGTGCTCAATATGGTTTTTAAAATCCTCACCCTCAATATGAGGTAAGGCACATGCAGCATCATATTCAGCCCAAAGAAGTCTCAACTTAGTGAAAAAAGCAGAGACAGAATCAAGACCCTGTCTAGTCATGATAATTTCTAAATGCAGCTGATAGGCCCTTGGACCACTGACCTTATCAAATCTCTCTTTAAGGTCTTTCCATACAGAGAAAGCATTTTCAGAATACATGTAACCACTGGAAAGATCCTTACATATTGAATTCAACATCCATCCCAAAACAACAGCATTGCATCTATCCCACAGATGATGATAAACAGGATCATATTTTTCATGAATACAAGTTCCAGTAATAAAACCTAACTTGTTTCTACCCAACAAAGTAAAACGAATAGCACGGCTCCAAATAGCATAGTTTTCAGGCCCAGTCAAAGAAACAGAGATCATGCTAACACCAGGATTATCACTAGCATGCAAGAATAAAGGATGATGAGACCCTACTTTAGCCATGGCCTCATCATCAACATCATCATTATCATATTTTCGGATCTTTTCAGCAGGCTTCTCATCAGCCATCAGAAAGCAACAGAAGCAAGAACAACAAAGAACCAGCAGATAATCGACCACAGGGTAATACACAAAAAATAGCCAAAAAAACAGCAGAGAAAGCCAAAGGTAATCCCAACAGATCCAAACAGATGCAGTAAAGATATGACGACAGAGGTTACCTTCGGACCAAGAAAAGAAATGGTCAAGGAAATAACAAACCGTCAGTCGAAGTCAGAAAACTGCAACACAATCTTTCACCAAGGAGGATCTCCGGCAAAGGAAGGTTACAGTCGCAACGAAGATCTCAGTCCTCAAGAAGAAGGACCGAGAAACAGAAAACGAACCGTCGCACAGAACAACACGATTCTCACAGACAGAGAATAACCACCACAAGAACCAGGATCAGACGAAGGGAGGGAAGATGAGCAAGGCTATAACGCCTTTGGCTCTGATACCATGTGAAAACTGGTGAAGAATGGTGGATTCGATCAAAGATAGCAAACCCTAGAAAATGGGTTTACAGAGGAGAACTAAGAAAAACGCAGCAATTGGGGTTCATTGGGACTTATTCCTTCACTTGGAAGTCCCTTTCCCTTAAATAAAACTGTCTGATTAATTACAACAGAAGAAAATGAAACGACGGTTCAATTAACTAAGCAATAAACGAAACGACACTTGAGAAAGGAAACGACTCGGCAAGGGCGGACGTGGGCTGCAGTCCAGAAGAAGATGGGCTGCCAGATGAAGATGGGCTGCAGCAAAATAAGAAGACCAAGCCCAGAAGCCAAGCCCAGAAATCATGAAGCCTTCCAGATTGGATGATAAGCTCATAAGACAGATTTTAACAATCTGCTTTGATAATAAGGACGTTATTGATGTGTTTCACTGGCAGTGAATCTCCTGTAGTGGTTGTTCTATCTGAGAGGATGGAACCTGGATTTAAATGGAAAGGGTATGTTCTCCATCTCCTATTGAAACCAGTGTAAAAAGGTATTTCTTTCTTGTTTAGGTGTAATTAATTGATTCCATGATTAACAGTAGCTTCTCGCAGACAATGTGTTTGAATCAATAACATCTTCACCAATTTGAAAGGGATCAGCAATCTGAGAATGCAATTGCAATTATGCTTTTGCATAAATATATGCAGGGGGATATACTGTTCCTTCACATGAGTAAGGATCCTATTCTGTGTAAGTGTTTTGCTTCTTCTTATCCTTTACTCTTTCTTTTGTCGCGTGATTCTCATTGGCATTATATAACCAAGGCACAATTTTAACACACAAGGATACCTAATGTCTCTTCATTTGTTGAAGATTGTGTTTTTAACTTGTTGAATGCTTTATTCTGCTTGATGCAGTATCTTCAAATAAAATATTTGTTTTGTTCAAGGAACCAAGAGTTCACCGTGTAATTAAGGTGACTACTTTAGCTGAATCCTTCCTTGACTCAAGAATTCATGAAGCATCCCAATGGAACAAGAAAATGAAATGAAATCATTACTATTCTGATCCCAGCATCCATAGGAAGATGCATGTAGACTGTAGTTGACGAATGTTCATTTTGCAACTTCATGAACGACACAATAGAGAGGTTGATGTCCTCGCGAAAGCTGCACCTTTAGTTGACAAATGATGCATTTTTCGTGTCATTTCTTGCTGAATACCGAATGACTGGATTCATGGATCAATTTTTTTTAAAATGTTTTTGTTTTCCTTTCAGGTGATAAGAATTATAGGTTCCTGTATGCGCAAGGACAGTTATGGCTTCAGAGGCACCATATATTGAATGGGTAAGTTCCATTCCAAGTCTCATCAAGTAACTCACCATAGAATGCATCATCATCATCCATATGATCTATGATATGATGCAGTTTCTCGTTTGGGTCACAATTATAATGACAGAAGCCTATTATCAAGGTAGGGAACTTCCTTACTGGAGGAGATCAAGATGATATTTACATGGTTGGCTCTTGATGATCAATATCTCATCTTTGTATTGTGCACTATATATTCTAATTGAGGCCTTAGGGCTGCTTGTGGTCACATCAAAAGAATAACGGAATTGCTCTCAAATATCATCAAACTTATCAAATGAAGTGAAAAATGTTGATTTGAAATCAGTTGGTCGGAATTGCTCGTCCAATATCAACTGCCCCACAATCACAAACAAACTGGTTCATTCATCATACCAACGAAACTAGAAAAGTAGGGTTAGTGGCAGATTTGCTTCATCACAACAGAGTCTACACAAAATAATGAAATGAATAGCAGAGGAAATAAAATTATCACAACTTAAACTCACAAAAGCATTCGGGCAAAGCAGAGCCCCTACCCATCCTAAAATCATCCTGATGAGACTCCCAGAGAGCTTGCATCAGTTCTTTCCTCTTCAATCCCCTCGTACTGAAATCTGCAAATGCTCTTCTGCTCAAGAACAGAGTCTTGTACATTCCCTTGAAAGCTCGCATGGCTGCAACCATCTTGTCCATGTTACCAAAGTAGGTCGCCATATAAGCATCACTATATATGGACACATAGTAATCCAAGGCAGCTTTCGTGTTTCCATGCATACTCGTGAAGTCCTCATTGCTTAGAAGCACTGACTTGGTGAATACATTGCTGTAAACAGATGTTAAACCGTCAATTTCCATCACACCATCCCCTGCTGCTAAGTATATATTCGTGTTTGTGGGTATCTGAAGGGATTCGAGGATGAAGGCTGTTTCATTCGGGGTGAGGGGGCATTTCCCCCTTTTCCTCCAAATTTGGGCCAATTCTCCTGTCCACGGCTTCTTATCACCACGGGAAGCTTCAATGGCTTTCATGGATGTTGGTGAAAGGCCTGAGTACTCACATTGGCTATAAGCAACCATGTCAGGCTCGAATCGCAGGTGAAGTGATAGAAAGGGCTTTGGGATGGCTTCAAGAAGATCGGAAGCTTTCTTCTCCAGTGATTGGGTCAAGCGAAGTGCACTGTAGCAGGCCTGACAGAGGGCAGCCTTTGCATATTGGGGGTATCTGCAAAATCCAGACAACAGATAAGAACAAGAAAATGAAATTGAAAGAATAAAGAACATCAAATGGTTTCTGATTAAGATTGTTAATTTCCAAGAAGACAAAGTTAAACAGGATCATATAAGAAACTTCGCTCATTTTCAAGCCCCGTCTCACAGAATATACACAAACTCCAGCTGTGTTTGAGCAATTCGTTTAGAAATAAGTTCTTTAGAACTCTATCAGCAAAGAACGTTTACCATTTCTCTAAGCTCCTTTCTATAAACAACCTTGTAATGGAACAAGAATCATAGATGAACTCAGTACCTGTCCCTCCTCTGGCTCATTGCTGGTGTAATTGAGATGAATTGGTGCTCCATTACTAAGGGAAGAACACTCTCAACGTAATCAAAATGACCTTTGCGTTTGCTACAATCTACCGGGAAAGGTTCTTTTGATGCAATTTCAGCTGGCAATTCTTTAGTAACTCTGACAAAACCGTTCATTTTCTCAATGAAGTAGTCAACATCAAATACATCTGCAAAACCACTGACAAGAGGAAAAAGAATAGTCATAATCCATGTGTTCTTTTAAACCCAATTGTTTCTAGGATCAAACATTGAAAAAGCAAATGGAATATAAAGTACCTCGATTCATTCCAATATGCAGCCACTTCAAACTTAGGCAAAACAAGAGTGGCATTTAGTAACCGTGCGACGCCAACGCCATCACATAGCTGCGCATACAGCAAAAATGATTCTCAAGCACAACAAACGCATAACAAGAATAAATCAAGAAACTTTCAAACATGGTACTAAATGAGCTCACGTCTCTTCTCATCTGATTGAGACCACCATAACAATCGATGCGGATATAGCCATTGCTTTTCTCTGGTAGAGCTGCAGCAATTCAACAAAAACGAATGCAGTGTCTGCAATGAAAACCAATTCAACTGGACTCAGGATATAAAAAAAATCACCACATATTCTAGCCAACAAACAGAGCTAAATCTAAATCAATAAAACAGCTTCATACAGGAAGATCCAGCTGAAAAGATAGTACTAACCGGTAAGATGGCCTTCAAGCCACCAATTGCAAGGTTTCCATTCCACTAACCTCTTTACTCGCCATATATCCACCTTCTCACTGCGTGCATCTAAACATAGTCAGACAGTGCCACGCATTTGAACTAGCTCCCAAGTACTATGATAACTCAATCAATAGATACAAATCCGATTGAAGTAGTAGCTAATCGATAAATAGTAAAGAGGGGAGAATAACAAGAAAGGGGAGAAAGCGTACGAGAGGGAAAAAGAGTCGCCGGGCCTCTGGGAGAAAGGAGAAGAGGGCAAGAGGAGAGAGAGAACGAGGAGAAGCGAGAGAGTGACTACTAAGACGATGAACAAGGGCTTCACCGGTGGTGTTGCCGTCTGAATCATGGGTTTCATGTGATTGATTTGACTGAATTTGTTGATCTGATATCAACGCATTTAATTCACTAGGCGATTGCTCTAGGGCGCGAACTTGAAGAGAAGAGGAGGAGCCGCCCAATCGGAGGCAGAGCGAGCAGATCGGAGATCGAGGATTTTTCTTTGTCGGTTCCTTAACTTGCCGCTGCAACTGCCAAGGTGCTCAATCGCCTAATAGACTCCATGTTCTGTTTTGGAATCTATACAATATAGTGACTACTGCAAATCTAAGTTCCGAGTTCGGATTAAATTGGAAATGTTTTGACCTAAATATACATAAAATATAAATGAAATACCGAAATATCTCGGTATTAATATAAAAAATACAAAACTATATTTATATGTAAGTTCCATTCGCGGGTAAGTCTACTGAAAAAGAGTACGCGTGAAGATCATTCGTGTGTATGGTTAAAAGATATTAAGCGAATAATTTCTATATGTGAATGACATTCACGAGTGAAACTATCGTCAGCTACACTTCCACATGTGAATGTCATTTGCGGGTACCTATAAATCCCTTCACATGGCCATTTTTCATTCTCATCTTATCGGATCCGCCCTGATAGCCGCCTTGCACATTCAACTTCCCGGTATCATGTTGGTGTCGATTCTTTGTTGGATTAGTGTCCACATTGTCAACCAATTTGTTGGAAGTTGTCCATGAGGTATTCCAAAACTTTTTCTATTTAATATTAGTTATTAATTATTTATAATATCTAATATAAACATTTAATTTCATAAAATACGAATTATTATCTAATTTTTTAATATTAACTAGGTGTTACTATTATTCAAAAAATGGTGACTCTCATCCTTCGTTATGATGGTAGAATCACAATAGACAGAGAAGTTATTAATTATATCGACGGTAAATCCGCAATAAGTGTTACGAGAACCACAACGACCCTTACACACTTAAAAGAACTTGTTACCGTAGTTTGCGCTTTTAGTTATGAAGTACTTATGACCTCTTTTGGAAGTGGGGGAACAACTTGTATTCAATCACTGATGAAGAATCACTTAATGAAAATTTTCAAATATGTGGTGAATACATGAAATTATACGTGATTCCCAAAGTAGAAGATGATGGAGAAAATGAAGATGATGTGGTTGAAGAAGTATTCAACACTAACATCATACAAAAAAAATATTCACAAACATTTCAACACTAACACTAATAAATATATAAACCTATGCCATAAACATAAACACTACGGGAGAAGCTTTGGTTAAAGGCTCAATCTTGAGCCGTGATTTTTTTTTTTACAATTATTCAGTTGAGCCGTCAATTTTTGAATTACCGGCTCAACTTATAAAGCCGTCATTTTTATTTGCGGCTCAATATTGAATGAGCCGCTAAAACTATTTTTTTTTAATCAAAATTCTTTTTGACGTCACAATAATAAGGAGTCGTCATTAAAAATGTTTTTTTTAATAAAAAATAATTTGCACGGCTCAATAGTATTGAGCCATCATTTAAAAACAAATTTTTTTAATTAGAAGTAATTTTGACGGCCCAATATTGTTGAGTCGTCCTTATTTTTAAGGAATTAATATTTTTCTTTTCGCTATTTTTCACGGCTCAATCACTATTGAGACGTAAAAAAAAGTAAAAAATATATTTTTGACGGCTCATTTTGTTTGAGCCGTCCTTAAATTTCAAACTTTTCAGTTTTCCCGCACTATTTCCCTCTCTCTCAACCCATTCATCTTCCAACCTAACTTATTCTCTCAACCTTAAATTTTCACGTCTTACAACCATTTCATCTTCCAGACTTCAAATCGTCCACACAACCGTTCATCTTCCACACGATCGTCCAAGTTTCAACCATTTCATCTCCCAAGCTGTTCATCTTTCAGCTGCGTCTCCCACAACCGCGTCTTCATTCTCGTCGTTTGAACAAGGAGCTGCGATGCGGAAGAGCTGCGGCGAACATGGAGCTTCTTTGCACAGGGAGCTGCGTCAGGGAGCTACGACGCTGCCCAGAAGAGATGCATACCTGAACAGGCGCTGCTGGAAGAGCTCGAAGAAGAGGAGGTGACCGAACAGAAGAGGAGGAGGAGGTCGAACGGAGGAGGAGGAGGCCGAGAAGGGAGGAGGCTGAATGAAACGGGAGAGGAGGAGGTGTCCGGCGAGCTCTTCTTCGAATCTCCGACGAGAACGAACCTCCGACGAAAGGCTTATGACAAACCAATTTTTTTTTAAAAAATAATCATATTTTTGACTGCTCGATATATTGAGCCGTCAAAAATAAAAAAATAAAAGTTTTTTTGCCCGCACTTTCTTGTTGAGCCGTGCTTTTGACGGCTCATAATTTTGAGCCGTTCTTTTTGCGGCTCACTCCTCATTGAGCCGTCATATATAGGACGACACTTAATATGACGACTCATTTTGTATTGAGACGTCTAAAATTAACGGCTCATTATTTGAGCCGTTAACTATTTTACTTTGAGCCGTTATCCACCTACTCTCCCGTAATGAAAAAATATTCAACACTACATCATACAAAATTAACATTGACATCATTCAATTACAGTTCCCCTGGAATTATGGATTCGTAAAATCTAAAATCTAAAATTGTATTTGTGTTATTAGTATATACTAATATATTAATATTAAATAATTATTATATTTATATAATAACCATATGTATGACTAAAATATCATAATCATTATGAATATGAAATTTATTTTTATAACCATTACAGTATGAAATTTATCATCATAATGGTACGGTTAACCGTACAAAAAAATAACGGTTACAACAATCACGGTTTTTCGGATTTTCATCACACCATTATCCGCCCTAGTTGGGTGCCCTAGTTCCACCCAATGATGCTGTACTGGTGACTGAATGGTTTTCATCCGACCCTATGATTCTGGGGCGTAAAGACATCGAAGACATTTCTCTTATTAACAACTATTGCACGTTCAAGGCACTCACACCAGTAGTGCTTCAATCAAGTGCAGTGTTATTGCCTTAAGTTCACTTTTGAGCAATTATATGCCAAATGATAGTACTTTTTGGTCAACATTAGAAGCTTGCACTGACTTTATCATTAAATGAAAAATACCGGGCCAACTTAAGTTTTCCATTCTGCAGGTATACTGGAGCACTCGGAGCCTGACTAGACCCGAAGAATCGAGATCCAGCACTAGGTAAGGTTTGTTTTTCCTCCATACAATGTACACACTGCATTCTATATATATATATATTAATTTATTGCGACAAAGATTGAGTTCGTGTCTCTCATTTGAAAATGTGTTACTGGATATTGCTTACTGAGAAATGCAATGATTTCATAAAAATTAAATAAACAAGTCACGATTTTATGATCTAGTGCAAAGTAGAGTATATAACCATTAGAATGACAATCTAGGAAGTGATTTGTCTAAAGTTATTTTTGGTTGCGAGGATTCACTACAAGAATGTTCTACAATCGCAAACCAAATTCGTTGTCACTAAATACTATTACTACATAACATATTTTGTGTCGACATTAAATGTCGTAGTTATAAAACATATTTAGTGTCTAATAATTTGCGGCAGTTAAAACCCATGTTTTGTGTGAATTTTTTCCGTCGTAGAATAGCTCACCTCGAAAAACCTTTAGTGTCAAGTCCTCATTGACAGTAATACAAATAATTAGTAACAGACAAAAACTTTATTGTAAAAACATATGTTTAGTGTGTAATGTAGTTGTTGTAAATTATATATAAATAACTTTGGTTTCTAGCCGTCACAGTTAACAATTTATTGTCACTAACCTTATGCTGGAATTTACGTTTGACCAAAATACCCTTCCTTATTCCTGCTATTTCCCCAAATACCCTTCTTTAATGCGGTTACCGGTTCGTTCCTCAGTTGCTCGTTTCACTCCTACTCTTCTGCTGCTCGTTCTTCCAGCATTGAACACTCCTCCAACACTTAACTTGACTCCCAAATCAGCTAAGGCTTCCGTTCTGGCACAGTTCCAAAGTCGAAGAACAGGTACGATTCACCTATTTCTTTGTTCAATGATTCTAGGATTGTTTGTAGCGTATGTTCGATGGTTTTAGGGATTGGATTATTCTTCGGTTTAGGGTTTGTGTGTTCTTCCTATCCCAAAATCGGTTTAGCGTTTGTGTGTTTTTCGGTTTAGGGTTTGATTGTTCTGCCGAATTGAAAGTCTCAATCGAGATTTGTGTTTTTTTTCCCAACCCATAATCATGATTCAAGCGCAATCGAGATTTGTGGAGCGAGGCGACGGAGATCTGCTGCTGCAACAGAGCATTCGCGAGGGCAGAGTATTGCAATGGCTTCAAGCGCTAGATATGCAAGTTATTGGTGCTTGTCGTGCAGATGAAAGATTGACGCCATTGCTGAGGTTGAATGCGCATGGCGTCAGAGGATTGGTTACTGGCTCATCTAAGTTAGGTATGTGCCCTATTGATAAAAAATCAACTCTACATCTCTGGATCTTCAGTTAAAACAAATTTTTACTACTATTGAGATTCATTCCCAACTTTTATCAATACTGTTGGGTTTGAATCTCCCGGGTGCTTACTTGGCAGTGGATTAAATGCCAAAGGATGAATGAAGATTGCTCTCGCCTTAGCTCCGATGAACATGCAGGAAGGGGATCACAATAGAGGGGGTGTTTGTGGGTCCCTCTCTGATACTTAAATGAGTATACTGTGTGTATGAACTCAAAACGTAATGAACGTATTGAAAAGGAGAGGTATTTATAGAGTAAAAATACCAAACCGTTATAGGCAACAAAATATATTGGTGAAGATTATGATAGAAGATATTACGGTTATGGTGTAATATTGCAGTTACCGTATGTAATCTTTAGAGAATATGTGTCTGATATTGTGGCCATATCTTTAGTGACGGTTGGTGGGACCAGAGATGAGAGCTTAGACTCTCTTGGCGAGCACTTCTATGGCGAGCAATAGGAGGCTGTGACCTTTGGTTATTGGCGACCTGCATGGAGCTTTGGCGTCCACTTTGGCTTGGGTTCGATACTGGACCGCCTTATGAGGGTCAGATTAAACTTAATGTGGGTCGGCCAGGTCTGAATGATATGAGTTTTACCCCCTGTGAAATTATTGGGCCTCAAAGGCCTTTTCCATATTGGGTTGTCACTATCAATACCCAACATTTGCCCCCGAAGCTTGAGTGAAGTTTCTTCGGTCAAGCTTGATTCTGTGATAGGGTTTGAGATAGTGACACTTGAACTGGATCTTTTCTGTCCATTTTCTGCAATTTGTGCCTTTTTAAATACTCTGTATCCTTTGGCGAGCGATTTTTGGTCGCCTAGAGTTTATGGAATATTCTATCATTTATCCCTTTTGTCGAACACTTGGGGTTGCCAGGGTTTATGAATGCTTATTCACCACTCTTTGGCGAACGCTACCTTTGAAAGGGGTTTCAGAAAGGCTTAGAAGGGTTTTGGCGATCACCTTTTCCGTATAGGGTCTTGAGCATTTAATGATTGCACGGTTATCCAGAAGTTGAACACACAATTGAGGCATCTGTGTCTTTTATTATTCCGTAATCTAAGGGTAGACTGACAGTTTTTGTACCGTTCCAACCGTTTGTCTCCCTGAGATGTCTCTTAGAATTCTGACATTGCTTCGATTTTTACCCAAAGGGGTGTAATCATTCTCTGAACCGTTTCGATCGTGTCTGTTCATTTACTTCTATTTTGTCTATATAAGAAACAGAACCTCAACCCTTTTGTCTTTTACGCGTTCCAGTCATTTTCATTCTAGAGAATTCCTTGCTTCTCAGTTCTCAGTGTTTCTGCTTCCAACTTTCCCCTTTTCCTTCTTCGATTTTGAAAACTTCTCAACATTTCCATGACTTCCAAGAACCAATCCGTCGGAAAGGGCAACTCGTCTGCCCACATGTCTTCTTCCAACCAACCTTCTTCGGGTCAGAAGGTGTCTACGAAGGTTACTAATGCTCCCCTGACCATTAGGGATGGTTCCTCGTCGGCGTCGAGCCAGAGGAACCTTGCCCCTAAGCCGATTTCTGGGCAATCGGCCGCCACACCGGTGGTAGTGGATGGGCCAAACACCAATGTTCCCGCCAGGTAAATATTGATGTTTTACTTTTACTTCTTTTTAGATAATGCTTCCTGCTTCCTGCTTTTTCTTTTGGGTTAATTACCTCAACCGTTACTTATGTTTGACCCATGTGATTAAAAGGTTACTCATCTTTTTTTGTGTAGCTGAAACGTTACTTAAGTTTGAAGATGTGACTGAAAGGTTACTCCGTGAACTTTCCGTCAAATCTGACCGTCAAAGTGTCACGTGCAAGTCATGTGACCTAATTTAAAGACGATTCTACCCCCCTTTTATGTTTATGGATTATGAAGTAGTAACGGTTAGGTAACAAAATGTCCAAACTAAAGTAACCGTTTAATAACATTTAGAAGAAGATAAAACATCATTTAACAACTTCTCCACAAACATAATTTACCACATTTGCAACCATTTCATTTTATTTTCTTCTTATTATCTGATTCTTTTTTATGAAAGAAATAGAAGTAAGTTCAACTAAATGATTATTCCTACAAACTATTTCGGGTCAGTTATACTTCTACAAATCCACCTTCATAAAACATCTCCAATGCTATATATTGGAATTACAAACATTCTGGCAATGTCAATTTGCAAATAAATACTTCTTACAAACATCTCTAATACTTCTACCAAATTTTTGTAATGGATACTCCAGGAGAATAAGCACCACTTTCATACTTTACAGCCAACTTTTTCTGGAAGGTTCTTCATGAATTGAAACTGATTTGGGCAGTCCTGAAACAACCATCACGAGTAAGAGATCTTGAAGGTTTTGGTGGGGTTACTGCTTGTTTCCTGGAAACAATGTAAGAGATCTTGAAGAATTTTGTGAGCTAAATAATCTCAATGTATATACTCCATTAATTAATCTTTCCAAAAGAATACCTTCTTAAGATCCCAGTTAAATGCTAATAAGAAGCAATTACTCCTAGGTAGCAAGATAAATACTATCAATTTTCACATTTTTGCAACAATGTGGCAGCAAAATCCTAGTAAAACTTCCACGTCAGTTAAAACCAAGCAAAAGAGTATTCAAATACTCAAACAGAATTCGCTGCAGACATATCTACGAGCGATAAATACTATGCAAGGTATAAGATATGGTAATAAACTAAACATACACATCTTTTGCAAGTACCAAGTTCTTCAAAAAGAAGAAGATCGACTCTTGAAGCTTCAAAATAGGTACATGAATAGAGCAAGAACAGTAAGAAACATATGCTCTAAAGACCTAAAAAAAATTGCTCAGTCATCAAGAATTTTCACTTATATATGTAAAACACGGATATCATTCAGTTAAGTAAGAACAGAAGTCCTGTTTGAACCAAACTAACTAACAAAGTTGCACTCAAGGTCAATGATTCACATAGTTTCCTCAAAAACAAAATCAACTGAAAATATTTTTTTGGATAAAATATCATAAAGTCAAGGTGTTTACCATGACGATCAAGATGATGTAAATGATTATATTCACTTAATAAACAATGTTCCTCTTCCACATATGACAGGATCAAGATTAAATCTCTCATGTATAATGCTTGACATCATCACCATCACGGTTGAGTATGCGGTTGGTGAAGATTGAGTACTGCATAAATGACGGATTTCGTTTTTCTATGTAGCAAAGAAGAAAAAATATGTACCCATAGGAGCCTGTAGCGACTCGAAGTCCATCTCCACTTAAACAGCAATCAAATTTGTCAAAGATAGAATCATTCTCGTACAGATCACATAGCTATCAATAGATAAAGAAGGGTCTGATATCACAACAGAACCCTATGTGCTCCAGTCCTTACTACATAGTAAGGGATTACCAAAGAAAATATACCTTCAATCTCGAGAGAAAATATACGACTGGTGTTAGGCTGAAATCTTTCTTCCCTTTGCTGAAATCAGAGAAAAATCTGAGACTAATTCATCAATCTAACAAGGAGAAACCAAAACAGAGAAATGGAGAAGATCTAGAGACTTACGAATCGGATGACTCGGGCCGGTAGATTGAAGCTTCGAAGACGAATCGTGAAAGCAAGAGAAGGTTGTTGGTCTGCTAATCGAGGAGGGCAACATAAAGAAATTGACGATGAGATTAACAAGGGAAGCGATACGGTCACGGATCCACCACCAGCCGCCACTCACCCAGATGTCGGAAGGGGTCCGGCCACCGCCATTTCCTGTCCAGACCGAGGCAGTCGTCATTTCCGTTCCAGCTTCTTCTCCAGACCTGAACAACCACTCTTAAGTAGACAGACTCTGTTTAGGGGTAGTTTAGTAACTTCAAATTACAAGTACATCACGTGACAAGCACATGTGACTACTTAACGGGAAGAAATAACGGCAGTTAGGTTATAGTAACGGTTCAGTCACATGTGTCAACATAAGTAACGGTTGAGCTCAAGTTTGAACGGTTCAGTCACATTGTCAAACATAAGTAACAGATCAGGTAATTAACCCTTTTATTTTTGTATTGTTCTTGCCATACCCTGGTGTTCCGAGTAGATATCAAGCCCAATGAACTGAAGCCGTCTCAGTTTAAGGCAGTGGTCGCCGTAACTGGCTTAAGAGAAGTAGATGCCACCAGATATTCGGGCTTAGGGATGCACTATCCTCGCGACGGAGAGGTTTACGTTTATGCGACCCAGATCGATGTTGGGTTGCGTTTTCCTCTATGCGAGGATTGGCGGGATCTTTGCTGCTACTACGGGATAGGTCCTACGCAGCTAGTACCCAACGCCATTAGAATGTGTATTGAGTTCAAGTTCATGTGTTTACGCCAAGAATGGAAGTATTCACTGGCTTTGTTCCGCTGCTTTTACCGATTGGCCACCGGAGCGAACCACCTCCACCATTTCCAAACTCGGTGTCCCAAGTCCGAGGAATGGATGCGCCAGGCTTGGAACTGGAACGTCCATTTTCGCTTGGTAGACGACTTCCGTGCTACCAACTCCAACTACAAAAAGTTTTACTTCTTTTGCAAGGGTAGCGTATCGTGAGAGTTATTCTAGCTGGAAAGGGATACTTATCCTGTCTTCGGAGAGCTGACAGGGAGTTATCAGAACGCTATCGAGGACTTCTTCCGATTATATAAACAATCGAACTTCCGTTCGATTTGCTGGGTGGCGGAAACTTCAGAGTCGATGCTCGAGCTGGCGGGCATTCATCAGGCCTCGCCAATTTCTATTGACTGGGTAATTTTCTAACTTTTTCCTATGTTAGTTGTAGGCATTCGGAGCCACAAACTCATTGGTCTGTTTTCCAATCAGGCTAAGGCGGGGCTGTCTCCGGACCAAGCGTCACTAAGTTTTCCCCATAATTCTTCCAAGCGTTCGTCCAAGCGCAAGCTTGAGGAGGACTGTCGTTCTATTACTCCTAGCGCTCGCCAGCAAGGTATGCAACTGCCTTTTAACTTTTCTTTCCTCTGTTTTAGTCTTAGGTTTTTAATACATTTGCTGACCTTTTACAGGGAAGACTACTGCTGATGTGACTTCAAATCCTACTCCTGCTAAGAGGGTCAGGAGTCTGACCAGATGACATTCCGGGGTAACCCAGATTTATGCATGCACCTCCTCGAGGGAATTGTCCATCCTCGGGACAGGGCTCTGATCCCCTTCGAGCTACCCAACATCGAAGGGGTCATGAGGACGCATTTCGAGCAGATCGCCCTGGTAATTTTTTTTTCTTTACTTATCCTCAAATAAACTTTTCGAACTTTTCTTGATCTGATTGTACTTTACCCCTTGTTTCCTGTTGTCAGCTCGTTCAGGAGGAGTTGGCGATCGGTCGGATCGTAGGGGAGCTCACTGATAAGCAGACTGACTTGCTTATCGAGCTGGAGCAGTACCGGAGATTGGGCTTCACTCCTGATCAGATGGAGGGTCTGAAGGAGACGGCTGAGAAGGCCACCTACTTGGTGGACCATGCTCGTGAGGAGTATACTCAGAAGGAGCAGAAACTCCTCGCCCTCATGCAGGAGAAGGAGGAAGAGGAGGCTCTCGCCAATGATAAGCGAACGAGCACCGAGCTCCAGCTTAAGGCATCTGAACAATACTCTGCTAAGGTGAAAGCGGTCAATGCTCGACTGAAGGCTCAGTTGAAGGAGACTGAGGCCAGGAGGGACGCAGCTGAGGCCACGGGGACACCATGGAGAAGGAGCAACTTGCCCTTCGGCTGAAGTCTGTCCCACCCCTTCAAAGCGTGGTCGAGGACTTTAAAAAGTACGAGGAGTTTACCGACTGCGCCTTGGAGGTGATGACGGCCAATGTGGCTTCCTATCTCCAGATCTTGGTCGATGATATTCATGGGATTGACCCTAAATTTCCTCTTCGAGATGTTAAGTCTCTCAAGCCCTTCCTCGAGAGTAGCTACTCCAAGGAGACTCCTGCTACTGTTATCGAAGAGGTTTCCCCCAAAGTCGAGCAGGAAGTCGCTGTCTCTGAAGAGCCCAAGTCCTGAAGTCTTCAACTCCTCCGACGATCATATCTTTATCTTTCCTTTTGATGATAGTTTTTTTATCTTCCCCTGTTTTTTGGGAATGTTTTTAATTGTTTTTTGATTTCAGACTCGGTTATTATTATAATATTGAATGCCTTTATATTCATAAGCCTTTACTTTTATTTTACTTTGAATGTGTTGGCGATTCTTCTGACATCTTTATCATAATTACTTTCGACTTCTCTTCGCTTTATAATGATCTCGCCACATAGGGTCTTGGACCTTTCCTTAGGCTTAGAATGATAAATCTTTATAGATTTATCTATTCCCCTCGCCAAGTCTAAACCCTTTAAGGAAAACTATCATCTTCTGAAGATGTGTTATCTTGTTAAGGTTTAGACCATTTGGAGTGTTCGCCTAATCATGAAGAACTTGTTACTCAAAGCTTCTTTATCTTAAGTAATCGCCTTAAGTTCATTCCCAAACCTTATTGAGTTTGTTTCACAAAGGAAATGTTACCCTTAATATGGATTTATTCGCGTTGGATGTTCCTTCTCAAATTTTGCCCAACTTATAAGAGAACAGCTTCCTTGACGGATAGCTCGCCTTTTGCGTTAGGACTTCTACCTGATTTTAATATCAGGTATTATTTTCCTAACTTTTTCCTTAGGTGTTTTCGCCTGATTTTGATAACAGGTCTTGTGCCTGACTTTGGCGTCAGGTCTTCTACCTAACCTTGGCGTTAGGTCTTTTTGCCCGATTTGAATATCAGGTCTTGTTCCTGACTTTGGCATAAGGTCTTCTGACAAATCTTGGCCTCAGGTCTTTTTGCCCGATTTGAATATCAGGTCTTGTGCCTGACTTTGGCGTCAGGTCTTTCGCCTAAATTTGACTTTAGGTCTTTTGCCCAATTTTGATATCAGGTATTTTGCATAAATTTGACTTTAGGTCTTTCGCCCAATTTTGACATCCGGTCTTTTGCCCAACTTTGGTGTCAAGTGTTTCGCCTAAATTTGACTTTAGGTCTTTTGCCCTATTTTGATATCGGGTCTTTTGCCTAAATTTAACTTTAGGTCTTTCGCCCAATTTGATATCGGGTGTTTTGCCCAACTTTGGTGTCAGGTCTTTCGCCTAAATTTGACTTTAGGTCTTTTGTTTTGACTAACTTTGGTGCTAGGTCTTTCGCCTGATTCGGTCATCAGGTCTTTCGCCTAAATTTGGCTTTAGGTCTTTTGTTTTGCCTAACTTTGGTGTCACGTCTTTTGCTTGATTCAGTCATCAGAACTTTTGCCCAATTTTGTTATCAGGTCTTTTCTTCTTCGTTTTGGTTCGAGTGGCCATGCTTTATGAAGGAATGATTTTCTTTATTGACATAACATGTTGATTACAAGCTATGCATAAAACCTCCTTAAATGTTCGGAGTTGAATGGATGGAGTAACCTTTCGCCTTCTGTGGTTTCCAAATAGTAAGATTCTGGGGCGACAATCTATACTACCTTGTATGGTCCTTCCCACTTAGCTGAAAGATTGTTCTGGCAGTCCAGTCTTGTAAATTCATTCCTTCACATAGCCATCTCCCCCACAAAAAATTGGCGAGCGCTGACTTTTCTGTTGAAGTATCGGGCGGTCGCCAGTCGCATTTTAGCTTGAGCTTTTTATGATTGCCATCACTTTTCTTCTGCAAGATCGAGGTCTATTCTGTGCTCGATTTCATTAGCTTCAGTTTTAAAGTGTAGGATTCTGTGGGTAGGCACCGCTATTTCGGCGGGTGATACTGCTTCTGATCCGTACACTAAACTGAATGGTGTTTCCCCCATGGCTGTTTTCGGTGTTGTTCGAATAGCCCATAATATGTTTTCCAGCTCTTCTACCCAGTTTCCTTTGAATGCTTGAACCCGTTTTTTGAGTCCTACCAGGACAACTTTGTTGGCTGGTTCAGCTTGCCCATTCGTTGGAGGATGATGCACTGAGCTGAATCTGTGATCGATATGGTATTCTTCGCAGAGCCACTTAAGTTGCTTTCCTATGAATTGTGGACCATTATCGCTTATGAGTATCTTGGGAACGCCAAATCGTGAAAATATGTTGATCTTTAAGAACTTGATCACTTGGAATTCAGTTGTAGAGGCCAAAGTTTTCGCCTCTATCCACCTGGTGAAGTAGTCGATCGGCAATATGATGTGGGTACGTTGCCCAGTACTGATGGAAAAGGGGCTCAATATGTCTATTCCCCATTGGGCAAATGGTCAGGCACCCGCCATTGGGGATGGCAGTGTTGGTGGTCGCCCGGATCGTGGTGCGAACTGTTGACAAGTCACACACTTCTGTGTTAATGCTGTCGCATCTTTACCCAAGGTTTGCCAATAGTAGCCTAATCTGAAGATTTATCGCGTCAGTGAGCGTGCACCTTTATGGCATGCGACAACTCCTTCATGAGCTTCACGGAGAACCCTTTCTGTCTCGGGATGAGAGATGCACCTTGGATAGGGAGTTGAATATCCTCGCCTATAGAGCTATCCATCTATGAGAAGATAGCTTGCTGAGAGGCGTCTTATCCTTGTGGATTCACCTTCATCTTCTAGGAGAATTCCCTCTTTCAAGAAGTTTTGGAATGGAGTCATTCAGGTTACCTGCCCTTGAATGTTGAAGACTTCTGCTCGGTTGTCGAGAACCAAATATAAGTCTTGTTCCAGAAATTGTACGTCCTGAATTCTTGTTCCTCTGAACGCCAGCTTGCTTAGAGAGTCTGCCAACTAGTTCTCTTGGCAAGGAATAGACTCAATCGCGAAAGTTGGGATTTCGGTGATGAGTTTCTTAGTTATTTCGAGGTACTTCTTCATCTTTTCCCCCTTCGCTTCATAAGTGCCATTAACCTGATTGACAATTAGCTCGGAGTCGCTTTTTGCCCTGAGTGATGTTATGCCCATTTCTTTAGCAAGTCGGAGTCTAGTGATAAGAGCTTCATATTCTGCCTCATTGTTAGTCGCCTTAAAAGTAAGGGTGATCGCATACTTTAAAGGCTCGCCCTCAAGGGGAATGGGAATCAGTCCTACCCCCGGGACTTCTCTTGAAGAATATCCATTTGTATAGAGTTCCCAATCTTGTCTTGTGTCTGTTGATGAACTTGGCCGGTTTTCTGCTTCTGTTAGACCATTACCAGTGCTTTCCACTATGAAATTTTCCAACGCTGAACCTTTGATGGTCGTTTTCGGCGCAAATTTGATCTTGAACTCGCTGAGCTCGATCGCACATTTAACCATTCTTCCTGAAGAGTCTGGCTTCAGCAAGAAGTGTTTGAGAGGCTGGTTGGTGAGGACTGTAATGGTGTGTGCGTGGAAATACGGTATTAACTTTCAAGCAGCAATAACTAAGGAATAGAGATACTTCTCAATCTGCACATATTTTATTTCAGCTGAATTAAACATCTTGCTAACAAAATACATTTAACTCTGCACATTTTCTTCTTCTCTTATTAAGACGGCACTGGGTGCAATCTCCCTAATGCTTAAATAAAGGAAGAGTTGCTCGCCAGGAATAGGTTTCGCCATAGCCGGGAGTGTTTGAATGTGCTGCTTTAAGGATTGGAAGGCAACCTCGCACTTCGGCGTCCACTCGAACTTGTGGTTGGCTCTGAGAGTCTTGACGAACGGAAGTGACATGTCGCTTGTTGGGTGTTGATAGTGACAACCCAATAAGGAAAAGGCCTCAGAGGCCCAATAATTTTGCAGGGGGTGAAACCCATGTCATTCGAATCAGGTCGACCCATGTTAAGATTGATCTGGCCCTCATAAAATGGCTCAGTATCAAACCCAAGCCAAAGTGGACGCCAAAGACTCTACTACTAGTCGTCATTAGCCAAGGTTGCAGTTTCCTACTGCTCACCTAAGAGAGTCTAACCTCTCTTCTCTGGTCCCGCCAACCGTCACTAAGGATATGGTCACGATATCCCGCATATCTCGGGCACATATTCTCAAAAGATTACATACGGTAACTACAATATTACGCCATAACCGTAATATCTGCTATCCTAATCTTCACCAACGCAATATTCATTAAGATATGTTGTTGCCTTTAACGGTTTGATCTCTTTACTCTATAAATACCTTTTCTTTACATACATTCAGTTATGTTTTGAGTTCGTATACACACATATACTCATTTCAGCATCGGTGAGGGACCCAGAGACACCTCCTCTGTTGCGACCCCCTTCCTGCAGGTTCACCGAAGGTAAGGCGAGAGCAATCTTCATCTTTCCATTGACATTCAATTCACTGCCAAGTCAGCATTCAAGAAATCAAGATCCAACATTTGGCGCCGTCTGTGGGAATCAAGTAAAACAGCCATGCAAACTCGATCCAAAAACAATCGCTGGAACTAGGCCAATGAGCAGTCCTCAGACAGCTCTGATTCGCTCCACCAAGAACCTGCTAGCCAAGAAGCACCTAATGTCGTCTCCCCGAGGCCACTGAGCCGCCGACAGCCACCTATTCTGCCAATCCATTCAGTTCCATACTGAATGAAGGGCAGCCAAACCAGTGCACTCTTGACCAGGTGGAAGAGCTTATCAGCAAAAGGCTCCAGGAAAGGCAAACGACCATCGCAGCTCCCTTCAGGGAGCGATCAGCTCATCCCTTCACAAATGACCTGGTCGCCATCAACATCCCGAAGGATGTCGTCGTCAGGGCCATTCCCGAATACAGTGGTGAAGGGGATCCCATTATCCATGTCAACAAGCATGGGGCCTCTCTTTTGGGTAAGTCAAATGATCCGAATCACTTGGCCTTATTATTTCCATTGACCCTTTCGGGTTCGGCGTCGTCCTGGTTCTTCGGCCTCCCTGCAGGATCAATAGGGACTTGGTCAGAGCTGAAGAATACATTCCTGGAAATATATATGGGCTGGCGACAACTTATGAAGAGCGTGGTTGCCTTAGATGCAGTCAAGCAGCCACCAGAAGAGTCACTGGCTGAATTTTATGGACGTTTTCATAAAAACGTCATAGAGATAGATCGCCATGTCGCAGATGAGGAGATTATTCGAGCCTTCTACCGAGGACTGGACGTGGACAACAAAGCCTCGAGAAAGCTGCGCAACAGTTACCACGTGTAGGAAATTGAAACGATGGAAGAGCTGGCAGCGAGGGCGAAAGGTTTCATAGACATTGAGAGGGCGAACGCCGAAGCCAATTTCCTGACGACCTCGCTAAGGGTGGTTCCTGAGCCCCAACGCGATGGTAAGAAGGAAAAGAAGGGCCGAGACAGCAAGCCTCGAACAGAGAACCCAGGGCCTAGAAATCCAGACGTCCCAGAGTATTTTATGCCTTTAAACAGGCAGATCTCGGCGGTACTAGTCGAGATGGAAAGAAGGTCTCTGGCAAGGCCACCGATGCCTCGAAGGAGTGGTCAGCCCATGGAAAAGGACATTGAGATCTATTGCAGATATCACAAGTGCAAGGGCCATAAGACTGATTGCCATATCCTTAAACGCGACATCGAGAAGTTGAGACAGAGGGGAATGCTGAAAGAATTTGTGGAAGGAAGAGACAGGAGTCGGACGCCACCACGTCGAAGCCACTCGCCAGATCTGCCTGAGAAATCTGGACCATCCTAGAGCAGGAGGGTGATCAACCTGATTACTGGAAGATTTGGTGCCGGAGGCGAGGGGTCACATGCAAGAGAGGTCTATGCGACTCAGATTTCTACAGCGATCCAATTGGGAAACGACCTCGACCTGGAGAGGACATTGTCATTTCTTTATCCGAAGATGACTTGGCACATGTCACCACCCCTCACAACGATGCCCTGGTTATCACAACTGATATCGACGGTTGTGACATGAAGAGAATTCTGATCGACGGAGGAAGCTCGACAGATATCCTATTTTTAGAGAAGATGGGCAAGTCCAAGCGTGACCTGAAGAGGGTCGATTTTCCATTGATTGGTTTTGCTGGGAGAACGACTTATCCGCTGGGAGCAATAACCCTGTCGGTGATTCTGGGCGAAGGATGGAAGAGCATTAAGGTATTGATCACCTTCCTAGTGGTCGACTTGCCTACATCGTCAACGCCATTCTGGGGAGGACCACGATCAATCCTCATAATATTGTGGCCTCGAAAGTCTATCAAAATATGAAGTTCCCTACACCCAACGGGATTGGAGAAGTTCTTGACGATCAGCCTTCCTCACGACAGTGCTATGTGAACTGCATGCGCAGGAAAAATCAAAGGGAAACCCTCGCCATCAAGACATAGGCCGACCCTCGTGAGGGCTTGGCTCGACCAACCCCAATGGAAGAGTTAGTAGAGGTTTAGATTGACGGTCCAGACAAGAAGGTGCGCATTGGGACCACCTTGAACGACGACCAGATACAGGCCATGACTACACTCCTCAAGGAATTCAAAGAGCTTTTTGCCTGGAAGCCCAGCGACATGTCGGGTATTAGCACTGACATCATCCCTCACGGGCTGAGGATAGACCCCTCCATCAAGCCAATCGCTCAAAAAAGGAGATCATTCGGGCCAGATAAGCGTTTGGCGATCAGACAAGAAGTTGGAAGGTTGGTCGAAGCCGATTTTGTCAGGGAGGTGAGATTTCAGAGCTGGGTCGCCAACCCAGTTCTTGTCAAAAAATCAAATGGAAAGTGGAGAATGTGCGTCGACTTCAGCGACCTTAACAGAGCTTGCCCAAAGGATTCCTATCCCCTTCCCAGAATTGATCAGTTGGTCGATGTAACCTCTGGTCATGAGATGCTGAGCTTCATGGATGCCTATTCAGGCTATAATCAGATCCGGATGTACCCAGACGATGAGGCCCACACAACTTTCTATGCAGACGGGAATATTGTTTGCTATAAAGTGATGCCCTTTGGTCTAAGCAATGCCGGGGCGACCTATCAGCGGATGGTAAACCGCATGTTTTAAGACATGCTGAGGCGAAATATGGAGGCTTATGTGGACGACATGCTCGTCAAAATAATCAAGGGAAGTCCTCACACTGCTGACCTTCGAGAAGCTTTCGAGTGCGTGAGGAGGCACAATGTTCTCTTGAACCCAGCAAAGTGTGCATTTGGAGTCAAGTCTGGGAAATTTCTGAGATTCATGGTAAGCGAACGTGGCATTGAGGCGAACCTAGAAAAACTTAAGGCCATTGAGGAGATGAATTCGCCAACTTTCGATAAGGAGGTCCAATGTCTGAACGGTCGCCTGGCTGCACTCAATCGCTTCCTCTCCAGGGCGAGCGACATGTCACTATTGTTCTTCAAGACTCTCAGGGCCAACCGCAAGTTCGAGTGGACGCCAGACTGCGAGTATGCCTTCCAATACCTAAAGCAGCATATTCAAATACTTTTGGCTTGGGCGAAACCTATTCCTGGCGAGCAGCTCTTCTTCTATTTAAGCACCAGCGACGTAGCAGCTAGTGCCGTCTTAATAAGGGAAGAAGAAAATGTTCAGAGTCCAGTGTATTTTGTTAGCAAGATGTTTAATTCTGCAAATAAAATATGTCCAGATTGAGAAGTATCTCTATGCCTTAGTTATTGCTGCTCGAAAGCTAAGACCTTATTTTCACGCGCACGACATTACAGTTCTCACCATTCAGCCTCTCAAAAACTTCCTGCTGAAACCAGATTCTTCAGGAAGAATGGTCAAATGGGCGATCGAGCTCAACGAGTTCAAGATCAAATTTGCGCCGAAAACGGCCATCAAAGGTCAAGCAGTGGCTGATTTTATAGTGGAAAGTACAAGCAATGGTCTGGCAAAAGCAGAAAATAGGCCAAGTTCATCAGCAGACACGAGCCAAAGCTGGGAACTTTATACATATGGATCTTCCTCAAGAGAAGGCTCGGGGGCAGGACTAATTCTCATCCCCTCTGAGGGAGAGCCTTTGAAGTATGCGATCGCCCTAACATTTCAGGCGACCAACAACGAAACAGAATACGAGGCTCTTATTACTAGACTCAAACTTGCTAAAGGAATGGGCATAACAACACTCAGGGCGAAAAGTGACTACGAGCTAATTGCCAATCAGGTTAATGGCACTTATGAAGCAAGGGGGAAAAGATGAAGAAGTACCTCGACATCGCCAAGAAACTCATCGTCGAAATCCTAAATTTCGCGATTGAGTCTATTTCTCGCCAAGAGAACCAGATGGCAGACTCTCTGAGCAAGCTGGCGTTCGGAGGAACAAGAATTCAAGATGTGCAGTTTTTGGAAAAAGCGTTATATTCAGTTCTCGACAACCGAGTAGAGGTCTTCAACATTCAAGGACAGGTAACCTGGATGACTCCATTCCAGAACTTCTTGAAAGAGGGAATTCTCCCAGAAGACGAAGGTGAATCCACAAGGATAAGACGCCTCTCAGCAAGCTACTTGATCATAGATGGAGAACTCTATAGACGAGGCTACTCAACTCCCTATCTAAGGTGCATCTCTCATCCCGAAACAGAAAGGGTTCTTCGTGAAGCTCATGAAGGAGTTGCCGCATGCCATGAAGGTGCATGTTCATTGACGCGGAAAATCTTCAGATTGAGCTACTACTGGCCAACCTTGGGCAAAGATGCGGCTGAATTAACACAGAAGTGCGCGACTTGGCAACAGTTTGCGCCACGATCTGGTCGACCACTAACACTGCTTTCCCCAATGGCGGGCAACTGACCTTTTGCTCAATGGGGAATAGACCTATTGGGTCCTTTTCCCATCAGTACTGGGCAACGTACCCACATCATAGTGGCGATCGACTACTTCACCAAGTGGATAGAGGCGAAAGCTTTAGCCTCTACAACGGGATTTTAAGTGATCAAGTTCTTGAAGATCAACATATTTTTGCGATTTGGCGTTCCCAAGATATTCATCGGCGATAATGGCCCACAATTCATAGGAAAAAAACTTAAACGGCTCTGTGAAGAATAACATATCGATCACAGATTCAGCTCATGCATCATCCTCAAACGAATGGACAAGCTGAAGCAGCTAACAAGGTTGTTTTAGCAGGACTCAAGAAAAGAGTTCAAGCATTTAAATGAAACTGGGCAGAAGAGCTGGAAAACGTACTATGGGCTATCCGAACAATGCCTAAAGCAGCCACTGGAGAAACACTCTTCAGTTTAGTGTATGGATCAGAAACACTCTTCAGTTTAGCGACTGGCGACCGCTCGGTACTTCAACAGAAAAGTCAGCGCTCGCCAATTTTTAGTGGTGGAGATGGTTATGAGAAGGAATGAATTTACAAGACTGGACAGCCAGAACAAACTTTCAGCTAAGTGGGAAGGACCATACAAGGTAGTAGAAATCGCCTCCCCAGGATTTTACTATTTGGAAACCACAGAAGGCGAAAGGTTACCCCGTCCATTCAACTTCGAACATTTATACATACCTTGTAATCAAAATGTTATGTCAATAAAAGCAATTCATTCCTTCATAAAGCATGGCTACTCAAATCAAATCGAAGAAAAAAGACTCGATGACAAAATCGGGCAAAAGACCTGGTGACTGAATCAGGCATCGAAGAAAAAAAAACGATATCAAAATTGGGCTAAAGACCTGACGCCAAAAGTCAGTCGAAAGACCTGATGACCGAATCAGGCGAAAGACCTAACGCCAAGGTTAGGCAAAACAAAAGACCTGATATCAAAATTGGGCGAAAGACCTAATGCCAAAAGTCAGGCGAAAGACCTGATGACCGAATCAGGCGAAAGACCTAACGCCAAAGTTAGGCAAAACAAAAGACCTGATATCAAAATTGAGCGAAAGACCTGACGCCAAAGTCAGACAAAAGACCTGACGCCAAAGTCAAGCAAAAGACCTGACAACAAAGTTAGGCAAAACAAAAGACCTGATATCAAAATTGGGCGAAAGCCCTGACGGCAAAGTCAGGCGAAAGACGTGACGGCAAAGTCAGGCAAAAGACCTATCAACAAATTTAGGCAAAACAAAAGACCTGATATCAAAATTGGGCGAAAGACCTGACGCCAAAGTTAGGCAAAAGACCTAACGCCAAGGTTAGGCAAAATAAAATACCTAACACCAAGGTTAGGCAAAAGACCTGACGCTAAAGTCAGGCACAAAACTTGTTATCAAAATCAGGCAGAAAATCCTAACGCAAAAGCGAACAATCCATCTAGGAAACCGTTCTCTTATAAGTTGGGCAAAATTCAAGAAAGTTAAAAAGAAACTTAAAACGATCACTATAGGTGAAAAAACTTTGAGTTACGAATTTCTCAGGATTAGGCGAACACTCCAAAATGTTTAAATCTTAACAAGGTAACACATCTTCTCAGAAGATGATAGTCTTCCTTAAAAGGTTTATACTTGGCAAGGAGAATAGATAACTCTATAAAGAATTATCATTTTAAGCCTAGAGAAAGGTCCAAGACCGTAAGGGTCAAGACCATTATAAAGCGAAGAAAAAGTCGAAGGTAATTATGATTAAGATATCGGAGGAATCACCAACACATTCAAAGTCAAGATAAATTCTTATGAATATAAAAGGCATTCAATATTATAAAAAATAACCGAGTCTGAAATCGAAAAATAAATACAAGGCATTCCCAAAATAGAAGGGAAGATAAAAAACTATTATCTAAAGCAAAAATAGAGATATCATCGCCGAGGAGATGGAGACATCAGGCATTGGGCTCTTCAGGGACGGAGACACTCTGCTCGCCTTCGGGAGCAACCTCCTCGATAATAGCAGCAGGAGGAGCCTCCTTAGAGAAGGTACTCTTGAGGGACTCAACTTCCCGAAGAATAAAGTTGGGGTCGATTGCCTGGATGTCATCGACCAGGAATTGGAGATAGGAAGCCACTTCATCCTTCATCACCTCCAAGGCACAGTCGATAAATTCTTCGGACCTTTTAAAGTCCTCGACTACGCTTTGGGGAGATGGAACAGACTTCAGCTGGATGGCGATCTGTTCCTTCTCCTTCTCCAGGGCGTTCCCCCTGGCCTTAGCAGCGACCCTCTGAGCCTCCGTAGCAACCCTTTGAGCCTTAGCAGCAACTCTCTGGGCTTCAGCTTCCTTTAGCTCTGCCTTCAGACGAGCATTGGTAGCCTCTACCTTGGCAGAGTACTTGTTGGCCGCCTTAAGCTTATTATCGGCGATGGCTGCTTCTTCCTCCTTCTTCTGGACGAAGGCAAGAAGCGTCTGCTCCTTCCGGAAGTACTCCTCTCGAGCATGTTCCACCAGGAAAACAACTGAGTTGACCGTATCCTTCAAGACTTCCATTTGGTCGGGGGAGAACCCCAGACTCCTGTACTGCCCCAGCCCGAAAAGTAGGTCAGTCTGCTTATCGACAAGCTCCCCGGCGACCCGACCGATCGCCATCTCCTCCCCAACGAGCTGACAACAAGGAAAAAGGGGCAAAGTACTGTTAGTCTAATTTAAAATAAACATACGACTTGAAGATAAGTAAAGACAAAAGAAGCAAGGTGATCCCCTTGAAATGCGACCTCATAGGCCCCTCGATGGCGGGCAGTTCTGAGGGAATTAATGCCATGTTCTGAGGAGGAACAATCCCCTCGAGGAGATGCGTGCACAAGTCTGGGTTCCCCCGGAGAGTCTTCTGGTCGGAAATCTCCGCATTTTGGAGATTCCCCCAAGGGGCCCAAGCACCCTCAGGGTTCGCAGCCTTGGGCGGCTGGAACTAAACCCACTAGGGGCAATACTCCCCGAGAGAAGTTTTCGAGGAGCTTAAGGTGGCTGACCCCTTCTTCCGAGCCCCGGTCTCCTTAGGAGGATTGGGGGCATGTCGATCGGAAGGAGGTGGGGTAGCCTTTACCACCACCAAAGCCTTCTCCTTGGGGGCAGCAGGACCCTTTAGAGGAGTTGGGCGCTCTTCACCCGAACTCCTGGCCTTCTTGGCAGGAGTGGGGTTAGAGGTCACCTCAGCATTGACCTTCTATGAAAAAGATCAACAAGGATATTAGAAACCTAATATTAGGACTGAGGAAAAGGAAATGAAAAAGACAGTTATGTACTTGGCTGGCGAGAGCCAGGAGTGGCAGCAGAGCGATCCTTCTTAGGCTTTCGTTTGGAAGAACGCTTGGAAGGAGGACGGGAAAGCTCAATGACGCCTGGTCCGGAGACAGCCCAGCCTTAACCTGATAATTAAAGAGATCAATGAGTTTGTGGCTCTGAGTGCCTACAATCAACAGAAGATTATGTTAGAAAATTACCTAGTCAATAGAAATTGGTGAGGCATGATGGATGCCCACCATCTCGAGCATAAACTCGGTGGTTTCTGCCACCGAACGGATCGAACAGAAGTTCAATTGCTTATACAACTGGAAGAAATCGTCAATGGCGTTCCGGTCGCTTCCTGTCAACTCCCCGAAGACAGGAGGACCCTTTCCGGTTGAGACAACTCCCAAGTCACGTTCCCCTTGCACAAGAAGTAGGACTTCTTGTAGTTGGAATTGGTGGCACGAAAGTCGTCCACCAACCGAAAATGGACATTCCAGTTCCACGCCTGGCCTCTTCATTCTTCAAACTTGGGCCATCGGGTCTGGAAATGGTGGAGGTGGTTTGCTCCGGCGGCCAGTCGGTAAAAACATCGAAACAAGGCCAGTGAATACGTCCATTCTTGACATAAACACATGAATTTTAACCCAATCCACATCCTAATTATATTTGGTACTAGCTACGTAGGACCTACCCCGTAATAGCAGCATAGCTCCTGCAAATCCTCGCAGAGAGGAAAACGCAACCGAGAAAACGCAAATCCTGCAAATCTGGGCGGCATAGACGTAAACCTCTCTGTCACGAGGATAATGCAGCCCTAAGCCTGGATACCTGGGGGCACCAGTTTTGCTCAGGCCAGTTACGACGACCACTGCCTTAAACTGAGTCGGCTTCAATTCGTTGGGCTTGATATCTACTCGGAAAATTAGGGTATGGAAAGAACAATATATAAACAAAAAGTATGAGGCATTATCAGAAAATAAGTGAGTAGGGAGCATCGATATTTACATTTTGGGAAAAATAATGGCACATTGGTCTCTGGCCCGTCCACCACCACAGGTGTGGCCGCCTTTGGCTGGAAGCCGGAGAGGAACCGTCCCTGATTTTCAGGGGAGCGTTGGTGGCCTTTGTGGACACCTTCGGGTTAGAAGAAGAAGACCTGTGGGCTGGTACCTTGCTCTTTCCTGTGGATTGATTTCTGGAAGCCATTGATGTCTGGTCTGGAGTTTTGGAAATCGAAAGAGGAAATGAGAAAGTTTGAAAAACAGAGTACTTGGAAAATAGGGAAGCACATAACTCTCTGGAATATGGATGGCTGGAACGCGTAAAAAAGAAAAGAGTGGAGGTTTTGTTCCTTATATAGACAAAATGGAAGTAACCACCACAGATAGAATCGAAACGGCTCAGAGAATGATTACACATTTTGGGTAAAAATCAAAAAAATTTCAGAATTCTAAGAGACACCTCGAGGAGACAAACGGTCGAACGGTACAAAAACTGTCAGCCTACCCTTGGGTTACAGAAGAATAAACGACAGGCGTGCCTCAAATGTCCGCTCAACTTCTGGATAACCGTGCAGTCATTAAATGCTCAAGACCCTATACAGATAAAGTGATCGCCAAAGCTTTGCTAATCCTTTCTGGAAAACCCTTTCAAATGCAGTGTTCACCAAAGAGTGAGGAATAAACATGCACAAACCCTGGCAACTCCGAGCGTTCGCCGAAAAGGAATAAAGGATCGAATATTCCATAAACTCTAGGCGACCAAACGATTGATCGCCAAAGAGCATAAAGTGTTCAAAAGGGTACAAATAGCAGTCAAGGACAAAGAAGATCCAATCCAAGTGTCACTTTCTCAAACCCTATCAAAGAATAAAGCTTGACCGAAAAAACTTCACTCGGGCAAATGTTGGGTATTGATAGTGACATCCCAGTAAGGAAAAGGCCTCAGAGGCCCAATAACTTTGCAGGGGGTGAAACCCATGTCATTCGAACCAGGCCGACCCATGTTAAGATTGATCTGGCCCACATACAATGGCCCGGTATCAAACCCAAGCCAAAGTGGACGCTAAAGGCTCCACCACTGGTCGCCATCAGCCAAGGCTGCAGTTTCCTACTGCTCGCCATAGGAGTGCTCGCCTAAGAGAGTCTAACCTCTTTTCTCTGGTCCCTCCAACCGTCTAAGAGACACCCCCTCTGTTGCGATCCCCTTCCTACAGGTTCACCGGAGCTAAGGCGAGATTAATCTTCATCCTTCATTGGCATTCAATTCACTGCCAAGTCAGCATTCAGGAAATCAAGATCCAACATCGCTCGCCTTGGAAAGGAAGTGATTGAGTACGGCCAGACGGCCATTCATACATTGGACCTCCTTGTGGCAACTTGGTGACTTCACCTCGATGGCTTTGAGCTTTTCCGAGTTCGCCTCAATTCCTCGCTCGCTTACCATAAATCCCAGAAATTTGCCGGACTTTACTCCGAAGGCACACTTTGCTAGGTTCAGGCGAACACTGTGCCTCCTCATGCACTCGAATGCTTCTCGAAGGTCTTCTGTGTGAGGACTTCCCTTAATCGTTTTGACGAGCATGTCGTCCACATAAGCCTCCATGTTTCGCCCCAGCATGTCCTGAAACAGGCGGTTTACCACTCGCTAATAGGTCGCCCCGACATTGATTAGACCGAAGGGCATCACTTTGTAGCAAAATATATCTCTGTCTGCATAGAAAGTTGTATGGGCTTCGTCGTCTGGATGCATCCGAATTTGATTGTAGCCTGAATAGGCATCCATGAAGCTCAGCATTTCATGACCATAGGTTGTGTCGACCAGCTGATCAATTCGAGGAAGGGGATAGGAATCCTTCGGGCAAGCTCTGTTCAGGTCGCGGAAGTCGACACACATTCTCCACTTGCCGTTTGATTTTTTGACAAGAACCGGTTGGCGACCCAGCTATGAAATCTCACTTCCCTTACAAAGTCGTCTTCGATCAGCGTGCCTACTTCTTGCCGGATTGCCACACGTTTGTCTGATCCGAATGACCTCCTTTTCTGAGCAATCTGCTTTATCGAGGGATCTATCCGTAGCTTATGATAAATGATGTCGGTGCTGATGTCAGGCATGTCGCTGGGTTTCCAGGCGAAAAGTTCCTTGAATTCCTTCAAGAAGGCAGTCATGGCGTTTCTCTGGTCGTCGTTCAAGGTGGTCCCAATGCGCACCTTCTTTTATAGACCATCGATTTCAACCTCTACTAACTCCTCTATTGGTGTTGGTCGATCCTGGTCCTCACGAGGGTCGACCTCTGTCTCGATGGCGAGGGTTTCCCTTTGGTTCTTCCTGCGCAGGCAGTTAACGTAGCATTGTCGTGAGGAGGGCTGATCGCCAAGAACTTCTCCGATCGCATTTGGTGTAGGGAAATTCATCTTTTGGTGGACTATGGAGGCCACAATCTTATGAGGATTGATTGTGGTCCTCCCCAGGATGGCGTTATATGATGTAGGTGAGTCAACCACTAAGAAGGTGATCGATACCTTGACGCTTTTCTATCCTTCACCCAGAATTACTGGCAGGGTTATGGCTCCCAGCGGATAAGTTGTTCTCCCAGAAAAACCGATCAGGGGAAAGTCGACTCGCTTAAGGTCACGTTTAGATTTGCCCATCTTCTCAAAGGCGTCCAAAAATAGGATATCTGTCGAGCTTCCTCCGTCAATCAGAATTCTCTTCATGTCACAACCGTCGATTTCAGATGTGATAACCAGCGCATCATTATGAGGGGTGGTGACATGTGCCAAGTCATCTTCGGAGAATGAAATGACAATGTCTTCTTCGGGTCGAGGTCGCTTTCCCAGATGGACAGCTGTAGAAATTTGAGTTGCATAGACCTCCCTTGCATGCGACCCTCGCTTTCAGCGCCAAAGCCTCCAGTAATCAGGTTGATCACCCTCCTGCTCTGGGATGGGCCGGATTGCTCGGGCGGAGCTGGCGAGTGGTTTCTACGTGGCGGCGTTCGACTCCTGTCTCGTCCAACCACAAACTCCTTCAACATTCCTCTATGTATCAGCTTTTCGATGTCGCGCTTGAGGTTGTGACAATCATCAGTCTTATGGCTCTTGCACTTATGATATCTGCAACAGCTCTTGGTGTCTTTCCCCATGGCCTGAGGACTCTTGCAGGGCATCGATGGCCTTGCCAGAGACCTTCTTTCCATCTCCACTAGTACCACCTAGATCTGCCTGTTTAAAGGCGTGAAATACTCGGGGACCTCTGGATGTCTACGTCCTGGGTTTTCTGTTCGGGGCTTGATATCTCGACCCTTATTGTCCTTCTTGTCCTTCCTACCATCGCGTCGGGGTTCAGGAACTACCCTTAGCGAGGTTGTCAGGAAATTGGCTTCGGTATTCACCCTCTCAAGTTCTATAAAACCTTTCGCCCTTACTGCCAGCTCTTCCATCGTCTCTATCTCCTGCACGTGGTAGTTGTTGCGCAGTTTCCTCGAGGCTTTGTTGGTCACATCAAGTCCTCAGTAAAAATCTGGAATTATCTCCCCATTTGTGACCCGACGATCTATTTCTATGACGTTACTATTAAAACGCCCGTAGAAGTCGACTCCCCATCAGTGATTCTCCTGGTTGTTGCTTGACTGCATCTAAGGCGACCACACTTTTCAGAAGTTGGCACTCGCCCATGTATCGTTCCAGGAATTTTCTTTTGAGCTCAGCCCATGTCCCTATCGATCCTGCAGGGAGACCGAGGAACCAAGACGACGCCGAACCCGAAAGGGTCGACGGAAATAATAGGGCTAAGTGATTCGAATCAGTCTACTTACCCAACAAAGAGGCTTCAAGCTTATTAACATGTATGATGGGATCGCCTCCACCACTGTACTCTGGGATGGCCCTGGCGACGACATCCTTTGGGATCTTGATGGTGACCAGGTCAGTGGTGAAGGGATGAGTTGATCGTTCCCTAAAGGGAGGCATGACAGTCTCTCGTCGTTCCTGGAGCCTTTTACTGATAAGCTCCTCAACTTGGTCAAGAGTGCACTGGTTCTGCTGTCCTCCATTCGGTATGAAACTTGATGGATTGACAAAGTAGGTAGCTGTCGGCGCCTCAGTGGAAGACGGAGGTAAGGACTGGTGTCCCGAGGTCATCTCTTGATCTTCTTGAGGGGACGTGGTGCCCGGATTTCCAGTTTATGCTGGTCTTGTACCTGTGGCTGGGGAGCGAGGTTTTTCCTGAGGAGCAGGGGCTTGTCTGCGAGTCTGTCCTAAGATGGTCTCCAGGAGTGATATCATCTCCGGGGTCAACTGGATGTTTATCCCAGCCACATGGACGGTTTGCGGTGATGGATTCTCCGTGGCGTTTGGAACGGGGGCCGGTTTGGAATTGCTGACATGTTCTCGTACCAGTCTCGAGGGGACGGCATTAAGGACTGCTTGGCTAGAAGGTTCTTGGGGGAGCGACGAAGCTGCGGCGGAATCTGAGCTGTCTGAGGACTGCAACAGAGGGGATGCCAAAGGATGAATGAAGATTGCTCTCGCCTTAGCTCCGATGAACCTGTAGGAAGGGGATCGCAACAGAGGGGGTGTCTTTGGGTCCCTCTCTGATGCTTAAATGAGTATATTGTGTGTATGAACTCAAAATGTAATGAACGTATTGAAAAACAGAGGTATTTATAGAGTAAAGAGACCAAACCGTTATAGGCAACAGAATATCTTTGTGAAGATTGTGTTGGCGAAGATTAGGATAGCAGATATTACGGTTATGGCATAATATTGCAATTACCGTATGTAATCCTTAGAGAATATGTGTCCGATATACACGGGATATCGTGGCCATATATTTAGTGACGGTTGATGGGACCAGAGATGATAGGTTAGACTCTTTTGGCGAGCACTCCTATGGCGAGCAGTAGGAGGCTGTGACCTTTGGTTATTGGCGACCTGCATGGAGCTTTGGCGTCCACTTTGGCTTAGGTTCAATACTGGACCGCCTTTTGAGGATCAGATTAAACTTAATGTGGGTCGGTCAGGTCTAAATGATATGGGTTTTACCTCCCTGTGAAGTTATTGGGCCTCTGAGGCATTTTCCATATTGGGTTGTCACTATTAATACCCAACAAATACTATCATGGCCATTAGGCCTAATTGTGCGTTTGGAAGATAGACACGGCATTGCTTATGTCTTCTGAAGACAAATGCTTTTGTAGAATTAGTTTAGTTGTGAGGAGATTGCTATGCTTTACAAAAGGCTCATTGGGTGACCTTGATTAGCCAAGTAAGAAATTAGAAGTTCTTTACAAGGATTATGTCGAGGAATAGAGTGATACATGCTTGAATAGATGATCATAACAATAATATTTATAGAGATTTTATCCTCAATTGTGATTAATTGTAGGCCTCTTCCTTCTTTTACTGTTAGTTAAATCAATTAGGTATAAAACCTTTCTAAATAGTTGATTACTCTATAAACCTTTCTAAGTTCATGTCAAGTGATATACTTTTCATGACTTGTCTATTCCTAGCATAGGCTTGAATTGTTTCGTGGTTGGCATGGAAATTAGTAGAAAAGTGGAATAAGTGTTATTAGTATAAGTATCTAATATTTGAAGTAACATTGTTAATTCCTGATGGTAGCTTTTCATGCACAAGAGTTATATCGAAGCAATTAGGGAAAATGAGCAACAGCAGCATCATAGTGTTGGAAATATTAATTTTGACGATATTGTTGCAGCATGTGATAGGTTTTATGTCAATTCCACCTACAATTTCCTTTTCAAGCAACAAAGTATTTTTTTAATTGTTTTAAGCAATGTTATCAGAACCGAACCGACCCTCGAACCGGCGAGGGGGCAGTTCCCGGTTGGACCCGGTTCGACGTGCGGTTCACTGTTCACAAGCAAATTTTTTTTGAAAATACAATTACAAACTACATAGTCTCAAACACACACATAATTACCTAAAACACACACAAACTACATAGTCTAAAACATACGCATTACTCTCAAATACAATACAACACAACATAATTACCTCAAATTTTGAATATATATATATAACACAATAGTCTTAAAATCAAAAACAATAGGTCTAAACTTTAAACATAACTTCTAAACCGAAGAAGTTGTTCGGTCGAACCGAAGAAATCGATTTAAACCGAAGAGAACCACCCAAAAAAACTAAAACCAGAAACCGAAAAGTTTTTCAAAAACCAGTTGGTCCAACCCAGTTCAAAGACTGTTCATATGCATTTTGATATTTTAGCTGAACCAAACCGGACAAGGGTCCGGTTCCTGGACGGATCGCTGATCCAGTCCGGTTCTGATAACACTGGTTTTAAGTATAGTCTGGTTCTGATAACTCTGGTTTTAAGTATAGTTTCTCTAACTCCTTATATTAAGACATTCTCTTGGTTGGAAAACTTACCTTTTCTTTCCACTTAAGTAACCATTTCAGTTTGCTAGTGGGGCCACTGTCGCGGGACTATCATTGGGATCATACTTGAACACTATGAAGGCAAAGGTATGTACTTAGATGAAAAGATACTCTTTGTTGTCACAACTTTGCAATTCTAATAAGAAACTATATTAATTGCCTCTATAGGCTCATGCATTTTCTGTTTGTGATGATCCCAACTACTTCTACGACTTTGTACAAAACCTCCTTAATGGACTTGATGTTGGTGTTGTCTCTGGGGAAATAATTGACATTCGTAATGTGAGTTTTTAATCCATTGTTAAACAAAGTCCTGAAAGGGAGCAAAGTCCTTGAGAGGGACCTTATTTTCATACTGAATCTCTTATATAATATAGCCTAAATATGTAAGTATACTTGCACGTGTGACAATTAGCACATCTGAGGAACTTAAATTTGTCAAGGAAGTTGCCACAACTAAAGGAGTTATTCTAGACCCAGTTTACAGCAAAACGTTTGTGTTTAGCAGCGATATAAACTGATATGTTCAAGTGTGGACTTGTTATCACTAAAAACATGTGTTTAGCAGCAACACTACATGACAGTATTTACTACTTTTAATGGTGGATTTGCTATAACTAAATACTTGTAATTAGTAACAACATATTATGATGTTAATAACAATATATAGTGACAAATTTTACCATTGTTAATGAAGTGTATATAGTGGCAACAATTATTGTCACTGAATGTGGTCGACCTATTAGTGGCGGCAAAGCTTTAGTGGCGACATACCTTTTAGTGACGATCGTCGGAGTGACCTTTAGCCACGAGACCTATTTTGACAAGACTTAACCCGCTGCTAAATGTTAGTGATGGTAAATACCCCTTTAGCATCTATTTAGCAACTATTTAACGCTGATGTTATAGGGTAAAATTCTACTAGTGATTGAAGAAAGAATTGAGTTTTGAATTGCAGACTTCTTGTGTTGTGATAATAATGCAATATAATTCGCATAAATCATAAAAGAAATAAACTTATAGAGATTGATTATCATTTCATGAGTAGAAAGCTAATGGAAGGTTTAATCAATATGAAGTATATGGCTTGGTATGATCACATTGTTGATTTGCTCATCAAAGGATTAAGGAAATTACAACTTAATCTGGGGTTTGTATATAGAAGAGATATAGAAGAAGAAATTTGGAGGAATGAAAAGATGTATACGTTCGAAAGCTGTGTGTTAATGATGAACTTGATGCATTGTGTGTCCATTCCGATTTCGAATTATGTAGTGAAGCAAGCTGTATGTAAAAATATTTCACCTTGACATTGCTGTGTGGCCTGGCGTGCTCCATCCCTCCAATGTTGGATAGTTTATCATTCTTATGCGTCCCTTGTTTATTAACAAACCTCACGTACATAACATAATGGGAAAAGTAGGAAATTGCACCCGGATGTTTGCACCTGTTGGTAATTGCACCCATGATGTTTGTTATTACACTCGAATGTTACATTTGTTGGTCATTGGACCTTTTCGTCCATTCTGAAAAGTTTTCCGTTAAATTAGGCTCACGTGGTTGTCATGTGCCTGACTCATAAATGTATATACCTAAACTACCCTAGGCACTTTCTGTTGATAAAGTGTGTGTATCTCTTCCCTTCTTCATTTCTCTTCTCCCTTCCTCGTTCTTTCGGCCTCTCCTGCGTCTTCTCCGTTCGTAAGATGAGGTCTGGTAAGTACTGTGAATTTTCTTCCGATTATTCTTCCCCTTTCGCATCTAACCCGAATATGACCTATGAGGAACCATTGTTTTATTGCGATCTACAAACCCGTGCGAGAACAGCTTGGACCATGAAAAATTTCGATCGTCTGTTCTTTTCATGTCCAAGATACCAGGTAATGATGTCAATTTCTTGAGTTAATTACGAAGATATGGTCGGTTAGTGTCTTCCGAAAAAAAATGAGTTTTTTTGGAAACCCTATTTTTTTTACCACTATGCAGCTATTGAAAAGGGGTTGTGATTTCTTCGCTTGGACAGATCCACCGATGTGTGTGTATGGAAGGAGAGCCATGGACAAATTTGACTCAAAGGAATCCGAACTCGACAATCAAATTTATGTGTTGCATAGTAGAAATCAGCAACAACTGTGTGTTATAGTGTTCTTACTTTTCGTTGTTGCTGGACTTATGTTGAAGATGTAGCTACGTTTAAAATGTTTGTTGTATAGTGTGTAAATTATGTGCGTTGTCATTCAATTGTACTTGATGTTTGTTTAATGAATACTTTGTGGATCCCAACGTTATGTACGTTGTTATTCAATTGTACTTGATGTTTGTTGTATAGTGTGTGTTTCCACCCTTATGTTTGGACGAAATTGGTGAAAGCACCCATATGTATCGACATGAAAATCCAACAGAACACACAAACCAACATGTTTAAAGAAAATCCACCTAAACAAAGGTTTACACATTATCCAACAGAACATTCAACACAGACCATGAGACCAACCTGTTTAGATAATATCCAACACAAAGGTTTAACAAACATAATATCCAACAAAATGAAGTCACTAAACCTAACTAACCAGAAAACATGACCGAACCTAACATCCCACAAAACATTGCGGTCACAACATCCATTTAACAGAACAGGGTGAAGTGCTTTCACTGAGTAGATCTTCGCACAAAACAGGGGTGCTGACTTTGGTGCCGACTTCGATGAAGATGGTCGATCAACCTACATAACTAGAAAGGTTTAAGATATAATAATGGTTCATTATGGGTACAATTTTCTTGGCTAGAAGATTTAATGGTATTGGTTAGTAGGGAAAATTGTTGAACTAAAAGTCCAACAATTTGTGTTACCTCCATCATTGATCAAACTTGGTCCTTCTGGGGGCGGATCAAAATGAGGACCAGGCAAATGCTTGTTAATGTCACTGTAGCAATTATACAAACAGCAAGCAATCTATAAGCGAAAGCAGCAAAATGATAAACAATAATGCAAAAAAGATTGATAGAAATGCTTACTTGTAGACGAATAAAACTGCAGCAATGTAAAGTTCTTCAAATGTCAAAGTGGTTCTTCCCTGTTGATATGTGACGCGATCGAATACCTTATCTGTTATCTTCCTTATCTGCTTCTTCCTCCATTCCTTACCTGCACACTGTTTAGATTGACCTCAAAATTCAAACTCAAAACCTGACAAGAATGCAAGCATAGAAAGAGTGATTCTAGCTAAGGTTCCAAAGCAATCGTAGATGATGAAAAAATTCCAGTTTCCGATATCACAAACAAAGTTAAATGCAAATTAGTTTATGAACTGCCTAATCATATTGAAATCTATGAAATCAATGGTGGTACTTCTGCATAAGATTGGAACATAAAATTGACACAATAAGCGACCATTTGTTATCCAAAGCCATTCTTAGTTAAACTGTTTGCCATTTCCTTTTCTTTCCAGTTCGTTCCTAATATGAACGGCAGAGCGGAAGCAGCACTAACTAGCAATTGAACCATTGAAGAGAATGCACCGATGCTGCCTCCACGCAGACAATTAGTTCCAGCAACGATCATGTGATTAATTGAAAGAATCATCATGAAACAAATGGAGAAATCAGTCAAACTGGATCGATTTCTATCGTCATCAATAAGAGTGAAATTCAAATTTAGTTCCAGTCATACAGATACAGAACGAGAGAGAGAGAGAAAGGAACCTTGAATTTTATCGAGGATCTGGCCCATGGAATCACGTCGTCTGATGATAACTCAGCTCGACAGTTCTCCTTCTCGTACCGCAAGCATCGGTTTCCAAAGAATGGGATGGGATGTAAATAGGTAAAAATATCTTTATGTCTTTTTACATTGCATTCTTTCAAAATAAACGTTTGTACGTGATTACTACGTGACACTTAACAGGTATAATTAACGTTTGGTCCAATTACCAACAAATTAAAACATACGAGTGTCATAACATACGCCAAAAAAACATATGGGTCCAATTACAAAAAATAATAAACATCTGCATTTACCTACTTTTCCATAACATAATACATGTACATGTTTGGTTACTTTAGCTGTCGAGATAGCATACCAGGAGCACGACTGGGTTGAAGTAGCAATCCACGTACTCCATCATAATTTTGCACTCTTTTTTTGCCTTTAATGTCAGTGCATCCTTCAAACCACTCCCATTCCCATCTTCTTCCCTTCTCTTCCATCATTTCCCTCCACACCACCATACCCGAACCCAAGTCTCTGTACAAGCAAATTGCTCCGTCAATTCCCACGCATTTGGTATTCCCCCAACTCAACTTCACACCCACCAGTCTCCTCCCCAGTTCTGTAGGCACCTGGGAAATCACTCCCCAGACGTCACCATTCCCAAGAACCCACACGCACGCAGACTGCCCACATACCGCACCCACCAATACCACCTTCCCTTCATGCCGCACAAGCGACGCAAACTCTAGCAGGTCACCAAGAGGCACGCTCAGCTCGTGCCACCTGTCCCTACCTATGTCAAACCCCATGACGGTGTAGATTCTGGCGGAGGTCATCCAATACAGAATACCCTCGGAATAGACGCTCTCATTCGGTGTCCACACCGTTAACCGAACTGCCAACTCCATTGGCATCCAACCCACAACGCGCCACTTGTCATCTCCAGAGTCGTACACTTCCAGTGTCGTCTCATACAATGCACCACGACCCCATGGCGCCTCCAACATTCCTCCAGCTAAGTAAATCCTAAAGTTCGAGTCCTCCAACGTAACCACCCCAAATGCGGGATTAATCCGTCTCCGATTGAACATGGGAAGATACCTGACCTGTTTCGTGAACGGGTTGCATACAGATAAGTAACCGATGGGTGATGCTGCTGGTCTCAACAGGAGAAGACTGCCAATGGAAGCAACGGGCCGAACGGATTCATGGATGACATCATCGAGACGTATGAAATACCAAGTGTTGATATTCGGGTTATGCAAGTAACAGCCGGGTTGACGGGTTCGAGATGGCATGGCTACGAACCATGCTGTCTGAGGTCGTTCCAAAGGGTATGCTCTTGCACATGCATGCCAATTACGGCAAGCTGAGTCGGCACAGGCTAAGGAGTCAGGGGGGAGAAAGGAGAAGATGTTGGTCAGGACATCAAACGGGAGGTTGCTCCACATCTTAGCAATCAAGGTCTGTAAGTTGGATTGGATTGAAAATTGAATTATGGGTGGAATCATTGGGATGCGCGATACACATGAATGATTCGACTTTGTTTTTATTATATAAAATAAATACGTTTCCTTTTCTCTCCCTTTTCTCTCTCTCCTTTGTACTTTCGTAAAGGATGAAGGATGGTTTTTGGATAAGCTCAAAGGTCATACTTCTCTCTCCAATCTCCATCACTCATTTGCAACTAGCATATTGGAGGTACCTTCTACTATAATAAATACTAAACTAGCTATTACTATAATAAATATTAAGATTTTTGTACAAAGTATGGTAAAAAAAAAATAAGAAAAGTAAGTATATATTTTTTTTTTTGAAATCTGGTATACGCATTACAGGTATACGCGTTATAGTGGGCAACACGTTTTTTCAATAGAAGCTACCCATGGTAGAGCCCGCTTGTTACAATGTCTTTTTTTTTTTAATGTTTTGATGTTTCGACGTTTATTTAAAAATAAAATTATGTATCTATTAAAAAAAATTAAATATGTAGAGTTTTGTATGAAGAGTTTTTTACGTATCATATTATACGTCAGTCTAAAAGTCAAAAATTAACACATACTTAGCGTAATTTAATTCGTAATTAAATTATCTACGCACTGTAATTTTTTTTTTTATATTTTTGAGTAAGTACGTAATTAAATTTCTCACCTAATGCATTTAATTATTTCGTTCAAATTATAAAACAAACGATGTTAGGTTAAAAAATTACTGTATTTCTAATCAAAAAAATTACCCTAGGTAGATAATTGAATTACGACATAAATGACGTTAACCGTGGTAAGTTTGGACTTACATGGTCTGAGTTATAATTGTTTAAGTCAAATTTTCATATCTCAACTTACGGCAGAGCGTACAGTCAATCCGTAAATCCAAATTTAATATTTTTTTGCATCATTTGAATCACAATTAAAATATCTACTTACTATAATTTTTTTTTTACTTTTTTTTTAAATAGATACATAATTTTATTTTTAATTAAACATCGAAACATCAAAATTTAAAAAAAAAAAAAAAAGATATTTGTCATAGACGATACCTTAAGTAGCACCTATTCTAAAGGCGCTACCCTGGGTAGCCCCTATTGAGAAAAAAAAAAAAAAATTTGAAATATTTTTTCAAAATAGATAAGAAATAACAAAATGTAAATATATAATTATTAGATTGATTTTCTAAAATGAAATAGGAAAATAACGAATCTAATATTTGAATTATGAAATGATATATGAAAATAAAATAAAATTAGGTCAAATGATATATATATTATTCATTTAATATGTCTAATATTTAAGCAATTTAAATTATAAAAATATATTAACTCATTTTAATTAAAAATATTATTTATTAGATACTTTAGAAAAAACTTAAATTACTAAAAAAGAGTAATTAAAAATATAGTTTGTTAGATTCTTAGATTATTATAATTAAATTACAAACATAATTTATTAGAAATTTTTGAATAAATTTAATTAAAAATATAATATATTTTATATAAATTATATTAAATCACTAAACATATAATTAAATTAAAATTTTAGTTTATTAGATATCTTAAAATAAATAAAATAAAAATATTAATTAAATTAATTATGGAAGTATATATCTAAGTTTAGACATTATTCACAGTTAGACATATTTCTTATCCCGAAAAGTTCTGAATAGTCATTCTGTTAAAAAATCAAAGTGTTATTGCCAAATTTCCCAGAACTCTGATTTCGTATTCTGCAAATTTTGACTAACCAAACAACGAAATACAGATTATGTATTCTAATTCAACCACTATTCCACGCACAAAACACCCCATCATAAACAGAGAGTTACTGCCTGAGGATATGTACTATGGAAGTATCTTGCTTGAGCATGTTTACAAAATTAGTACTACTTTAAGTATAGAATCTGAAAAATTAATAGGAAAAATAAAAAAATTTAATATAATAATTTTATTAAAAATATGAAACAAAATAAAAATAATTATTACCTTTTATTTATATGTTTAATAAAAAACGTGTATTAAAAAATCATATTTTCCCTATAATTTTTTCAGTTTTTTAGAATTGTTCTGATTTTTCTAGTATTTGTTTTTTTAAAAAATAATATAGTTTTCTAAATTATGGATCAATCATGTGTTGACACATCATTTTCTGTCCATATTTAATGGTAAACATAACTAAGGTAGCAATTTGTCTCAAATGTCAAAGTTTAGGTTCATTTTTTTTTAAATACACTTAAGGTAGTAATTTATAAAAAAGTCCAAAGTTGAGGTAGTGATTTGGTTGTTAACTTTTTTATCCAATAGACAATAGTTACGTTAACTTTAACGATGGTACACGTTTGGTTGATTGACAATATATGATTGGATCACTATATAAACAATAATAATATGTTATTTAAGTTATGAAATAAATACAAAAAAATAAAAAAAATGTTTTCGTAAATATATTATTTGATTAAAATATTAAATATTTATTTGATTTTAACAAAACTTCTAAATAAAAAATAGTTAAAAATTTGAAAATATTTAACGAATAAATTTATATATGGATTTATATTTTATTAAAATATGAAATATAATATAATTTCCAAAAAAAACTATTTTATATTTTTTATCGACTTTTAAGTATATATTTCATATTTGTTTGTAATATATTGTATAAATAAAATGATAATTTATTTTCCGATTATTTTAATATGTTTTGATTTCATATTAATTCTAATGTATTTTTCAAAATTCCATATTAAAAAAAATGAATTTTTTAAATATATATTTTTAAAAATAATATTTGTTAGAAAAATAAATCATATTTTGCCCTATTTGTAGGTATGTTTTTAAAATTTTATTTATATATTTTTGAAAATAATTTATTTACTTGTTACAACATCACTCACAACAACTAACTTACAACAACTGTTAGTTGGAAGCACTCTTAAGCAGTGTTATTAGAACCGGACCGGCATTCGAACCAACAAGGGAGTCGGTTTTCGATTCGATCGGTCAACCCTGTCAGATCTGGTTCAATGTGCGATTCACGGTTCATAAGTTAAAAAAAAACTGTAAATATAAAGAAATACAGACCCCAACTACAACATTAACATATGCTTGGATTAGTGGTTCTATGTCAATATCATCACATTCTTCATCACCATCTCCAAGGCCTTTAACTCCAATTTTCACAATTTCAGGAAGTTGCGATTGAACCCAATCTTTGGACGGGTATATGAGTATATCCTTCAAGAAAGATTCAAAAGATTATGTTAGTCATATAAAGGAATGGTTGCAACTACAAGTTTAGGTTGTTAGATATAATATCCACTGACTTGAATACCTCAACAGTTTAATACGACTATACAATTGCAAGAAACAAGATTCTACAGAGAAGAATGCCTGCTCCACATAATCAAATTTCTTGCAAATACTCGAAGCATAATGAAGTTAGGCCTTATAAACTGAAGATCACAGAATGTAGAGGGAACAGAGATCCTCGATAAGATAGCCTCCGATTCAGTCTATAATGGAAGTCAAAGAAAACACATAATATCATGCACAAATAATACAAAAAGTGAGAGAACTGATAGTCCAACTAGGACATTCACAGTTTAAAAAGAATACTCACTTTTAGAAACATCAAAGCTAGAGCAATTACAGCTTCAGGTGCGGTGACATCAATATTGACTGCAGATCCATCCATCAACACATTAACAATCAACACAATTAACACCAATGGGGTTGTCGGTCTTAGATGGGATTTACTACTAGCAACAATTTTCATCAATTTAACAACAACAATTTTCAAAGCAATCTAACCTAACCGAATTGAAGAAGCGGAACGAATACAAGGCAACCCAACCTAACAATTTTCAAGGCAACCTAACCATAACTGAATTCAAGACAACAACAAGGAACACAACAAGGAACGAATTGAAGAACCTGGAAACGAAGAATGCGTCTGGACAACTGAAGAACGAAGGTTGCGGCTGAAAAACGGTGAAGGAACGAAGGCTGCGACTGGACAACTGGAGAGCGGGGAAGAAGCGGTTGTGGTACTGAAGCTGGAACTGTGGTGTTGTAGTTGTGGTGTTGAAGCTGCGTCTGGAACAGTGAAGAACGGTGAAGCCTGGAACCGAAGGGAAGCCTGAAACGGTGAAGAAAAAAAGAAACAAATGACTGAAAATGAATGAGCAAATCAACTTAACCTAGTCGATTTAACATTCCTTTAAACCAATCGGTTTGTGCAAAACAAAACCAATCGGTTTAAACTGAAAAATCGATTGGTCGGTAAAAAAAACATCCTAAGAATGAACTGGAAACCAGACGGTTTAAAAAAAATGATTGGTTCACACCGGTTCAAAGACTGTTCATTTGCAAAACGGTGTTTTATCTGAACCAAATCGAACAAGGATTAGTGCTCTTAACTAACAATTTGAAAATATTACATTCAAAACAAATAAGAATTACTTTAAAATAACTAGGTCAAACGTATAATATTATATATATATATATACTTTCCCTATAATAAAATCAACTTCACTTAAAACATGTTCTTTAATTTTTGTTTTATTGCATGTATTAGTTTGTTTACCCGTGGTGAGTGTTTTGTTGAAATTGTTTAAAAAGTCATATAATCGTAACTAATAATCGTAATAATCATGGTTATTATATTAAACATTATACCCAACCCAAATAATTATAGTTATAATATATAATTTAAAAATATAATACGATTATAATATTTATCATACTCGTATCAACTCTAAGTTGTAATTAGACACCACGATTGAATCAAATAAAGGCAAATCTGCTCGTAATGAAGGATAAGTTATTCATGATTGGGAATAAAGTCTGAAAAAGAAAGTGAGTTGATTACCTTAAAGAATGAATACACGGTTTTAGAAGTAGATTTATTTTGAGCTTGAACGAAAGAGTTTTTTCTTGCTTGTATATGAGGACAATACTTGTTAAATAACTAAACTTGTAGGTTTTCATAGTGTGGTATTTGATTATTTTTTCTTAAATTTTAGGTATTTAATACATCTTTTATATATTTACACTAGCTATTTCAATTTTATTTATTGTTACCATTTGAAAGTAACTTTATTTAATCATACACTTAATTAGTTTAGTAGTTATTGTTATATATTTTAGTGTAATTGGATTGATTAGTTGACCAATGGGATCATAGTATTTCATTAAACAAGTTAGGAGGGTGCGGAGTGCACGCTTGTTTAAGTATATTATGATTCATTTTATCGGAGATTCATCGGTTGATTAGAGATGAGGCAATGAGGGTCAAAGGGGGCAACGCTCCCTTTGCCGGGTCCAGGGGCAGCGCCCCTGGCGGGGTCCAAGGGGCAGCGCTCCTGGCTGGGGTCGAGCTATTCATTGTAAAAATTCACTATTCTAAAAATTCACTGTAAATTTGAATTTTTGGAATTAATGACTTAACATTTTAACTTCAAAATTCCCGATTTTTGGACACTTGCTTTAGAGCCAAATATTGGACCAAACCATTTCTTGGCCGAACCATTATTGGACCAAACCATGTGTTGGCCGAACCATTGCTTGTATGTCATCCTAAGGTGTCCTTTTGGTTTTGGAGCCAAAATTTGAACCCAAATGACATGTATGGCTGAAATGTTACATCCTTTAAACCAAGGGATGTTGTGTCTCTTCTAAGGGGCAAAGTGTCTCCTCCAAAGGGTGTGGCAAACACTATAAATTGGGCATAGGTGAGATCCAAAAATTCATCTCAAACATTCACAATCCTTCTCTCAAGTTCTAGTTCAGTATTCTGATTTTATCCGATTGAAAGTTTGGGTGCCTCCAAATAGTTTCAATCTGAAAGTGTCGTCACGAGTTCAGAATAATCAAAGCATACAAATTCGAGTTCATCCACCACATCCATTCGAAATTTTCCAACAGTTATTATATTGAAACAATAGAGTGAATATTTAATATAAATATTTAGAAACTATTATTATAACAATCAAATACAAAAATATAAAATAAAAATAAACACCAACGTATGTAAACATGAAATTTTAAATATTAGAATTTTTTTTTATCCTTTAGGGAAATAAATTAATGATGTCCCTTTCAATACAAACGTCCTAGAGCGGCGGACCTCTCTAGATAGTTCCGTGTAAACTTGTGAGTTCGGTGCAGATAGTAATAAATCTGTTTTTTTTTTTTATGATTATGGATTAAAAAATCCGCTATAGGTGACAAACTAATCACTCAAGTTCAATTTACACAACCCAAAGGAAAAAACTAGCTAACTTTAACAATTCTCGAAACAGAAGAGTTAACATCGTCTTTTCGGAGCGCGGTAATCGTTTCCTTCGGAGGTGATCTATGAATTTCAAACACATTCCGCTGGTTGAGCGTCATACCCGCCATGATGTTCGCTACCGCATTTGCTTCTCGAAAAATATGTCTGAACTTCATTCTTTCGAGTTGCATCAATAATTTCCTGCAATTCGCAATGATGGACATTCGTTTTTTATTTGACATATTTTCATCAGAGATTACCTTATGGGATGAAAGGGCGTCCGTTTCAAGGTGAATAGATTTTAATCAGAGTGTCTTTGCCAGTATCAGCCCGTCTCAGATGGCCCAACATTCCACAGTGAGACTGTTTGAGCAACCCAAAATCCTTGAGAATCCCGCAACCCATTGACCCCTGTAGTCTCGGATGACCCCACCGTCTCCTGCAAATCCTTAATTTCCCTTAGCAGCTCCATCTGTGTTAATTTTAAACCAATCATTTTGGGGAGGAACCCAACTAATATCAATGGAAATGAACTCATTAGCAATGTCAGTCTCAAGATAAACATTTTGGTGAAACTTTGTGTGAGATAATGATAAATTATAAACAAAAGAAATAACAGGTTTATCATTAAAAATAAGCGAGTTCCTATTTTTTCAAATGTTCCGTAGAGCATAAAGAAAAAAGTACGTCCACTCAACTCCTTGAATATTGACTCATGATTCCTGACATCCATACTTGATCCACTCATTCAAAGGGTAGTGGAATGATTGCCCAAGAATTGACGGGTCAATGGATGAATTCCACATCTCTTTAGCATGCTCACACCCACGCAATATGTTATCTATGTCCTCCACCCCAGAATAACAAATTTGGCAGAGAGAGCTCAAATTACATCCCCTATGGTTCAATAGTTTATAGGTGGGTAGTCTCTCTTTAAGGCACAACCAGATAAAATACTGAATTTTTGGGATAGTCTGAATCTTCCAAACCCAATCTCATTGATTAAGTACCTGACTATTTGTGTCATGACCTGCTAAGAGAGAGTATACTGATGCTGTGGTGTAATTCCCCGAGAGTGTGACATTCCATATTTGAGTGTCCGAGGAGACATTGGTCTTATCCCCTGGAGTACCTCGAAACATGTCAAAAAACTTTTTGGGGAAGTCAAAAGAAGTTATATCTAGGTTCCACTCGTCATTGTGGAAGACATCTCCTACCATCAATTTGTCTTCTTCATAGTTCAGTGGGCCATAGATAGCAGCTCGCAGAGGTTGATTACCCACCCAATTATCGTGCCAGAATTTAATATTCCTACCATTTTCCATCACCCAACCTGATCCTAATTTAAGGGTGTTCATACCTTCATTAATTGCTTTCCAATTACAAGGCGTTTTATTCGAAGTAGTGAGAGAAGTTCCATCCTGCTTAAACGTTCTGTTTCTAATTATCACAGCCCAAGGAGTTGTTTCCTTCTTCAATATCCATGCCAAACTCCCCAGGAGTGCTTTGTTACGATACAACGCCGACTGCAGACCAAGTCCCCCTAGATTTTTCGGCTTTGTTATTTCCTCCGTATTGATCAAGTGGATTTTCCTTTTCTGGTCCGTGGACCCCCAAACAAAATTTCTATTAATCCTGTCCAGTTCTTTGCACACTGAATTAGGAAACATAGTACATTGCATATAGTAGGAGGGAATCGTGGACAATACCGATTTGACCAACGTAACTCTACCGCCATCGATAACAGATTTGCTCTCCAACCCGAAAGTTTATTTCTACCTTTATCCAGAACAAAACTAAATGAGCTAACTTTCGAGTTTGACAATTTCAAAGGAAGTCCAAGGTAAGACTCAAAGTTTTCAACTGTTTTCAACTATAACCTCATTGAGATCTGTGTTCTTTTGGTAAAGGATACATTTTTTTGATAAAACCATGATCGACTTCTCCTGATTTACATTTTGTCCGGAAATAACACAAAACTTTTCTAAAACCAAGTTGATACAGTTACAATTTTCAGGTGTCGCCTCTCCCATTAGAATGAGGTCATCGGCAAAGAAAAGATGGGATAAAGTCAAACTACCTCTTCCCACTTTTATTCCCTTCAATTGCCCTTGCATAACATTTTCATCAATAAGAAACGCGAGATATTCCATGCATAGAATAAAGATGTACAGAGAAAGAGGATCACCTTGTCTAATTCCTCTAGTCGGGTAGAATTTTTCTAGTTTCCCCCAATTGAACAAAATTTCAATTGAAGACGTGGAGATACAACTCATAATCAACTTAATGACATTCTCAGGGAATTTAAAGAAAAAGAGCGTTCTTCTGATGAAGTTCCACTCAATTCTATCATAAGTTTTTTCAAGGTCTATTTTAATGATCAATGCACCTTGTTTTGCCCTGTTTATGCTTTGAAAAATGAAGCACTTCTCTAAGCAGAATTACATTGTCCGACCCCTTTTTACCTGGGACAAAACTTGTCTGAAAAGAAGAAATGATATTGTTCAGAACTGGTCTGATTCTATTCACCAGAATTTTTGATATGACCTTGTAAATAGAATTGCAAAGACTTATAGGTCTGAATTGGGAGACCGAATTAGGCTGACTACATTTTGGAGTTAAGCAGATAAACGTATCGTTCCAACTTGTAGGGACATACCCCTTTTTAAACACCTCACTGATAGCATCAGTCAGAGAGCTACCGTACAGCTCCACAGCTTTTGGAAGAAAGCCGGATGGAGGCCATCCAGCCCCGAACCTTTAAACGATTTAAGATCCCAAGTGGCTTTCCTAATTTCTTCCAAAGTGATGAAGCTTTTTAGGCGACGGATTTGATTTTCAGATAGAGCAGATCTCCAAGAATTAGGCTGATCAACCACGAAAGATGAAGAAACCTTTGAAGTTATGAAGAGATTTGAAAAGAATTTTTGAAATTCCTCCTGAATGAGTCCCTCATCAAAAATCCAATTACCAATTAAGTCTTTAATTGCCAAGATCTTATTTCTTCTTCTTTTAACAAGAGTAGACATGTGATAGAATTTGGTGTTTCTATCCCCGTCTCTGATCCACTTTGTGCGTGACTTTGCAGCCCAAAGTTTTTCTTCCTAGTCAAGAATCTCAGACAACTCCAACTGGAGATTCTTTTCCAGTGTGACAATGAAGTCATTTGGGGAATTTGCAATACACTTTTGTGCTCCTCCGATCCTCCGAATAATTTTTTCTTTCCTCTGAAAAACATTTCCAAAAATTTCTTTATTCCAAGCTCTAGCTTTGTCAGGGAAATGGTTAATGGCAGGCGTGATCCTATTTCTAAATTCATTCCAAGTATTCTTAACCATTAGTTCAAATCTTGGGTGATCAAGCCACATAGGTTCCATCCTAAAAGGTATAATTACCCTGTTGTCACCATCCCCACCATAGTTTATAAGCAGCGAGCAGTGGTCAGAGTGGGTTCTCATAAGATGGGTAACAGAAGCATTAGGAAAACTAAATTTCCAATCCATATTAGCCATCATCCTATCTAGTCTCTGCTGGATTAATCTATCTGAGTTCTACATATTGACCCAAGTAAATTTTGGCCCCTTAAATCCTAGGTCAATCAAATTACAAGCACTAATCATATCATTAAAGAGAGACACCCTATTCATGCATACTCTATTTTCCCCCAATTTTTCAGCACTATTTGTGACATCATTAAAATCACCTACTACTAACCAATGACTAGATGCAGTAGAGGCAACCAATTTAAGATTATCCCACAACAATAATCTTTCATTTAAATTGGGGCTAGCGTAAATCGCAGACCTGAATCTTGAAGTGTAATTCCTGCTCTGTAGAAGCCAACTCCGTAATATTTGTCTCGTAATCATTCCAGAGCACAAGGATTCCTCCCTTAAACCCTCTGGCTCCCACCCCTAGAAATTTGTTGAACGGGAGTTTTCCCGCTTGCTCCTCCATCTTTTGGCCACTGAGTCTAGTATCAATTAAAATCAACAATGTTATGTAGGCCACCTTCGAAATGTAGATAGGACAAATGAATGTTGTTGTTGGATCTTCAGAATCTTTGCCTTATGTAGGCGTCACTCTCCTTAGCAATTTGACCTACACAGATAAACAATCTCGGGTTGACCCGTTTTATCCACTTCAAAGCTTAAGTCAGTCTAGACTTTTAGAGAGCTTTTATGTGTATGTGGTAAAATTTCTGAATGTAATAAAAGACAATGAATGCCTGTATTTATAGTATTGACTTAACCTGATGAATAGTGTAACATTTTTTCCGTGGTTAACATTTTAACTTGAGTTAAACTGTAATTCGGATGGGACAAAGATCTTATCCATAAATATCAGAGATGTCTGATACCCATTTAATGTTGTCTGATCCCTATTTAATGCTGTCTTATCCTGATACCTGGAGGCGACGCCTTTGTATATGGTGACGCCTCTCTGGCACTATGGGCGACACCATATAGTGGATAGTATCTTATGATTCTATTTTAAAGGACAGTGATAAATGGATATTACATAAGGCGTCCCTTATAAACTCCATCATATGCTCCCGAGCCAAACAGGAGCTTTGGTCCTGATTGGATAGAATCCTTCGTGAGCGACGACTTTATATATAAGCCTTAATTTCTCAACTGGGTTCTGATTTTAATAGGCGTCGATGAGCCTTTACGGCCTTTATAAGGTGACGATTAGAATCTTTGGAAGGCGGGAATTCAGAAACTCCAAAGGCGGGAAAATTCAAATTTGAATTCGAATGGATGAATAGGTTCATCTGCCCCCCGTGACATTAGCAATCCGTATGATCCTCATAGATCCAACGGTCCACATTGTGTAACGTTTTGATTTTCTTTGAATTTGAATAGAACAGTTACGTGACATCAGCAATCCATGTGACCGTTGAGATCTAACAGTTCACTATACACGATGTTTCAACTTACATTGCAATCCATACTCGGTTCACCATACCATAACGGTTCACCATACTCGGGTATGAGCGACGTCGATCAACCCCGCTTCCCTTATCCTGAGTCTATGGGTGACGATCGAATCTGCTTTCCTAAAGAAGATGAAGCGACTATCTATTTAAGTCAAATAGAGGCAGGGCTTCGCTTCCCTTTTTACGAATCTCTTATAGAGATGTGTCGCTATTATGGCATCACTCCTACTCAACTTACCCCAAATGCCATACGTATGTGGGTAGGTTTTAGTATTCTTTGTTTCGATAAGGGTTATCCCTACTCTCTTTCTTTATTTAGGTCCTTTGGCATTTTTCTTTTTCAAACTCGTTTCCATGAGTCGATGGGTTGGAATGTTCGACGCCTTGGATGGAACCCTTGGGTTTGGAACCCAAAAAAGACCTTGGTTAGTGGGTTTAAATCCACCAACTCAAATTGAAAGAGTAAATATTTTTTCTTCTATGGAGGCGTCGCCTGACCTTTAAGAAATCCCCGAACAGATCCTTTACCCCCATTCACCGAATATTCCGAAGAGGATCTCGACACCTTTAACCTCATATACCTAGAACACTCCAAGGGACAACTCTCGTATATATCAAAGGATACATCGGAGGCGACGCTTGGTAGTGCGACATTAAAGTCGTTAGATCTTCGTCCAGAGATTGACTGGGTATTTTTCTAATCCTTTATTTTCCTTTGCAGATGATGATGATTCTTTTGATTACTTATTTCAACCTTTTGGGCGCTATATCCAGGCGGCGACCGGTGTCCTTCCACCTATCAGGGAGGAAGAAGAGTCATCTAAGAAGAAACACAAGGCAAAATCCATAGCCCCTAAGAACAAGCGTCGCCCTAACAAGGACAAGACCCACCCTGTTGATCCATCCAACATTATTGTGCTGGAAGCAGATAGGTATTCTTTTTCAAAAGAATTTTACCCTATTTTGTGAATTTTTTTTCTAACTTAACTCTTTGATTCCTGGCTTTTAGGTACTGAGGCGTCGCCGGAAGGTCCCATATTTTTGACCTCCACGCTCGATCCTTCACCCATTAGGCAAGCAATGCCTCAAAGGTCCCCCTCACCCTCCAGGCAAACAAAACCTCAAATGTCTCCTTCATCTGCTTCCCAAATCAATGCTTCCTTCGGTCTTTCCGAAGGCCCTAACTTAGATTTGAGGCGGCACCTCTACGAGACACCTGTCTACGAGAATCAGATGATGAACTGGGAGCCATGGCGTCGCTTGCAGGGTACCAGTATTTCAGGGGGCACCTCCCTTCATGCCAGACTTCCTGAAGGAACCCATCTTCACTCATACCTGGCCCTACACTTGGTGAGCGACTCTGTACTTCCTTGGGATCGTCGCCAGCTCCACTTCGATCCTCAATGGGTCGAAGGGGTCGTTAAGAATCATCTCACCTCAGTTGCCTCCATAAGTTTTCTTCCTTCTACTTGACTATTCTTTTCAAAATTTATAATTAACCCTTTTGTCTATAGCTTTTAGCCACAGAGACTGAGGTCGACGCCTTGGCAGTACACCTTGCCCACAAATATGCCTCTATGGAGGATAATACATTGAGGGCTGCCAAGGCTACTCATCTTGAGAAGGAGAGGGTTGAATGGATGGATGAAGACAAAGGCTAATCTTGAGAAAGATAATGCCCTCCTCCAACAGTATCTTGGTGAGGAGCGTCACCTCAAGGATAGAGCAATTGAGAAAACGCAGTTTGCCATTGAGAAGGCCAACAAATTTTCTCACCAGCTTATGGAATGCGAGCAAGTATCCAACCAGAATAGGGAAAACGCTCGTCGAGCCAAGAAGACATTTTCTTCCTTAACTAAGGAGAAAGAGGCGACGCTTCTCCAGGTTGAGACTGCCCAGAAGGCAAAAGATGTGGAGTTCCTCCAACTTGAGACTGCTCAGAAGGAGAAACAGACGGTGCTTCTCCAACTTAAGACTGCCAAGGTCGAGGCAGTAGAGTCTTTCAAACAGACTGTCGCCTTTAAGAAGGCTGCTAAGAGACATTTGGTGGACAAGATTATCAGGATATATGGTAATATGGTCTCTCAAATTCATGGGATTTAAGATGATTTCCCTGTGGAACAAGTAAGGGGTTTTCAAGCCTTCTTACGGATGCAGCAGGAGAACAAGAATGCTGAGGCTTCAGCTTCTCAGGTTTAGGCTTCCCAGAAACAAGCGACGCCAGAGACCAGCAACACTCCCACTCAGGCTAAGGCTGACCAGAAGCGAGCGACGCCCGAGCCTTGCATCATTCCTTCCAAAGGCACTCCTCCAAAAGGCACTTGAATAATATTTTACTGTTTTCTAGGTATTTTAGTTTTTATATCTCTGAATGCTTGGACATTTTATCTTGTAAATCATTTTGGATAATGAAGTCAAGGCGGCAACTCTTTTGGTATGCAATTGCTTTTGCAACTAATTTTTCTTTCATAGCTCCTTCACTTAAAAATCGACACTTTTGAGAACTTGTGACACTCATTAGTAAAAGATCATAATTAATATATTTACAATGGCATCGTTCCTTACAACCTATGCATATAATTTTTTCAAATGCTCTGCATTGAAAGTATTCCTCAACTTATTTCCTTCGTCATCCTCAAAGACATAGGCGTTGGGGTGAGGGATAATGACGACCTTAAAAGACCCTTCCCACTTTGGACATAACTTATTAAGCATGTCCAAGTGTGAAAATTCATTTATTCTCCATACCATCTCCCCCACGAAAAATTGGCGAGAGGACACTCGCCGATTATATTATCTAGCTGTGGCCAATCACATTTTTCTTGGATTTTGTATGATATCCATCTTTTGGCTTCTACAAGATCGAGGTCAATGCGCCTTTGTTCATCATTGGGAGCCACCTCAAAATGTGTTATATGATATGAGGCTACTGTTATTTCAGTAGGGGCGACAACTTCTGAGCCATATACCAATCCAAAGGGTGTTTCACCCATGGATATTTTTGGCGTTGTCCTGATAGACCATAAGACATTATCCAATTCTTCAGTCCATTTTCCTTGTAAGGCATCGATCCGTTTTTTTCAATCCACTGAGAACGATTTTGTTTGCTGCTTCGACTTGTCCATTTGTTTGCGCATGCCTTACTGAAGCATGACGATGCTCAATATACAATTCTTCGCAAAAGCATTTTAATTCTCTTCCTGCAAACTGAGGGCCATTATCACTGATTAGCACACTCAGAATTCCATATCTGGAAATAATCCTGGATTTGAAGAATTTAACCACTTGGAATTTCGTAGTTAACACCAACGTTTTAGCCTCTACCCACTTGGAGAAGTAGTCTATTGCAACGATGATATAACATTTCTGCTTGGACTTAGGAAATGAACCTACCAAATCAATTCCCCATTGCACAAACAGCCATGCGACGCGCATAGGCATTAATTCAGATGGTGGGCGCCCTATTCTCGGAGTGTATTTCAGGAACGACTCACACTTTTTCACCATTTCAAGTGCTTCCTTTGTCATCGTGGACCAAAAATAACCTTGATTCAAGGCTTTTCGAACAATTGACTTTGCCCCTTCATGTCATGCAGCATATCCTTCATGCAATTCTCTGAGTGTGGTGGTAGTTTTAGGTGAGGCGACACATCTTAAAAATGGTGTAGAGAATCCCTTTTTATAAAGGACCCCATCAATCAAGGTATAGCTTGGCGCTATACGCTTCATTCTCTTTATCTCTGACTCTTCCAAGGGTTCTCTTCCAGTTTCCAGGTATGCTTTTATGGGCGTCGCCCATGTATCAGTACTTTGAATGTTAAAACATTCACAAGTCCCTTGAACTGAGCTTTCTACAAAATGCACTTTTAAAGGCGTTGGCTGCCAGACATATTTGCTCAACGCATCAGCTTCTCCATTATCTTCCCTTGGAATGACATTAATCTTGAACTGAGCAAAACTATCCACCAAAGTTTTTGCTTCTCTCAAATATTATGTCATCATCTTTCCCTTGGCTGCATATTCCCCTTTTACTTGGTTGACCACAAGTTGGGAATCACAATATACTTTGATGGCAGCGATGCCTATACCTCTTGTTATCCTTAAACCGGCAATCAACGCCTCATATTCAGATTCGTTGTTGGTAGCCTAGAAGGTGGAGTTAGCACCAATCCTGCCCCGAGCCTTCAATGCATGAAGACTCATCTGTGTATAACTTCCATATAGGAAACGCTTCTTCAATAACTAGAGAAGGCAGGTTGCTTATTGCAGGCGACGCCTCAATCTGCTCATGAGTTCATTCTACTATGAAATCAACAAGAGTTTGGCCTTTGATAGCTGTTCTTGGAGCGAATTGGATTCGAAACTCACTTAACTCTATTGCCCAGTTTATCATCCTTCCAGATGTGTCTGGCTTTTGGAGAAAAATGTTTTAGTGGTTGATTAGTTAGTACAGTGATTTCGTACTCGTGGAAATAGGGGCGAAGCTTTCTAGCATAAACTACCAACGCAAAGAGATACTTCTCAACTTCTACATAGTTTATTTCTGGATTTGAAAGAACTTTAGATACATAGAAGACTGGAACCTAACCAATTTCTATGTTCTTTAGAAGGACTGAGCTTACAACCACTGGACTGACACTTAAGTAGAGAACTAAAGTGTCGCCCTTTTCTGGCTTGGTAAGCGGGGGTAGTGTTCGAAGGTGCTTCTCGAGGTCTTGAAATGCTTCTTCGTAGGCTGGCATCCATTCAAACTTCTTATTAGCCCTCAATACTTGGAAGAAGGGCAATGATCTATCCCCAGCTTTAGCTAAAAACTGTCTGAGCGGCACCAGTCTTCCCTTTAAAACGATGCACCTCCTTATGACAAGTATAGATCTTCATACCCTCTATGGCGCTGAGCTTCTCAGGATTAACTTCAATCCCCCTCTGACTCACCATATATCTCAGAAATATTTGAGACTGGACGCCAAAAGCACACTTGGCAGGGTTTAAACGCACCTAGTCCAGCCTTATCTCCTCAAAATCCTTCTTGATATCTTCAGTATGGTCAACGCTTTTTATGGATTTAACCAACATGTCATCAACGTAAGCTTCCATGTTTACCCCTATCATGCCTGCAAAATGCTTGTTGACCATCCGTTGATAGGTGGCGCCATCATTAATGAGCCCAAAAGGCATGACAGTGTAATGATATATATCACTGTATGCATAGAAAGTTGTGTGATGAGCATCGCCCTTTGACATCTTGATCTGGTTATAACCAGAATAGGCATCCATAAAGCTCAGCAGCTCATGTCTCGAAGTGGCGTCGACCAGTTGGTCAATTCTTGGTAAGGGATATGAGTCCTTAGGACAAGCATTGTTTATGTCCCTGAAATCGACACACATTCTCCATTTACCGTTGCTTTTATTTACCAACACTGGGTTTGCGACCCATGTTTAAAATCTGATCTCCTTGAAAAATTTAGCGTCGATCAATTTTGCCACTTCCTGACGAATGGCTATGGCCTTCTCCTCCTCCACGGGTCGACACTTCTGAGCTATTGGTTTTATGCTGGTGTGTATGTTTAGCTCATGGGTAATAACTTCATCACTTATACCCTGCATATCGTTAGGTTTCCATGCGAAGAGTTCTTGAAATTCAAGCAATAGGAGGGTCAGAGCCCTAGCCTATTCTTCGAGGAGCGTCACTCCAATATGGACGACCTTATCAGGTCCATCTATCCATATCTTCACCAATACATCTACCGGTGTTGGTCGAACCTTCTGTTCCCTGGGATCCTCCTCTGCTTGGATGGCCAAAGTTTCCCTCCTCAACACTCGGTGTCTCGTCGATCGAATGTAACAAGTTTGTGCACCCGGCTGATTTCCCTTTACCACTCCTATCCCATGAGGCGTTGGGAATTTAAAGAGCTGGTGATATGTTTAATGAACCATGCGGTGGGGGTTCAAAGTAGATCGCCCCAATATAACGTTGTAGGCAGCCGGGGCGTCGACTACAACGAAGGTGACGTCTATTGTTAGGGTTTTCCATCCCTCACCCAAGTACACTGGCAAAGTGATTGCTCCTATTGGATATGTAGGAGTTGAAGCCAAAACCCAAAAGTGGGAAGTTGACCTTTTTGAGATCTTTCTCACTCCTTCCCATCTTCTTTAGGGCGTCGAGGAAGAGAACATCAGTTGAACTCCTAGAGTCAATAAGTACTCTCTCCACATCGTAGCCATCAATTTAAGTTGTGATGACCGGTGCATCCTCTTGCGGGCATGTCATGTGATCCATTTCATACTCCCTGAAAGTAATGCTAGTTTCATCTTGTGATCTGGGGTGCTTCCCTGCCTTGGAGGTACCCGATAACTGGGTAGCATAGACATCTCTAGCACTGCTAGTCTCCCCTGGAGGCGAAGCCACCACTGATCACACACACATGTATTCTTTTATCTCGGGACCAATCCTATCCCCTTTCTCTTGTAGGCGATACCATTCTCTCCCTCCTAGGACTACGACTTCGATCCCTCTTTGCCACAAAAATCTTGAGGAATCCTCTTTGTATGAGTGCCTCAATATCTATCTTTAAGGTTTTGCAGTCATCGGTACTATGTCCCTTGCTTCGGTGATACCGAAAATACTGCTCATGATAAGGGCCCATAGGTCCTCTAGTTTTCCGAGGTGGTGGACGTGACGCCCAATCTTTCTTCTCCATCTCGTTCAATACGACCGAAACATATTGGTTTAAGGGCGTGAAAGCCTTAAAAACTTCTCTAATTGGGTGTTGCATGTTAGGACGTCGCCTATAATCGTGAGGGTGACTTCTTTGTGGTCGTTGTTCCGGTCTTTTTCGTTCCTGTACCTCCTTCCTGTGATCTTTAAGAGGTTTTCTTCCCTCTCTGGCTATCTCGAGGTCAATGTATGACTTGACTCTAGCTGTCATATTCTTTACAGTGTGGACAGGTATGACGCTCAAACTGTCATATAAGGTCGAACCCCTAGACCTAATCGAACAAACAAAAGCTCGAATGGTCTCACCTCCCGTGATGACCTAATCGATACTAGCCAAAGCTGTATTAAAGTGGGTGTAAACATCTCCCAGACTTTCTTCACCTCCTTGCTTGATGTGGTCCAGGGTGCGTACGCTCTTTAGCAATTGTCTTCCGCCCATATATTGGACGATAAACTTATCCTTCAAGTCTCCCCAAGATTTTACGGACGCTTTAGGCAGGCCAAAGAACCAATGGGAGGCGCCGCCTCCCAAGGTTGAGGGGAAGAGGACTGCAAAGTGATTATCGTCATTAGTTCTTCACAATTTGAAGGCTTCATGCCTCTGAATATGCTCCACAGGATCACCCTCCCCTCTGTAGGAATCAACTTTCACGGTTTGAATAGACCACATTTCTGGAGTAAACGGCTGCGGTGCTTTGTCCCTCAACTCGGGCATCACTCTGACCTTCTGCTCCTTAACCTCTCTAGCAACAAGCTCTCTAACCTTCTCAAGGGTTATCATACCCGGGGAAGGAGCCATTGTTAATGTGGGTAATTGCGGGGCTAGGTTCCTAGGCGAAGGATCCACATACTGGTACTGTTTGAGGACCTGAAGTTGCTTCCTCCGTGCGATGATGCTCGTTAAGACGAGCAGCACGAGTCGCAGCCATAAGCTCTCTTCGGTTCCAGAGTTCGTCTATTACCTCTATAAGTGCAGGGGTAATGATCTATTGGCCACTCTGCACCACTGGAGGTGCTCTTCTTCTTCCTGAAGACGCAATATGTTATTGCGCTGGTATGGGCGGCGCCTGATCATGTCGAGGCATTGGTGCCATTGGAGGCTCTACTTTTGACGCCTTGATAGATATAGGGGCTCTTGCATGGCCGCCTATTAGGGCTGAAGCACTTGGTAGCGTCGCTCCTATGTTGCGCGGCATAAAAGCCGAAGGGATTAGATGTTGCTGCAAACTGTGGAGTGAACTTTCTTCTTCAGGTTGTTGGTTTTTCTTCGCTCGTGTGTTGGCGGGAGCCATGGCAATATTTCGCTCAAGGTTTCCCACAGACGGCACCAGATGTTGGATCTTCAGAATCTTTGCCTTACGCAGGCGTCACTCTCCTTAGCACTCTGACCTACACAGATAAATAGCCTCATGTTGACCCGTTTTCTCCACTCCGAAGCTTAAGTCAATTTAGGCTTTTAGAGAGCTTTTATGTGTATGAGGTAAAATTTCTGAATGTAATAAATGACAATGAATGCCCGTATTTATAGAATTGGCTTAACCCGATGAATAGTGTTACCTTTTTACCGTGGTTAACCTTTTAACTGGAGTTAAACTGTAATTCAGATGGGACAAAGATCTTATCCATAAATATCATAGATGTCTGATCCCCATTTAATGTTGTCAAATCCCCATTTAATGCGGTTTTATCCTGACACCTGGAGGCGACGCCTTTGTATAGGGTGATGCCTCTCTAGTACTATGGGCGACACCATATGATGGATAGTATCTTATGATTTTATTTAAAAGGTCAGTGATAAATGATTATTACATAAGGTGTCCCTTATATACCCCATCAATTGCTACCTGCATTAACAATATTTTTTGAACATACCGTCCTCTTTCACTATAAAAAAACGAATTTTTGACTCATATATACCATAAATAAAAAGAATTACGAAAATATACTCGATTTTTTTAACAAAAATGAAAAGTATATCTACCCACGAATCCCATTTGCGGGTGACCTTTTTTTGTTAATTGCACAATTGTTGATTTTAATTAGTTTTAATTGTTATGTCGACTAATTATGTGTAATTGATGCATTATGTTTTTGTTAAAAATTGTAATTGATTTTAATTGAAATGTAAAATTTTAAAATACGAAATTTGCATTGAATTGTTATAGTACTTTATTAGAAAAATTCTAGATGTAAAATAAAAAATCCAATAAAAAACAAAATTCATCTTATTGAACAAAAAAATAATGCAACAATTACACGTAATTAGACACTGGACATAACGATTACAACTAATTAAAACAATAATTGCAAAAACTAAAAAAAATACAACACTAATTAAGCCACCTGCGAATGACATTCGTGGGTAGCAAAAAAACAAACTTCTACCCGTGAGTCTTTTGTTTTTGTTAAAAAAATCGAGATTTCGTATTTTGTTTTTATTTAAGGTATATAGCGGTCAAAATTGTTAAGAATCACATAATCTTCTAGTTTTTTATTTGTTGTGTCTCCCTTCTTCATCTCCATTCTCTAATGGTGCCTTCCCTTCTTTCATCACCGTTAATGTGCATTTCATCGAGTGATAAGGTACATTTTTTTATATTTTATGTATATATAATAGTAATTTTAATATTTTTGTATATAATTCTGGGATAAAGTTGGTTTGATATCTCATTCAACTTTTCCTTCATAATGAAATAAGGTAATATTACTATATTTTTAATTTAGTCGTTATATGTTTATTATATTGAATTATTGCTGTTTACTATATTGAATTATTGCTGATTATTATATCATACTAGTGAGAAAGATATTTATCTAATAAGTTGAATAAGATTTTCCACATGTTAATTTTTTTTTTAAAAAAAATTAATACCAAATATTTGTTATGTTTAGGATCAATCACGAGAGAGACTAATATCATTTGTTGTAGGATAGATAATACTTATAATGGTAGTGATGTTTAATGTTTACGTGAGTGGTGCTTCTAGTATGCCTATAACCACCTTTGACTAAAAATAGTCTATGTATGACTTGTGATTGACATGTTGATAGAGTCGCCTTGTAATACCCCACATTCATGAAGGGTTCAAAAGCAACTTGAATAAAAAAGGGAAGGACTTGATGTATAAAAATAAAATAAAAGGATCAATTAGAGGTGAAGTTGAGAGAATAAGGATTCTCTTAACAAACATTTAAGAAATTGAACTTTATCATTGTTGATTAAAAATGAAAACGAGATTGTAGTATTGTCCAGCCCGACCTCCAACAAAGAGGCGAGGATAGTACCTTGGCCAAACTACTCAAGGTCACAACGAACAAGATCTCCACCGAGCTCATGTTGAATGGATGCCATATCTTATCTACTAAACTTTTGGTATACTGGATCGCACCGAATTGTCTATAAAACCAATGCTCTGAGGCGATGTCATGCTTTTATTTAACTTGTAATGGAACAGTCGTATTCCCATTTTCCAATGTTCTCATCGACTCAACTATGACCAAAGTCGTCATCCAAGTGATAGATGCCAAGAGTTTCATGATGGCGCTTCTCTCCGAGACCATTACATCTCTAAATATTTTAAAAACCAAAGGAAGAGGAAAACTAAAACAAGTCTGGCCTTACTTCAGATTTGGTTCTTAAGTCACATGAAAGAATTTAGCATGAATCTTCCCCAAGCAAACTTTTTAGGCGACAAAAGGTTTATTTCAAGAATGTTAGTTTGGTCATTATTCGAAGATAAGAAATGGAAATCCCTGGATTGGAAAATATTCATTTCAAAATTATCGCATAAGGATATTTTATGGACGACTCGATGGTTATGCATCCACCGCCCCACAATCCTTAGGTACGAAACTTTCGAGGGAGTCATGCTTCTCGGTCATCGATGATCCATGACCACTTAACCTTTCTGAGTTATTTGATAATTAGATAGATTCCAAGCTATCCCAGTGCACGTTCATGGACCTCCAAGAGCGCACAAGTGGCACAAACGAGCAAACATTGCAAACTCACTCCTACAAGTGAATAGTGACTGGAGAAATCGATTCCTTCTATTCGTAAAACTAGTGGAAAGTCTCACAGTGAAGGAAAACGAATACCATGCGACAATGAAATACATTAACAAGTTCTACTCGACACCCACAAGTCCACCTTTCTACTCGGAGGAGATAATCATGTATAAACCCGAGCAACCACCGTTATCCCACGAGGACGTTTATGTGATCATGAAAGCTAGGGTGGAAATTCAAAGTATTGATTGGGCTGAAGAACACTCTAGGTCGAAGAAGAAGATGCAGCGTCTCCGCAACGAGCTACAGTGTGTGCGAAAAGAAAGAGGGGTCGGGATCACACCTTGGAAAAATGTGAGGGAAAAGTAGCATAGTTGAATGACACCCTTAAGCAGTTCAGACGAAGGTGATGCGAGTGAAAAGATTTTCAAAATGTATGTCCTCATATTTCCTTTGCACCAAGGAACAAACAACAAAGACACTCCACAAGCTGCGTCACCGTGTGAAACATCTTAAGGACTAGACTTCGATTGGTCAAATCCTTTTAGAGTATTTCTAGGGGAAAAACTTTTGTAATGTATGTAGTCGAAGTCTTCGAATGGAATGAACAGAACATGCAGAAATTTCATAACAAAACATGCATGATCGATTGTGTATTCATCTTTTTTATTACTGTATTTGAACTTAGGTACATCTGGCACGAACAAGCCCGATACACACTTGTGGTTTCATCTAGAGGGAGGGAAAGGAACAACAAAATGATAGCCCTCCACCAGGATTCCCAGAACCCATGCGACATTCGACGACTCCATTACCTCAAGAACACTAAGAGAAGTTCATCCAACTGGAGCAGATCATGCATGATATGTGTTCCCGCACAGAGCATTCAATCGCAGGCATGACCTCCCATGTCAAGCAAAATTTTGCTATTCTGAGCGCCCAGACAACCATGTATACCACAATATCCCCGACTTCATCCTCTCGAGCAACACTCCCGCATGTGGCACCTCATCAATCTTTGTTGGGTACTTTTGTTTTGCCCAACCAAGCCCCTTCCCCTAGTTGTGTCCATCTTGACCAAGCTTCACCTCTCACATATGTTCACCCTGACCAGGCTCCACATCCCACATATGTCCATCCTGACCAAGCTCCAGATCCCACATATGTCCATCCTGACCAAGCTCCACCTCCCACGTATGACCATCCCAACCAAGTTCCACCTCCTACATATGACCATCCTAATCAAATTCCAATTCGTGTACATGGCCTTCATGGTAAAGTGTTCCCCCTCCAACAACTCCCGTACCTGATTATCCTAATCGGGCTCCATTATCTGTATTAGGACTCCCCCGTCACGCCCCCTCACACTGTCACAATTGCTCTGGTCGAGACTGAACAAGACAAACACTTGAAGCAGATCGAAGAAAAAATGAGGTCTATCCAAGGAATAGATCGACTGGGAGACCTAAATTTTTCAGATGTAGCTCTATTTCAGGGAATCCCAATGCCTGATAAATTCAAGGTTACAGACTTTGAAGACTTCGATGGAACAGGGCACCCGATTGTCCACATCAAGATCTACATGGAAAAGATGTCTCCGTATCAACAATATACCAAGTTGATGGTTCAAACCTTCTAGAAAAGTCTGAAAGGAGAGGCTGTGGTCTGGTTTGCTGGGTTAAAATTGGAACAAGTGCCAAATATGGAGGAGCTGGTTAAACGTTTCCACATCCAATACAAGCACAATTTGGATAACTCTTCTACTTGCCTTGATTATAAGGCCATGGATATGAAAGAAGGACAACATTTCAAGGATTACGTGACACTGTGGAGGGGAAAGACCAACTGCATGAACCCGCCTCTCTGGCAGAATGAGGCAGTCCCGATTTTCATTAGTACTCTTAAGGACAAAATTATACGCAAATAATGAGTCAGTCCACAGTGGAATTTTCATATCTCATCATGACAGGTGAATTGATATAACAAGGGCTTCAGTCTGGAGAGATTGAAGACTCGTACAAGAGCACAATAGATCCTAAAAATATTGTTGCAAAGAAGTCTGCCCCCACCACAGGTGCGGTTTACCCGACTCCTAATCAGGCCCCTTACTCGGTTCTGTATCAGCAATATCAACCACCACCAGTGGTCCCGCTCCTCAGACTCCCCAAGCCCCACAAGGAACGGGCTCCCTGTCCAACCCACAGGATTCTGCTAACCGAGCTGGAAACCAAAGAAGATTTCGAGAACCCTGACAATTCACCCCGCTTTGAATACCGTTGGTTGAACTGTACAAGAAGACTTTGGATCAATGGTCCATAGGTCCCGAGGTTCTGATATCCGAAATGAGAATTTTGGCTAATGAATTCCACACTGGAGCACTAGGGCATGCCACTAACAACTGCCTCTACCTGAAGCACCGAATCCAAGACCTTATCGACCATTAATACCTAATCTTGAATCCTACTTCACCACTGACTGTTAATACCAATCTGTTACCCAACCATGCTTATGGTTCAGTCAATATGATCTACTTAGAAGAAGGACCAAACCCTTTGGCTAGCCCCTCGGGTCGGCAAATGCTTAAGGATTACATTATAATGATCACCCCACTAATCATTGATTACATGTTGTAGGGACGAACACCGTTCAAGTATGAAAACAACAAGAGGGTACCTTGGAATTACGGGGGTCATGCGGAAGGATCCACGAAAGACAGGCATATTCAGTATGACTCGATCAGGAAATTGTTATATCTAGTAAGAAAACCCACCCCAAGGAAAAAGAGGCGGAGGGAGCCCAAAATCAGACGGTGACAGATGAAGAAGCGACTAATTTCATGAAGATTATAAAGGATGTCAAGTACAAGGTCGTGGACCAGATGCGCAGAACCCCTGCGCAAATCTCTTTGTTGGCTATTCTCTTGAGTTCTGAATCGCACCGAGTTACATTGATGAACGTTTTGAAGGAAGCCCTAGTACCAAAGGAAATTTCAATCCGCCACGTGGATAACGTCATCGATTCATTCTTTGATAGTGAAATCGCCTTCGAGGATGAAGAGTTAGGTTCCGAGGGGAAACAACATGTCAAGGCCCTCCATATCGTGTGCACGAGTAAGGGATACGTGCTTTTAGGGGTGATGATTGACAAAGGCTCAGGCTTGAACCTATGTCTGATGTCCACCTTCCAACACATGAAGTAAGATTCGACATTTATCCGTTCAACCAAGAGTGTTGTTTGAGCCTTTAACGAAAACATCATGGAGGTTGAAGGAGAGATTGACTTACCATTGGAAGTGTATACATGTGTGTTCAATGTATCTTTCAAAGTCATGGACATCTCGTGAGTATACAATATTCATTTGGGAAGACCTTGGATACATGTCGTAGAGGCAGTGCATTTTTCCCTGCATCAGAAAGTGAAATTCATCTCCGAAGACCGCCTGGTTGTGATCGATGGGGAGGAAGATTACACTATTTATATGGAGACTGTCGTAACTTTCATCGGAATCGAGAACGACGGTTCCCTTCCCTTCCATGCCTTCGAGCTTGTTTATGTGATAAGGAATTGGGTAGAACCCAACTAATGGTAGGGAAGATCATGCTAGGTTGCAACTTCAGCTTAGGATGCAGTTTGGGAATCCATGATTAGGGAATCACTCACCCGGTAGCTCTGAGGAAGAACAGGGGCACTTTAAGGTTGGGATTCCGTCCTACTTTCAAAGACTACGAAGTCACCCAGAATAAATGTTTAGCCTAAAGTTCAGGGACATTGCTCTTTCCTCCCCTCGTCGTTTGATTCCTGACCCACCACAGGTGATCCAACCTGATGACGTTAATGCTCACGAAGGCTTGTCAGGCTTGTTTTCAATCGGTGTCACAATTGGAGCTTTGCTCGATGAATCCCCCTCATTCCTTTTCATTTTTCCATCTACTAGTGGGGAGAACATCACAAACTGGAAAACATTACCTGCTTATGCGCTTTCTCTTAGTAACAATGAGTAAGACTTTTCAAAAATGGATGTATTTTGCGTAAGGCATATGTCATGAGCCCTACGTTTTTGGAAAAGGGAGAATTTGTCATAACCACATCAAATGAACCCCTTCTTTTGTTAATTCATTGTGTTCTTAGTAAAATATTTCATTCTACATACTTTGAACATTAATCTCATCCATCTTGTGTTTCCTTCTCTAGGAACAATACCTCTAGAGAACACAAAGGGAACCATGATTCAATCTTGTACAAGGACACCCTTGCCGAATCTAACTCTATACTTTATGGAGAAGGATCCTGTAAGGTGGGCATCACGAAAAAAATATAAGAAATTTGGGAAAGGTACGAAAGAGTCAGTCTCCTAACAACGAAAGTCCATGAAGTCATAAATATCAACACTCCCGAAGAACCACGTGAGTTAAATATCGGAGCGAGTCTGAGTCCTAATCAAACGACTCAAATGATCGATTTACTAAAAGAATACCAGGAAATCTTCTCCTGGTCATATGCTGACATGTCAAGCCTCTATTCATCAATTGTGGAGCACTTTCTACCACCAGACTGAGAATTTTTTACCCAAGAGACAACGCCCGAGAAGACAAAGTCCCGACCTAATTCTTAATATTAAGGAAAATATCATCAAGCAAATCGACGTAGGATCCCTAGAAGTTTGCAACTATTCTAAATGGGTGGCAAACATCGTTCCAGTACCCAAGAAGGACGATCGTGTCCGCATCTGTGTCTGCGTCGTCTATCGAGATCTTAACAAGGCCAGTCCGAAGGATAATTTTCCTCTGACTCATATCGACATGTTGATCGACAGCACCGCACACCATATAATGTTCTCATTCATGGACGACTTCTCAGGATACAACCAAATCAAGATGTCTGAATCGAATAAGATGCATTCGTCATAATGTGGGGCACATTTTGTTACAGAGTTATGCCGTTCGGATTAAAGAACGCGGGGACAACCTACCAAAGTGCGCTAGTGACGTTGTTGCATGACTTGATGCATAAAGAGATCAAGATATACGTAGATGATATGATCGCAAAGTCTCGAGAAGTTGATGATTACTTGGTAAATTTGTGCATGCTATTTAAAAGACTCAAGAAATACAAGTTGTGTTTAAACCCGTCCAAATGCACTTTTGGAGCCACATTAGACAAGTTATTAGGCTTTATAGTATGTGAGAAAGGAATCGAGGTAGACCCTGACAAAATCAAGGCAATACAAGAGCTACCCCCGCCATCGACCATTAAGGAGGTTCAGAGCCTTTTAGGTCGCCTGAATTACATTGCGTGTTTCATCGCAAATATGATGACCAAATGTCAACCTATATTCTGTCTATTGCATAATAACACTCGGGTAATATGGGATGAAGAATGTTAAAACTTACCTAATGAGCGCATTAGTCCTGGTGCCGCCAACTCCAGGATGACTGCTCATTATGTACTTAATGGTACGCCAAGGCTTGTTGGGATGCATGGTGGGGCAAGTCGATGTGTCTGGGATGATCTAACATGCTATCTATTACTTGAGCAAAAAATTCACAGAAGGTGAAGCAAAGTACCACGGGTTAGAGAGGATATGTTGCGTACTTGTGTGGGTAATGCAACGACTTCGTCAGTACACGTTGTACTGAACCATACACCTGTATTATAAGATGTAGCACGTGAGATACCTCCTAGAGAAGCCAACATGGACAAAAAATGTCATCAAGTGGCAGGTTCAACTAGTCGAGTATGACATACAGTTCGTACACCAAATTTCGGTGAAGGAGCAAGCAATCACCGACCATTGAGCGGAGCTTCACATAAACGACGATCACCTAATCAACTCCGAATTCTAGGATGGGGAGATCATGCAAATAAATGAAAAATGAAGGCAAGTTGGAATATGTACTTCAACGGAGCGGTGAACTCAGCTGGAGGGGGGATCGAGGCAATGCTCATCTGACCAAAAGTACAACACTTTATAGTGGCAACCAAAGTCACCTTCCACTGCACGAACAACATCACTGAGTATGATGCATGCGTTCTCGGCATGCACACCGAACTATATCTCGAAGTGAAGAAGCTATAAGTGTTTGGAGATTCCATGTTAATCATTCTTCAAACGACAGGGGAATGAAAAACGAGATATACCAAACTCCAGCCATATCACAAGCACCTTGAGGATCTAACCGTAGAGTTTGAAGATATCACTTTCACTCAAATGCCGAGAAACAAGAATCAATTTGCAGATTCATTGACAACACTCGCATCAATTAGTAAAATCTCCCAGGAAACCAAATACTACTAGTGGGGATCAAGATCAATGATCTTCCAACCTATTGTTGCGCATTCGAAGAGTCAGACGGTCAACCGTGATTCATGTACATAAAAAGATACCTAGAGACTTGCATGCAATTATTTTCTCAGTGGCACAAATTTGTACAAATGATCATTCGATGATACCTTTTGAGATGCGTGAACGTCGAAGAAGCTGAGTGGGGAGATTCACGAATATTGTTGCGTCCCCCACATGAACGGGTGAATGTTATCGAACAAGATAATGAGACTCATTTACTTTTTGTCCACCATGATGGCTGACTCTGTGGGACACATCCAACATTGCCACCTTTGTCAAGTGTACGCGGACCAAATTCACGAGCCACCGCAGGAGCTCTATCCCATGACTTCACCATGACCTTTCTCAATGTGGGGAAACGATGCAATTGACATGATCTCTCCAAAGACATCCAATGGTCATCGATTTATATTGATGGTGATTTACTACATCACCAAGTGGGTTGAGGCTATCACCCTGGCGTCCGTAACAACAAAGGTAATTCATCGTTACATCAAGCGGGGCATCATTGCGTGCTACGAGGTTCCAGAGTCAATCATCACCGACAATTCAAGAATACGAATAATACGTTGGTCGACGGGTTGTGTGACCAATTCAAGATCCAGCATAGGAAGGGTTAATTACTTGAAACGTTACACATGTTTGCGCATGTGACTAATTGGTCATTTTTACTGTTCATCGTTAAAAATCACCGTTAAGTCATTATTTGAATACATAAAATGACGAAATTACCCTTACCTTCATTACTTAAGTACTGTCAAAGGAATAAGAAGATGAAGACCCCTAATTCATCCTCGAGAAGTCATCACTTGAAGAATCATTACTCCCAGTTTTCGGAGTTTCGTTCACCTTCAGAGATTTACCAAAAGAGGTACGATTCCTCAGACTAAGTGAAGACGATTTTGAATGGTATTTTCGCACAATGGAGTTCCTCAACTCCTTCCTTCATGAACCCTAATCTTGGGTATTTCGTCCCAATTTTTCCTTCAGTTGTGAAAAAAAACACTAATTTTGGTAAGAACACTACTCGTAGTGGAAGCAAGAATAAGAGCAATCTCAAAATTGGAAAGCAGATCGAGGTAGGAGTGAAAGAAATGCACCAAATCAAGGATTTCAATGACAAGAAAATGTTTTGAGGTATTTGTTGTTGAATTTAAATTTGTTGTTGAATAGTTTGTTGAAATGGGTTTAAGTTGTGATGTTTTGTACTGATGTTCTTCAGAACCCGAGTTTCAGTTCTTCAAATACTGGGTTTCATTGAATAGTATATAAATTAAAGATTCATTCTAACGTGAAATTTGATTAAATGGTTACATATGTTATCCTAGAATGTGATTAAATGGTTACATATGTTCCTTGTAATGTGATTAAATGATTACGTATATTTTCTTAAAATGTGATTAATACGTTGAAATTGAGCATTATTACTGAGGTTAAAAAAGAGTAGTGTTGATCCGTGAAAAACTAAACCCAGATTTTCAATTATCCCAAATACTGCAAAATCTCATACATTATTATATGTTTCAATTCACCAAGAATTGTCAATTGACATGAACCATAGATGATTCCACTAACATCTGATTCTTCACTGTGTGAATCAAGTTCTTCTCCATTTTCCTTGCTGCATTTTTATCTCAAAAACTTAAGTGAAACTTGAAGCAAAGAGACCATCCACTTACTGCAGTACCCCCTCTAGAAAATATACACCATTGGACTTCTTCATCATTTCAGATCTGCTAAGACAGTTGAAGAAAATTGACATGGATAAATCAAAAACAATTCTTGAAATAGAGCTTATGAACAAGGAACACTATGAAACTTAAATGTCTCCACCTTCACAGTAATCCATAACAATGCATACATAGCAACCCTGCATAACAACGTCTTGTCAATAGATAATGAAAAATGCATATGTGATACACACAGATTGAAGTGTTAAACGCGGAAGATAGTTTGAGTAAGTTTAAGAGATCCTGTACTTTCTAATTTTGGTTTGGTTTGGTTTAGAAAAATTCATAATTTTGCAAAAGCAGTAAAGGGAAGAAGAAGCCAAGTTGGAGGATTTTCTAATCTTTGTGATTTACCAAACCTGAATTGTCATTGTAGTTGAGCAACAAATTAATCTGGCATGCTTTTACATTCTTAAATCTGCAGATTGCAGTAAACCGATTGAAGGTATGGAGCAACAAATTTGAGATGGAATTTGGCGTGGAAGTGGAGATCTTAGCTCGAGTAAGGCATGACAATTTGCTAAATTTGCGTGGTTATTGTGCAGAAGGACAAGATCTGTGTTGTCCCGCTTCCTCTATTTAAACGCATTTTAAGAATACAGACGTACCTATTTATTCACATTACAATCAAAGATATGTAACTATTTAATCACATTACAAGAAAACATATGTAACCATTTAATCACATTTCAAGTCGAGAATCACCTCTTAAATTTAGATACTATTAAAAAAAACAGGTTCTCAAGAACATCGGTACAAAATATTCAGTTTCTGAAGATCATAAAAAAAACAGGTGTCTCTATTCCACTCCCACTCCCACCTCTCTTCCACAACCTTCACATCCAAACATCAAAGTCAACAACAATTTAAACCTCTGCTCAGTTTAGCGAATCTGTTGGAACCTACGAAGAATCTAACCAACTCAAGGTGTGATCTGGACAAACAAGAAGATGAAGAACAAATAAGAATATAAGTTAAGTCAATTTCATCATTTCAGAAGGGTCACGTGATTGACACATGTAAAACTGACGGAAAACTTTAACAGTTTAGTGACGGAGTAACCAATCAGTCACTTGCTGCAACATGTGTAACCATAATCACGCTAAAAAACATGTTTAACTAATTAATCACATTGGTCAAACATGTGTAACCGTTCAAGTAATTAACCCAACATAGGAACTCGTCTCCTTATCGTCGACAAATGAATGTGGCGGTGGAGGCAGGAAACAAGAACATTAAGAAGATTATAGAGAAAATTATAGTCAATTACAAGGGCTGACATGAAAATCTGCCTTGGGCATTCATGACCTACAAGACCTCAATCCATACATCAACCGAGGCAACCCTTTTTTCCCTTGTTTATGGGACTAAATTCGTGTTGCTAGTTAAAGTGGAAATCCCGTCAGCTAGGGTCCTCGTTGAGGCAGAGATGGACGAGTCAAAGTGGATAAGATGCATATACAAGCAATTGAACCTCATTGACAAAAGGCGACTCATCGCGTTGTACCACGGGCAATTGTACCAACAACGCATGGTTCGAGCATTTCGGGATTACCTCACGTTTGAGAATGTCCCCATGATAGGTGAATGTAGCATGAATGACTTTAAAGGAACTCCAAAATTTATTAGTGAGAAAATGGGCTGAGAAGTCCGCACAAATGGTCGGACGTCTCAACGTGGATTTCAATACTCTAAAGTAAGTTACAAAACCGACAAGTGGAAAATTTAGATTCTCAACCCCCACAAGTCATATTCGACGACCACGACATGTAGGTGTCTCACTACTGGGAGTCACACGCCAATGTACGAAGCATTTAGGTGCTCAACCTCTGTAAGTCATCATCAACGATCAGGAATTGTATATGTCTAACTTCCGAGAGTTACAAGTCGATGAATATGGCATTTTGGTGCTCAACCTTAGCAAATCATCCCCAACGGACAAGACCTGTAAGTGTCTAGCTTCTAGAAGTTATAAATTGACGAGCGAGGTCTTTAGATGCTCAAACTCCGCAAATCATCATCGACGACCAGGACCTGTAGGTGTCTAGCTTCTATAAGTTACAAATCGACGAGCAAGGTCTTTAAGTGCTCAACTTCCCTAAGTCATGCACGATGACCAGGGCTTGTAAATGTCCATCTTTTGGGAGTCACAAGCTGACGAGCGGGGGATTTAGGTGCTCAGCCTCCGTAAGTCATCATCAACGATCATGACTTGTATGTGTCCAACTTTTGGTAGTTACAAACCTATGAGCAGGATCTTTAAGTGTTCTACCTCCGCAAGTCATCCTCGACGACCATGACCTGTAGGAGTCCAGCTTCTAGGAGTAGAAGCTGACGAACGGGGGTTTTAGGTGCTCAACCTCCGTAAGCCTTCATCAATGATCGGGACCTCTAAATGTCCAAGTTTCGAGAGTTACAAAATTTACAAGTGGAACCTTTAGATGCTCAACCTACACAAGTCATACTCGATGACTAAGACCTATTGGTGTCTAGCTTCTACGAGTAACAAGCAACGAATGGAGTATTTAGGTGCTCAGCCTTCGCAAGTTATCCTCACGACCAGGACCTGTAGAAGTCCAACTTTTGGAAGTTACAAACCGACAAGTGGAGCCTTTAGGTGTTCAGCTTCTATAATTCACAACCAACGATCGAGACCTATAGGTGTCTAGCTTCCGAACGTTGTACGATTATGTCTGTCTACTATGAAAATAATGAATCGAGGGGACCCAAAATTAGTTATTCGTCTTTAAACATGACATTCATGGGACCACATCAATGAGAACATGCTCAAAGAGGGACAACTGCAAACACCTGATTTTGGCTGATGATTAAATTATTATTATGCAAGGAACCAAGCGGAGAAGAACTGAGATAAATTAAAATATTAGTGGTAGTAAATTGAAGAATATCACCTTAGGGAAAATATTTTTTCCTTTTTTTTAAAATAATAACTAATTTGTATATAATGTTATATATATATATATATATATAAGTTTTTACTAGAAATTCTAAAAGTTTTTTTACGAAAAAAAATTAATAATCAAACCCGAGATTAATTAATATGAATCCTAAAATGGTACTTTTTGTTTGCAATTGAAAAAAAACGCTAGAAAGTTTCACTCCTTATTAATTGAATATAGTTTATTATTTCCGAATGGGGAGTTTTACTTTCCCCATACATTTCCCTTTCACACTCATGTGAAATAATATAATAAAAAAAATATCAAATTGAATTCTTGAATCTCGAGGATTAATCTAAAAATATATTACTATTATTTTAAATATGCTGGCTGCTATGGTGAAATATGTAGATCCGCTGCTCTTAGGAAGCAGTGCTAGAGCATCTCGGTTCGAGTCCGAGTAGCGGCATGTGATCTTCTAAAAGAGATACAATAAGGCCTATAATGAATTCTGAATTTGAATTCCGTATATATAATTGAGTAACCACCTTTTTTTATTATGATATTTTCTACTCTAGAACATATATTAACTCATATGTCATTTTCACTCGTTTCAATTGGAATTACAATTTTTTTGATAACCTTATCAGTCGATGAAATCATAGGACTATATGATTCGTTAGAAAAAGGCATGGTAGCCACTTTTTTATGTATAACAGGATTATTAGTCACTCGTTGGGCTTATTCAGACCATTTTCCATTAAGTAATTTATATGAATCATTACTTTTTCTGGCGTGGAGTTTCGCCATTATTCATATGGTTCCCTATTTTAAAAATCATAAAAGTTATTTAAGGACAATAACATCGTCAAGTACTTTTTTTACCCAGGGCCTTATTACTTCAGGTCTTTTAAATGAAATGTAGCAATCGGACATATTAGTACCTACTCTCCAATCCCAATGGTTAGTGATGCACGTAAGTATGATGGTATTGGGCTATGCGGCTCTTTTGTGTGGATCATTATTATCCGTAGCTCTCTTAGTCATTACATTTAGAAAAGCTCTAAGAATTTTTAGTAAAAACATAAAAAAAATTAATGATTCATTTTCCTTTGTGGAGATTCAATATATGAATGAAGGAAACAATGTTTTACTAAGCACCTCTTTTTTTCTTCTAAAAACTATTACAAGGCTAAACTGATTCAACAATTAGATCATTGGAGTTCTCGTATTATTAGTCTAGGATTTATCTTTTTAACTATAGGTATTCTTTCCGGAGCAGTATGGGCTAATGAAGCATGGGGATCCTATTGGAATTGGGATCCAAAAGAAACTTGGGCATTTATTACTTGGACCATGTTTGCGATTTATTTACATACTCAAACAAATCAAAATTTTGAAAGTAGAAATTCCGCAATTGTGGCTTTTATGGGTTTTATTATAATTTGGATATGCTATTTTGGGGTCAATTTATTAGGAATAGGCTTACATAGTTATGGTTCATTTAATTTACATTAACATCTAATTTAATGAAATGTATATATACCTATAAATAAATAAATAAAATCGAATATTTTTAAAAAATTTGTTAAATCAAATACGAAATCAAAAACTCTATACTATATACATAGATAAGATAGAATCTTAATATATATAGTATAAATATAAAGAATATATAAGAATATATATCTAAGAATAAGATAAGAAAACTTTGTATTAGTATAAGGTGCACGAACCATTTGAATCAATATATATATATATATAACATTATTTAGTTTTAAAAAATAAAAAATCTTAATTTAAGCCACTCAACTCTAATAGTACTAAAACCTACCTAATCTATGCTATATATATCATTCTATCTATATGTTACCATACTAATAAAATATAATTTCAAAAATACAATAGGAGGAAGTAAGAAAATCGAGAGAGGAAGTGAAATTAGAAAATCAAGAGAGGAAGTGATTATCAGTCTGAGTTCCTCGTAGGATATTTAATTCTCGAATAACTTAGGTATAACTCTTTTGTAGGAAATATTGTATTTATATTATTGGCAGTTTATTTTATCCACGTTACATGTTAATAATCTTATTTTGTGCAAGAATTGTATTCGGTTTTAAGTTCGGTATAATTTTGGGGGTTATTTTGAACATTTTCGAAATTTATGGGTGTTTATTTCAGTTTGTAAAAATATTTTCAAGGCTGATTTTAGGCCTTTCCTAAACTTTGATGATGGTTACAACTTGGTTCTTGGACTTTCGGGTCATTCCCAGACTTTACTGACTGTTATAAACTGAACCATAGAAGTTTTCAGCCTTTTTAACACTTTTTAAAAGTCATTCCCAGTTCTAGGACTTCTGTTCGAATTTTCAAATAAGTACATTTTGTTCCCTGAACATTTCTGGACATCCAACAACTTTTCAAAGTGTTCCAAATAAGTCCAGAAAAGTGTAGGGTCATTTCTGCAATTTTTAAAAATTGTTATCAGTTAGGGCCATTTCTTTGATGGGAGATTCTATTTGTTGACCCTCGTCTGCTTTATACAGACTACTTTTATTGAAGACTACATATTTGCCATTACTAATTTGAAGGAAACTAAGTATCAAATCGACCTCATATTTTCGTTAGGGCTGATCATGGGCGGGCCAGGCTGATCTTGAAGGTAGGACCGAGATCGAAATTTCCGTATTGACATATGAAGAACTGAAACCGAGACCGACTTTGACCAAGACATCTTGACATCTTACTTGACTCAGACCGGTATCGGTCTTGTACAGAAATTTTTGGTAAAACAAAATCAGTTGTATTGACAAAAAAAAATTATCGAAGTTTCAGTTCACACTATCTTTGTTGATCACCCCTAATTTTCGTAGTTACCAAACTACGATCCAAAATAGTAAAACAATTCATGCTTCTAGCAAGTTTTGAACTCTAGACCTCTTACATGCTACTTAAAAGTTTTACGAGTACACTACTCATTCCAACTCTTTTTTTATATGCTTCAAATATAGTTATTGAAACAACTCTCATATTATTGTATTAAATATCTAATGTTTATTTATTAATGCTATTTAGTAATTAACTTATGTTCAACGTCATTTGTTTAATTATAGTTTTATTTTAGTTATGTATCTACTGTATTGAATTTTAAAATGGTTGAAAAATAAGTAATTTTGTAAATTTAGTATTTATAGGCTACCAGAATACTCATTTTGAAAATATTTATTTTTCAATAATCTCTAAAAAAATTAGAAAGTCTATATTATGTAGATAATTAAATTAGAGCTATAACGATATATTTGATGCTAAGTGTTAATTTTCACATCGATCATAAAATTTGATCAAAATAGTGTTGATAATTTTTGATAATTTTACTAACTTTGACCAAATTTTATGATCAATGTGAAAATTGAAACTTAAGATCATATGTATAGTTTTAACTCTAATTTAATTATCTACATACTATAATCTTTTTGATTTTTTTTAGAGATTGTTGAAAAACATATATTTTCAAAATGAGTATTCTGATAGCCTATAAATACTTATTTTCAACTATTTAAAAAAAATTAATACAGTAGATACATAATTAAATTTAAACTATAATTAAACAAATGATGTTGAACATAGGTTAACTAATAAAGAGCATAAAATAATAAACATGAGATATTTAGTATATGAGAGTTGTTTCAATAATTATATTTGAAGCATATAAAAATAACATTTGGAATTAGTAGTGTAGTGTATTTCTAAAACGTTTAGCTAGTATGTAAGCGGTATAGAGTTAAAAACTTGTTGGAAACATGATTTTTTTTTCTTCACAATTTTGGACTGTAGTTTGATAACTACGAAAATATGTGATCAATTTGATAATTAGTTTCCTTAAAATTAGTAAGTGCAGATATGTAAAAATAATACTGGCGCATTATAGTATTTCAACAAAAGTGGTCATTATAAAGTAGTTGATGGTCTCCAAATAGAATCTCCCTTATTGGATTTTGAAAAAGGTTTTTTTAGTCTAGTTCAAATTTATATTAATTACATTTTGGTCCCTGAACTTTCTGGAGGTCATATAACTTTTCAAAGTGTTACAAATAAGTCCAAAAAAGTTTAAGGCTATTTTTTCACTTTTTTAAAAAAATATTATTTAGTTTAGTTCGAATCCCTAAGTAATTTCATTTCGGTCCCTGAACTTTTCTGGACATCTCATAACTTTTCAAAGTGTTCCAAATAAATCCATAAAAGTTTAGGGTCATTTCTGCAATTTTTAAGAAGTGTTCTCAGGTAGGGCCATTTCTGTGATGTTTAAATAAGATATTTTTAGAATAGTTATAAATATTAATAATTGAATTTTGGCCCGTGAACATTTCTGGACATTCTACAACTTTCCAAAGTGTTCCAAATAAGTTCAGAAAAGTTTAGGAACATTTCTGTAATTTTTAAGAATTATTCTCAATTTAGTCAACAACTTATAAATAATTACATTTTGGTCACTAAAATTTAGTCTGGTGTACTTCATATCTTTAAAATCACCCGCACAAGTTTGTAAAATGATCCCAAAGTTAAACCACATTTTTTCGAGCGTGATTCACTTTATTCTGGTCTTGTTTATTTATACTTAAAATAACTTGTAGATTTGATAAAAGTGCTTAATATTGGGTTATTTAATTAAAGAAAATGCATATAATCTTTTTGGTCAAGTATGATCGAAAAGAGTAATTCAGATAATTGACTTTTTTCAAAAACTATTCACTTTTCAAAAAATATTTGAAAAAGTGTATATCGAATTTTTTTTTTTAGAAAAGTATGCATACGCGCGACGCGCCTACTGAATAGGCGCATCCCTAGGACGCGCCTATTCAGTAGGCGCGTCCTAGGGATGCGCTTCAGTAGGCGCGTCCTAGGGATGCGCCTACTGCAATAGGCGCATCCCAGGGGTGCGCCTACTGCCTAAATTTTTTTTTTTCCCAAAAACACCGGTCTATCAGAAACCACGTTGATTTTAAGTCTGCTTATGGTTTTCCTCCTAAATAGAAATTGAGAGATAGTCTCACGCGTATTCATAGGTCCAAACTACAAATTTTCCAACTTGTTCTGAACAACAATGAAACAAAGTTGTTTATTCACAAGTTTCTGAATGAGACTTTTCTTCAGATACACTAGCTAGTTTGACATTTTCAGGAATTACTCCTGCAAAAGAGCTCTTTGGGGTTTCCACTGCCTTTTTCTTCGGCATCTGAAGACTCTTGATTTTCTGCATAGTGTACTCGTTGATTTTAAGTCTGCTTATGGTTTTCCTCCTAAATAGAAATTGAAGTCTTTCATCACAAACTACTCTCTTCTTCGTAGGGTGATTCAGTTTGTTGTCATTGATATACCGCGCTATAATTGCTCCAACATCTTGCTGAGAGATCTAATCATGCGTCTCTACACCAACCGATTTGAGAAACTCGATGAGATTACTCGATCCCCATCTAACAAATTCCATTTTTCTTGATTGGTACTTCCTTTTTCTGAACAACTTGTTCTGAACAACAATGAAACAAAGTTCATGTTGTTGGTAGATGATGTGTATTTATGTTGCTCCAAATATAAGCTCCGGAGCACGGTTATAACACGAAAAAATGTATGGTATGTTTGCCTCACACTTGACCTGAACATTCAACAAGAAAAATCGAACAGGGTATAGGCTAACTAACAGCTGCAACACATTAGAGGCAGGCATGCTAGAAAGGTCCTGCAGCTGCAATCTTCCGAATATCTTGTAAAGCTTCTCCAATGACTATAGCTTTTTATCTGAGTTCAAGCCTGCTTATGGTTTTCCTCCTAAATAGAAATTGAGAGATACTCTCTCCAGTAAAGAAGAAAGGAAGTTCTAAGAAGAAATGGGTTTCCTCCTGAAAATGTCAAACTGGCTAGTGTATTTGAAGAAAAGTCTCATTCAGAAACTTGTGAATAAACAACTTTGTTTCAATGTTTGACCTCGCGGATGTTGTTCAGAACAAGTTGGAAAATTTAGGGCAGGAACCTAAAGGATTTAACTTCTGATAACTTCCTTTCTTCTTTATTGGAGAGACTATCTCTCAATTTCTATGTAGGAGAAAAACCGTATAAGCAGGCTCAAAATCAGATGTTTTTCAAAAAGTAAGCATATAGTAGGAAAAAAGCATACATGGAGGAATTTGGTGCGCGTAGAGGAATTTGGACTTGTGAATACTGGGATAAAGCAACGCGTGAGACAATCATCTCGGTGGTTTGTTAACAAATTGATTTTCTGTCCTCTTGATCCAAGACCCTTTTGTTAACAAATTGATCTTCTGTCCTCTTGATTCAAGACCCTTCCTAACCATTGGAAGGGGATCAGTTTTCTTCTGTCCTCACCGTACGACAGAAGATATTCGGAAGATTCAGAATCTTGTGAATAAACAACTTTGCTTCATTGTTGTTCAGAACAAGTTGGAAAATCAAGAGTCTTCAGATGCCGAAGAAAAAGGCAGTGGAAACCCCAAAGAGCTCTTTTGCAGGAGTAATTCCTGAAAATGTCAAACTAGCTAGTGTATCTGAAGAAAAGTCTCATTCAGAAACTTGTGAATAAACAACTTTGTTTCATTGTTGTTCAGAACAAGTTGGAAAATTTGGAGGAAAACCTGTGAATACTGAGATAAAGCAACGCGTGAGACTATCTCTCAATTTCTATTTAGGAGGAAAACCATAAGCAGACTTAAAATCAACGTGGTTTCTGATAGACCGGTGTTTTTGCGAAAAAAAAAAAATTTAGGTAGTAGGCGCACCCCTGGGATGCGCCTATTGCAATAGGCGCATCCCTAGGACGCGCCTACTGAGTAGGCGCATCCCAGGGACGCGCCTATTGAATAGGCGCATCCCTAGGACGCGCCTACTGAATAGGCGCGTCCTAGGGATGCGCCTATTCAATAGGCGCGTCGCGCGTATGCTTACTTTTCTAAAAAAAAAATTTCGATATACACTTTTTCAAATATTTTTTGAAAAGTGAATATTTTTTGAAAAAGATCCAGATAATTTGGTAAAAATAATTCCCCCAAAAAATAAAAGCAAACTAAAGTACTGAAAGGGTGTGGATTATAAGATCACGAGCTCTTAAGATGTTATTAAATGCACAAACTCAATTCTTTGGACGTATACATTTCTAAGCCCTAGGATGTTAATATCATGTACCCTAGGTAATTTTAGGATTCCGATTAGCTTTTAAAATAAACGGTGACGACACTTTCATTTTTCCTGGTTCGGTTGATGACCCTGTTTGACCAAATTCATCACTGGCCAAACCCCGCATTTTCAAGCTTAAACATATTAAAAAAAAAAAACGAAATGGGAAAGTCAAAGCAGATGTCCGACATCAGAGTTAAAAAATTTGGAACCATTGACTTTGTTAAATCTTTTTTGAAAGTCTTTCGAAACTTGAAAAAGCACTCATTGAGTAAACAAAGCCAAACGTTAATTCTCTGGAGACAAATTTTGTGATCCATGCAAAAACAAAAGCATTGTAGCTATCCCAGATTTAATGCATGTTTGGATCATAGTTTTTTGTATGGTCAATTACCAAAAAAACAAACTGAACTTTAAGTAAAAACCAAACAACAAATGAAACATTTTGTTTTTTTGACAAACAACAAACCAAAATTTTTGAATTGAGCAAACAAAAAACCTACCTCTAATTTTCATTATCTTTGAATGAATTTTTCAATATTTGAGAGAGTTATTAAGTCGTAATACCATTTCCTTAGAATACTTCAACTAATGTTGACTTAATAACTCATTTAAACATTGAAAATCCATTCAAAGATAATGAAAATTAAAGGTATGTTTTTTGTTTGCTCAATTCAAAAGGTTTGGTTTGTTGTTTGTAAAAAAAAAAATTGGTTTGCTGTATGATTTTTCTTCAAAGATCGTTTTATTTTTTTGAAAATTAACCTTTTTCTTCTTTAATGCAAAAGTCATTGATGAAATCAAGTTTCTTTTTTTTTTAATAGAGAAATGAGTTAATGGTTCCAATAGTATTGTATGTTTGACACATGTTTTCAGATGGTATTTTAAGAATTTTTGGATTAACGTATGGTACCCTATGTTTGAGAATTGTGTCATTTAGTCTCTCTATTACGGGGCGTTTCTTTCATGGAATTCAGAATAGGGAATAGGGAATAGGAATTGGGAATAAGAAATAGAATATAAGAATATGAAGTTGTTTCTTTTGTGAAATGAAATGGAATAAGGAATTCTGTTGTTTCTTTGGTGAAATGGAATATGGTGAAATAACATATTTGTCCATCCTTATATATGTATATTATATAATACATATAATGTGTGTTAATTAATTTTAAAAAGTAAGAATAATAAAAACTTATAATATAATTAATTATTAATTAAAAAAACTTATAAAATAATTTAATTAATTAATTAATATTAAAAATATCCCATAAATTAAGTAAGATTAAATAATTGAATCGGTGTAAATTTTTATTAATACCCATCGACAATATATTTACCCAAACCAAAATATTATTAATGAGCATACTTATATAATACAAAACAAATTAGCGTTCTAAACCCAAATTATACAACTTCGTACAAAGCACAAACGATTTCTTACTCCTGTAGCAATGGTCACCATTTTGCTCCTCTCGAACATCTTCACCAACAAGATCATCACTATCACATGCCCAACTTTCGTCTTCAATTCAGCTTCAGTTCTACTGTATTCAGTCTAGAACCAATAAGATTTCCTAGCAACACATTAGAAAGCAAAAAGCACATCTGCAATTTCGACCTCTCTTGTATCACACTGTAGTTGTAGAATCTGCAAATATATTAGCCATTAATTAGTATCTTGGATTATATGACCTCAGTTCAAGAAAACAGGCAGACAATGACAGGCAGGTTCATAACTTTCTGCAAATTTATTCACTTCATAACAGGCAGACAATGACAAACAAAACTCTGATATTGCAGTATATTTCATGTTTACTCATGGAGTCCTAGAGAAAACCAGCATTATGCAACCACATGATAAACATTCCATTCCAATAAATATACACTGCAAGCAAACAGAAACTTGATAACTGCAAATATGTTAGGTCAATCTAAGCTTCTATAAAATGAGAAATTATTTTTGGTCATGAAATCACACCTTTTTGGACAAATATGCTAGAATTTAGAAAACAAATGAACATTTCATCCCTAAAACATGACAAATTTTGGAAAACTGTTATTACCTTTCCGATTGGGTAGCAAACCAGAAGTCTCGGTAGAAACAGGTAGAACAGTAGGAAAACCATATTCTTCATAAAGCTTGATGTCTTCCTTTGTATTACTTTTAGCTGACTTTACAGTAGCTGATTCAGCTAACCTAGCAAAAGTAGTTGCTTGACTATGCAAGCTGCTTAATTCAGATGGCAAGCTGCTTATATGTCCAGTTATGAACACATCGAAATGAAATGCTTGTGATACAAGATGAATTACTAACATGAATAACAATAGCAGCTTTAATCCGCTTTATCAAGTGGCACTCATTTCTAGCATCCATTCCTCGCATCACGTACCTTTTTTTGTGAGGAGAAATTGCGATTTCTGGGCTCGGAGAGCACAAGGAGAAGAAGAGTGCTCGATCGATGGGCTCGATTTCTGGGCTCAATCACATACCTCGGAGGAGAGCTTGCATTCCAGTGGGGAGCTTCTTCGGTCGGGGAGGGAGCTTCATCGGTTCCAACTGAAGGACAATGTGGGAAATAAAGAAAGTAAGTGAGGGTAAAAACGTCTTTTATGGCTCTATTCCGGATTCCTTGCCCTCTTGGCTTAGAAATTCTTTGCTTTTCACCCGGAATCCATAAGCCTACCCCGCCCGGAATCCGTAAGCCAATTTTTGGCAATTTTGCGAAAAGAACAACTTCTTACGGAATCCGTAAGCCGAATTCCTTTTCCTTTCCGTGAAAAGAACATGCCATTAGTCTTACAATATATTTTTTCCGTTAAATGGTCACGTGACTTGCACATGATGTGTCAAGTCAGCACTATGTCAGCTCCATGTCATTGTCACTCACGTATATAATATAATAATTAATTTAAATAATAAAAAAAATATAAATTTCAAATAAAAGTTCTAAAAATTCTAAAATAATTTATAAAAAAGGAAAAAAAATAATTATTTGTAAATTAAAAATTAAGAAGAACGGATAAATTGAAAATTAAATTATAAATCCAAAAATATATTATTTATAAATTTATTTTAAAAAAATGAAAAATGAGGAAGACAAAAAACTAGGCTAGACCATTAGATCCAATTGACTCAACGTAGGGTCGAACCCTGGGCTGGGTTGAATCCCGACTAGGTCTGGGTTAGACTCAGTCCTAGGTTCGACCCTGTCTGGGTCAATTGGACCCCACAGGCAAATGTAGATATACGTTGCACGGTACAGATCTATACATGCATGTAAAGATATATGTCTTACATTGAGTATTATACAATTACATATCTACGTATACGAAAAACGAAGCCGTGAGAATTTACTGTGAGATATGTGCACATATGAACATAATGAGAACGAGAATAATTGAAACATAAAGAGAGGTGAACCAAAAAGAAAGATCACGAACATAAAAAGACCATGTGAAGAACCGGACCACTGTCTAGAGAGGAAGAAGGATCCGGAAGAGACAATAATTTTTTTACTGAAATATACCTCAAAATAAAAGTATATACCAAAATATCATTAGTTTTGAAAACAAATACCAAAATATACCTACCCGTTAATCCCATTCGCGGGTAGGTATAAAAAACATCACCCGCGAATACCATTCGCAGGTGTAAATCCTAACCACGAATATTATTCACGAGTATAATATTTGCTTCAGCTGCGAATCCCATTTGCTGCTGAAAAGCAAATCTTGCCAAATCCCTCTTTCTATCTCTCTCAATTAATTTCACATGCAAAAGTTGAATTGTTCTACCTGCGAATGGTATTCGCTAGCAGGACTTACACCCACGAATGTCATTCACGGGTAGGACTTACATCCGCGAATGTCATTCACAAGTTATGCTATTTAGGGCTAACATGAATAGTATTCACGGGTGTGGTTTTTTAGTATACCCATCCACGAATGAGATTCGCGGGTAGGTATACTTAATTTTTTTTTTTCAAAACTGAGGATATTTCAGTATTTACTTTTATTTTAAGGTATATTTCGAAGAAAAAATTCAAGGGAGAAACCCTAGCAGATATAGGGTCGGCAATGGTGCGGTGAAAAATCCATAACCATGGTTATAACTGTTACTGTTTAAAATGGTTAACCGTACCATTATGGTGTGGTGCGGTTATGGTGATGAATTTTCTACCCATAATGGTTATGGTTATGGTATTTGAGCTATACCCATGGTTATAACCATGATTATTATATAAATATAATAATGAATTATTATTAATAAACTAATATATACTAAATAATGGAAGTTAATGTACATACATGTAATAAATAACTATGATGATAGTTTTATATATTTTTATTATTGACAATATAGATTTATGTATTTTTTAAAATAAAATTTTCGGTATTTTATTATATTGCATGTATGGAATAAATATGGGTATACGGATAAAACCATGGTTAATAACCACAGTTATTTTAATGGTTATGGTATTGAAAATTGTACCCGTAATGGTTATGGTTATGGTTATGGTATGTGGTTTAAAAATATGGTATGATTATGGTATTTGTCATATCCGTATCATACTCTAACCATTGACAGACCTAAGGAAATACTATGAAATGATATATCCTTCTTGAGCTACCCCACTTCTAAATTATTATATTTTATAAATAGTATTATTATATTATTAAATATTTGAATAGGTACCGTAACGGAATGTTCCATAGTCAAACACCTATTTAACATATACTAGACCCCGACACACGCTACGCGCGTGTACGTTGTCGTCGTTGGTCGTGTGTGATGTCTTACGAGAACATGATCAACCCGACTACTAGGATAATACAAGAATTTATCACTTCATAAAAATATTATTAATGTAAAACTAAATTTAATTTGCATAAGATAATGAAATAACAAATTTAAAAAATCTTAAATAATTTTGCACAAGATTCTTTTTTATAGTGTTATATGTTCCCGGTCGCTCGAGCAATTTTTTAAAAATATTTAAGATTTTTTAAATTTGTTATTTCATTATCTTATGCAAATTAAATTTAGTTTTACATTAATAATATTTTTATGAAGTGATCAATTATTGTATTATCCTAGGAGTCGGGTTGATCATGTTCTCGTAAGACTTCACGCACGGCCAACGACGACAACGTGCACGCGCGTAGCGTGTGCCGGGTTCTAGTATAACCATTAGGGAAATACACTTAAGTGGATTACAAAAATTTCAGTATAGTTTAGTAGTTAATTAGATATATCTATTATACGCAACACATATCTACATATTATGAAGGTACTTCGTTGAGGTTATTCCAATTTTACTCTAAACACTTGATTAAAAATATTATTTGAATTGTAAAACTAAACTTAAATTATCTAATATAATTAAATAAAATTAATTTTGTTTTAAATATTTTTAAAAAATTATTCGAGCAACCGGGAGCCTCTTTAGTAGTGGTTCTTGGTCCCGGTTGCTCGTGCAATTTTTTTAAAATATTTGCTACTAAGAATATGATCAAACAAATATATGTCGATATTTGATAAAGTTGACATTGCGCATTGTTTATAGTCATACTATCGCGTAATGCCCGACCTCGAACTAATTTCTATGAGTATTCATACAGGCTATTACAACGACTATTACAAATCTATCAACTATCGTTTAATGCTCAATCTCGAACATTCTATGAGTAATTTTCACTCATGTATCATGTCATACTATCTTATCTCATACCAACTATCGCTAAGGCTCGACCTCGAACTTTCTATGAGTATTCATACCAACCTCGAACTTTCTATGAGTTCACTCAGACATTTAAAGAAATGTTGGATGTAGGGAGTATTACCATGTCACTGACATTTAATAATACATTTGATATTTTCAGAGTTAAGTTTAATTATATTTTAATTTCAGATATTTTTATCAAATGTTTAATTCTCATATCAACACCTCAAGCATGATAAATATTTATTATATTTGTTTCTAATAATATGATCAAAAAAAATATATGTCAATATTTGGACAAAATACGTATTTTACTTTCGGCATCCAACCAACCTTTCTTTGAGTATTTTACTCCCGACATCCGATCGAGCTTTCTTTGAGTATTTTACTCCCAACATCCGACATTTCTTTGAGTTCTATACTCCCGACATCCGATCTTTTTTTGAGTATTATACTCCCGACATCTGACATTTCTTTGAGTTCTATACTCCCGACATCCGATCTTTCTTTGAGTATTATACTCCCGACATCCGACATTTCTTTGAATATTATACTCCCGACATCCGACATTTCTTTGAGTATTATACTCCCGACATCCAAATTTTTTCGACATTCGACCTTTGTTTGAGTATTATACTCCCGACATCCAACCTTTCTTTGGTTATTATACTGTTGATATCCCCGGGATTTGAACCTGGGCGATGTCAGTAGGGCTGGGCAAAAATAACCAGTTCGGCCGAACAGTACTGAACCGTACCTGAATCGTACCGGTTCACAAAACAAACGGTTTTTTCAAAAAATATGGAGCAGTTCAGAATAGGTTCAGAAAACCGGTTCAAACTCGGTTAACCGAACCTGTTTTTGTACCGGTTTTAATCTTAAAATACTATTAAATACTAAATCAGACCAGAGCACTTCAGACCAGACAAAACCGATTTTTCTGATTCAGATGACCAAACCTACGTTTTGTTAATTACATGAAGTTGCAGAGTTTAACATGCAGGAATGGAATGAAGAAACACTACAAAATATGAAATCACTGTATCAAAACATAGAAATTTACGAACTTGATCAATAAAGATTGTAGAGAGCATTCATCAGCTTTATTATGCAACTCCAAATTCACTTCAAGTCCAAGGAGAAGTGCAAGAAGAAGAGATCAGTGTGCAACATCTTCTTCCTCGCAGAATTTGATGTACTCTTTCGAACCCAACAAGAAGCTTAGTTCACTGGGGTCGGATGGCTTTATCTTGATCATCCATCCATCTTCATATGGGCTTGAATTGATCTGCAAAAAAAAATGAAATTAACAGATTTATGGAGGTTGAAAATCAGTTCCAAATTGGCAGGGCGAAACAGTCCAACACTCCAACTCCAACAGAATACATCAATACATACAACATCCAACTCCAACAGAATACATCAATACATCAAGACTTGTTCATTGTCAAACTGCAATTTTCAGAAAGCAATTACTGCCTCAGAAAGCATTTTTCAGTTAAGAGCTAAAAGAATTTCTCTAGCATTACCCTAGATTCTGCAGAAACTAACCTAAACCCTAACTGATATCAACAGATAATCCAAAAATAACAACCTTTATAGAAATAATAATAAAACTGAAATCAAGCAAAAGAATTGACAAAATGAATTTGAAATCCAAACAACATCGCAGCCTTGTTTGACTAATTCCTTTAACTAGAGCCACCAAAGTGCGGACGTTCGATTGAATCGAAAACCAGAAATAGGAGAATCACCTGGCGTGGATGATCTTAACGCTTGTTTTCATGGCAGGGCGAGACCAATTGTAAGCGATCGAACCCGCGATACCGCTCAGCCACAGACAACCTATGGAATTTAATTGGATTTCAAGCAAACAACATGGCAAATTAGAAACAGCTTGAGAGATGAACAACCAATAAAGACAGCAGAAACTGAGAACAATTACCGACGGTTCGGAATTTGTGTTCCACGATCCATTCGCGAGCAGATTCCATTGTTGTCTTAGACTCTGCCATTGATATCGAAGCAGGAGATACACAGTTTGCGCGAAGGGGAAATCTGTGGTTGTATAATAACCATCGTTGTCGAGAAGATGCGAGGAGCCCAATCGGCGAGAGAGGAAAACATAATTAGGGTTTGAGGCTGCTGAGTGTTGAGAAGTCTGTCGAGAGTCAAGACTTGAGTTACAAAGTTTGGTCAAAACATAATTAGGATTTTTTATTATTTATTTTTTTTGGGTATAAACAGGTTCGGCCGAACCGGTTCAGAACAGGTATGGTAAATCAGTCAAAATCTGGAGCGGCCAAAATCTGGAGCGGTAAACCGTACCGGTTTTAAAATGTGGTAAATGTTCGGTTATGAACCGGTTCGGCCCAGAACCGGTTCATGCCCAGCTCTAGCTGTCAGTATCTATAATTTAAGACGCACACCTTAACCAACTGTCTCATAAGTTCGAACATGTCAGTGAATACATTTAATATACTCTTAAGATCTCTTGACAAACTCACTACCATATCTATGAAACGTCGATTATAAAAAATCTACTGTCACAGCATCAAGAAATTAGCAGAAAAATTTACCCCAAATATAAAATTATATATATTTGATTAACTTTTTCCTTATTTTTTTATTTTGATATTTTCAGAGTTATTTTACTTTAATATTTCCCGAGTTCATAAAGTAGGGTTGAGATTTAGGCAAATTCATATGTTAATTTTACATATATTTGAAATGTAGAGTTAAGTAAATAAATACTCATAGAATCTAAATTTGACCAATCCCAAAAATATTTTGTAAATATAATAAATAATAAACACTGAAAATTAATATTGATTTTTATATTTCAGTAATTCGTAAAATATTATTTCAATACATCACCGAAGTTATTTTAATTTTGTAGTAAAATATTTTTGTTACTTTTTTCTCGACATGTAATACCTAAATTTTGGATAATATTAGTTTGGAGTAATAACATATTAACAACTTTGTGCAGCTAGAATCATTTATGCATTAATATTAATAATATTTAAAAAAGTACAATTTTTTAAACATTTAAATAATATCATTATTTGAAAATACTATATAATTTATAATTATCAATATAAAAAATATATACATTAATCAAATATCTCATTTCAAATTTGATTTTCTTTTTGTATTTATTGTTTCACGCAATAGATTATGTATATTCAACATATAAATATAGTAAATTTTGATCGATTATAATTCTATTTTAATTTATAGATGAAATGTATTTTTATAACGACAATGCTCACAATTCAAAAAAAAATTAACTTCTTGCAAAGAAGAGAGAATGTTTTGAAGAGAAAAATATATATATAATTAATTGTAGAAACATTAAAAAGGTCACAATTACCAAAAGAAAAATATGTTGACTCGAGAGCATAATATACAATTATCATTATTATTTAAAATTGTAAAGTTATATAAAATAACAAATATAGTAATTAAATAAAATAATTTTTAAAAAATTGGATAAATAATAAATGGTTTTTCTTCTTCTACTCGAATTTAAATTTCACACTTGATTATATTGTACATTTTAAATTTCAAATAATAGATAATGCATATTTGAAATATTAATTCAATCTAAATTTTCTCAGTTGTAGATGACATTATAACTTTTATAAGTGATTTAAGTCTTTAGATTCACTGCTTTCTTAATGTGCAATAAAGTGAAAATATAATTTAATTTGTTAGCGATATAAAAAAAAATGGTGCATGAGATAAAAGAAAGAGATAGTGATAAGGGTGTAGCTGGTTAATACGTATGTCTACAATTATAAGGTCATAGGTTCAAGTCTCTGTAGAAATATTTTTTTATAACATTTTTTAGAAGACATTTAAATGACCAAAATAGTCATCATAAATGTAAACTAATTAGATTATTAAAGGGTATTTGTGTCAATTTACAGGCGGCGGTTACAAAAACTACTTCTGCCTTAATAATATAGATGAGCGACAAATAACATAAACAAGTCTCTGTAGAAATATTTTTTTATAACATTTTTTAGAAGACATTTAAATGACCAAAATAGTCATCATAAATGTAAACTAATTAGATTATTAAAGGGTATTTGTGTCAATTTACAGGCGGCGGTTACTATTGTGTTTGAGAATTGAGAGTAATGTATGTTTGAAATTGAAACTATGTAGTTTGTGTGTGTGAGACTATGTAATTTGAGGTAATTATGTTTGTATTTGAGACTATGTATGTATTTTAAGTTTTTAGTGTTTTTTCCCCTTGTGAACAGTGAACCGCATACTGAACCGGGTTAGACTGAAAGAACCGTGAACCGACCCCCTTGCCGGTTCGATGGCCGGTCCGGTTCTGATAACTATGATTAGAACATATATGAATAGAACTCTTCGATTAACTGTACTTATGCTTTGACAAAATAATCTCTACATGAGCAAGTCGGCACAATACTTTTTTTTTTCATTTAGTATCTTCAAAAATGTAAAACTTCCTTTTTTTTTAAGGGTTATTGGTCAAAGTGCCCCCTAAAGTTTGGACGAAATTTAAGAATCCCCTTAAAGTTTAAAATTTGAAATATTAGTCCTAATGTTTGGACGATTTCAAAAATTGTCCCTTTCCGTCCTAAGTCCGTTTATTTGAAACGGAAAACGGTCATGTACCTAGCACGTGACTTCACATAAATATTAAAGACAAAATTGCCCTTATTACAGATCAGATAGAGATGAAGAAATTGAGTTATCGATAGCAGCCAAGGAGGTTCCAACACCAGCAGCATGGAGATGGAGGACCTTAATGTTGTATAAAATATGTGTAGCAGCCCACGTTGCACAGTTCATCCACCCACATAGTGCATGCTTATACACAAGCACTTATTGAAGAGAAATTCAAGTTTGTTTTCTCTTCTTCTATGGCCAATCAACAACAGAAATTGGTCCACAAGTTAAGCAATCATTCGTCCACACACTCAGCCATTCAATGCCTTCATTTATGCTCTTTGATGGATAGAGCATTATATAGTGCATTCTCGTTTTTGGTCCCTAGAGACCACTCTTCTTCAATTCAGCTCAGAAGACACCATCTACTGTGAAGAGTAAGGGTTTAGAAGCTCCAAACGAATCACAAACTCGGTTTAGCAATGGCTGGAGGTAAATTCACGAATTCGATTCAAGCTTCCGCTATTTGATTTAAATGTGTTTATTCATTTTCTTAACATGTTTAATTCGATCCTAAGATTCATTAGTCTAACATTTGGTATCAGAGCCACGTTAATTTTGCCTCTGCCTTGCACTTTTGATCATGCTCTGTTTTTTCTTGTTCATGCTCTGTTTTTTCTGAAAGTTATGTTCTGTTCGTTTTTCTGGAGAAGATGAACAGTACGCGTGAACAGTAAAAACAGATTAGTGAACCGGTTATGAATAGTGAACCGGTTATGAATAGCACTGATTATAAATAGTACTGATTATGAATAGTACTGATTATGAATAGTACCGATTATGAATAGTGATTTTATATATACTTTTGGTAAATTAATTCTACATGGTTATAAATTTAATTATAAGTATTTTTTGTACTTTTATTTGCTTTTATAATTCATCATTATTTTAAATTATACATGCAAATTTAAGATAATATATATATATATATATATATATATATATATTAAATTTGGAATTAAATTTATAAAATATTGCTTATATGTTTATGCAATAATTAAGCCAAATTATTAAATTAATGTTTATGTGATTCATATAGTTTAAATTAATTAGGAAGTAGCCACAGCATTCTTAATTAATTGAAACTATATATTAAAGTTTATTCAGAATCACATTTATAAATAAACATTAATTGTGATTAATCATACGTAATATAATAAAATTTTATCCCACAGGAATTTTTATTATATTTGTATAATTAATTAGAATAAAATATCAAATTATATTTTCTAATTTACCCACAGGAATTAGGAAAAGGAACATAATTTGATAGTTTTATTATAAAGTTAACATGAATCTAATTGAATTAGAACTTTAGCCCACAGGCAAGTTTTATGTCACTAGATTCATAATTTAACATAATTCTACATTGGTAGGATATGTCATATTTTTATAGCTTCAAATTTAGTAACATGAGCATGAATATTTAATTTTATTGCAGCAATTCAACCTGTTAATTACACTGATATGAGATGTGATGTTCCCGAACTCAAAGGGGACAACTATAAAGTATGGAAGGAAAGAATTCTCCTTCATTTGGGTTGGATGGACATAGATTATGCTATTAGGAAGGAGGAGCCCCCTGCAGTAACTGAAACCAGCTCTCCTGATGCAGTTGTTCTTTATGATAAGTGGGAGCGATCTAATCGTCTCTCCGTTATGTTCATAAAGACAAAAATATCTGTTGGTATCAGGGGTTCCGTCGATCAGTATCACAAAGTCCGAGACTTACTAAAGGCTATTGATGAGCAATTCGCCACTTCAGATAAAGCAATGGCGAGCACTCTCATCATACAGTTTTCGTCCCTGAAGCTCACCAGCATTAAGGGTGTGCGTGATTATATCATGCGCATGAGGGATATAACGGCCCAATTGAAAACATTGGAGGTTGAGATGTCAGAATCCTTCTTAGTTCACTACATCCTTTGTACCTTACCTCAACAATATGGCCCATTTAAGATATCCTATAACACACATAAGGATAAATGGTCGATCAATGAGTTGTTGACCATGTGTGTTCAGGAAGAGGGTAGACTGATTATGGAGGAAAAGGAAAGGGAAAAAGAAAATGTGAATTTAACGACCCCTGGGAAGAACAAGAAGAAGGAACAAGGGAAAGGGGAAAATTCCTATTCAGAAGGACATTAAGAAGGAGATTGTGTGTTTCTTCTGCAAAAGAAGGGGCACGTTAAGAAACAATGCTCTAAGTTCATGAATTGGCTTGATAAGAAAGGTACTCAACTTTCTTTTGTTTGTTATGAATCCAATATGACTGATGTTAATCATAATACATGGTGGATTGATTCTGGTTCTACAATCCATGTTACCAATTCATTGCAGGATTTAAGAGACCTGCAGAAACTGATGGGAAGTGAGCGAAGTGTCTATTCAGGAAATAAGATGCCCTCACATGTAGAGGCCATTGGGACGTGCTTATTGGTTTTAAGTAGTGGTTTCATTTTAAATTTGAAGAAGACATTTTATATTCCTAGTTTTTCTAGGAATTTAATTTCAGTTTCCAGACTTGTATCAGATGGTTACTCCTTTAACTTTTCAGACTCTGGATTTAATTTATTTTATAAGTCTGATGTTATTGGATGTGGTATTTTGTCTGATGGTCTTTTTCTTCTTAATCTGCAAAATAATGATAACCATACTTCTATGCATGTTCACGAAAATGTTGGTACTAAACGATGTGTTATGAATGAAGAGTCTTCTATACTGTGGCATCGGAGATTAGGACATATCTCCATTGAAAGAATTAAAAGGTTAGTGAATGATGGGGTACTTGGTGCTCTGGATTTGACTGATTTTGAGACTTGTATAAGCTGCATTAAGGGTAAGCAGACTAACAAATCTAAGAAAGGTGCCAAAAGGAGCTCTGAGTTATTGGAAATCATACATACAGATATTTGTAGTCCAGACATGGATGCATACCGAAATAAGTACTTTATCTCCTTCATAGATGATTATTCACGATACATGTATCTCTACTTGCTTAACAATAAGAATGAAGCACTAGATGCTTTTAAGGTATTTAAAGCTGAAGTAGAGAAACAATGTGGTAAACAAATTAAGATCGTGAGATCCGATAGAGGTGGAGAGTACTATGGTAGATACACTGAAAGTGGACAAGCGAATGGTCCATTTGCGAAGTTTCTTCAAGAGAACGGGATTGTTGCCCAATACAGCTTGCCTGGCTCTCCGGATCAAAATGGAGTAGCTGAAAGGAGAAACCGAACATTATTGGACATGGTGCGAAGCATGCTTGCTAGCACCAAACTTCCTAAATCCTTGTGGAATGAGGCTCTTAAAACGGCCGTGTACATATTAAACCGAGTTCCAACCAAGGTTGTCCCAAAGACACCTTTTGAGTTATTCAAAGGTTGGAAACCAAGTTTGCGACATGTACGCGTTTGGGGCTGTCTGTCTGAAGTAAGAGTCTACAATCCACAAGAAAAGAAGTTGGACTCGAGGACCATAAGTGGGTATTTCGTTGGATATGCTGAAAAGTCTAAGGGATATAGATTTTATTGTCCATATCATAGCACTAGGTTTGTGGAATCAAGAAATGCAAAATTTCTTGAGAATGACTTTATAAGTGGGAGCGATCAATCCCAGGGCGTAGGTCCTGAGAAAGATCATTTAGATGCTCAGTATGCCACTTCAAGTAATGGACTGATCATTGTTGTTAACAACGCGCCTCAAGTTCAAATGTGTGTTGAAGAACCAGTCATGGAAGTACCACAAACTGTTGATCCTGATCTACTAGATATTGAAGTTCAACAAATGCCTGAAACTGTTGAAGAACCTGCTGATCAACATGATCCTACAACTCAGGAGATTGTTAATTCAGCATTAAGAAGATCTACTAGAGTAAGAAAATCAGCGATTCCTAGTGACTATATTGTGTATCTACAAGAATGTGACTACAATGTTGGAGCCGAAAATGATCCTGAGACGTTTTCACAGGCCATGAGTTCTGAGGTTTCGAACTTATGGCACAATGCCATGAAAGAAGAGATGGATTCTATGGCATCTAACCGAGTTTGGGATCTCGTCAAGTTGTCTGATGGTGTAAAAGCCATTAGAAGTAAATGGGTCTTCAAAACAAAGAAAGACTCACAAGGCAACATTGAGAGATATAAGGCAAGACTCGTTGCCAAAGGATTCACTCAAAGGGAGGGAATTGACTACACGGAAACATTTTCTCCTGTATCTAAGAAAGATTCACTTCGTGTGATCATGGTATTGGTTGCCCACTTTGATTTAGATTTGCATCAAATGGATGTGAAAACGGCTTTCCTTAATGGTGATCTAGAGGAAGAGGTTTATATGAAACAACCTGAAGGATTCTCCTCTGTTAATGGTGAGCACTTGGTATGTAAGCTTAATAAATCTATATATGGATTAAAACAAGCTTCCCGACAATGGTATTTTAAATTCCATAATGTCATCACTTCATTTGGTTTTGAAGAGAACGTCATGGATCAATGTATATACCAGAAGGTCAGTGGGAGCAAGACTTGTTTTTTGGTACTATATGTGGATGATATTTTGCTTGCAACCAATGATAAGGGTTTGCTATATGAGGTGAAACAATTTCTCTCGAAGAACTTTGATATGAAGGATATGGGTGAAGCATCTTATGTCATTGGCATTAAGATCCATAGGGAAAGATCTCGAGGCATTTTGGGTTTGTCTCAAGAGACCTATATCAACAAAGTTTTAGAGAGATTTCGGATGAAAGATTGTTCACCAAGTATAGCACCCATTGTTAAGGGTGATAAATTTAGTCTAATCCAATGTCCTAAAAATGAGCTTGAGAGGGAACAAATGAAAAACATTCCATATGCTTCAGCTGTTGGAAGCCTGATGTATGCTCAGGTCTGTACTAGACCTGACATTGCATTTGTTGTTGGAGTGCTTGGGAGATATCAGAGTAACCCAGGAATTGACCACTGGAGAGCTGCAAAGAAGGTGATGAGATACCTTCAAGGAACAAAAGATTACATGCTCATGTATAGACGAACCGATAATTTAGAGGTAATTGGCTACTCCGATGCGGATTTCGCTGGCTGTGTTGATTCACGTAAATCAACATCAGGTTACATTTTCATGCTTGCTGGTGGAGCCGTGTCTTGGAGGAGTGCAAAGCAAACCTTGACTGCTACTTCCACCATGGAGGCCGAGTTCGTATCATGTTTTGAGGCTACATCACATGGTGTATGGTTAAAGAGTTTCATTTCTGGGCTTAGAGTAGTTGACTCTATTTCTAGGCCATTAAGATTGTATTGTGACAACTCAGCTGCTGTGTTTATGGCTAAGAACAATAAAAACGGTAGTCGAAGTAAACACATCGACATTAAATACTTGGCCATCAGAGAACGTGTTAAGGAAAAGAAAGTGGTCATTGAGCACGTTAGCACTGAGTTGATGATTGCTGATCATTTGACTAAAGGCATGCCACCAAAGAAATTCAAGGATCATGTAGAAAGAATGGGACTTGGTTCCATGATGTAAGTATTCATTTTTATATTTTGATACTCTTATTCAGTTGATGTTATCTCATTTGGTTTTGTGCACAAATATGTTTGTTAATTTGAGAAAACATTACTAAAGTTTGGACCTTGAATGAACATAGGGTTTATTCATTAAGTTTTATGGGCTATCGTTGAGAAACTTGATATATATTGTAATACATGGAAGATAATACTCAATATAAGAGGACATATCGCCATGATTCATATATTTCATTTTTCTCATTAAGGTGAATGATGGAATATATATATGTGGACCAAGTGGGAGAATGTTGTATAAAATATGTGTAGCAGCCCACGTTGCACAGTTCATCCACCCACATAGTGCATGCTTATACACAAGCACTTATTGAAGAGAAATTCAAGTTTGTTTTCTCTTCTTCTATGGCCAATCAACAACAGAAATTGGTCCACAAGTTAAGCAATCATTCGTCCACACACTCAGACATTCAATGCCTTCATTTATGCTCTTTGATGGATAGAGCATTATATAGTGCATTCTCGTTTTTGGTCCCTAGAGACCACTCTTCTTCAATTCAGCTCAGAAGACACCATCTACTATGAAGAGTAAGGGTTTAGAAGCTCCAAACGAATCACAAACTCGGTTTAGCAATGGCTGGAGGTAAATTCACGAATTCGATTCAAGCTTCCGCTATTTGATTTAAATGTGTTTATTCATTTTCTTAACATGTTTAATTCGATCCTAAGATTCATTAGTCTAACACTTAAAACCCAGCTTCTAATACTCAAACATTGAGGAAACAATGAGCAATCATTCAACTGTTGGAAGAACAATTTCTCGGATTCAACTGTTGGAAGAACATCATTCGCGGTGTCTCCAATGACAGGACACAACGTTTGAGTTTGTTGTTTCTTCCCAAACCCAGGTAGTTTGTTCTTCCTTTTCCTTGCATTTACACCACTGTGATACTCCCCCATACTTAACACACTCACCGAGCAATCCCCAAATCTAGAAATCACAAAACTTCAATAATCTTTGTAAAATCCAGCAGCTTTCCCTTCCTTAGGCCGATACCGCCACGCCATGTCACAGGAACTGTCGTTTGATCCTCGCACCGGCTTTCCAAACCGATAGAAGTGGATGTCTTTGAAGAATTCAATGGCAGCCTGCATCATCGAGTGGAAAACCTCGGGGTCTCTGCAATCAATCGGTTCGTTCATTTTTGCCTCGCAATCGTTTTCACGAGATTCCTCCTTTGATTCTACATCGGTGAGGTTGAGGAAGGCCTGAAACACGGTTTGGTTTGGGTCCATGAAATCTTCGCCTGTTTTCACGACCGTGGTGTCGGAATTGAAGGTGGCATTGGAGACAGAGGTGAGGAAAGTTGTGATTTTGGTCATGTGGTGGAAGTGAGGGTCTTCTGGTTCGAAAATCCTTCCCTTCCATTTCAAACTAGAAGCTCCAGCAAATCAAACTTCGTATAGTTACAAATTCCGCTAAATATTTCCAATTGCAGTACCAAATCACTGCCACAGCATTCATGAAACTATCAATTTTGACTATCTACTGGAGAATGTAAACGGAAGGCGAGAGAAAGAGAGTCATACCATGTTGAAAGCCCACTTTTCATCGTCCTGAACCTGAGCGTCCAGATTTCTCTTCCGCAAGGGAACCTCGATCCACCCTCGATTCCATTGATGCAGACCATGTGCCCGAATCCATTGCCATGGATGAGACCGTGAAGAAGATGGTCGGAGCGGTCAAGAGATCGGTGATCAAGCGCTTTGTTCCAAGCAGTATCAATTGGGATTATCCGTGGGATTGATTGGGCAGCCAGGTTCTCCAAATCTGTGGAAGCCGAACAGATTCGACCTGCACTTCTTCTTCCTGCGGTTGAGGGTCTCTGGCCAAATGAGATTCTGGAATAAGCAAAAGATGATTGCTTGAGGAAATCTCAGTTCTGATTCAAATGAGAGTTCATAATCCAGATGCTATATATTGATCCACAGAAATTATGTATTAAATCAGCATATTGATCCACATAAATTATCGTCCAAAATCTCTGTATCCATCATCCCCTCCATCATCATTTTCATCATCGTTGCGATGGAACAGACCAGAGATGTCTCCAATGGCATTTTAGTCTTTAAAATTGAAATGAAGTAACGTGCTAGGCACATGTCCGTTTACCGTTTCAAATAAACGGTCTTAGGACGGAAAGGGGGAATTTTTGATTTCGTCCAAACATTAGGACTAAAATTTCAAATTTTAAACTTTAAGGAGGATTCTTAAATTTCGACCAAACTTTAGGGGACACTGTGACCAATAACCCTTTTTTTAAATTTATGGGTCTCACTGTACAAAGTACAATTCTTTCAAAATTGCATTGACAAACCTATCATTCAATGTTAATCTCATGGTTGCCATCTGAGTTTAAGTAGAATACAAGAAATAAAAAATTGCTTGATACAGTCCTTGCATAAATAACCCTAGATAATTAAGTTCTAAGAAACGCCGGAAAAAATCACTAATATCAACAGTTTTAAATACACTCTTTCTCCTATACGGGCCTTGGACGTCGGCCGCTAGACCGAGGTCTACAACCCGATGGGTTAACATCGGGGGAAAGAGAGACGAGGTCAAAAAGAAGGCCCATGACTGGATGAGGGAGCCGGAATTCATAAACCAACAATGGCAGTTTGCAAAGGAAGCTTATGGAACAGACCAAAGTCAGGCAGCGAGTACCCCATCAACTGAGAAGTGGCCTACCTCGGGTTCTTTGGGGAAATCTGGCACACTGCAGGAGGCTGACCTATCGATGGGATCGGGAAGCCTTCACGAGAACGAGTTGGATCCATCTTTGATGCAAACTGAGGGAGGACAACAGGAGGGTGAAATGGGAACATCATCTGCAACCGTGCCCACCACTTCTGCTAGTCTACCCATCACAATTGAATTCGATCTAAACGCTTCGCCTATAGTTGTGGATGATGGTTAGGGGGAGGTGCCTGAATTGGTTGACTTGTCTCTAAACCTAAAATTTCCAGCAGCGGTTGTGGAGGATGTATTACCTACACGATCGTCTGCGTCTTCAGGGAATGTGGACCTGAGCGACAACCAGACTCGTCAACAACCTCTATCAGCTGGGGAAGGGGTTCATGCTGTGGATCAGAGCCACAACTCCTTTCCTGCGGCTACCATGACCCACGACACTGTTTGTTCACCCGTAGACAATAAGACCGAGCCACTCAAAGGGAAAGACATCAAAGGAGGATGGACCTGATAAGAGGAGAAAAGTCACGGTTCAAAGGGTCTCAGGCGCTAGGAGAGGGGTTGCAGTTCAGATGGGCGAGGGTCGCGCGCCTCGTCCAAACAATGCCGGGAGGGGTGAACATACCTCAGGTGCGTCGTCAACAATATCCAAGCCGGGTTCCGATGGCTGTCCCAAAACAGCCACGGGGACAAGATGATCTACCTCAGTTGGAACTGTAAGGGGTTAGGGTCTCCCCTGACGGTTCGCCACCTAAAAGACCTGGTTCGGGGATCTCGGCCTGCGGTAATCTTCTTAATGGAGACCAAGCAGAATGAATCCCATTGCGAGAGGATTAGAATGCAAGTTGGTATGAGTTCGGCTGTGTATGTACCACCGATTGGCACGAGCGGTGGGTTAGCTTTATGGTGGATGGATGAGGTTACAATCACCATTCACGAAAGGAACAAGAATTTGATAGACACAACAATCAAAGGTTCGGACCACATGGGGGATGTTCAGATCACGTGGGTCTACGGGGACCCTATCTATCAAAGAAGGAGCCACAATTAGAATGATCTTAGGAGACTGGGGATGCATAGGTCGACGCCGTGGGCATGCATTGGAGATTTTAACGACATCTCCCACCATCGGGAGAAAGTGGGAGGTGGTCGTAAAGAGCAGTATAAGATAGACATTTTCACTTAATGATGGAGGATCTTGGGATGGAAGACTTGAGGTTCAAAGGACAGATGTTCACGTGGACCAACAACCGCAGGGGGTCCGACGGGGTTCGGGAGAGACTTGATAGAACAATCATCAACCATGCGTGGGCAACGAGATTTCCTACGGCGCAATGTACTCATGAGATCATCATTGGCTCCGACAATGCACCCATATCTCTCCACCTCGCTTTCAACGACCGAAGGGGCCCTAAACCGTTCCGCTTTGAGGAGATGTGGTTCGAAAAGGTCGATTGTCAAAACGTTATCAGGCGAGCATGGGAGGTCGGAGGCGCAGCCTTGAACATATCGGATATCGGCACAAAACTCTCCAGGTGCAGCTCGGCCTTAACCACATGGAGCACTAAAGAATTCAAGCACAACTTGGGTGAGATTAGGAAGGTTAAGCAACAAATCTGAATGCTCCCATCAAGACAGACCACCACCGACATGGAAGGGGAGGAGAGAGCTCTCAAATCTCGGCTTCATGCACTTTGGAAGCTGGAGGAGATCTACTGGGCACAAAGGTCAAGGGTCAGATGGCTCACTGCGGGGGATAGGAACACCAAGTTCTTTCATCAGACTACGCTATCTCGAAGGAAGAGAAACAAAATTATCCGCCTGAGGGACAGTGACGGGGTTTGGATCAAGGGGGAACGCCATGTTGAAGAAGAACTACACGCTTTCTATGATAATTTGCTTACGTCGAGCCGATATGGACGGGAGGGGACGGAGTCCTTTGTACAAATTTTGGGTTGTGTGGGTGAACAGGTCACCACGGAGATGAATGACAGCTTAATTGGCATGCCAACGGGGGAGGAAATCCGTAGAGCCTGTTTTCAGATGGGGGGGTCGAAGGCACCGGGTCCGGACGGGTTCTCAGGCACGTTCTTTCAAAGGAGTTGGGACACTATCGGCCCAGACATGATCACTTCAGTGAAAGCATTCTTCGAGACAGGTATCATGCCCTCTTTTCTTAACTCCACTGATATCACCCTTATCCCTAAATCGCTTAACCCGTTATGTGCTTCCGACTATCGTCCTATTAGTCTTTGCAACTTTGGTTACAAAATTATTTCAAAGGTCCTGGAAAATAGACTTAAAACCTATTTGCCGGGACTTGTCACGCCGTACCAAAGTGCTTTCGTTTCAGGGAGACGAATACAGGATAGCATTATAGTCGCACATGAGATGTTCCACTTTCTTAAGACGAGGGGGAGACCACACGGCTCGAGGGGAAGAACAGAATGCGCACTAAAGATTGATATGCATAAGGCCTATGACCGGGTGGAGTGGGACTTCCTCCTCCAAGTCCTAAGGAAGGGCGACTTTCATGAAAAATGGGTGAAGTGGATCGAGGCATGCATCTCATCAGTGACTTACCGCATCATCATTAATGGGAAGAGATCAGGCATCATCACACCGTCTAGGGGCCTACATCAGGGAGACCCTTTATCACCGTACTTATTTATCCTTGTCGCTGATGTTTTGTCGAGATTACTGGACGATCAGGTACTTCAGGGAGCTATCAGGGGAATCCGGCCGAAGAGGGGGTGCCCGGAGATTCAACACCTCTTCTTCGCGGATGACTCGATCTTCTTCCTCAAAGGACCGATTCAGCATGCGGCAAACTTGAAGGCGCTCCTAGACAGATACTGTGAGGACTCGGAACAGAAAGTCAACTATTCGAAGTCGAGTTTGTTTTTCAACTCAGGGGCGGACGACACGTTTAAACAGGAGCTGACGACACTGTTTGGGGTAGAACATTCCTTGGACCCCGGACATTACTTAGGCCTGCCCACGGTGTGGGGTAGGTCGAGGAGGGGAGCGCTAAACTATCTAAGGGAGAGGGTTCGGGACAAGGTTCAGGGATGGCGCAACCGCTTCCTCAACCAAGCCGGGAAAGAGGTTCTGATTAAGTCGGTACTACATGCTATTCCCACATATGTTATGCACGTCTTTAAGTTGCCGATATCATGGTGCAAAGATGTGGATGGTATTATCTCCCGGTTCTGGTGGGGCTCGACGGAGGGGTCGAGGAAGATTCATTGGCGAAAATGGGCAACCATGACTGCGGCGAAGGACAAAGGGGGATACGGATTTCGTGAGATGCATACGTTTAACAGGGCCATTCTGGCTAACATGGCCTCGCGGATACTGTCTGAACCAGATGCACTATTGGTGCGCCTTCTTAAGGGTTTATACTTTCGTAATTCAACCTTTATGCAGGCACAACCAGGGAGTCGCCCATCTTGGGCATGGTCGAGTCTCATGGAGGGCAGGGCGGTTATCAAGGAGAGGGCCATATGGTCTCTTGGGAATGGTCAATCTATACGGCCTTTCCAAGACCCATGGGTCGCCTCCTTGCCAGGTCATAGGGTGAGGCCGAGACTTGATACTAGCCAGGATAGCTCATTAACAGTGGATTTGTGGATTAGACAGGGCACGAAATGGGATATTCAGAGGATCCACGAGGAGGTTCACCCGGACGACGTCCATGCGGTCATCAACGTCACTATTCCGATTGCACAACCACCGGACTCCCTTAGGTGGCCTCACACGAGAGATGGGGTCATTTCGGTCCGCTCGGCATACCATTGTCTTCATGAAGCTAGCCGCGGGAACGAGGTAAATCTTAATCGGTCACCAACCATTGATCTCCCACAGGTGTGGCCGGCTATTTGGAAATCAACCGCTTGGCCGAAAATCAAGTCCTTCATGTGGAAGCTCGCCTCCGACAGACTACCTACACGAGGGTCCCTCTCGGCCAGAAGTATGCAGGTCCAACCGTTGTGCCAAACATGTAACGTTGAGGAGTCGAGCGAACACGTCTTCTTCGGGTGCCCGTGGGCGAGGCAGATTTGGCGAAACTACATCTGCGGTTCGGCGATTGAATTGGGCAGGGATTCGATGGAGAGCTGGCTAGCATGGGCGGTCAAAGGGGCATCGCCGAGGTGTAGGGTATGGCCGAGGCTCATGCTCGTGTGTTGGGTAATATGGATGTCTAGATGCAGGTTCGTATTCGAGGGGAGAACACCATTCGTAGGCTCGATGATGATGGAAGTCCAACGCCTATGTCACGAGATGCTGCCGCCTATTCGGCTCGCCCAACCGTCGACTACACGGACATCACGGCGTGGACGAGACCTACGGGGGACACGATGAAACTTAATTGTGATGCATCGTGGTCGAGATCATCCAACCACGGGGGTATTGGCGTTATTGCGAGGGATAGCTCGGGAGCGGTTTGTGGTGGTTTGGACGAGGTGAGGATGGGTGGCTCGGCAGAGGAGCTTGAAGCCGAAGCGGTGCTCGGCGCGGTCAGGCTTGCTATCGAGAAGGGGTGGTCGAAGGTCATCATAGAATCAGATGCTTTGGGCGTGGTTAACCACCTTCTTTGTAAGGATTTCTCTTGGAGAATTGAACCAATTTTATCTAACGTTATCTCTCTATCGTCTTTCTTTAGGGAGGTCTCGTGGGTTCATATTCCACGGTCCGCAAACGATTGTGTGGACTGGATTGCCAAGAATGTGTATGCGGGGTTGTGTCCACCGGACTGGGGGTCTTCACCACCAACCCCGCTTTCTAGATGTATTATTGCGGATTGTATTTTACTTTCGAACCCGATCGTTATTTCGGTTTAAGATGAATGAAGTGTTTGTTGGCCCAAAAAAAAAAAATACACTCTTAACTATCAACTGGAAACAACCAAGCCCACCCACATGACCAGCTTCCCCTTCGAGATAGAGTGGTACGGGAGTCTGGGTTTGTAGTTGAGATTTGAGTGAGGAGAAAAATAAATTTGATGTATGACCGATGAGAGAAGAACGATTTAAATTAATGCCAGAACCAAGCTCAGCCGTCCACTGCCGACCTGTGCGGTTGAAAAGGATTCCTATAAGAAAGGCAAGTCAAGCCAAGCCAAGCCAAGGGCCCCTCAATACTAAATTCAACTATTACCGCCATTTTTTCTCCGTACTCCTTAAGAAAGTCCCTCCTTTCTCTTGTTACTCCTCCCTTCCGCCTTTGGTCGTCGCCGTCGTCGTGGGTGGTGGTGGGGTCTGCAAATCTCCAAAAGTAAAAAAACGTGCTCCCCTCTCTTTAGCTTTTCTTTCTGATATGGCATCTTCTAAAGAAATGGCACGCTCCATCTCATCGGCTGCTTCGTTGGCGTTCTTCTTGGTCGTCATCTTTCAAGTCCCTCTCTTCAGGTAAAGCCGTCCGTCCCTCTTTAGTGGCGTTTTTGTTTTCTCATTGAAAAATGTGACATTGTTCAACAAAAGTATGAATTTCAATAATTCCATCTTCAACGTGGCAAACCCTCATCTTGCTCCAAGATTTTGTGCAAGAAAGATTGAAAATGCTAATTCTTGTCAATGCAATTAGTGAGCAGGGAGGATTTCAGAGAAAAGGGATGGACATAATAGCTAATGTCATGACAGGCCGAAAAACTTATTGCAAACGAAATGCATAATCACCTCTATGTCTCTCTAAGTAGAAATTGGCAATTGTTGATGCCGTTTACTTTCCATTTCAATTGGATTATAATCGTTTAACGTATTAATTGTGGTTAGAATTAGGACCTTTCCTTCCTTTGCATGTGTGGTATCAAACATGTAAGCAAAAAGATGTTCCCTTTCATCTTTCTGGATAAAAGGTTCCCCTGTGGGACTCGAAATATGATATCTTTTGGGACTCTGGCAATGCCAATGATGCATTTCAAATTGAACAAATTTTTTAAGGTAAATTTTACCATCTTCTTTTGAAAGAATGAGTAAGAAGGGGAAGAACAAATTCAAGTTCATATTGTATGCTCAAATTCGTCAGTAAAATACCTTTGACATTTCTTTCAGGTATTTAATCATTTTACCCTTAGTTAAGATGCACCTAGCTATCCTATGAGAAATACGGTGAAACAGAACCAACTATCATGGAGACATTTCTGTAGATTGATTGCAATGTTTGTGTGGTTGCATGAAGTTGATGACCTCCAATTTTTAATAATGTTTTGCTGCTAAATGCTATGATTATGCTGGTTTTCTCTCTAAGGATTCGATGTGAAAGTGGAATATGTAAATCACCTCTGAAGATTACATCATCCCAGTGGCTTGCAAGTGAACTCTTCCCGGAGGCTATTTTGAAGGCCATTCTCTACCCAGGAACTGTTCTCAATTCCATTATAGAGCATCAAACTCTACCAACCTTCAATGACTTGCTAAAGTCCTTTGACATGGAGGAGGATCCTGCACCGATGGATTTCCAAGACATTGAGGTACCTTATTTCATGTCCTGCATGCATAAATGGTTGTACTGCAAAATAAATCATGTGTTTATGTGGGTAGCAGGTTCTCGTGGGAAGCTACTTGATGGTAGTGGGAGCTTTCATGAGTCTTGTAAAACCAGTCCGTATGAGCTTCTTCGGAACACTTATCACCACTTGGGGCCTTGGTAGGGAAGTCATCTTCTCCAGAAAGACCCCATATTCTTCTACTGCTAAACTTTACCCTACGATGGTAACTGCAATTGTGTTAGCTTTCTTATCGATCAGGAAGGATGTAAGAAAGATTGTTAGAACACTCAAAGATTGGCAATGGCCGATTCACTTGAAACAAAAATACTTGTGAGAATTCATTCTTTGTTTGTAGTCAATCAGGAACATATTGTTAGTTCAAACATCCTTATGTTTCAAAGCTTTAGTACAGGTTTCTTTTACTTTCTGGGCAGCCTATTATGTTCTTTCGTGATTCCTCATCAGTTGTTTCTGCAAATTAGATTGTCACTGATAATATGCTAAATGATCCCCTCAAAAGATGCTGCTGTTTATGAATTGGTGTTTGCAGATCGTACTTTAACACCTTCTAAAACATACATAAGTTTGATTTTACTGGTATATATGTATCTGTATATTTGTGTTCCATTTAACTTTATTATCTCTCTATATTAATTTGGCAAAAAACTCTATTATTCAGACACATAAGTTTTTGTATTGCTTTGTTATAAAAATGAAGTATTTTTATTGGTTGATTAATTTTTTTTGTAATCGATTAATTTGGCTAATAGCTCTATAATTAAGACACATAAATTTTTGTTTGGTTTGTTGTAAAAAAAAAGTTTTTTTTTATTGGTTGATTAAATTTTTTTATAACCGATGATGACCTTGACTTGTCACCCGTACCTCTAGAAGTTCTAAAATTCTTCTGAACCTTCTCATCGTTTCTCACGGCACGTTTCATATTTTATTTCATAATTACATTTATTGTCTTTATTATTTTATTTTTTTTTATCAATATATTACTATTTATTTTCATAAGAAAACTTTTAAATGTATTTATTCTATTTTAAAAAATCTATTATAATTAGAGATTTTTTGAATGAAGGTATATATTTTTGAATTTATTACAAAATACAATTAATATTACAATACTAAAAATCTACTATTCTATTTTATGAAAGAATGAATGTATGCTAAATTTTTCATATTAGCGTGTGAAATTATAAAAAATACATTGATGATACATTTTCTAAATACTATATACAATTTTCAAATGAATTTTTTAATGAGTTTCAAAATAACTGATAACTAGTATCAAAGTAGTTACAATTATAAAAATATGTACAGTCAATATAATGTTCATGATAAATATCCGAAAGAAAAATAACATAAAATCTAAGTTAATAAAGATGCATTAACATTATATCAGTAAACATTTATCTCATTTTTATCACCAACACATGTTATTATTCATTAACCTTATTCATATATATATATATATTATCAATCTCTTGAATTAAAATGATAAAAAACTGCATTTTCTAACACTTCTCGTTTTAATTAAAAAAATGCACTTTTCATGTCTTGATCGGTTACCAAAAAATTATTAATCAATTAATAAAATGCTTCTTTTTAACAAGAAAGCAAGACAAAAAATTAATATTCATGTATCTTAATTTTCATAACAACTCATAATTATTTATTATAAACAATTTAAACTTTATAATAGTAAAGTTTTATTTTATTTATTTTGATTTATATTCAATTAATAAATAATCTAATAATATTTCAACTATTTACTATTAAAAATAAAATAAATAATAATAATAATTTATAAATTAAACTTATTACTTACCGTTACCGTGCAAACGAGCAAGATAACTAGTATGTATTTAATTTTTGCAAGTTGGGTTTACTACAAGAAGTTAAGTGCTGCAGCAAGTTAAAGAAGATTTCTATTGCACATTCTTTTAAAGGGTATGTCAAAATGTGTTTCTTAAAGTGATTTTTTTCCAAATAAGGTAAATTATCCCACAATGAATGTGCCATTTTATTTATTTGTTGATTCAAAAGTTTCATAATACCTACAGTAACAATGATCGGCACAACGTACTGTAATCAACAACGAAAATCGTGAGGAGTTAAGGCTTTGTTAGTGATCAACCATGATCGTCGCAGGCTGACTCAGGTTTCTACAAAAGGAGATAAGTGGTGGTGTTTCTCTAAGTCACTTTTTGATGCAAAACGAATATTGTGTAAATCGAGATGATAGTAATTGTACTGAAAGATAAAAGAATTTGGAAGACCCGCTCAAAATCGAAGAAAAATACAAAGAGTCTCAAAGAAGATTCACAAAAGTAATTATGGTTTCACCAGAAAATTATGAAGTAAAAGATGGAAAAATCGGAGAGACACATGTGTCGAAAAAGCCCTAGGAAAGAGAAAAACAATAAGATAAATTATTTGAGGGCATTTGACCAGTACCCGACCGACACCTAACGTGACAATAATGGACACACGTAAGACCGAAGAAGGGAATCAATAATAAAATACATGCATGCAAGACAAGAATCAAGTAGTTCCTAAAAATATGGATGACATGCATGCCACAATGACAAACCCCCTCCATTACATAAGAGGAACCCAACTGCAAAACAAGGAAGCACTAACAACTCCAACCCTCGACTCCAAGGATTCAAGGCATAAACCAGTTGGTAAAAAAATATGAGGATGTAGCCCGGAATATGACTAAACTTAGCCCTTGCCTGAAATAGGCCCGACTCGAAGAGTGATCCATAACCAAACTTCATTTCTTGCAACACCTATCTTCTATAAGAAGCCCCTCTTGAGAAGGACGAACGTTGAATACAAAAATCCTCCCACCATGAAGGTCATCGCAAAGATCAAAGTGAAAGCAAACCAAAGTTAGTAGAAGAAAGTTCTCCTAATGAAATCAAAGGATTCCCCAATCATGACCACCTAAGGGGTGATAGAGAAAAAAAATATTGATTAAAAACATGTCTTACTCAAGTAGCATGGGACAAGCGAGGATGGGCAAATAAGACTTGCATTCTTACACACATCAAGAAGGGAAAAAAGGAAACACTTGAACAAACTCTTAATCAAAAAGGCGTTGCCTCAACCTCCTCGAAATCAAGATCGATTGAAATTTCCTTTGACCCAAGATTTGGGTGCAAATATTAGGCCTGATCACTGACTTTAGCTCAAAACAAGAGAAGACTTTAGCTCAAAACAAGAGAAGACTTGCAAACGATATTGGAGCCGACCAAGCTCAGGAACAACTAAACATGTGACAAGACAGAACTATCCTTAAACTCTAAGGCATACATCTGAGACTCGCCCCAATCCGGTAAAAGGCGAGGCTCATAAAGATTATTATCTCCATCCAACGAGACGAGTACCCATAGTTATCAGAACTAATTCGAATAGGTAAGGGGGATAGTTCCCCGTTCAAGCGGTTCGATCGGGTTCAACCAGTTCCAAACGTCTGGTTCACTATTTGAACGGTGACCTTTCGCTTCCTCTTCTTCTTTTCTGCAGCTCCACCTTCCAAAAATTCCAACCCTCCACCTTCCAACCCTTCACCCTCCAACCCTTCACCTTTCAACCTTTCACCTTCCAACTCACTTCCGGACGCCACCTCCCGTCGACCAACATCTCTAACTCTCGGTGCCCACCTCCCCCCGACTAGTAACTTCTGCCGCCAGTAACTCCCCTACCAGAATACTCCCCCTTCAAGCCCACCCACCCCAACCGCCTCTTTAAGCCCGCTCACCTCCTCCGCCTCCTTCCAGATCGCCTCCCCTCCAGTCGTCGCCCCTTTCCAGACCGCCTCCCCTGCTGCCCCTCCTCTTTATTGCCCCTCCTCCACCCATCCACCTCCCTTGTGCCATCTACATTTACTCCTACTCCATCCCCTCCCCCACCTCTCCCCGTCCCCTCTTCTAGCACGACCCCATCTCCAGAAGCTCCCCTCCGCCTACGATTCCACCACTTTCTCCACGAACCGGAAATCGCAAAAACCGAAAATTGCTGAAATTGGATCTTGGACTCCGGGAGTTTAGTCTAGAAGCCGAAGAAGATGAGTAATGAGTCCGAGATTTTATGTCAGTTGTTGCATGCCATTTTTGGTACCAAACAAGACTTTGATCCATTACACTAAGTTCAACTTTTTCATAATGTCTAACAGAGTTGATGGGTCTGTGGTCTTAGATAACATAACTGAAAAAATATCAAGAAAAGACAAAATGGAGGAGAAGAAGAAGAACGACTGAAATGAAGTGAAGAAGAATAACGACTTAAACCTAATTCAGTAATTCGGCTGGAATACTAGAGCAAACCGAAGAAGAATCATGAGTAAAAAACCGATCGGTTCTTAAAAAATTGTCCGGTTCTGCAAAAACCAACTAGTTCGCACCGATTGAACTAGATTTGCTATGCATTTCATTCATTAGAATGAACCAGACCATTCAGGCAGGCGATTAGCGGTTAAACCTGGTCGAACCGACAGTCTGGTCCAGTTCTAATAACTGTGTGAGTTCCGTATATTCGCCATTGACCAGGAAAAACAGTGTGCACGATTGATAAAGGTCGATTTGACTGCCCATGATAAAGTGAACACCCCATATTTCTTCTCGCCAAACAAAGACTAAGAACAAAATCTAAGTATCCAGGACCCTCCTCCACAATGATGATGCTCACCTAAATTAGATCCCAATACCAAATTTGGTAGGTACACCATAATATTGCATAACAAAAGTTAAAGATATCATTAAGCTAGCCACGATTCTCCGTAAGATGTCAGATACTAAATGTTAACATTAAGTTATATACAGGAAAATATCATCTCAGGTATAAATACATACAATACCTTCTTTACGGTAAGTCTAATTTTAAAATTACATGCATTCAAACCCTATACTCACTTAAGCAACATATAGGGATTCAGAGGAACAACCTTCACTGTCCCTTTTTACAGATCAAGGAATTCCCGATCTGATTATCTAACGAGTCTGCTTATGCAAATTTCGTATGATTCTCTATACTCCCGATGAGTGTTTCCTGCACGGATCAACCTCCTTCCAACATAAGTCATTGGATTAGGATACAAGTGTTCAGTTAATCGACAACTTCAGGTTGACCAAGTCAAGCTACAAGAGCCAATATTTCTTCTTCCAAGGGGGAGTTCCTTGGTCTCTACTTACTCCGTCAAGGTATGTTCTTATGGTTTTGATTAGCCCTCAGTACGAAACCGAAAGTTGATTAATATCATCTACAACAACTAGAAGTTCTGAACTTTCAAGGATTTTCACTCAATTATTGAGATCACTGAGTTGAGGCTTGAATTGATTGGGATTTAACCTCTTGCTTTCAGTGTGACTGATTGGGTAAGTTTTCTAAAGTATTCTCCTTTATTTACTGGTTGACCTCAAATATATGTAAGCTCTTTCATTCGCATGCCCGAGAAGGTTTGTCTGTTGAGGAAGTTTCCTTTTACCTTTCTATTCCCTTGGCTAGGCGAACGAAGATGAAGGGCATTATGATCAGACCCCGCCTAGGTAGGTTCCTAAGGATTACGATGCAGAGGCCATTGTAAGAGATTTTGAACTTACTAGACTCCAGTCCAAGCCTAGGCTAGTTGAAGTGTGGTTGATGTAAGCCTATGGTGCCTCCGAGATCGTTCAAAGTTCGAGCTTGACTCCTATTTGCAGTGGTCCAAGTTCGGGCCTTGGTCTCCAGCTAAATATTTTGATAGTGAGGTGAGGGACTATGACCCTTGGAGGACACCTTTAGGCAAGAGGAAAAATATCTTTGCTTGTAAAGGTATGGAAAAAGCTCGAACTTACCCTTCCTGGTCAGCCAGTGACTCCTTCTCAGGTGTTCCTTAGTCGTGGGCTCACCTATTCTTATATGGGAGGATTCTCTCATCGCAGTGGTCGAAGACACTGTATAGTTTCCACGAGTGGCGCTACCTGAGAGGTTGCCATTCGTCAGGTGGGAGGGAGATGGGTGACTGAGCCCTTGACTGAACACATTGAAGTATTTGACTAGAGACCTTCTTTTGGGTCGGGGAGAGTTTAACCCACCATCTCTACAAGTTATTTTGGACTTTCGTGGTTTAATAAGATGACATGTGGGGCAGTAGATTCCACGGGTCTTTCGATGCCTTACTCAACCCTTAGCGACACCTCACTCCCTTCCTCCTTGGGCTTCACTTGCAATGAGGACTTGTGCATGCAAATCTTGAAGGGTATATCCCTTTGGTGGTGGATGATATCGAGCACTATGTTCGAGCTCATTTGTGTCATTTGGAGAGAGTAAGTGTTTCAGGTGTCTTTCCTATATTTTTTTTTTGTTATTGTTGTTTCTGCGTCTCATTTGTTTCATTTTCTTTTGCAACTCGTTAGAGGTGTCATAGGTTTCCTTGTGAATGACCTTGCCTTGGCCCATCACTTGGCGCTAGTGGAGGCAGCTCGACCGCGGGATAGGGTGAAGGTCCTTGAAAAGACTCCTCAAGGCGAGGTAGACCAACTGGTCATGCTAGAGAAGGTCCCGAAGGATCAAGTGTGCACTTGTAGGGGAAAAATGTTAGGTCCAGGAGGAACTTGTGGTCAAGTATGTGGCGGTGCTTTCGTTTGATAACTAGATTCACTATGGGAATGAGCGAAATTAAAGGCTTAACGGTACGACTCAAACACTATTGAGCCGTGAATAATTTATTTATCTGATTATTCACGGCTCAAAAATAGTTGAGACGTTCTATAATTGTTTTTTCATTTTTCTTTTGTCTTTTCCACGGATCAATCTTGGATGAGTCGCCATTGTATTTGTTTCACGGCTTAAATGTTAGAGTCGCGAAATAAAATAAAATTATTTTTCACGTCTCCTTTTGTCTTCTTCAACTTTCCAAAGATTTCTCCCCTTACGTTTCTGGAGGTGAGAACCTCGATTGGAGCCTTATGTTTAACTTCCTTTACATTATCTTACCAAAGTTTTCTTCCCTTATATTATCTTCCCTTACGTTTTCCTTATCCCTCGTCATCCTATTTTTGAACTTCGACTAGAGTCTTCATCCTATTTTTCAACCTATACTTTTACCTCTTCATCACTCACTTCATCTTCACGAGGAATCTGACGCCGGAGGATGGGGAGCTCAAGTGGACGGTGGATGGAGTGGAGCTGGGATGGAGTAGAGTTGGGGCGACTGGGATGGAGCTGGAGTTCGGACGGTGGATGGAGCGGAGCTGGGGCAGAAGAACTTCCAATGGCTGGGGCTGAAGAAGACTCGGATGGGTTTGGGACTCCGGCAGGAGCTGGACTACCAGGTGTGTGTCAGACTATTGGAGGTGGCCCGATGGAGGTTGCCCAACCACTAGATGTGTCGGAGGTGGAGCAGAATAGGTCAGAGGAAAAGGGTCGGAGGTGGAGTCGAAAGAGGTCGGAGGTAGAGCACCGATGACCTGTCGTAGGTGGAGCACCAGAAAAGGGACGGAGGTTGCTCGACCAATGTATATATTTTTTTTAAAACAATATCCATATTATTGGCGACTCATTTATTTGAGTCGTAAAAAATAAGGAATAAAAAAAATAAAAATACTTTTCATGACTCATTTATTTGAGCCGTTAAGTTTCACGGCTCTACCAAGTTTGAGTCGCGATAATTCTCCTGACACTTCCTATAGTGGCTCAATTAATGAGTCGTTAAATATGATTTTTCCAACCGTTAATTCATACTTCTCCCACAGTGATTTTGTACTGAAATCTCGAGACAACTTGTATGATGGTAAATCCCACAAGTGTTAAAATAATTTGCAAGTTTACATAGTTATTCTACGAATTTCTTCACAATCGTTTGATTCAAATAAATTTAAGGGTTAATTACCTAAACCGTTACTTATGTTGGCAGATGTGACTGAACGGTCAAACTTGAGCCCACCCGTTAATTATATACGTTAATTATAGGTTCGTAACTTCTGTTAATTATCTCCGTTAAACTTGTGCATGTGTTGTTCACGTGGCCTTCTGCGAAGCTGAAGTTCCCAAACTACACCTCCTTATATATTTACATCTAGATTCAACCTTCGCAGCAGATGTGAAGGCGGGAAAGAAGAGCTTGGAAGAAGAACGAAGAACCCACGCAACTACAGAAGAAAGAACATCTTAGAGCAACCCGACGCAACTTAGACCATGAATACTTGGGACAAATATGCTCATTTTGAGGTAATTTCATAGTGGGTTATCCTTTTCGAACCTTAATTTTTGTTTGTTCTTGCAGAATCTTGTATATGAAACCAACAACTTCGTTTTCATTTTTATCAAATTTATTCACAGAATTCATCCACCCTCTAAAAACTTCTTCATTCTCTTTATTCGACTCATCTGGTTTCTTCACTATTATTGCAAGGAAATTGTTGTTCTCCATAATACTCAAATTTTCACTTTCAATTGATGCTTCAAAACTTAATTTAGCTATAACAATTCTGTGTTTCAAAACTTTCACTAATTTCTATTTTCTTCTCAAGTGTTCTCACTTCATTTTCGTCATCAGCATCCATAGAGACTCATTCCCTCTAATGAAATCTGTTAACAATTTGTGAACAACATAGTCAAGAACACACCTTGAGATATCAATTGCACAGAAATATGTTCTAATGCATCAATTTGTTAACAAATTTCAATTTCAATATCAATTGCACCGAAATCGACCATGAAATCAAGAAATCATACCCAGAGATAGCTGTAATCTTCATCAATGGACATAACCCAGTAATCTCCGATGACGGGGAACTTCACCTTGAGCTTGACCTCATCGCTGTTGGGATTGACATTGAACGCAAGGGGGTGGAAATGACACAAAGTGACATGAGGGTATAATTATCCTTCCATTTAAGTTTAATTCATTCAAATTAAGTCACGTGATATCCTCGTGACAGTCAGACGACAATATTGGACGGAAACTTCATGGAATAACCGTTCAGTCACATACGACAACTTAATTAACGGTTGAGTTACACAAAAAAGATGAGTAATCGTTTAATCACATAGAGAAAACATAAGTAACTGTTAGATGGTTTACCCTAAATTTAATTTCTTTTTAATTTTATTCTCCACTATGTGTTTAAAGAAATAAAAGAATCATAAAATTCAGACTTTTGACGAAGTGGATAAAACCAAAACCCATAAGAGTAATCATGAATAACGTTGACATACTAAAGAAAACGTTAGGGAGAAACAACCGGTCGGTCCCCATAAATCAAGACGCACCTTATCAAGAATAGATGAATATCATGGATTCAATCTATGGTAAGGTAACTTATAAGATTTATTAAGTTTAGAACTACAAGATAACATAGTTTTCGTCGTATTCACAAAGATAAGCTTATTATTCTTCAAATGCTGCAAAAACAAATTCATCGTCGTAATTGAGAGGTCATTGTCAATTAACTTCATCTACCGATTTATTCTGATTTGGAAAGAAAGCTAAATGACAAGTATCACATGTATGCATTTTCTGAAGTGTCCAACGGAATTGGTCTCACGGCATCTAACTCTTCGAGGATGGATCAATAGTCTCGATGCCCAAGTTCGTTCTCGATAGTCCACACCTGTATTGCACATATGGACAGATGTTCCTCTTCATCCGAAATTTATCATCGTTTGGGTATCCAACTCAGTATCTTTGGTCTACCTTGGCCATCATCAGAAAACGACATCAACTTCGAAACCAACAAGGTCCCGAAGGACGATGTGTCATGCCTTAACTACTGACAATACAACCTACTCGTTTACGAGCACATGGAAACCAACTGAATACAAAAGTCAACACCCTCCAAGAATGGGTCACGTTTCGAGGGATAGAAATCCCTAGGTCGTGACATACTTGTCCACCCATCTACTGCGACAACCTCAACACATCATTTATGTTATAAAGCTTTGTTCATTCTCCCAACAAAAAATTGTAGCGCTCCATCAATTATTCTGCCTTTGAGTTCATCGGAGTTGCCTTTTGCTATTTGATTTTGGCTTTACGTCTAAGTCCTTTCATTAGGAACGGATCCCTTGAAACCAAATACTACCCCTCTCAAAAGCTATTTGGTAACATTTTTTTGCTCTCCGACAACTTTCTCAACAGTAAAGGAACTCAGTTATCCCCCTTGGAACACTACTAATTCACTAATCGCAACATTGAATATATGCATTTGACTCCACTCTTTTTGGTGGAACCACTCCGCTGCATATCCTTGAACTTTAAGACTAAAAGGTCTCTCGTGTTCTTACAGGACTAAGCAACGACACCCGATACAACTCGTGGTAAAGTTCTACAACGTTCAATTGCATAGAGTCCGCAACAGTATTTATCTTAGTCCGCTCATGGATCAAGAACACTACTCTGATACCACTTGTCACAAACTTGACATTAAGAAGCGTCCAACAAAGTTAGAGCCCGCGACTTCAACCTATTTGTTGTTGGATCAATCGTCTCTATGCTGAAGGTCGTTCTCGATAATCCACACTCGCACTACGCCTACGAACAACATATGTTCTCCTCCATCCGGAACATATCGCCGTTAGTGTGTCCAACTTGGTATAGCACATCGGCCGGTTTTCGGTCTGCCTTGAAATTTATCAGGCAATCGACATCAACTCCCAAACTAGCAAGGTCTCTAAAGATGTGTCACGCCTTAACTGTTGACGTCACGACCTACTCTCTAATCCGCGCAGAAAAACCAGTTGAATTTGTTAGGGATTATAGTTTAGATAAGTGTTCATATTGTCCAAATGTTTAGGACAATTGCATACAAGTCCATATGTTTAGGACATTTGCTCTCATATCCCTAGCTTCACCTATATATAGATGTCTACCCCTAGTGTATTTCTCAAGTTCAAAGTAATCAAAGATGAAATTCTCTCTAAAGATTGCTTTGAGCTCTTCATTCTCACCTCACTATTTCTAAACTCCTAAAATGGTATCAGAGCTAGAGATTAGGGACCAAATTTCGTTTTCGGTTGCAAAATTCAGTCACAGATCTGATTTTCGTTTTTCGTTTTCATGTTGAGCTGGAATTCCATTTGCTGCAGAAGTCAACATCATCATTCAATCGTGTCACCTCCAGCAGATCCAGTTGCATTCAGTGATCTCCAGGTGTTGTCAATTCATCATTCCATTCGTGATCTCCAGCTGCTGCCAAGTGAACATTCCATTCGTGATCTCCAGTTGCTGAAGTCATCCATCGATCAATTGTCCAGCATCTGATCTCCAGCACCTGCTTCATCAATTGGTGCCACCTCCTGCTGCTGCATTCAAGGAATCTATGCCGCGATTCATCAACATTCGTTACCACCTCCTGCTTCAATTGCCAGCTCCTGCTATAATCTGCAGCACTTCAGCATCGTGTATTTCAGTTTGTCACCGATCCGATTCACTCCAGCATTGCGATGCGTCTGCAATTTAGCAATTCTTCAATCTCATACTAGAGAAGATCTGATCAGCATAGAAGATCAGATCAACATCGTTTCTTCAGATCGAAGTTACATCAGCTGTTACTCTGTTTCAATTTCAGCATCTTCTGTTTTGGTTCAGATCTGTTTTGGTTCCAGCATGCTGATTTCGATCCTCCTCCTGCTGGATCAACCTTCGCAAAGAGACAATTAGTATGATCAGACCTGTGATCATACTGCTGTAAGTCTCTTGATAGTCAATTATGTTTCCTGCTGCACATCATTGCTGCACATCTCTGTTTTGCTGCTGTAAGTCTCTGATGTTGCTGCTGAGATTTGAATGCTGATCGATATGGATGCTGCTTGATTTGGATGCTGCTTGATTTGAATGATGCTGCTATTTGATGCTGATATTCGCTCCTGATCTGATCTATATTGAAGAAGGACTGATTCCGTTGATTCATTGAAATTGCTAGACTGATTTTCTGGAAAGTTGAGGCTGATTTCTCTGGTTGGGCTGAATTTGTGTTGTTTGAGGCTGATCTGCTCATGCTATGGTCTCTTCTATTTTCATTTCTTCTACATGGATATCCTAGTGTAAGCTGCAGTGGTGCACTTTCCTTATTCGATGATTGCAACCTCGGTGATTTCATGTTGAGCTACGTGTGTTTACAAACACCGTTTTCAGCTTTTTACTGTGTTTTGCTGCGTGCCTTTCAAGCACGTTTACTGCATCACGAGTTTGCTTCATTCGATTCAGCATTTCTTTTGCTTGTTTCATGCTTGGCCAAGCTGAATCAGATTAGTATCTCCACTCAAGCAACCAGTAAATTCAGTACATCTGCAGTGCTTATAGAGTGTTTTCCTAGTGCTTATGCAGTGCACTTCTAGTGCAGCTCGGTTCTTAAGTAATAGAGCAGACCTGTGCTCATTAAAATCAGTTGGATAGCTTGATCTTTCACAAGTTGAGGATGGCATTGGTAGTTTAAGATTTGGCGACCACAATGACAAGATCAAGTTCATTTGGCGACCACATATGCATTTGGCGACCACATGTGCAGTTGGCGACCACAATATCAATAGATGAGATGTTGATGATCTTCAGATCCTATTTTTTTTGTTTAGAGTCTTGTTTTACATTAGAAAGTAGATCTTCATAGGGGAATGTTAGGGATTATAGTTTAGATAAGTGTTCATATTGTCCAAATGTTTAGGACAATTGCATACAAGTCCACATGTTTAGGACATTTGCTCTCATGTCCCTAGCTTCACCTATATATAGATGTCTACCCCTAGTGTATTTCTCAAGTTCAAAGTAATCAAAGATGAAATTCTCTCTAAAGATTGCTTTGAGCTCTTCATTCTCACCTCATTATTTCTAAACTCCTAAAAGAATTCAATAGTTGACAGTCGACACCCTTCAATGATGGACTCGTCTTATGAGGGATGAAAATCTCTGGGCCGTGACATTAGGCATTTGGGTGTAGAGACCTCGAGAGTCAAGCCTTGATGTATAATTTGGTGTATCTTATTAAGATTCTTAATATAAAGAAATTGAGGAACAATAGACTTACTTAGAGAGAAAGTAAACGAGAGAAATCTGATTTTCATTTCTTCAAGATAGATAATTCTGTTACAAGCCTAACGTATATATAGTGTTCAAAACATGGAAATTGCAGATTGGTCCTCATACTAATTTTACAGTTTGACACCAATGTTATATGTAATTATACATATAACCTAACATTCCCCAATCAAGATCCAATTTCCACTTTCTAATACTCATCATTTTTTTTTCATGATGCTGATCTGAATCAAGACTTGAAGTCTTCAAGCCATCCTCACAATTTCCAAGACGTGTGTGCTTCATGACGACGATGAAGAACAACTCTGTGATGAAGAACAACTCTGTGTGCTGTCTTCTTAGAATCAATACACTCGTATAAACATCCATCAATTAAACGATCACTAAGAAAGACTACTGATCATATATCACCTGAATATTCATGATATCAGTATATGCTTCCATCAAGAATTTCCCGCAGAACTTTGCAGTATCTACTGCATAGAACAACACACTCATACTCATACTTACCTAGATCCTTTTCAGCATATGAATATCATGTTGTCTATCCTTGCAAACCGTATGACATACCAGAGAAGACACCTTATACACAACTAGCACAGAGAGTATAATGGATCTTGGAACTGAACCAAAAAATAACACATAACATCATGTTGCTACTCAAACATCTCAGCTGAGCATCACATATCTGACTATCTTCCCTTCTTCTTTTCTTTTCTGATTTTTTTTTCCAGATACATTCGATCTGCTTATGATCTAGTCTTTGACTGATCTTTTTTTTTTTCTCATTTTATTGACAGAAGGGTTTTTGCCCTTATCTTACCAACAATGGTTGGAGGGTTTTTGCCCTCATCTTTTCTTCCTCAAGAGACAGCTCAAAGTATCTTTGACGTTTTCTTTGAGCTGAACTCTGTTTTTGGAATCAGACATGTCCTATGCCAATTTAACCTTTTGATAGACAGCCAGATAGCTTGCTCAGCTGAACATATTGACAGCTACAATTCATTATGTATCATACAGATTCAATTACTAACCCACATATACTCACGGCGGTCGCCTATATGATGAACTTCTTCAATAAAAGCATACGCCTACAAGTCTAATCAAAACATGATCAGACATATGCCAAAACTGATCTACTAAGCATGAATATGACTGTAAAGACTATACAACAAATATGCAAAATTAGCTGAATAAACTTGATCACAGTATACACCCATCAGAAAATCAGACAATGCTAGGATCATAATCAGCTTCAAGTGATCAAATGAATCAACAGATAGCTTACAACAGAGTATACGATCCTAGAAAACAGATCACAGAATCATTCATCAAAAGCAAGCAGAGCCATACCTCCACCTGAATCGGACTCAGCTAACTCCTGAATATAACATACACCCAGCTTTTTCCTACACGGAACAAACAACTTCTCAGTCAATGGTTTAGTGAGAATGTCAGCAATTTGCTCACTTGAAGGCACATAGTTAACCAAGACATGTCCAGAATTCACCTTTTCACGGACAAAAAACATATCAATTTCTACATGTTTCATTTTCGTATGTTGAATGGGATTTTCAGTAATTGCTGCAGCACTTGAACTGTCAGTCCATACAGTAGGAACAACAGACAAACACAAACCCATTTCAGCAAGCAGGGATTTAACCCAAAGAATTTCACAAACCGCATTGGCAATTGCCCTGAATTCAGCTTCAGCACTAGATCGAGCAACAACAGATTGTTTCTTGGAGCTCCAAATGATCGGGTTCCCATTTAGAAGGAGATAATGGCCAAAGATTGACTTCCTATCAGCAATGTCCCCTCCCCAATCTGCATCACAATAAGAGGTTAATGACACCTCTTTAACAGGAAAACAATTATTCCTGAATACCAAACCGTGATCCAGGGTTCCTTTCAGATATCTAACAACATGCAAAACAGATTTCCAATGACTTACCGAAGGTGTTTGCATGCATTGGCTGAGTTTATTCACAGAAAAATTAATGCCAGGTCTAGTTACACAGATGTGTTGCAGAGCCCCAATGGTACGCCTATACAGAGTAGCATTATCAAACAATTCATCACACGTAATCATACTTGTTTTTGATAAACATTTACCTGTCATAGGTTTAGGAAAATCAGTCGATTTCAAAGGATCTAGCTTGCAGACCAGCTCTTGAATGTATTTCTTTTGATTGAGTATCAAAACATCATCAGAAGCAGTGACTTCCATCCCCAGGAAATAGCTCAAACTACCAAGATCCTTAAGCTGAAACTCCTCATTAATAATGGTGATCACCTCAGCTATTGCTGACGACGAAGGACCTGTAACTACAATGTCATCGACATACACTAACAAGAAAACAGAACCAAGATTAGAGTGTTTGATAAAGAGACAACTATCAGCAACTGATGCTTGAAATTGAAACTTAGAAATGAGAAAGTTCTTGAGCTTTTCAAACCACGCACGTGGTGCCTGCTTAAGGCCATACATCGCTTTCCTCAGTTTGCAAACCAGTAAGGAATCTGAGGTAGTCACCTTCTCAAACCCCGGAGGTTGAATCATGTAGACTTCCTCAGATATATCACCATGGAGAAATGTATTGTTAATATCAACTTGATGTAAAATCCATTTGTGAGATAACGCAAGGGACAGAACAACACGAACCGTAGCTGATTTAACAACCGGACTAAATGTTTCCTGAAAATCAAATCCTGGTTTTTGAGAGAAACCTTTAGATACTAACCTAGCTTTATACCTTGCAATTGATCCATCTGCATTCTTTTTGATTTTAAAAAGCCATTTGCACCCAATTGGTATTCGACCAGGAGGAATCTCAACCACTGTCCAAGTATTGTTCTGCAATAAGGCAAAATACTCAGCTTCCACAGCCTCCTTCCAATGAGGACAATGAAGAGCCTGAAAAACAGATTTTGGTTCATCATGAATCAATGCGTCTGAAGGTTCAGAAGAAACAAGTAGAGCTTGAAGAGAATTATGAAGAGTAGCCCTGCTTTTCGACCGAGTCTGCATAGAATGAGTGTTATTAGGAATAGAAGAAGAATTAGACAGATATGTATCATTAGAAGACTGAACAGGGACCAGACATGAGTCCTGTAAACGATATGTAATGGTAGGAAGAAAAGTGTTATCAGGTTGCATTACCGGAACATTATGCAAGGCAGTATCATTAGTACTAACATCTGGAAAATGTATAGTATCAGGAGAATGAGAATCAGAAGACAGTGATTGATTAGTAGTAGGCACGGGTATAACATCAGAAACCACATTTGAAGGAGAAGAAGTAGAGAAGTTAGGAATAACCGAAGGTGATATTAAATCAGGAAACGAAGCATGAGATGGTCCTGAATCCAACACCTGTTCAGAAGAAGAAGAAGAAAAATGAGTATCACATGGTAAGAAAAACGGCAATGATGTGTAGTTCTGAGATGGAGACACCGAAGTGAAGAAGCTGCCTTTGCTATCTGCAAAAGGAAAAGTGTTTTCATGAAACACCACGTTCCTTGTCGTATACACTCTACCTGTAGCAGATAAACACTTATACCCACGATATTTTGAGCAATATCCTAAGAAAACACATGGTTCTGATCTATGAGCAAGCTTGTGTCGATTGTAAGGCCTTAAATGCGGGAAACACAGACAACCAAACACCCGTAAGAAAGAGTAGTCAGGAACTGATCCAAACAGCTTTTCATGAGGAGATTTCTTGGCTAAACTATAAGAAGGAAGCCTGTTTATGAGAAATACAGCAGTAAAGAAGGCGCCTGACCAGAAATGTAAAGGCACCGAAGCCTGTGCAAGCAATGTGAGTCCAAGCTCCACGATGTGTCTATGCTTGCGCTCTACAATTCCATTTTGCTCAGACGAATACGGACAGGTGATCCTGTGAGAGATCCCAAACTGAACTAAATATGTAGACAGGAACCGAAACTCTCCACCCCCATCAGATTGTACAGCTTTGAGAGAGTGTCCGAGCTGTTTTTTCGCCATCCTGTGAAATTCCACAAAGCATTGAGCAGCATCACTTTTCTTGGATAGGAAATAAATCCATGTAAACCTACTAAATGCATCTACTATGCTCAAATAATACAGATTTCAATTTGATGCACACGCAGCAGGTCCCCAAAGGTCAACCTGAACAAGCTCCAATGGATGAGTATAAACTGTATTTGAAGAGTTGAAAGGTTGTTTCTTACTCTTACCCACAGCACAAGCAACATATTGAATAGGAGAGTGCACCACTGGATGATTGTGTAATCGTAAGAAGTTAACAAGAATTTTGTTCGATGGATGCCCAAGACGCATGTGCCATATCTGAGATGACTCTTTGCTGTCTAAAGTAGCCACCAAACAATCAACATCCAGTTTATCAATAGACTCAGCTGTGATAACATCAGAATTCATGTCTTTAGAATCAATACGAATAGATAACAGACTTTCCTTTTCAGCAGACTTAGTCTCAGCCGAGTTCAGCATACCATCAACACCAGAACATATTTCAGAAAAGTGCTCATACGAAACAACAACCGGAGAAATCACAGTAAGGTTCAATTTATTATCAAACTCAGCCTTACTTGAATCACTTAATCCAGCATTCATCTTACAATTCTCATTGCTATAGTTTTCAACAACCACTGAATTACAGCTATTGCTAACAGAAACACTAGAATTGACAAATTGACAAGGAGACATTTTTGAGAAGTCGAGTTTGTATAAACCAGAGTTTTCCAATCCTCTAAGCAAAACATGGTGTGATTGAGCATCTCAGATAACACAATGATTGGCATGAAACTCGAAGTAAACCTTGTTATCCTTGGCGAACTGAGATACAGACAACAAATTCTTAGTAACGGATGGTGTATAAAGCATATTATGAAGAAACAGATTTTTAGATTTTATATCAACAGAATTGGCAGGAACAGCAGCTGATCCTATAGCAGCTATACTAAGTGAAGAGCCATTACCCACCGTAACCTTACCTTGGCAATTATAAGGCATGCACCCATTGATGTATGAAGGAGTGGCATTAGTCAAGTGATTGGTTGCACTAGAATCTGGGAACCAGGTTGAGTCATGCTGTACACCAGAGGTCGACACTGCAGAATTGGCCTGAACATAGGAGAATACATCATCGGTGCAGAAGGAACCGGGTAAACATTTGAACCAGCAATACCAGCATACGCAGCATTAGGAACAGAACAAGCATTGTTATAAAACGTAGGAGAATGTGTATGATTTGGCATCACATAAGGAGAAGGAAAGTTGTTAGAATGAGGATAGTAAGGAGCAGGTATAAAGGACATAGGAGAGTGTTGAACATGAGAAGAAGGAGCAGAAGGTACGTGAGAAGTTGCAGATGACAGATGCATCGATCCTGGCTTTTCAGTAGGAAATTGTTCAGCAGCATCATCCCACTGTGTAGAACAGAGATTGACTGAAGGCGATGCAGCATTACCAGGATCTGTCACTCCCGTGAAGTTGACATAGAATCAATGATAGCATCTATGGACAAGATGTCCAAACTTCCCACACAATTGACACTGAGGACGATTGTTGCCAAATCCACGCCCACGACCTCTGCCTCTTCCTGATCCAGCTGAATTGTAGTTTTGATTCTGATGAGTAGCAGGTGCAGCAGGTGGATTAGGCAAAATACCATCAGAGGTAGATCCATTAGATGACAGATTGACATTCAGAGAAATGGCTGATTCAGCTCCTCCAGACTGATTGTTCTTCACACTTGGTGAGTAATTGACAGCAACATTAGCACTAACATTTGATTCAAACATCATATCAACCTGTCTAGCTTCAGCATCCAGAAGAACTGAGCTAATCGAAGCCAAATCATATGGATTCCTGCTTGCATGAATCACGGACACCACACTATCGAACTGACCTTTGACACCGTTCAAGATGATGGAGATTTGCTGCATCTCCTCTATAGGATGTCCGCAACTTGCAAGGCTGTCACATGCTGTCTGGATGGAGGTCAGGTAGTCTCTCATGCTCTGATGCGGAAGCTTCCTCACTTTTAGGCGATCATATAGGTGCATTATTCGAGTCGTCGACGACGAAGAGAAATCCCGATGTAATTTCTGCCAGATCGCAGCCACAGTCATGCATCCAATGAGTCCTCTACTCACCTGAGAAGATACCGAAGCAAGCATCCATGATGCTAATGAACTGTCCTTCTGGACGTACTTCTTGTAATCAGGATTCAGTTCTTCATCACCATCCTCTGTTAGAACTCGCGGAGGAATCGTCGGATTTCCAAGCAGGTGTCCTTCCAAAATGTATCCTCTTACAGCCAGTAATACCTGCTGTCTCCAGGATTGGAAGTTTTCTTCACCTTCCAACCGACATACCTTCTTATTGAAGAAGGATTGAGCTATTTCCTCCATTGAATCAAACAGAAAAAACAGAACCAGACAGAAAATTGAAGCAACAGTTCGCACCAGATTATGCAGCAGATAAGCAGAAATCGCAGCAGCAAATTCTCACAGAACGTAGCGCAATACAACAATCACAAGATCGAAGCAGCTCTGATACCATATTAAGATTCTTAATCTAAAGAAATTGAGGAACAATAGACTTACTTAGAGAGGAAGTAAACGAGAGAAATCTGATTTTCATTTCTTCAAGATAGATAATTTTGTTACAAGCCTAACGTATATATAGTGTTCAAAACATGGAAATTGCAGATTGGTCCTCATACTAATTTTACAGTTTGACACCAATGTTATATGTAATTATACATATAACCTAACATATCTTTAAAACTTAATAGAAAAACCAAGTCATTAATTTCAAAGTAACATGGATGTTCCTATATAATTTGAGAGGTAGATAACATTTTTAATTTAAAATTCGACATAATTAAAATGTTATTTAACAGGATATTTTTCTTTTGAGTACCAACCAATCCTGAGCCAATATGAGGAATAGGTAGACCAGTGTCATCACCTTTATTAGAATTTTTTGAAAAAGTAACTATGTCAGAAAACAAATTGGAAAAAGTATACACCGTCTGAAAATATTTGAAAAAATGTGTATCTACGCTACTGGAGGTAGCGAAAACAATTTTTCGCTACTGGTAGTAGCGATTTTTTGATTTTCGCTACTGTAGGTTGAGAAAAACAAAAAACGCTACCTACAGTAGCGAAAATCAATAAATCACTACTACCAGTAGCGAAAAATTGTTTTCGCTACCTCCAGTAGCGTAGATACACAATTATTTGTGACTCCCCACAATCATTTGCGTTTTCTGTGCAAAATTTTAAATTATTACTGTATCAATTCTATTTAACCATCACTTCGTCTTCTTCATCCTTCCTACTGCGCCTACTGCATTTTTTCCTTATCCTTCTGTATCTCCTCTCCTAAGGTATTGTAATCTGTACGTATTTTTTAATTACAATATTGTTTAAATTGTTTGCAGTTAAATTTTTATATATATTAGATTATCTAATAAATAAGCACATATGATATGGAATGTTATAATATTAATTATTTAGGATCAAACATGACAGAGATCGGTATCATATGCTCGTATGACGGTGAAATATTGTCTCAGAATGGTAATGAGGTCTATGTCGGCGGTACTTCCAGTATTACTATAGCTACCTTGGATATTTCTCTTTATAGACTAAAGAAAATTATATGTATCGAGTACATTGTCTATTGCTTTACAGTTAAGCGTGGATAGTAAATTTATTGTGTTTAGCTTAACGAGAGAAGGTAACTTGATGTCAAACACATCAGATGGTGGTGAGACAGAAAATGTTTTGCATGGCCACACCCATGATCTCTCCGATGACGAGGTCGACGTTGATGCACTCTCAGATGCCTCAATAAATGAAGAAGATCCGTATATGGAGCATTTTACGAGTCACATTAATGAAGAAAATGAAGAGGTGTTTGAGTTTTACGAGGGTGACGAGGGTGGAAGTAGCTTCCATGGTGGAAGTAGCTCCCACACCCTTCAAATGATGCAACCCACTGCTAGAAATTGGATTGGTAGTAACTGGATTGATGACTTTCAATCAACAGATGAGTTGTATATGGACGTTGATGAACCGTCAACTAAAGGTTTCCTAAACAGAAACATGAAGTTTAGTAGTAAGGACGAGTTATCTGCGGCTGTGAGGAGATGACATATTTCTAATTCTAAAATTTGCATTGTTGAGACATCGACCCCAAAATCAATTGTCTTCAAGTGTAAAGTTGATCCCATAAATTGTTCATGGTCATTAAGAGGAAGTCTTTTTAAGCATAATGGATTGTGGAGAATATCCAAATTGCATGCTCCACATACATGCACGAATGAAGTCCTCATTGAGACATGGTCATGGGATTGAGACTCCAGGTCATCCCTATAGTACACCAAATTGTCGTTCTAACTTGGTGACTGAACGACCTCTTTAGGAATGCCCACCTATTAAGAAAAATAGGAAAAATCACAAAAAATCAATAAATTTACATTACGAAATTTTGCTGTAATAGACATTTTTTACGTAGTCCAACAAACCAATAAATCTACAAAAATCACCTGTATCCTAATGGATGTATCTCTCGAGCCGACACTTCACCTTGAATCACAGGGCGACCAATATGGAGGTGCTCCCACGACCATAACTGTAGTAGAAAACCTCATTATGAAATTTTTAATAACCAATATTAATGATATGACAAGACTTTCATATAGTTTACCTGCACAAGGATGACACAACCATGGAATGTTGCACAGTTTAGCTCAGATGCCTCACACAGTCCACGGTACGTTGCAGCCAACACAGCTGACCCCCAACTGTACTGTGCTGCTCTTTCTAAATCTCGAAGTAGGGGTAAGTACATCAACAACACATTATCTTTCTTTGTCGTTGTAAACAGAACACCACCGATTATAATCAACATAAATGTTCTCGCTTGTTGTTCGGCGGTGAGATTAGGTTGAACTAAATGTTGTCGTAAAGTAGTAATTTTCAGAAAATCTTTACGACCTTGTACATTCAGTCCCAACAACTCCAGACACGCACCGATCATGTCTTCCTCAGGTACATGGTCATCAGTTACTGCATCTCCGTGTACTCGTAGTCCCAGTAGCACGGAAACATCCTGAAGTGTGATCGTCATCTCCCCATGTCTGAGATGGAACGTATGTGTCTCGGGTCGCCAACGCTCGCACAATGCGGTCAACAATTTATGATCCAGCTTGAGATGTGACATAATAACTACATCCCATAATCCAATCGCTTGGACAATAACTTTAACCTCTTATGATATTAGATTATCCTCTAATTTTAAACACCTAAATGTTATTTGTTGATTCTCACTCAGGTCTGACGAACGATGTTGATCTTGTCCTCATAGTACTAATTGGTCCAACGGACCAGCGTTAACAACATTTTCACCACTTGACATAATCATGCGCGACGGTATTTGAATTCTACAATATAAAAATACAAATTCTAAATTTTAACTTTCATAACTAACTATGCAAGCTTTAATCCACACAATAATTATTGATAATACTTTTAATTAACAAAATAATTAAGCATAAAAATGTATAATATATAAAAATATGTCCACGGTACCTGCAAGTTCACGACGGACACGGCGAGGTCCACGAATCCGGCGAGTTGCGACGGCGGGGGAGGGACGGCGATGGGAGGACGACGAGGGGAGGCTTGGACGGGCTTGGGTCGGTGATGCAGAAGACGACGAGGGGAGGGACGACCTTGGGTCGGTGACGCAGAAGGGAGGCTTCGGTCGGGGGGGTTGGGGCTTGGGTGGGGTGGTCGGGGGTGCCAGCGTCTGACTGGGGAGCTGGGATGGGGCTTGGAGGCGTGGAGCCTGTAGAGGGGGCGTGGAGCTTAAGCAGCAGGGGGCGGGGGCTGGTCCAAAAACGCTACTGGTAGTAGCGTTTTTGGAAAAAACGTCACTCCCAGTAGCGATTTTCGTAAACGCTACTACACGGTAGCGTTTACTAAAATCGCTACTACACGGTAGCGTTTACTAAAATCGCTACTGGGAGTGACGTTTTTCCAAAAACGCTACTCGTAGTAGCGTATTTTAAATCGCTACTTACAGTAGCGTTTTAAAAAAATTGCTACTTACAGTAGCGTTTTTAAAAAATTGCTACTTACAGTAGCGTTTTTATAAAAAATGCTACAACTGTACCTGCGCAAATGCACCTTTTGTTAAATATTTTTTTTGAATATATAATTTTTTAAATATTTTTTTCAAAATAGTTACTTTTGGAAAAAATTCCCTTTATTATTGTATCCGAACCATGATTATGAACTAAGTGTAGTAGATTACCTGCATCATATGTGACATAAGTAGATTGTATCGGAAACCCATTCAACATCATTAGAATCATTCAAGTAACTGTTATCTAACTGATCCCAACAACCGAAGAGCATCATGACCTCTCCTTTTGTATATTTGTCAGGTCACAATACTTTTTGAGTATGAGTTTTGAAATGGCTTGAACGAGGGTTGAGGAATGGAGTGAGCTACAGTATATATTGGTGAACACAACCTTGAGAAAATAAACTAGTTCAACCTCTGTTCTCTTACGTAATAGTTGATATCAAAGTGCACATATTCGAATTTTTGAAATGCATATTGTGTATATTTGAAGGGGAGGTAGCCGGCCGGGCTGAATCCATTATGGTAAATTCTGAGTGTAAGCCGAATTCCCATCATGGAAATATATTCCTATAGTAGTCCAAGAATGCCAAGTTCCCATGGTGTAAGCCTTACACTGTAAGGTGATGAATACACATAACAAAAAAAACACAACAATTGCAATGTACGTGTGCAAGAAACAACTTTGTGGTAATACCCCACGACAAGCTAATCATCCTTATTCTCGTCAACTAAAGAGAGAGAGAGAGAGAGAGAGAGAGAGAGAGAGAGAGAGAGAGAGAGAGAGAGAGAGAGAGAGAAAAGTTAGTTATGTTTCCTGACGCTGAGCAACTTGAGGTCATCTATCACTGGACCGCATAGTGAACCCGAATTGTCACTGGTCATTGCGTAGTACGAGCTGAGGAACATAAGCCGTGTGTGGTTGGACAATGCCGTGAATCGCAGCTTTCCTTTAGTGAATCCACCCTTGCCCTTGGAACTGTATGGAACCGTGACGGATTCTTTCCCTGCATATGCTTCCACTGCCATGGACCCTTCGCACAAGTTGTTGGCATCCCCGACAGAGAAGGTGAGGACGTAGACCTTGCCTGGCTTGGTCTTGACCACCTGTGCAATGGCGCTCTCTTTACCCGCAACGAGCTCCACAGCTCTTTTACCCTCAGGCACTGAAAAGTGTTCGGAGTCTATGTATTTTACAGCCTTTAATGACTCGATGATCCAGCCAGGCAGGGGGCTGTGGTCGTCGTCAATATGTGGAGGGATCAACACTCCCCATGAGGTTTTAGGAAGCACGTAGGGACCTTCTTCGAAATTCCCGTTCTTCAACAAGTTGGCTGAAGCGCACGCATTACAAAAATTGTAAGTATACAATTAAGTTTGGGTTATTTTGTAGTGCATGAGTCTATTCAACATTCATTCACCTCTAGTTCGCTTGGGCATGTTGAGAAGCTTCAATGCAACGGAGTCAATGAGGGGTCCACAAGCCGCATCCTCCTCCGTACCCGGATTATGTATTGAGATCTTGATCTCCTCCGCCTCCGCCTTGAACCCACACGAGTAGGAATCCCAACCACTGCTACTGTACATGGTCTGAATGGGCAGGATGCCCCAGTCATGACGATCCGAGCTGGGTGATACAGACACGTTGAGCTTCTCCTCCTGAGCACAGGTTCGTGCGGCACTAAATGTGATGGAATAGAACTTTCCTTTCGCGACCTTCACCTTCTGCTTGATCAAGGCTTCGTTTCCAAGACGGACTGCAAAACTACCCTCCGGCACTACCAGTAGCATGTCTCCTTGTTTGTGACCGGACTTGATGTACTCCACGAAACCAGAGATCTCCCAGCTGGGGATGGCAGTCTTGGAGGTAACCTCCGTGCCTTTCAAATGCCATGGCTTCGGGCCATACTCGAAGTTACCGTTGGGTAATAAACCTGGAATGAATGAATACAAGAATCTTGGTTACAATTGAAAAGATACGAAAATGTTTCGACACTGAATTAAGTAATTAAACAATGGACGAGAAACTAACCATCGGTGACGGATACTGTCGTGTAACAAGTAGCACTTATCAGTGCGAGTATCAACAATGGTGGGGCGGCGAACTTCTGCATTCTGCGAAGCTCTTACAGAACGAGGAGTGGAAAATAGTAGTCGAGATGGATGAGTGAGGATGGAAAGAAGGAAACGGAGTTCCAGGATTTATAAAGTTGAATGGAAAAGACATGGATGTTCGACAAATCTTCAATCGTGACCTTTTCAGAATACCACGACACATGACAGACAGACAGACAGAGACAGGCGGGACAATTAAAGTTAATTTATATAATCCTATTTATAAATTTTTATATATCCATACTCTAATGGGTTGGTCAAAAAAAATAAATACTCTAATGGGTGTAAAAATATCATAATCATTTTATAAATACTCTCCCAATATTTCAATAAAAACAATGAACGCGAAATACACCAAACCAAGAGTGGGATAAGACATCTTCTTCTACTAACTAAAGCGCGCGTGGTACCGACGCGCCCCTCTCTATGGGACAGCAGGGCGATTTTTGCGGCGATCTTTAGGCTCCGTCTCAATTCTAGGGATTCCGTCCCGTTTTCTCAAATTCCGTTGGCCTTGAATGCGGTCTTGGTCAATCGGGATACCCACAGCTCCACGGCCTACTCACAGCTCTACTCCCAGCTCGACTTACGGCTCTCTCCAACGGATCGTTCCCCTGGCTTGGGCTCCATCACGGTAACCTAATTCCGATTTCAACTTGCTGGTTTCGCTTGGAGTTCATTTATTTTAGTGTCTCCTGTCAATTGCAATCGGGAAGCTTGGCCAGATATCAACATTCAACTCCCAATCGATCGGTACCCTGTAGTTAGCCAAATTGCTGATATATCTGTTTGCTTCTTTTTTCGCCTTTCCTCTGTGGTTGCAGGTTGGTCTAGACAAGGGTGAACTCGCCCTGGGTCGGTCTCCTTCGATGGATAACCGGTCAGGCTCGGATGAGGAGACTATACCTGAGATCCCCCTCCTCAATCTGGTTCCATCGACTACTCCTGTTTTAGAGCAAGGCGTGGGGAACCGAGTGCTGGGGATGTTGATATCTGATAAACCGATCAAGAACAACGTCATTAAGAATGTCTTGAAGGAGGCATGGTCGAGATTCGGAAAGGTCCGAATGGCAAAGGTAAATCATGCTACATTGGCCTTTGAATTCGAAAGTCCACAGGATAGGGATCGTATTTTGGAGCTGTCTCCATGGTCGGTACATGGTTATTGTTTGAACTTGAGAAACTGCCCGGCCAATATGTCGATTAGTGAAGTCAGATTCAATAGGGTGCAAGTCTGGGCTCAGATTCATGGTTTGAGTTTGGAGATGATGAATAAGCAGAATGCAGTTCACATAGCTGGTACTATAGGTATTCTCATTCGTACGGAGGAGGAGCATACTATCCAAGCTAGAACTTTCCTCCGAGTGCAAGTGGATGTGGATTTACATGAGCCTTTATTACCAGGGTTCAAGTGGGTTAGTTCAGATGGACATCAAAAGTGGGCAAGTGTGAGATATGAGAGTCTGTCGGATGTGTGCTACGGCTGTGGTAGGATCAGCCACAACTCTAACTCGTGCTCGGAACCAGTAAGGCTGAAAGAAGAAGATCAGGAACCCCTATTTGGTCTGTGGACTACTGCTACCAGACCAAGATCTGTGAACCAATGGGTCAGCGTGGGGGGTGGTGCACGGCCGGCCACCCTCAGGGACCCGTCAAACAGATCTTGGCGGGAAATTATGCAGGACCGGAGAATATACAGGCAGCAGAGTCATCAAACCTCGGGAGCCGAAGGTGGCACTAGCACAAACCCTTCTGTGAGCCAATCATCCACAAACCGGACCAGACCTGTTCCTTGCACGCCACCTATCCCTACATCTGTCGCAAGCCATCACTCGTCGCCCCCTACCACACCCCAGATCGACAACCTGCAGCAAGAGCCTATTGGACCTGTCGCACACTCTTCAAACTCAGCTGGCCCGAGATCCACCACCCGGGGACACATTGTCGACCAGCCTCCCCCGACTGAAGATATCCTCTCTGTTGGTACGCCAACCACCATTATATTCGATCTTAACCAGTCTCCTTTGGTTGAGATGGAAGAGGGGGAAATACTTGGCACCTATTGTGACCTTTCTCTGTCACTTGAGGTCCAAGATTGCCCCTTTCAGCCAGAGACAGCTGCGGATCAGACCCACACCGACCCCTGTGAAACTGGTCCTCCCAGACATCCAGCTGCAGCCCCTCACCCGACCCCTGCTACCCTGACCCATCTCAATCCCACATCTCAGCCTCCTAGTGCAAACCCAAACCAGCTTTGCCCAACCAATCCTATCTCTGTAGCCTCATGTCAACCAACTACTACCTTCCCTCGGCATGCCACCATCGAATACCACCATCCGTGTGCTCCCATGACACCTCCTTCCCTGATCTCCATGCTTCCCAGCCATGCCCCATTACCACCACCTCCCCCCAACCTGCATGCCAACCTGTCAACCTGCCTGCCTGCCAACCTCCCATTACCACCACCTCCTTCCCTACCTGCCTGCCTGCCATCCTGCCTCCGTCCCTGCCCAACATGCATGCCAATCGTTCACTCGTTCCTGTGCCCACTCCTCCCTCCCAGGGGCCTTCTTGCCTGCCTGTGATCGGTCCCAAAGTTCGCAATCTGCCCCCTCAACACGTGCCTCGACCTTCAAGCTCGGGATCTGCTGGGGATGTGGGAGTACCTCAGCCAGGTCGATCAAAATTCATAGGGAAGGCTGTGGATGTCAGGAGAACCTCCCAGGGGCTGCGGCTGAGAGGAAAGCTCCACTCCCCTGGGACAGAGACAGATCATGTTTACAGAGGCACTACCCGGGTCTTGGATCAAGATGCTGACAGGGTGTCCAAGAAGAGCAAGTACTCACCACACAATTCTCTGGCACCGTCTGGTGCAATGCAGGGGCCTAAGGGGGTCAGTGGAAGACCTACAAACAATTCTCCTGTGAGCTCGAAATCAAAGGGTTCCGGTGGCTGTCCCAAAACAGCCACGGGTTCCCAATGAACTTCGTTAGCTGGAAGGAACTGTCAGGGGTTAGGGTCTCCCCTGATAGTTCGCCACCTAAAAGACCTAGTGAAAGGTTCTCGGCCTTCTATTGTTTTTCTTATGGAAACTAAGAGGAGCGAAGCCTACTGTGAAAAGGTACGAAGAGAAGTTGGTATGGACTCAGCGTTTTATGTCCCACCGATCGGGGCAAGTGGAGGTTTGGCTCTATGGTGGAATAATTCGGTTCAGATTAATATACACTACTCCGACAAGAATTTCATCGACTCATCCATTTCAGTTACGGGACTTACAAATGCTTGCCGAATCACTTGGGTTTATGGCGATTCAAACTATGCTAGAAGATCTCTCAATTGGGCATGGCTCAAGCAGCTCAGCCGAAACAGAGGTGACCCTTGGGCTTGTCTCGGTGACTTCAATGACATCTCCCACCATAGGGAGAAGTCGGGGGGGGGGGGGGGGGGGGGCGAAGGAGCAATTCAAAATTGATGGGTTCATGAGTCTCCAAGACGAGCTTCTTATTGAGGACATGGGTTTCACCAGACATCCATTCACTTGGACAAACAACAGGAGAGGAAGTGATCAGATTATGGAAAGATTGGATAGGGTTCTCGCTAATCAAGCTTGGTTCAATAGCTTCCCCTCGACCCAATGCATCCATGAGATTATGGTGGGCTCGGACCATGCACCCATAAACCTCTTCCTTGACCGAATCGAGAGGAAAGGGAAGAAACAGTTTCGGTTCGAACAAGTGTGGCTTGAGAAGGAGGAATGCCTTGATATCATATCGTCGGCATGGGAACAAGGTGGACCTGTCCAAACTGTGGAGGATCTACACCCCAAATTCGAAAGGTATAGATCCTCGCTCACCCAATGGAGCAAAGTTGAATTTCGGAATAACTTGGTGGAGATTAGTAATGTTAAAAACCAATTACGCTGCATGGGCCCGTTCCCTTATTCCGACGCGGCCCTTGGAGAGAAACGTGCGCTCAAGTCTCGTCTCCACGCGCTTTGGAAGCGTGAGGAGATTTTTTGGAAACAAAGATCGAGAATCAGATGGCTTGCTCATGGGGATAAGAACACCAAGTTCTTTCATCAAACCACCTTATCTAGGAGACGGTGAAACAAGATCTCTAGGTTGAGAAGCGGGAATGGGTCATGGGTGGAAGGGGACATTCATATTAAGGCCGAGTTGCACCAATTCTATTCGGCACTCTTTACCTCGGACTGTCTTGGGCTACCCACTCCACCGGATTTCGACGCGTGCTTGGAGGACGTCCCAAATCAGATCACACCTTCCATGAATGATGAGTTGACTAGACTGGCAACGGAGGATGAGGTTAGGAGAGCTTGCTTTCAAATGGGGGGATCGAGGGCACCAGGTCCGGATGGGTTCTCAGGTATATTCTTCCAGAAGAGCTGGACCTCTATCGGCCCAGACTTGGTCACCTCAGTCAACGCCTTCGTCACCTCAGGTATCATGCCCCCTTTCCTCAATCAAACAGATATTACCTTAATCCCTAAAGTTTCTAATCCATTGTGTGCTTCTGAGTTCCGTCCTATCAGTCTTTGCAACTTTGGGTACAAGATCATCTCTAAGGTTCTTGCGAATAGGTTGAAAACCTATTTGCCGGACTTGATAACCCCGTTTCAAAGTGCTTTCGTCTCAGGCAGGAGGATCCAAGATAGTATCATAATTGCTCATGAATTGTTCCATTTTCTCAAGACAAGAGGCAAACCGACAGGATCCAGAGGCCGATCAGAGTGCGCCCTGAAAATTGATATGCAGAAAGCATATGATAGGATCGAGTGGGACTTCCTCATCGAGGTCATGAAGAAGAGAGGATTTAATGACAAATGGCTCAAATGGATTCACTCATGCATTTCAACGGTCTCATATAGAGTAATGGTTAATGGGGATTACTCCGCGGTCATCGTCCCGTCTAGGGGTCTTCGCTAGGGTGATCCTCTTTCCCCTTATCTCTTTATACTGGTGGCTGATATTTTGTCTAGGATGCTTGAGGTCCAGGTCACTAAGGGTCATATCTCGGGGATCAGACCGAGGAGAGGGTGCCCGGAGATTCAGCACCTCTTCTTTGTGGACGACTCGTTATTCTTCCTCAAAGGCCCTATCCATAAAGCAATCAACCTCAAGCACACTTTGGCCCTCTATTGCTCATCTTCAGGTCAAAAGGTTAATTTTGCAAAATCTTGCTTATATTTCAACTCAGGGGCAAAGGAGGACTACAAAGAGGATATTGCACGTATTTTCGGGGTACCGTTGTCTATGGACCCTGGTCTCTACCTAGGGCTTCCCACGGTCTGGGGTAGGTCCAAGCGGGAGACACTCAATTATCTTAAGGAACGGGTTAGAGACAAAATTCTGAATTGGAGGAGCAAACTACTCAATCATGCGGGTAAGGAGGTCATAATCAAGGCGGTCCTTAATGCTATTCCGACATACGTGATGCACATCTTCAAACTCCCGACAACTTGGTGCAATGAGGTTAACGCTCTTATCGCTCGCTTTTGGTGGGGATCAAGGGACGACTCTAGGAAAATCCACTGGAAGACTTGGGGTGCCATGTCGAACCCCAAGTCGGAAGATAGGTATGGATTCAGGGATATGCAGGATTTCAACAGAGCTATTTTGGCAAACATGGCGTCTCGGATTCTTGATGAACCACATGCGCTCTGGGTTAGGGTCCTCAATGACCTTTATTTTCCGTCTTGTTCATTCTTGCAGGCAGCTCCGGGTAGTAGAGCCTCTTGGGCATGGGCGAGCATGCTCGAGGGCAGGTCCGTCCTGGTGCGTAGTGGGAGGTGGACTCTCGGGGACGGGCTGACCATCAGGACCTTTGCAGACCAGTGGGTTCCAACCCGCACGGATACACCGATTCAACCTCTACACCCGTCCCCCAGCTCGGCCGATTAGCGGGTGTCCGACCTCCTTTGTTCGGACGCGGCTGCTTGGGATGAGAGGGCCGTCCGAAACATCGTTCATCCAAATGATGTTGACGCGGTGCTCAACGTCCCCATCCCTATCATTCCGAGGCCGGACCGTATGAGATGGCCGTTCTCGAAGGATGGCAACATATCGGTTAGGTCGGCCTACCATTCATTGCATAGGGTGGGTCAACCTCAGGTAAACCTCAACCATCATCCGGTGTTTGATCTTCCTCAGGTGTGGAAAGCTATTTGGAATGCGGATGCATGACCCAAAATCTAGGCGTTCATGTGGAAACTCACAAATAACGTTTTGCCCACTAGTGAGTCGTTGGCTCGTCGTGGGGTTCAATTGGATGCAAGGTGCCCCCAGTGTATATCGGTCGAGTCACGTGAACATCTCCTATTCGGTTGCATGTGGGCGAGGCAGGTCTGGTCCCGCTTTATTCCACAGGTTTCGATCAACATCGGGATGCTCTCGGTCGATGGTTGGCTAGCCGAAGCCACCCAAGGCAACTCATCTCAGAACCGAACTTGGAGTGACTCTTGGAGGACAATCATGATCGTGTGCTGGGTAATTTGGAAATCACGGTGCCGCCTTGCCTTTGACAACATCCAGCCGCGGATCGACGCAATCATCCTCGAGATCCAGTCGACATCTTCGAAAACCAACCAGCCGTTATCCTTGAGACAACCGACACCTTTGATCACGGCATGGTCACGGCCGCCTCCTAACTCGATCAAGATCAACTGCGACGCGGCATGGAATAACTCGTCCTTGAGAGGGGGACTGGGGATCGTCGCTCGGGACCACCTCGGCAAGGTTATAGGGGGTAAGGCCGCTGTCATCACTTCGGCCTCGGTCGAGGAATGTGAGTCCAAGGCGGTTAGATTGGCGGTTAGATTGGCTTTGGAAATGGGATGGATGAAAGTCATTATCGAAACGGACGCCTCCATCGTCATTGATCACATTCACCATAGGAGCTTCGCGTGGCGAGTTGATACCATTTTGTCAAATGCGGTTTCTCTAGCGTCATCAATTAGGGATATCGCATGGGTTTTCACTCCTAGATCCGCTAATGCGTGTGCGGATTGGATTGCGAAGCATGTTCTCATCGGGTTGTGTCCTTCGGATTGGGTGTCATCACCACCAACCCCTTTTCTTGGATGTATTATTGCGGATAACATTTAGTATTCAGACTCGGTTACTTCTCTTTGAATGAATTATTATGTGTTTCTTGGCCAAAAAAAAAAACATTACACCAAATTAAAACAATATATATATATATATAATTTGCAAGAAATTTTAACATTTTCCCCTACATTAGAGTCGTAACTTAAATATATGCCTACTAAAAAAATAAAAAGTAGATAACTGAATTATACGATTTTTTTTCAAAAAGTAATCATGTCAACAAAAAAATTGAGAAAAATATGTACGGAGGAAAACATTTTAACAAAATGTTAATAAGCGCTACCTCAAGTAGTGCCTATCAATTTTTCACTACTCACTACGGGAGATGGGTCATTTACCGGCTGAAAAATTCAGCCGTTAAATTATCACGACTCAATTTCAGTTGAGCCGTGACATGAAGCCTCAAGGCAATTATCACGGCTCAATATAAAATGAACCGTGATAATTCCCGACCCAAAATCAAAAGTGCCGCCAAAATAATTATGGCGGCACTTTTGGTTGAGCCTTGAAAAAAATTGTTTTTTTTTTTAAATTTTCACGGCTCATTTCTTTTAAGCCGTTAAAAATATGTTTAAAAAAAAGTTGATGCTCAGTTCTTGTGGCCTGTGGCTATGGAGTCCCGCTGTGGAACGAAGCTTCCGGGACGACGAACAGAACACGAAGCCCTGTTGTGGAGCCTCCCCGCTGTCGGCCTGTCGCCAAGAGCTCGGCGACACGAAGCTGGACGACGACGACCACCTATGAATGGGGACGACACTAGAGGAACGACCACCTCCGAACCACCGAAGGGACGATCACCTCCGAACCACCGAAGGGACGACCACCTCCGAATGGAGACGACACCAGAGGGACAGCGATGAAGGACTTGGCGCCCCAGCTCCAGTGAAGAGTGAAGCATCTCCAGCAGCTCGGTGAAGCAGTTCTAGCAGCGATGAAGGACTTGGGGCAGATGTGGGAAGTTTGGACAGCGATGAAGGACTTGGCATGCATGTATACTAAATATTATTTGATCCCTTTCTGCCAAAGTTGACTGCGCATGCATGTGAGGCCCATATGGGCATGTGAGGTGCATATAACCTACGGTCAGGGAGTTGACAACTTTGAAAAAATTTGAAAACGGAAGAGGCGGGAATATTTAATTTGAATCATTTATCACGACTCAAATCAAAATGAGCCATTAAAAATAATTTTATTTTAAAAAAGTAATATTTTTAACGGCTGAAACAAAAATCGAGCCGCTATAAATAATAATAATGTCTGGAAAAAATAATGAGCCACAATAAATAGAAGTTTTAATTAAAATAAAATAAAACTTGCGGCCTAACAGTAAATGAGCCGGGAAAATTATAGAAAAAATAATTAAATATTAACGACACTTAATATTGAGCCGTTAAAACTAAAAAAAAGGTAACGACTCAGTAATTTGAGCCGTAAAAAAAACGTAACGGCTCAATTATATTGAGACGTTATATTCCATTCAAATTTATTTATAACGACTTAATATACATTGAGCCGTTAGATTTATCTGGTAAATGACCCTTCTTCTGTAGTGACCCCTTATTACGAAATCTTTCCAAATGCTACTCCTAGTAACGAAAATCTTAAAACGCTACCTCTAGTAGTGTTTGCAATAATTTTGTTACGTGGGTAGTAATTTCAACCATGGGTAAAACTCAAGTATCTCGTCTCCGACTTTTGTAAGGACTAAGGAGGTGTTCTGTAGAGAGAGAAACGAGAGGTCGCATTAAAGGAAGATGGGGATCCACGTTTCTTTAAAGCTTGTCGCATTAAAGCTCAAGTTCCCCACGTTTTGGTTGAAGATCTTGGCAAAGATAGGGACACAAATCTTGCAGCCTCAGGATTTCTTTACTAAGAGGATCGGAGCACAAGTAGGCAGTGCGATCCGAGAAGCAGAATCGGAAGAATCTGGTGACATAACGACCCGAAAAACGGTCTTTGTGCTAGACAATGTTACGATTCTCAGACGAAGCGAGTCTCTAGACTTGAAGATCAAGGTCTGACTGACTCCGAGCAAGAATGGAGTGGAGTTACTGTCTTCTATGACTGGAGAGCGACTTATGTATGTATCTGACTTCACTACATCGTCGGAGTCGAGCTCCCTCTTGTTTCCCATTTACGTGGGGTAGCGAATTTCCAAAGTACCCGCAGTAGCGTTTCTTTAGAAACGCTACTTGTGTTAGCGTTTATGAAAAAGCAACTTGTGGTAGCGTATGACCAAAAACGCTACGTAACTGCGCGTATACACATTTTTCTAATTATTCTTTTGGTATATTATTTTTTAAAAAATAATTACTTTTTGAATTTTTTTTAATTATAATCATAATGTGGCAAGATTAATTAAATTTTGATTTTTGAAATGATTATATGCTTTAAATAAAATTGAGATCCAAAAGCTAAGTTTACTTTGACTAAAGCATATGAGTAGTTCCGAAGACAAAAGACAACATTGTGTGCAGCGTTAGAGTCGTATATTAATTATCTAACTACTATATTTTTTAGTAGGTACATAATTGAATTACGACGATAACAACGCAAATGCATTAAACTTCAACTTATTCATTTTTTCCAGACAAACTGAAAAAGGTTAAACGATGTTAGAATTATAATTCAATTATGTATCTTCTACAAAAATAGGTTGATAATTACATTATGACTCTAAAACTGCAAACGACATTAAGTTTCGAGTTCCTAAGTGACCTTATACTACAGTCAAATAAAACATTTGAATATGAACTTCAACCCGATGGTATAATTGGTGTGAAAATCGAAATTGGACGTTGTTTGTAGTATTATAATTATAAATTAATTACTTATCAATTTTATTTCGTGAGTAGACCTTTAATTCAAGGGAAAAGTATGAACAAAATGTAATATATTTGCCAATATTCGTAACTGATAAAACTTGTTTTGGACCGCTAGTTTATGATATAACATGTTTCATTTTGTAGGTTTTATGTGAAACGTGTGGTTTTCCATTATTTGTCCCGTTAAAAACTGTCATGTGCCACTCACGTGACATATTATTTGAACGTTTAAAAAATAAAATTTTGAAATTCTTAAGTTGGCCTTACCTCTATTTCCTTCCATATGCGCCAGTCACCTGATCGAAGTCTCCTCCTTCAATTGTAGACCTCGATCATTTGTGAAACCTTAACTTCAGAACTCGTAATCTTTTGTGACGCTCAACTTCCCTCCATTCCACGCGACTCTACCTCTTATCTCCGACGAAACGCCTCCCTCAAATTGAAGAGGCGTCTCTGCAACCAAAGTCACGCCATATGTTGGTTCTTCGCCATTCGTTTCATCGTTTGGAAGAGTGCCCTTAACGTCTAATTATCCCGCCCCAAGTAACTTCTGTAGCCGATTTATGTTTTATAAATTCTTGAGTTCGCAAAATTTCGTCCTGTACGTTTCCAATTTGTCAAAGGTGACGGAAAAAACGTCTGTTGATAGGGTAATACGTTTACTTGTTCTTGGTTTTCAGGTTTAGATTTTCAAGGTAATAGATTTTAGCGAAAGCCAACATTTTGAAGAATGGCAGAGTAGATATGTGTTGAATATACAATACCGGCAAATACCCTTTTGCACAATGTCCAGGTTGGGGGTGCTAGGATTATAGAAATAAGGAGGAAAAAGAAAAATCGAAACAAACTTACAGCTCAAGCTATTAACTGATTCTTGATTCCAAAGTTGGCTAGTTCGGTACATTTCCTCTGTTTATATACAGAGATAGAATTCAATATTTACAACTAAGTCCTCAACATATTTGCACAATGATCCTCAATCTATTCTTACATCCTAACATTCCCCAATCAAGATCTACTTCCTTTAACTCTTTTTTTTTTCTTCATCACAGCCATTTTGATTTCTTCCTTCGTGATTTCTTCCTTCGTGATTTCTTCCTTCTCAAGTAATGATCAGATGAATATCTTCTTACAAGATTGCTTTTGATCGATCATTCACTACTGTAATCATAAGTCTTGCATCTGATTCTTATCACAAGTAGACTTACTCATTCTGCTGATATACAACTGAATTCGTCATTCTTCATCTGCTGACAGAATCATTATCCAATGCACATCTTCACTTTCTAACTCATATTCATATAGATCATTGTCAGCACATATGAAACAATTAAAGCTATTTTCACATCACATCTCATTTCTCATCAGATCATCTTACCTTACTTCATTCTCATCACATGATGGATTTTACAGTAGAGTTAATCTGCTCGAGATCAAATGAAAACTCCACTATGATGATCAGCTTATATTTCCGACTTTACTCCTTTTTTTTTTTCTCGAGTCAATTACTTTCTTCTTTTTTTTCTTGATTGATTTTCTTTTCATTGTATTGACAGAAGGGTTTGAGCCCTTATCTTACCAACAATGACTGGAGGATTTCAGTCCTCATCTTTTCTTCCTCAAGAGTTACCCCAAAGTGTCTTTTACGTTTTCTTTGGTGTAAACTCTGTTTTTGGAATCAAGCCATGTCTTATGCCAATACGGACTCAGTCATAAGTTGAAGAAGCTGTTCTGATCATCAGGTAAAGCTTACAGAATCACTCATAGCCAGATAACATCTAACACATAACCCATTCATGTGACAAGTATTCAAGCACAGGTACTCTGTTCTGAAAAAAAAATGAGACATGACTTCCAACAGCTCTATCATGTTATCTATATATATATGCCAACTCTGATCTATATAATATGAACTAAAATTTGAATAATTGCACTAGACATTCTAATGTAGCGTATTGTAAATGACAAACACACCTGTATATTGCAGTATGAACTAGCCAGCTTGTTAAAGACATACCATCTGCAAGACTTGACTGATTTCAGAAGCGATGATTATCCCCAAAGCAACCTTGCAGAAATAATGAACACATCTGAATTATTCTTCCTGAGACATAAGACTCCTATCCATTTCTTTTATCGAGCACACTCCCAGTTTTTTTCTGCAAGGAAGAAATAACTTCTCTGTTAATGGTTTTGTCAATATATCCGCAACTTGTTCACTCGATGGAACATAGTTAATCAATACTTGTCCAGACTGAACCTTCTCCCTTACAAAGAACAGATCAATTTCTACATGTTTCATTTTTGAGTGTTGAATAGGATTTTCAGAAATTGCAGCTGCACTAGTGCTATCCGTCCAGACTTTAGGAACAGATGATACCTGAAGACCCATTTCTGTAATAAGTGTTTTTACCCAAACTATCTCACAAACAGCATTGGCAATTGCCCTAAACTCAGCCTCTGCACTTGATCTAGCAACTACTGATTGCTTTTTAGAACTCCAAATGATAGGATTCCCATTCAAGAGTAGATAGTGTCCGGATATGGATTTTCTATCTGCAAGATCACCTCCCCAATCTGCATCACAGTAGGATGTTAACGATATCTCTTTAATAGGAAATGAATTGTTTTTAAACATTAAACCATGCTCAATAGAACCTTTCAAATATCTTACTACATGTAATACAGCTTTCCAGTGACTTACAGATGGATTTTGCATATATTGGCTCAGTTTGTTAACAGAGAAGTTAATGTCTGGCCGAGTAACACATATGTGTTGCAATGCTCCAATTGTGCTTCTATACAAGGTTATATCTTCAAATGGTTCATCACATGAAATGATACCTGTCTTTGATAAGCAGTTGCCTGTCATTGGCGTAGGAAAGCTTGTTGTAGTATCAAGTCCGAGTTTGGTAATCAGTTCCTGCACATACTTCTTCTGATTGAGCAGTAAGAATTCATCAGTAGCTGTTACTTCCATACCTAGAAAATAGTTCAAGTTCCCTAGATCTTTAAGCTTGAACTCATTATTTATTATACTGATTACCTCACTGATTTCAGAAGACGACGGACCTGTTACCACAATATCATCAACATATACCAGTAAAAACACAGAACCTTTATCAGTTTGTTTTATGAACAAGCAACTATCTGCTACTGAGGCTTTAAACTGTAGTATTGTAATAAGAAATGATCTGAGTTTTTCAAACCAAGCACGAGGTGCTTGCTTTAAACCATATAGAGCTTTGGAGAGTTTACAGACAAGTGGCTTATCTGACTGCGAAGCTTGTTCAAAGCCTAGTGGCTGAATCATATAGACTTCTTCAGATAACTCTCCATGTAGAAAGGCATTGTTTATATCAATCTGCCTTAAATTCCATTTCTGAGATAACGCAAGAGATAATACTACACGTACCGTTGCAGATTTTACCACTGGGCTAAACGTCTCCTGGAAGTCAAATCCAGCTTTCTGTGAGAAGCCTTTTGCTACTAACCTCGCCTTGTACCTGGCTATAGATCCATCATCATTTTTCTTTATCTTGAATATCCATTTGCAACCTATTGGAGTTCTTCCTGCAGGTAGCTCAACCACAGACCAGGTTTTGTTAGTTTGAAGAGCAGAATACTCATCATCTACAGCTGCTTTCCAGTGTGGACATTGTATTGCTTGATGGATAGATTTTGGTTCTTCAAAGCGAAGATTCTCTTGATCATCTACTGTTGCAAGAAGAGACTGAATGGAATGATGCTGAGCTGCTTTAGCCTTTGATCTTGTTTGCATTGAATGGCAATTTTTCTTTGGAGATAACAACTGAATATCTCTAGAACTAGTCGTCATAATAGGAGGATTAGAACTACCATTAATAGACTCTATAGGAACAAGTTGATCATTACTTAATCTATACGAAATTATATGAGGTGAAGAAGAAGAAGAAATAGGAACCTGATTGCATTGCAACAAACTATTATTTGGAACTGAGTTATGCGAAGACGTTTGCTCATTGGGTATAGCCTGAGCCTGAGAGTTAGCAGCATTTGGTAACGGATACTGATGATTAGACGATGATGAGGTCTGACGAATGACAGATGGTGGTGTAATGTCCTGCTCATGAGCATGACCCAATCCATGATCTTCAACCTGAACCTCTGGTAAGATAAAATCAGAATCACACGGTAAAAAGAAAGGTTTAGAGGTGTAGTTCTGAGTCGGTGAAGATGATGTAAAGAAACTCCCTTTTGTGTCTGCAAATGGAAATGTTTGTTCATGAAACACAACATTTCGAGTTGTATAGACTCTACCTGAGGAGGATAGACACTTGTAGCCATGATATTTAGAACAATAACCAAGAAACACACATGGTTCTGATCTAAACGCAAGTTTATGTTTGTTAAATTGACGAAGATGTGGGAAACATAAGCAGCCAAACACTTTAAGGAAAGTGTAGTCCGGTTCTGATCCAAAAAGCTTCTGATGTGGTGACATTCTTGCTAAGCTGTACGAAGGCATTCTGTTTATTAAGAAGGAAGCTGTGAAGAAGGCGTCAGTCCAGTAATGTAAAGGAACAGACGACTGAGCTAACAATGTCAATCCCAGTTCTACAATATGTCTGTGTTTGCGCTCCACTATTCCATTTTGTTCTGAGGAATAGGGACATGTAATTCTATGAGCTATGCCAAACTGAGATAAGTATGTAGACAAGAAACGAAACTCACCTCCTCCATCTGATTGTACTGCTTTGAGAGGATGTCCCAATTGTTTTTCCGCAAGCTTATGAAAATCTATAAAACATTGAGCTGCATCAGACTTGTTCTTTAGAAAATAGATCCAATTGTATCTGCTAAATGCATCCACTATACTGAGATAGTAGTTAGAGCCATTTGAGGAACAAGCTGCTGGTCCCCAGAGATCAACCTGCACTAGTTCTAGAGGTTTAGTATAAACTGTATCTGACATATGGTAAGGAAGCTTCTTACTTTTGCCGATTGCACATGCTGTACATTCCTTTGATACATGTTTTGTAGGCTGATTATGCAGTCTTAGGAAGCTAACCAGGATCTTATTTGAGGGATGACCCAGACGCATATGCCATAGCTGCGACTCCTTACCTGTTTCTAACGCAGACACAAAACACTCAAGGTCTGTGTTTCCAATAGGATCAGCTGTTATAATTGCAGACTCTTCCTTTAAATCATCAACTTGAATAGAGATGAAATCATTGTTCTTTATTTCATTGACAGAAGTTGAAGTACATGAATTTTCAAGAGTACTACGACAGTCTTTACTATCAGACACAGCTGGAGCAATGACAGTATCAAACTTATTACAACTTGAGTTATTGGACATATCAAATACTTCTGAAACAAAACCAGAACTAGATCTAGAGGTAACAAACTGACATCTTTTAAGTTTTGACAGATCAAGTCTGTATAGACCCGAGTTTTCGTAACCACGCAGTAATTCAATGTGCGATTTTTCATCACGAACAGAACAATATCCAGCATGAAATTCGAAGTATACTGCATTATCCCTGGCGAACTGTGATACAGACAAAAGATTCTTAGTAACAGATGGAGTATACAACATATTATGAAGTAATAAGTTTCGAGAACCATTATTACTATAGGTATTGACAGAAGGTACAATAGCATAGCCAATGGCCGAGATATTTAAGGTTGAACCATTACCCACAGTGACTTTACCTTGGCCATTGTATGGTACGCATGTATTGAACTGAGATGTAGATGCATTTGTCAAGTGGTTTGTGGCTCCTGAGTCAGCAAACCAGTTTGCATCCTGATGATTGTAAAGAGATGCCGTGGCAGTATGAGCCTGAGGGTTGTGAACAACAGATTGGGCATCCATATTGTTTCCTGCTATTGAGCTTGCAATGGATGGTGTATATGGTGTAGTAGGTATAGTATTAAATGACGGTTGAATGTAATGGCTTGGAACTAACGGATGTGAGTATTGAAACGCAGCTGAATTGAATGGTGAGATATGAGGAACAGAAGTGACATTGTAAGGCTGAATTGAAATACCAGTTGGTAAACTCGAAGGTAAGTTGTACAATTGAGGAGAGAATACTTGAGGAGATGGAGCTTGATAGCTGAATGGCATTGAAGAAGGCTGTATTGGAGAAGACTGGCTGTTCTGAAGATGCTGAGGCAGATTGGACACACTTCCTACATGCTGATTACTCTGATTGTCAGCAGCATCCTCCCACTGTGTTGAGCACAGATTCACATTCGGTGATTGTGAATTACCAGGATCCGTAACTCCTGTAAAATTCACGTTGAATCTGTGGTAACACCTGTGAACAAGATGGCCAAATTTTCCGCATAATTGGCATTGTGGCCGATTGTTTCCAAATCCTCGGCCACGTCCCCTGCCTCTGCCTTGATTAGCGTAGTTGTTTGTACCATTGAAGTTGTTGTTCATCTGTCCTGCTGAATCAGAGTATCCTAATTGTTGAGATGTACTGTCAATCCTGACTTGAGATCCACCATTCCCTGTCATTGATGGACCTGCAGAATCACCATCTGTAGTACTACCATTTCCAAAACCCGTAGGTTTGGTTCCAGATCCAGCATTCACAGTATTCACAGCATTCACAGCTACATTAACATTTGCATTAGCATCAAATAACATATCAATTTGTCTAGCTTCCGCATCCAGAAGAACAGAGCTAACCGAGGCTATGTCATACGCATTTCTGCTCGCATGTATTACAGCTACAACATTATCGAATTGACCTTTAACTCCATTGAGTATAATCGATATTTGTTGTATCTCCTCTATAGGATGACCACAACTAGAGAGACTATCACATGCTGATTGTATAGCAGTTAGGTAATCTCGCATTGTTTGATGAGGAAGCTTTCTTACCTTCAACTTGTCATATAGATGCATAATTCTTGTTGTGGAGGATGAGGAGAAGTCTCTGTGAAGTTTCTGCCAGATTGCAGTCGCAGACATACATCCAGTGAGTCCACGACTCACCTGAGATGACACAGATGCCAGCATCCATGATGCCAGCGAGCTATCCTTCTGCACAAATCTGTTGTACTCCGGATTCGGTTCTTCATTTCCGTATGTTCCTATAATGCGAGGCGGAATCGTGTTGTTTCCATAGAGGTGTGATTCGAGGTTGTATCCACGAACAGCTAACAGAATTTGTTGTCGCCATGATTGGAAGTTTTCCTCGCCTTCCAATTGCGACACCTTCTTGTTGAAGAAGGAAGCTGAAATTTCTTCCATTTGACAGCAATGATCTTCGCGCAGAACGAATCGCAGGTCGCAGAATCACAGAAGCTCTGATACCATGCTAGGATTATAGAAATAAGGAGGAAAAAGAAAAATCGAAACAAACTTACAGCTCAAGCTATCAACTGATTCTTGATTCCAAAGTTGGTTAGTTCGGTACATTTCCTCTGTTTATATACAGAGATAGAATTCAATATTTACAACTAAGTCCTCAACATATTTGCACAATGATCCTCAATCTATTCTTACATCCTAACAGGGGGATGACAATTGGATTTTGCAAATCCACTACGATGCCATTTGGGTCGATGGTGTTTACAACGGGAAACTGTATTCCATGGATATATCAGAAGAATTGTTCTCTTACTCCATTGTCGCTGCATTGCTTGAGTATTACGGTCTATAGAGGGATGGTGCTATCACATACGTTCTGTTGGGTATCGATAGTGACAACCCAATAACTTTGCAGGGGGTAATACCCATATCATTCAGAACCGGGCCAGACCACAGTCAGGGTAAACTAGCACTCATAAAGCGGTCCAGTATCAAACCCAAAACTAAAGTGGATGCCAAAGGCCTATTTCAGGTCGCCATCGGCCAAGGCCAAAGTCTCCTACTGCTCGCCATGGGAGCGCTCGCCAAGAGAGTCAAACCTCTCAACTTTGGTCCCACAAACCGACACCGAATATACAGCCACGATATCCCGCGTATATCGGACACATATTCTATAAAGATTACAAAAGTTAACTGCAATATTACGCCATAACCGTAATATCTGTTATCCTAATCTTCACCGACACAATATTCACAAAGATATTCAGCTGCCTATAACGGTTTGATATCTCAACTCTATAAATACTCTTGCTTTACATACGTTCATTACATTTTTGAGTTCATACACACAGTATACTCATTTAAGCATCGGAGTGGGACCCAGATGCACCCTCTCTGTTGCGATCCCCTTCTTGCAGGTTCGTCGGAGCTCAGACGAAAGTGAGCGATCATCAATCCTTTGGAATTCAATTCACTGCCAAGTCAGCACCTGGGAATTTCAGACCCAACACGTTCCACCCAATGAAGATCTGAAAACAGACATCAAAATTATATGCAGCGACGAAGATGTGCAACTAATTAAGGATAGACAGGAATGTGTACGCGACATTAGTTTGTACTTTGTTCCCCCGTTTGATGAGGAAGCATGTGGTAAAAATCCATGGTTTGAAGAGCTTCGGAACAACACATTGTTGAAAACTATTGCCAATAGAAGAAGGATGTCATATGAAAGGCTAACTGAAATTATCGCATGATGATTGAGTGAGAAAGCTAAAGGGAAAGCATCGATGACCGAGATATCACCTTCGTCACGTTCTGAAGAGTTGTCTTCCGACTCTAAGGGTATTTCTGACCCAAATTGGAAAGTGAAAAATGGGGAAGAGGAGTCTGACACAAAGGATTATGAAGTGCAACCTAAACGACCGAAACCACATGGACGATCAACCAAAGCCCCTTCAACCGTATGCGTTACTTATGTACCCGACTTAGTGGGTGCTATGGCAGGTGACTTCGGTGATACGACTACATGTATTGAAATTTCAAACTTAAATGTGGAGATGTTTAACGTTGAGCAACAATGTCCGAGTGATACATTGAAGACGCCTCCTAACTCGGACAACGAATAGCAATATACAAACATACCTAGGGCTGCTGTTATTGATGAATAAGTGACTTTTGAGTTCTCTCAACCAAGAAAGACGTACGAACTCAAACTTGGTATAACGTTTGTCGATGCCAATGCATTTAGGGAGTACGTTATTGGACATAGTATTCAAGAAGGTTATGAGATGGAGTCAAAGGGAACGAATGGTCCCAATCGAATAGAATTTCGATGCAAACAAGCGATTTTTGGTTTCAAGGCTTGCACTATTCGACTATAAAAGCAAGCCACTTTTCAGTTACGAAAGTTAATTGAATAGCATAGTTGTGGTCGAGCATTCTATACAAAGAGATGTGTGGAAATTAGATATGCGAAAACTTTATGGAGTTGATACGTAACGAACTGAATGTGCGAAGTGCGGCTATCGCGGTTGAAATTCAAAAACACTTCATCTTTTATGTGAAGCGATGGAACATATATTAAGGGATAATATTAGCCCGATACAAGTTCAGTGGTGATATGTTATGGCAGTTTGAACATCTAAGGGACTACATCGAGACTCTCATGATGCACAACCTAGGAAGCAGTATGTGCATACAGGTTGATGGACAACACCAACTTCGGCGGTAATCCACAACCTTTCTCTTCGACATACCACACCAACTTCGTCTTCGATCTTGGCATGCATTTTTCGAAATTTTGTTACGACTCTCCTTCCGTAAATGCACATTAGGGGTTCACATCACTCAAAAAAGTGACAACCGTTACACTACAATTAAGTTTCTTCACTGTAGAATTAGGGTTTCGAAGAGACCTTTGAGATGGATTTTCAAAATGATACTACAATTAGGGTTAAAACCCAAAGAAATCGGCAAATATACATTATAATTGGAACACCTATAGAACATTCAAATGAAATTCTTCCATGTTGAAGCTGGTTTAGCATGAGCGATGAGCCCACAGTATCAATAGTTGGTACTACATGAGGGTTGAAGCTTTGTGAAGAGTTGGTTGACTAATGTTGTGCGATCGTTGTTAGTTGAGCCGAGAAGGAGGGGACGAAGCCTTCGTTTGGTCAGGTACAAAGATTTGAGCCGCAAGAATGAAGGAAATAGGCTAACTGCTCTTAGAACACCCATGAAGAAAACATGAGCATATAAGGTATTTCGCACACTCTTTTCACTGAACGGCCGTCACACCCCTTGCATGTGAGGTGTTAACAACAAATAACAAACTTCATAAAAAACCTACAATATCAAACATGTTGCATAAAAAATAAACAAGGTCTACGCATTTACAACAATAGACAAACATATTACATCTTTTTTATAATTTTCGATTAATTTAATTAAAATAATTGAACTATCACTCTAACACTACACATGACACATGACGTTGAGTTTCTAGTAGTTATATATTATTTTTCATTTTGATTTTTTTATATTATATCATTTATTTGATAAATACAAAAAAATGGACAGTTTCTAGTAGTTTTATATTATTTTTCATTTTGATTTTTTTATATTATATTATTTATTTGATAAATACAAAAAAATGGACAACGATGCAGTCCAAACAAGTTAGTGGTTATTTAGAAGAAAAATGGGGGAGTATTAATTAATTATTTTAGGATTAATATTGCATGGCGTCTAAGGTTAATCGTTACATCTTAAGTTTGAGCAATATTTTTATCATAAAATATTCTACATGACTAAATATTTGTATTTTTCTACGATTTCTTAATTTTACAAAAAAAAAAAAAAAAAACTTCAATACTTCTTATTCAAAGAGAAAAAATGTAATCAAAGCGATCACGTAGTGTCAATATTACAATCAACCAATAATAAATTACTAAGTTGGGGTGGGAGTATAAATACCCAATTATCTAAACACACGCCAAAACAGGCTTGTCTAGCTATCCAATTTGCGCTCTCATTAGTTGAACGCGAGATTGCCTTCCAACTAACATCTGAAATTTGTTGCACCATGACTTGATGTTCTCACATGTGATGTCGACTCTCCAATAGCTCATCTTGCCTTGAATTTGCCCCACGACCCTCAAGGAATCATTTTCTACCTCAATCTTCTATCAACCTCTATCAACTGCCAGTTTTATGCCTTTCAATACCGTTTGAGCCTCTAAAATTTGCAATTTATCACTCCAAGCTCTTTGGGTCAGTCCCCCACTAGTTGGTCATTCTCGTCCCTTGCCACCACGCCAATGCCTCCTCGTTTCGTTTGGTTGCACCATGACGTGTCGCAATTGATTCGAATTAATCCCACTCCCAGTTTAGTCCATCTTTCAAGTCGACTCTCCTTGATTCCGGTGTTGCATTGAGGCTCAGTCATTAACAACTCCAAGTGTGCTATTTTGGTTGGAAGAACCATCTCAATAGGGTTCGACTTCTTCCCCTCAAAGGATGCTTTGTATCAGACTTTCCATATGTACCAACAAGTCCACACACATAGACTTTGTCGCTCTTCTCTTGCTCTGCATGTGACTGCCCCTTCTGTCATACGTTCCTTGATATACTCATAAAGGGTCGAAGTCTGACTTTGAGAGTGTGAAATACCCAGGGCACCGAACCACACTACCTCAGTCCATCCACACCCACTGATCATGTGTTCTCTTGTTTCCTCAAGCCTACAGATAAGACAGTCCACATCTACTATCATCCCCCTTCACATGAGATTCTGTCTAACAGCAATTGCATTTGAAAGTAAATGCCACTTAAAATTCTTAACCTTAGGCAAGGTATTTACCTGCCATATCATCTTCCACATATCAACATCAGGACCTAACTCTTGCGTTGTAGCTCTGTCCTTCTCTTTGAACCGGTGATAGCCTGATTTCACCGTTACTCGCCCATCATTTGTATATCGCCATATCATTCAGTCACGGTATGGTTCAGATCTTAGTGGTATGTTAAGAATGCAGCGTGCATCTGTGTCATTAAAGCTACCCTGAAAGACTTCCTCATCCCAAGTTCTAATCAGCCCAAACAGCTCATGAACTCTCATGGCCGTCCATTCCACTCTGTAACCTGACTTAGTCACCACCCTCGGGGCCTCAAATATTTTCACATATGTGCCATCTCCAATTTGTCACATCCCCTCCGCAAACAAGATATCTCTGCCATGGATCAGACTCATCCATTCCCAAGAAGCTCGACCACCCTTCCAAGCTGATCTGAACTCGGTGTTGGGAAAGTAAAGTCCCTTGAGGGTTCAGACCCATAGTTCCTCTGGTTCATTAAGTATTCTCGCATCCATCTTTATGAGAAGAGACTCATTGAAAGTTTCCAACTCCCGGAAGCCGAGACCCCTCATCGGTTTGGATCTAGCAAGCACCTCCCATCTCTTTCAATGAATTTTCTTTCCTTCATTCGACTCACCCCACCAGAAGTTTGCAATCATGACGTTAATTTTCGAGCACCACGTCCTAGGAAGTTTAAAGACATTAATCACGTATGAGGGAATGGTCATGATGACTGCGTTTACGAGAACTTCCTTGCGTGCCTGGTTGAGGGATTTCAACCTCTACCCTTGGATTTTGTTGCGTATTCTAATCTTGATATAGTTGAGTGCTTCCTTCTTATAACAACCCCAAATGGATTGGAGTCCAAGGTATTTGCCAGGGTCCGAAGTGCCTTGAATTTTCAGCACCATTTTAATCTTCTTACACCTATCATATCTACCCCCTTATTGAAGACTAGGTTCTATTTCACATTGTTTATGCTTTGTGCAGAGGCTTTACAATACCTGGTCAATATATCCTTCAAAACCTGGGTATTCTCCACCGTACCTTTCAAGAAAAGAGTGAGTCATCAGCAAAAATAGGTGGTGCAGCTCTGGACACCCCTCTTTAGTGTTCGACAGCGTAGCTTTTCCATCCGAACGACCTCCTCGCTTTGTTTGGAAAGCACGTCCACCATGATGATGAATAGATACAAAGATAAGGGGCCGCCTTGCCGTAGCCCCTAGTTGTACGAATGGTACTTGTCTTCTTTCCATTGATCAAAATGTGGTCCAGGGGCTTTACAGTACCTGGTTAGTAGATCTTTCAAAATTTGGGCATTCTCTACTGTACCATTCAAGAAAAAGTGTGAGTCACCAGCAAAAAAAAGGTGGTATAGCTTTGGACACACCCTTTTAAGTGTTAGACCGTGTAGCTTCTCCATCCAAATGACCTCCTCAATTTTTCTAGAAAGCACGTCCACCAAGAGGATGAATAGATATAGAGATAGGGGGTCGCCTTGCCGTAGCCCCCTAGTTAGCTGAATGGTACTTGTCCTCCTGCCATGGATCAAAACGTGGTATATTGTCTTTGTTATGCATTGTCTCATCCATTCGACCCATCTCGCACCAAAGCCTGACTTCTCTAGGCTTTTCAATAGAAAGCTCCATTCGACCCAATGATACATCTTTTGCATATCCAGCATCAAGGCATATTCAATTGTACCGCTGCCCCTTTGATTCTTTAAATGATGGAACAGCTCATGAGCAATAAAAATATTGTTATGTATTGCACGACCTGCCGCAAAAGCCCTTAGATATGGGATGACAAGATTCGATAAATAGGGTTTTAGCCTTTTCACCAAGACCTTGTATACAATTTATATATGAAATTGCATAGGCTTGTGGGTCTAAAATCACTCGCTCTCGCTGGGCCTCGCTGGGCTTGGAATTTTAGGGATAAGGGTAATATCTGTATCATGTAAAGTGGAGGGAAAGACACCTGACCTGAGAAAGTATTTGACTACCGTGATTACATCTAGACCAACGGTGTGCCAATTCCTTTGGTAGAATAGACTCGGAAAACAATCTGGGCCTGAAGCTCTTGCACTCCCAACTGAAAGACCGCAGACCTGATTTCTCCATCGGACACATCCCTTTCCAAATCAATGTTCATTTCCTCTGTAATCTGAGTCAGAATGAACCCAATAACGTCCCATTCATTCAGTTCCTCCCCTTCTGACTTGAATACCGTTTGAAAGTGACCACATATCTCGTTCTCCACACCCCTGGATGAACTGAACCACTCTCCCCGATCATTTTGCACTATGGTTATACAGTTTGTTCTTCTTCTAGCATTAGTAGTAAGGTGAAAGAATGTTGAATTCCGGTCCCCTTTTGTAAGCACTTAACCCTGAACCACTGTCTCCAATAAACCTCTTCTCAATGGTTGAGGTCCTTAATTCGAAATTTGAGGCCTGCCTCCTCTTCCTGGCAATTCGGGCACGACCGACCACTAGTTACACGTCGGAGCCGATCGACTGTTTTTCTTAATTCAACTTGATTATTCTCGAATTTTTATTTTGTCCTCCAAGTTAATCCCTTCCAGAAGCTCTCCAATATAACATTGATCTACTCTTGCCTATCCACACCATCCCATTCGGATTTACATAGTAAGCATAATCCATCCTAACTTGCTTACGTACCTTTTCGTCCCCGTTATTCGTTTCCATCAGGCATATGATCTCCGGCTGATGCACCCTATTGAGATGTCGAATTGTCAGGGAAGACCCTATACCCTAACAATTTCAACAAATTGTATTCATGGCCCCCGTGTGGATGTTTCAAGACAGCCACCATAACCCGTTTCCGCAACTTGTGATTCTCATTCCTTATTCTCATTATCCCACTTCTCTGTGTTTCTTTTGATCCTTAACAACTTTGATTGACTTCCCTTCTTTTGAGGCCTCCCTCTCTGCCTGCCTACATTCACTTGACCATTCTCTGATTCTTTCCCTTCTTGTGTCATGGCAAGCCTCAATTTCTTCCTAATGTTTCAACCCTCCTCCTCATCCTCGAGCCTCTTTTTTAGAGACATCCTATTCAAATAAGGCTCAGGCCTGTTATCTGGAGGATTGGCTCAGGACTGAGGGCCGACTTGTGTTTTTTTTTGCTCTTCAATAGGGATAAGCTTATTAGGGATGTTTCTAGTAGGAAAGATGGTGGTTTCTAATGGTTTGATTGTGGAGAGGTTCTGGATGGTTGATTGTTTATGGGTAAGGTCGGTCCAGGAGGGCGAGGGAATATCATGGTGATGGTTGGGGGTTCGGCTTAGGCTTGTTAGTTGGGTTAGAGGGTTTTGGATGATAGTGTTGTATGGTGGTCGAAAGGATCATGATGGAGTTGGCTTCAGTGGATTCAGGTGGTGAAGAATGGGTTTCATTCAGCTAGGTACTTCTCTCATAGGTAGTGATCTCCATATTTTCCATTCGATCTTGGCTCATTGATTCTGTTTCATCCAGCTGCATAGTCTCGATTCGAACTCCCCTTCTATCATCATCATGTGATTCTATGCAGCTTTTCTCCTCTTGATCCATCCGGTTTGCCCAAGTTCTTTTTTCTCCATTCTTATTACATTCATATGCCCCTCTTATCATCTCATTCTCCTTGGGGGGTTTTCTCATTGATCTTGCCTCGTTCATTATTTCATACAAAATCTTTTTCCTCATTTGGGATGGTCTTCTCTCCTTCGATCCATCTTGCCCCGATTTTCTCGGTATTTTTCCATTCATCCAGGGACCATACATAGGGTGTCCCGACTTTTCCTCAGACATTTGAACATCCGCCTTGCAGTCTTGTGTTGTATGACCAAGCTTTCCACAACAATAGCAAAAGTTAGACAACCTCTCATATTTTATCAAGACTCATCTTTCCTCCCTTTCAGAGTTTTACCACCAGAAACCAGCCTGAATAGAGTGATTTACATCAACCTCAACCTTCATTCTAAGATAGCAATTGGTCGTCTTCTCGGTATATTTTTCTATCTCAATTAATCTGCCTATTTTATTTCCCATCTTCTCAGCATTCCCAACATTGAACATCTCCAACCCTAGGTCATGAATCTGGACCCAGAATTGGACAATTCTAAATTCAACTCTCGTGAGTCCTCTGATCGGCTTCCATTTTTTCTTGCTCAAACAATGGCCTTGGACAGACCATGGGGACATATCGAATATCTGTTTCCTCATCTTCTCATTTTCAAATTCAAACATCACTATCATGTCGGATGCCTCTGTGAATTTAAATGAACCGAAACTCTCGCACGCCTTTTGTAGCACGTTAATGATTGCCACATTTTTCACCTACTTCTGAGTGATGATTGCACCGACATACCAATCAATCTCATACTCCATTGGGTTCGAGTCCAGAAGCAGAGTAGTTTTCCGAGTTGTCATCTGGTCCCTGGAGCCGACACGACTCCACCGCCAAAACGTCCTCACGGCTGTCGTGTCCTCCTACAAGCACATGTAAAATAGAAAAGGATAACACAAAACTCACACACACACTTACTCGGAGGGTCAGACCCAGCGAAAATAATATATGACCAGTCGCAGGAAACAGTCGCAGCGAACTAGCAGACTAAAACTAGAACCCTCGGTTTCTCCTCTATAGAAGGTTCCACTAAGGTTGCGCGTCTTCATACACCAAATCCCCCCGGAGAAACCTAAGTATTATGCACTCAGGAAGCAAGGACAGAATACGTCGTACCACCTGGACTGAAGCTATAGTCTTCTTCTTCCACACAACAATATATATATCTGCTTGAGTTTACGTGGGCTTCATCTCTTCCATGCAGCATTCCAAAACAAATCTACACTGACCTACTTCCAGTAGGGTTCCTACTTCCGCTGGACGTAAAGGTGGAAGCTTAGGACGTCTCCTGATCAGCTGGCCGCACAGAAGAGGAAGCTTTGGAAACTTTCGTCTGTAACAAGTGCAGAAGGTGGCTCCCGGTGTTTGTTGTCGGGTGATCTTCTGTTTTTGAGTGTTTCGGACTGCGTTACAACAATGGGGCTAGCCCTAACTCTCTAAGACACCAGACAGAGGGTTATGAAGTGGCTTAGGGCTAGGGAATCCAACAGGGCGCCCCCACTCGTAAGGGTTCCGACGCTGATATTTTTATTTTATGTGAAAATATGTTTGTTTATTTTTAATCTATTTTTATTGTTATTTATATAGGTTTGGTAATGTTACTTTCTTATTTAAATTATCAATGTTAGTTACTTTTAACTTTTAGTATCTCATATGATAATATTAAGACTCGATGGGCCGAAAATGTCATTTTCCTATTCACGTTTCTTTCTTTTCCCAAACATACTAATGCAACTTTAGAAAAAGGAAGAACACCAATAAGAAATGTGAAGAATGGTTTTTTCAACATATCATGTCTTAATATTAGTATGTAACAAAAGTTAGTTATTTAAACCAAAAAGTAAAATTGGCAAACATAAGTAACTAAATAATATAAGGTTAAATCAAAGTACATACAACTTAAATAATCATTTAATAACATTAAAATATTATAATAACAAAAAAGTAACATTAAATAAACCTAAGTAAAAAGATAGTTAACCATTTTTATTATCATATTCGTATATTTATTTCTCAAATATTTTATTCCTAAAATTTTAGGACTTAACAGCGGGAATTTAAATTGCAAATACTTTTATCTTATTTTATGTTTATAAAAAAAGCACAATATATTCATTATCTGAATTCCCCAAGGAGGAATATTAATTATCTCTAAAAATATTTATATACATATTGTTAATATCGTGCTTGAGAATTATATTACCATATTCATATACTTATTTTCACAAAAAAAATACTTTTACAAAATTTTATAACTTATGTATTAGATAAATTTAATTGATATGTTTTTTTGTTTAAGTTAAGGGGCAATATATAATTATTATCTTAGTCTCAAATTTTAAGTGACATTATTTTCGTAGTATACGAAATATTCAAAGGGAACTAATTAATTTTTGAAAGGAATTATATAAATTTCTTAACTTCGTATTTAGTTCGAAATTAATCTCCTTTGATTTAGTTAAATGATTAATTAAGTACTCATTTTAATAGTTATAACTATTTAAATTTATCTGTATACGTTCAAATTCAATAATATTCATTTTGTCTTATAGCTTTTCATTTGCTATTTTTTTTGTTAAATTTATTCTAACCCTAATTATCAGTGGTTTTGATTAACTTGGAGAGTATTTTGGTTATTTTAGTTTAGGTAGCTAAATTAACTCAAACTTTTCTACTGTTTCTGTTTTATCAACTAGTGATAATTCGAAAATGGTCCTCCAATTTGTATTAGTTTAAGTTTAATTTAACTGCTAGAGTTTATAATTATTTATACACAACCATATATATCGAAGAATCTCTTTGTGTAATATTCTTTTTCTCATAAATATATATTAAAAAAACGATCCCCAAATTTATCCATTATCCTATTATTTCTTCATCTCTATTTAAATCAAATAGTCGTTGAAATCTTAAGGTGTTCAACTTAATTTAATTTTGTCTATGCACATGTCCATGTGATGCACCCCTTTCCCCTTCCCCTTTCCCTTCGTATATATTTCAAGGCGGTCTCACTAATCTAAGATCTATGATCACAACACACAGACTGACAGACGTCTCTCAATTATTATCTGTGCATTATTTTTATATACCAAATAACCATGAAAGGATTAAATTATTAATAAAAATAACGATCAACAGTGGTCAATCTATTAATAATATAATTACGATTGACTATTATGTTTTCGGGATTAATATAATTTTATTGTAATTAATTATTAATTATGTTTTTGTCAAATTAACGCTTAAAGAAATAAAACGTAGTGACTTGTGGTCACGGAAGTTCGGATATACAATCATTTGCTACTAAACATAAAAATGATAGAGGGGTCTTTCAACCCAATCATTAAGACTCCACTCCTAATCTCGCTTGCTTTGCTGTCCAATTCGCACACTCGTTTGTCGTCCTTGGAATAACTCGTCATTGCACTTGCTCGATTGGTCTTGCTAGTGCTCAGATATTTGGTATGATAGTTGACAACCTCCAATGCGTTGGCCCCTCATCTAATTGTTATTGAACCGTTTGTGACTGTTTCTATGACAATGCTTTGCCAACCCGCTTCTATTGCTAATCTTACTCCTTGTTGTATGGCTATGGCTTCCATTGTTTCTATATCGTCGCTCTGGTACCTTCATTTCACTCCTCCCACGATCTTCCCTTTCTTGTTTCTAGCCGCCACCCCTATGCCATCTCTTCTCGTTTGCTTACACCATGATGCGTCGCAGTTTATCTTGATTGTCCTCCCCGTCGGTGTTTGCCATCCTCGGGGCGGCCGATCCACTCGCGTGGGTTGTTCTATTCAGCCACTTCCCTTTTGCTCCTCATAGGCTTGTATGATTTCTATTATCGCTATTCGTGGGTTGGGTTGCTTCAAAGGTTGTCTTGCATATTGTCTTCCATATTTGCCAACATGTGAGGAGTGTTAGTGGCCACCGTGTCTCGCTTGTTGCTTCTTGTCCACTCGGTTCCTTCCGCCTCATCTCGAGCCATTTGACCATGTCGAGGTTGTTCGGTCGGTCGACTTTTATACCTAGTATTTCAAGCCATACTTGTTCGCTCCAGCTACATTCGAGGATCATGTGTTTCCGTGTCTCGACTCCACCACATATTGGGCAACTTGGGGTTGCGGTCATTCCCCGGCGTGCCATATTCGCCTTAATGGCTATGGCATTTGTTGTGAGTCGCCATATGAAGTTTTTTACCTTTGGTATCATCTTTGTTGTCCAAATGCCTTCCAAATAGTGTCGTGACTAGGCTGTACCACCCTTGCTCATTGATCGTTCCTCTCCCTTAGCCTGTGGTACATCGATCATACCTTTGGTGCTCATTCCTTGGTGTGTGGCCATATGTACCGATCTATTGCTCTTTCGTGCGGGATTGTTATATTGAGGATGTGTTCGACATCTTCTTGAGTTACAATGCTCCGCACGATGTCCTCGTTCCATTCTCCATCCGGTTGTATCAGGCCACTAACCCTTAAGTCCCCTCTGTGCTTCACTCTTAGCTCGACATTCACCTGCATGCCCTTCTTTGTGTATATTCATGAGTCCTCAAAGAATCGGATGTGCTCTCCCGATCCAATTATCCATACTCTTTCATGTTTCATAACGTCCCATCCGTTTACTAGGCTGCTCCAGCCCCGCTATGCTCGGCCTCCTCTCTTCGCCTATAGGAAAGAGTTACGTGGAAAATACAACCCCTTTAGTACCTGTGCGCATAGTGTGTCAGGTTCAGACATGATTCAGACTGCCATCTTCGTGAGCAGAGCCGTGTTGAAACTTTGCAATTCATGGAACCCTAGTCCCCTAGACTCTTTTGATTTGGTTAGAACCTTCCATCTTCTCCAGTGTGTTTTCTTCCCCTCCATTGTTTGTCCCCACCAGAAGTCCGTTATGAGTGTGTCAATTTCTGAGCACCATGTTTTCTGGAGGTGGAACACACTCATGACACACGTGTGGATTGCTGTGATGATCACCTTTACTAACGCTTCCTTCCATGCTTGATTCAGTGTTTTCGGTCTCCACCCTGCCAGCTTTTCCTTGATCTTAGTTTTTAAGGACCCCAGAGCCTTCTTCTTTGATCATCCCAGATCGATGACAATCCTAAGTATTTTCCCAGGTCACTAGTGTTTTGTATGTTCAACGCTAGGGGTGAACAAATTAGCCATTTGGACCCGGAACCTACCCGGACCCGACACTTCGGGTAGGTTTCAGGTAGACGTTTTAAAAATTGGGTAGGTTTTGGCAAAACGATTGTAGAATCTATTTATTCGCTTCCGGTTCTCCTATCTGTGTACCCTAAAGTAACCGGAACTGGAACCAGTTTTATATATACATATATTTTAAAAACAAAATAGAAACCCTAGTAATTCTCATCCACTCATCTCAGTCGCTCAGTCATCAGTCAACACTAATATCACTTATTCAGTCCCCAGTCATCAGCCGCTATTCTCATTTCTCACAGAGACTCTCTTCCCGGTCAGATGCTCTGACGACCTAACGATGCTCCGACGGTGCCTCATCGACGCTCCGACGTCTTCTCTTATAGGGTCTAGATATATCACTTAATTCCATACCCTGTTCAAAAATATCATGTAGGTTGCGGTTTGAATTTGCTCACCCCTACAATAACTGGCACTGGACCGAATTAGTTGCTTCAAAATACCGCATTAGTATTAGGGGTGAGCAAAACCGACACTTCGGGTAGGTTTCGGGTAGACGTTTTAAAAATTGGGTAGGTTTCGAGAAAAAATTTGAGAACCTATTTATTCTGTTCCGGTTCCGATTCTCCTATTTGGGTACCCTAAAGTAACCGGAACCGAACCCAGTTCTCTCTATTTATCTATATTAAAAAAAATAGAAACCCTAGTAATTCTCATATGCTTAGTCCTCAATCCTCAGTCATCAATTCATCACTGATATCACTTATTCAGTCCTCAGCACCTATTCTCATTTCTCACAGAGACTCCCTTCTACAGAGACTCTCTTCTCGGTCAGATGCTCCGACGGCGCAACGATGCTCCAACGGCGCAACAACGGGGCCTCATCGACGCTCCAACGTCTTCTCTCAGAAGGTCCAGGTATATCACTTAATTCCATATCATGTTCGAGAAGATCCCGTAGGTTCCTGTTTGAATTTGCTCACCCCTACAATAACTGGAACTGGACCGAATAGTTGCTTCAAAATACGGGTGAGTAAATTACCCATTTGGACCCGTAACCTACCCGTAACCGACATTTCGGGTAGGTTCCGGGTAGACGTTTTAATAATTGGGTAGGTTCCTGGAAAAACGAATTGAAAACCTATTTATTCAGTTCCAGTTCTCCTATCTGGGAACCCTAAACTTACCGGAACGGTTCTCTCTCTCTATATATATTTAAAAAAATAGAAACCATAGTAATTCTCATCCGCTCATCTCAACCGCTCAGACCTCAGTCATCAATTCATCACTAATATCGCTTATTCAGTCCTCAGTCGCTATTCTCATTTCTCACAGAGACTCTCTTCTCGGTAAGACGCTCTGACGGCCCAACGACGCTCCGACGGTGCAACGACGCTCCGACATATTCTCTCGGAGGGTCTAGGTATATCATTTAATTCCATATCTTGTTCGAGAAGATCCCGTAGGTTCCGGTTTAAATTTGCTTTCCCCTACAATAACTGGCACTGGACCAACTTAGTTGCTTCAAAATACAGCATTAGTATAACTGTACGAGTTGGATGAATTGCTTCAAAACATCTGTCTCTTTTTCTTATGATTGGATTAATTGACCGAATTGTTAGTATAACTTAGTAGTATTACTATACTCTAGGAATCTGTAAGTGGACTGAATTTTTGACTAAATTGACTGCCATTGTTAGTATACTCTGATTGATAGTATAATTTGAATTGTTTGTGACATATAATGAATAACAACGATTCGATTAGTTGCAATGCTATCGAATCTGACTCTGCAACTGGACCGGAAACAAATACTGCCCCAGTTTTTGCATCGATAACAAGTAGTGAACCATCATCAAGTATTAAACATAAGCATTGGGGTAGCTAAAGAAGTCGATCTCAAGTATGGTTTCATTATAAAAAAGAATATAATGCTGAGAAGAAGTTTGAGGAAAGCGTATGAAATTATTGTCATGGAAGGATCAAATATCATGTAACTAATGGTACATCAGCTATGTGGAAGCACTTGAAAAATTATAGCAAATATCCCGATAATGTTGATAAGACACATAAACTTCTATCATCGACTTTCTAACCAATGAAATCTGGTGATGTTTTTGCTGCCAATACACTTGGAACATGGAAATTTAATCAAGAATTGTGTAGAGATATGCTTGCTAGGATGGTTATTGTGGATAAGCAACCTTTTTCAATTGTTGAGAAAGAAGGTTTTAATGATTTTGTTTCAACACTACAACCTTTATACAAACATGTATCACGATTCACTGTGGCTAGAGATTGCATGAAATTGTATGCTAATGAGAAAATAATTTTGAAGGGTCATATAAATAAGATGAAATCACGAATTGCGTTAACCACTGACATATGGACTTCCGTTCAAAATCAAAGTTACTTGTGTGTCACTGCGCATTTTATTGATGCTGACTGGAAGTTGCATAAACGCATCCTTAACTTACTAAGATGGGAAGATGGTGGAGCAATGCATTATTGGTTGGGGGATAAGAGATAGTATATCCAAACTTACAGTAGATAATGCATCATCTAATGATGTGGTTGTCTGGTATTTGAAAAATATGTTGAAAAGTGTACTTATCTTAGGTGGTGAATTTTTTCATATGAGATGTGCAACTCATATTTAACTTGATTGTGAAGGATGGAAGAGAAATCAATAAATCAATTACTAAGATTTGTAATGCGGATAAGTATGTTAGAAGTTCTCCACTTAGAGCTAAGACATTTGAAGAATGCATCAAAAAGTAAGGAATCACATTTAAAGAATATGTTTGTCTAGATGTCACTACTAGATGGAATTCTACCTTTATTATGCTTGAAACTGCACTTCAATTTAGACAATGATTCTTTAAGGCTTGAAGATGATGATGAAGTAGGTTTTGTGAAGGAACTTGATGGTAATGTTCCTACTATTGAGGATTGGGAGAATGCGAGAATATTGTAATTGTTCTTGAAGAACTTTTATGCAGCTACCAAGAGAATTTCAGGAAGATTGTATGTAACTTCTGATAATTATTTTGATGAAATTGTAAGCATACTTACAACTTTGAATAGTTGGGAAAATTATGCTAATTACAATCTCAAGTCAATGGCTGGGAAAATGATGGACAAGTTTGACAAGTATTACAGAAAAATGGAGAAAACGAATGTCATTGTTTTGATTGTTGCCATATTACATTCTCGACATAAGTTGAAGTATGTTGAATATTGTTGCGGGTTGATCTGCAGTGATCCATTGATAGTTGCAAACATGGTTGCTCAAGTTAAAAGTGTTTTAGACCGTCTCTATGCTTTTTATGAGAAACAAATATACACTTTAGAGATGAAGGATGACCTTTTGGATGATGTCGATACTTATGAACCATATGATGATAGTGATGGTAGTGGTGTCCGTCTTATTGATAGTACAGACCCATCAAAGATAAGGGAATGAGTTTAATAAGCAGAATGATATGGGTGTTGACGTGACATCCCAAAGTGATTTAGAGAGGTATCTTGAAGAGAAATGTGAAAAGGATACTACAAAGGGTTTTGATTTACTGAATTGGTGGAAACATAAGAAAACAGTGTAAGGTGCTTGCTATGATGACAAGAGACATTTTAGCAATTCTGATGATTACTTTAGCATCTGAATCAACCTTTAGCACATCAGGGCGTGTGCATGATCAATTTCGTAGTTCACTGAGCGTGAATCTTGTGGAAGGTTTAATTTGTAGTCAAGATTGGCTTAGAAGATCCCTATTACCATTTACAATTGAGCAATACATGGAAGATGCTGAAAAATATGAACAAGGTATTCATTATTCAATATTCATGCCTTATTTACTTCATTTTGGTTTTATATCACATGGTATTAATTATTAACATTTTGTTTTTGTTCTTTTTCATAGATCTTATTTGAATTATGAACAATGTGGAAAATATTGCTACATGAAGAAATATGTTTTATGTTTGGAATTGTGTGTTTTGTTACATTATTACGAGTAAATTTAGTAATTTGGAACTGTGGTTTGGACTGTAATTTGGAATTTTTTTTGTTTTGGAACTGAAATGGATTGTGTAACCGGAACCAAATCGGGGACGCAAAGAAACTGGTTTCTAATAGGGTACTCGAAACCGTTTGTACAAACAGGTTCCATGTAGGTTCCGGTTCCAAAATTAAACGGGTAGGTTCCAGTTCCAAAATTTAATACCCTGTATTAAAATGGGTAGGTTCCGGGAACCCCTAACTTAACAGGGTACCCGGAACCGCTCAGCCCTATTTAGCGCGTCTTCCACTTCCTTCCTTTCGCTTGGTCACACTCCCTTGTTGAAATAGAGGGTCAACTTGTCAATATTGACTCGTTGTCCCGATACCTGACAGTAGGACTTCAGAATGCTCATGAGGTTTCTTGCATTTTCAATTGACCCTTGTATGAATAACAGTGAATCATTTGTGAAAAAAGGTTGTGGAGTTCTGAACATTGTCTCTTTAATATGATCCCCTATATAGTCTTCTCCCTGGCGGCACCATTCGTCTCGATAGTACATCCACAAGTAGAATGAATAGGTAAGGTGATAGGGGGTCACCTTGCCGAATGCCTCAGGTTGGTTTGATGGTATTGGTTCGTGCCCCATTTACCACCACTTGGTAGGAGGTTGTTGATATACATTCTCTGATCCATCCCAGCCATTGTTCCACGAACCCTCTTTTCCTTAATGTGGCTAGGAGCAAGTCCCATTCCACCCTGTCAAACACCTTCTGCATGTCAATATTCAGTGCACATTCCACCTTGTTCTTATTGCGGCTCATGTACAGGTTGTGGAAAACTTCATGTGCTACCATGATGTTTTCATGTATGTGTCTACCTGATACAAATGCACTCTGAAAAGGAGTGATAAGCTCTGATAGATATTCCTTTAAACGGTTTACCAGTACTTTTTATATGACTTTGTACAAGAAATTGCAGCAACTTATTGGTCTAAAATCAGTTGGTTTGGTAGGGTTTGACACTTTTGGAATCAGTACAATGTCGGTATTATTTAGAGGATTTAGGAGAGTACCTATTCTAGAGAAAGCCTTGACCACGGTGATAACGTCTACTCCTTAGTTGGTATGTGGATGATCTGATTTCTATGTCCGTTACCTCCCTCGTTAAGTTTGCTTTCATCTCGGGTGTGATGTGGTTCGATACATATCTTAGGAACTCTTCCCCCGGTTTAGTTCTTTCCGATGTGAACATATCTCTGAAGTATCTTTGTAACTCATCGGTTATCCTCCCCTCATTCACTATCCACTCTCCGTTCGTTTCCCTCAATCGACATATTTGGTTCCTTCTCCTCCTTGATATCGTTGTTTGGTGAAAGAATGTAGTGTTGTGGTCTCCGTCCCTAAGCCATTTGACCCGCGACCTTTGTTTCCAATACGTTTCCTCCCTCGTGCATAACCCTTGGAGCTTTCCTTTTAACCTCTTTTCCTCCCGGATTGCATCATGGTCCATCACCCCTTGCATGTGTATCCTTTGTGCTTCCTTCGAGTTTTGCAACCTCTTTCATGCTGTTGCCGATGTGAACCGTATTCCATGTCGTGAGCTTCCTTAGGCATTTATGGAGTTTTCTGTATACACCTTGTATTTATCTTCGACATGTGAGGATTTCCCATGCTTCTTTTATAACCTCCGTGCAAGCCGGGTTTTCGAGTCACATAGCCTCGAACTTAAAGCGTCGTCTTACCGTTTTCTTCGGTTGTTTTAGTTGGACCAGCATTGGTGAATGGTATGACTTGATGGCTAGTTCATTTATGCACCTCCCTTGTTAGTGTCGTGCTTCCCATTCCGCATTGATCAACACACGGTCCCGCTCACTTATTCTCTTCGTCCCACTTCAATTATTGCACTATGTGTGTGGGTTTCCGTTGGCCCCTAAGTCCTCCATACGCAGGTCTTCGATCAATTGTTTGAATTCATCCATTTATCGTTGTGACTTCCTCCTACCACCCTGCTTTTCATGTGGGTAGCATATAGTGTAGAAATCTCCAAGGATCATCCAGCTTCCCCTTCAGCCCCTCCCAATTGTTCTTAGTAGATTTGAGTTTTGAGCTCAATCTTGTGCCTCTGTGCTTGTATATACCCAAGTCACATATATTGGGTTGTCATGTTTGTTTATGTTTACCTCGTAGTCTATACAGATCGGATCGGCGTACCTAATGTGAACCCTTGTTTTGGTCGACCACCAAAGTGCTAACCTACTGGATGCACCAGTTGGGCTAACTTAGTATTTATTTTCCATCCCCATCATTGCTCTTATCCTCTCGCAATAGGTATCCCCATTATTTGTTTCGATTAAGAAAATGATGTCCGGGCGATACCTTTTGTTGAGGTCTTGTAGGTATTGAATTGTCAAGGCAGACCTAGACCTTGACCATTCGAGGAGATGGCACTCATTGGACCCGTGTGTCTGTTTCAGGATAGCCACCAGAACTCTTCTCCTTCTCGTGTGATTCCACCTGTGCACTTAGTTTCTCTTTTCTCTTCTCGATTTTCTTCTTGTGTGATCATGGGTGGTTGGGTTTTGTGGGGTATTCAGTTAATGGTAGTTGGGGTTCGGTTCGGTTCGGCTGTCTCCTTAGCCACTCGGGTAGGGTTGCTTACTTCGGCTTTATTGGAATGGTTTGGTAGGTTAGATGGTGGGATTTGTGGAGGGTTAGTTATCTTTCGTTTGGAGGTTCCTCGAGCTCTATGTCGACTGTCTAGTCCCCGGGATTTGATATTCCCCTTGGTTTGTGGTGGTTTCGGTTTCCATTGGTTCCCTCAAACGGCTCTTGGTTGTTTCCCCTAATCCATATCACTGTTTTGTGTTACCCCTGATGGTTTGTGTGTTGGACCCTATTTCGTGGGAACCTTTATTTCCTCGGTTATGATATGAAATCACGATCTCCTTGCGCCCGCTTTTGTTTGCAATCCCTGTCCTTCTTCCCCTCCGACATGTTGTCGCGTCGTGATCTGTTTTGGTCTCACTCCTACTAGCCATGATACATATGCTGGTATATTTGAGTCATGTTCTGCCATTTGTACTTCCATTTCACATACCTGGGTCGTGTAACCCAACATTCCACATCCATAGCAATAACCAGACAACCTCTCATACTTTATTGATGCCCATCTATCTACCCCTTGAGAGTTTTTCTACCAGAATCCCACCATCAATTAATAATTGATGTATGCTTTTATATAATTTTATTATAATTATATACTTTAAAGTATGATATATGCATACAACGTTTTATACCGATTTTTATAGTAGAAATGTTTCATATTGTTGGGTCTGAATTTCCCAAGTGGTGACTGGATATTGATTTGACTGTAATCTGGATGTCAATTGGTTGATGACCGTAAGCTTTCGTTGGAGCTCCGATGAACCTGCAAGAAAGGACGCGCAACAGAAGGGGTTCCTCCATGTCCCACTTTGATGCTTAAATGATTATACTGTGTGTATGAACTCAAAATGTAATGTAACGTATGTAAAGCAGGAGTATTTATAAGGATAGAAGACCAAACCGTTTAGGATATTACGGTTATCATGTAGATATTGTAGTTGCCTTATGTGATCTTTGTAGAATGCGTGTCTGAGATACGCGTGACATCATGGTTGCATATTCAGTGTCGACTGCGGGACCAGAGTTGAGATGTTTGACTCTCTTAGCGAGCAGTGGGAGGTTTTGGCCTTAGTATATGGCGCCCTATAGAGACTTTGACAACCACATTAGTTTCGGTTTGGCACTGAACCGGTTCATGGGTTCCAGCTTATCCTTAGTGTGGGTCGGCCCAGTCTTGAATGATTTGAACTTTACCCCTCTGGAATATTATTGGGCTTGGCAGGCTTGATTCTGTATTGGGTCGTCACTATCGATACCCAACATTTGCCCCCGAAGCTTGAGTGAGGTCTCTTCGACCGAGCTTGATCTTGTGTTAAAGAGTTTGAGATAGTGACTTATTGATTGGACATTTGCTGTCTTTAATTGATATTTGTGCCTTCTGATGCTCCGCATCATTTGGCGAATGGGTTTCGTTGCTAGAGTTTATGGATGTTCATTCGCTACTCTTTGGGCGAACACTACTGTTGCTAGGATCTTATGAGAGACTTGTTTGAGCTCTTTGGAGAGCACCCTTGTCTGTAGGGTTTTGAGTATTTAATGAATGCACTATTTGGTGAGAGGTCGAAAGGATGTCTGATGCATGCTGATCTCTTTGACTTCCATAATAGGGGTATGCTGACAGTTTTCTGTACTGTTTCGACCCTTTGTCTCCCCGATGTAACCCTTTAGGTTCTGACATTGTTTTGATTTTGCCCCTAAGGAGGTGTAATTATTATCTGATTTTTTCTGGATATAACTGTTAAGTTTCTCTATTTTTAGCTATAAATAGTCAACCTTTGTCACTTTGCACTTTACGCATCCAAACTTTCTTATTTCCAGAGTTCAAGTGCTCCTTTCCAGAGTTCACGGTAAAAAAATTCTTTTTACGTACATGGCGGGCAACAAGAATCAGACTTCCGGCAAGGGTTCGTCTTCTAAACCTTCTCCTGCCCATTATTCATCTAAGCATAAGGCTACTGCTACGGTTTCTAATGCTCTTCTTTCCATTAGGGATGCTTCTACCTCGGTGCAGGAGCAAAGGGCCTCTGTGCCGAAACCAACCTCCAGAATACCGATCGTCGCACCGATCGTGGTGGACATGACCGAGACCAACATTCCAGTCTTTTCTCCAACATGTAGTCTTTTTCCCTTTCTTTTCCCTTTTAGGCGGTAAAGTTCCCTCCTTTTTGCTATTTTAGTCTTGTTCTTGACATGATGTCTTTATAAGATATTAAACCCAATGTCTTTATGCAGACCTGTCCTTCATGCTGATTTGATTCTTCATTTATCTGCTGGTTGATTAGAATGCTGACTACTGGTGCGTTTTGCTGTGTCTGGTGCAACTTGCTTCATGTTGCTGTGTTCTGGTCTGTTTGAGTTGAAGCATACATGTGTTTCATATGTTCATTGACGTGGCTGTGAAGATGTTGATCTGGTAATTGTTGTTGAAATTGTTGAGTTGATTCATGGATCAACATGCTGAAATTCTTGATGCTGGACTGAGATTACTTCGAACTTTGGCTGCAAGTTTGAGTGTCGATTAGACGCTTTCTTCTTGCATTCATTTAGCCTAAAATGGCGTGATCACGATGATGACCAAGAAGGCACCACAAACATGACCATGGCGACATTGTTTTTTGTTTACCCTCTTATTCGTCCGTATTGGTTACCTATGTGCTTGTGTTGGGTTCGAAGGATCGATGTCAAAATCGAGTTAACCTGTGCTTGTTCATTGAAGATAGCAAAATCTAGCAGACCTGTCCTTGTTCTTGTGCAGCTATACTGCAACTCCAGTGAACCAACACTACTCCAGCCATAGTGCACCTGTAGTGCACAAGCCGTGCAACCATAGTGCATCAGCACCTAGCCTGTCCTCAAGCAGCAGTGCCCAGTCGTGCAGCAACAGTGCCCATCAGTGCACCTATAGTGCAGTAGCAGTGCTTGATCAGTGCTCCAACAGTACAGTTCTAGAGTTTAAGTTTTATTAAAAGCTTTAGAAGGTTTAACTAGAAAGGGGAATGTTAGCATATATGATCTAGAGTATTCTAGAAAAATGTTGATTAGTCGTAGATACTCTATATATAGTCTCGTATCCTATTGTAATCATCAATTTTAGGCAATTGAAGATGATATTCTCATTACTAATTGCCTTAAACTCTCAATTCTCTCTTCACATCTCTAAAACACTCACAAGATGCACCTAGGTATATGGGCATACGACTGCATTATCCGCGTGAAGGAGATGTTTACATCTATGCGACCCAGACTGATGTTGGGTTGCGTTTTCCTCTTTGCGGTGATCTGAAGGCTCTCTATTTCTATTACAGGATAGGTTCCACGAAACTGGTACCCAAAACCATCCAGATGTGGGTTGGGTTCAAATTCATGTGTTTATGTCCGGGATGAACGTATTCACTTTCTCTCTTCCGATGTTTCTATCGGTTGACTGTCGGGGCTAACCACCTTCATCACTTCCAAACTCTCTGTAAGAAGTTTGAGGAATGGAGGATCCAGGCATGGAACTGGAATGTTCACTTTCGACTAGTGGATGACTATTATTTCTTCTGTAAGAGTGGTGTGCCTTGGGATCTTTTTCAGCCAGAGCGGGATTTTCCTCCGAGCTTTGTCGAGCTGTCGGGGAGTGACCGGAATGCCATTGATGACTTTTTCATACGTCATAAGAAACCGGGCTTCTATTAGGTCCGCTCAGTCGCAGAGACTTCAGAAACCATGCTCAGGTTGGCGGGCATTCAACAATCTGCGCCAATCTATATTGATTAGGTAATTTTCTGACCCTTTTATGGTTTTTGTGTTGTAGGCACTCGAGGACCTAAACTTATCAAGCTTTTTTCCAAGCAGGATAAGGCAGGGTTGTCTGCTGCCCATGCAACCTTAAGCCCTCCTCCTCCTTCTTCTAGACGCACGACTAAGCGTAGTCGTGAGGAGGAACATTTTGGGGTTGCTTCTGGTGATCGCCCAAGAGGTATTATGCAGGACATGAACTGTGTTTCACTTTTAATTTGCCTATAGGTTTAATACATTTTTTGCTTGTTTTCAGAGAACGTCACAGCTGAGGTGACTCATGCTTCTGCTTCATCCAAGAGGGCGAGGAGTTCTGGTAAGGAGCGTTCTGCTGTTGACGGGGGATCTTCTGTTGCTTCTTGTTTTATAGACTTTCCTTTATTATTTTCATTTCTCACTCTCTTTTAACTCCTTGGTCTCTTTTAACATTATACCTTTTTTTCCTATTGTTAGCTCGTCCGCGAGAAAACGGCGATCGAGCGGATTGCAGGGGAGCTCGCCGATAAGAAGGTTGACCTGCTTATCGAGCTAGAGCAGTTTCAGAGGTTAGGGAATACTCCAGAATAGGTAGAGTACTTGAAGAGGAGGTCGGATGCATCCACTAAACTGGTGGAACAGGCTCTTCGGGAGTCAGCGGAGAGGGAGAAGGAGATGCTAGCCTCGATTAAGATGGGGGAGGATCATGTGGCGCTCTCCGAGGACGGAATGCTCTGGGCTGAGTTGCGGATCAAGGAAGCTTACAAGTACTCCGCTCAGCTGGAGGCGGAGGTCACTTGCTATCAGGGCGAGATGAGGGAGGCTTGGGCTCCGAGGATGCCTTTAGGGCTAAGAAGGAGCAGCTCGAGCTGAAGGCTGTCCCATCCTTCAGAGCGTGCTCGAGGATTTTAATAAGTCCAAGGAGTTCTCTGACTGTGACTTGGAGGTGATAAAGGCTGAGGTAGTTGCGTATCTCCAAATCGTGGTTGACGAGATAGACCCCAAGTTTCCTCTACGGGAGGTTAAGTCTCTACAGGACTTCATTGAGAGCGGCTACACCAAGGGAGCTCCTTCTAGAGCTGTTGGCGAGGAGACTGCCCCTGGGGCCGAGAAGGAGACTGCAGCCCCTGGTGAACCAAGACCTTGATGTTCCAGGCCCCTAGGTGACCAAGTTGATGCATAGGTTCAAGTCGAAGGAGACTGTTTGTCCTAAGAAGGATTGCAACCTTACAAAGTCACATGGCCTCCTGATGGTTTTGCTCCTCCTCTTTTTGTGTGTTGAAATGTTGCCCCCCTTTTTATGAATGAGAGTTTGTTTTAGTTTCATTTTGTTTCAGGAAGCTTGTAATTATTTCTTGATCATTGACTCATATATTTTCCTTGAATATAATGGATGCATTTGTTTTTATTCAAGGGGTCTTGGACCTTTTAGGAGGTAACATTACATTTTAGAGGTTCTTTTCGCTCCTTTAGACTTTCGAGGAAGGACTGCTGCGTTTTATTAGCTCGTCCATTCCTTTCGACACGCTTATTTTAGAGAATTGTTACCCAAGGATTATGCCTTTAAAGAAACTGCTATCCTTGATTAATTCGTTCACCTTTTAGGATGTTGGTCCTTGGATTCATTTGCCTAAGAGTGGGGAACTGTTACGTAAGATTCGCTCACCTTTTTAAGAAGCTGTTACCTTGGATTTGTTCGCCTTTTTTGGGAAACTGTTACCCAAGATTCGCTCGTCTTTTAGGAAGCTGTTACCTTAGATTTATTCGCCCAGTTTGCTTTTCATAGGAACTGTTACCTTAGATTCGCTCGCCTTTTAGGAAGCTATTACCTAAGATTCGTTCGCTCTCTTAAGATTTTCTTTGGAGAGACTGATACCTTGTCAGTTCGGCTTCTCCATTGTGCCCAACTTGTACGGGAACGGTTACCCTTGAAATGGGTTCGTTCGCCTTAGGTACCAGGTCTTAGTTTTGCCAAACTTGTAAGGGAACCGTTACCTTTAATGGTTCGTTCGCCTTTTGTATCAGGTCTTTATTTTTTCCAACTTGTAAGGGAGTTGTTACCCTTATGTATCAGGTCTTAGTTTTTCCCAACTTGTAAGGGAACTGTTACCTTGATAGTTCGTTCGCCTTTTATATCAGGTCTTTCGCCTAACTTTTAGGGAACTTACCTTGATGGTTCATTCGCCTTTTAGTTTAGGTTTTTGTTTTGCCTAGTTTGGGGGAAATTGATACCTTTGATGGTTCGTTTGTCCCTCGTTTTAGGTCTTAATGAGAGAGGAAGTGTTACCTTTTGAGGGTCGTTCGCAATCCTCGCTTTGCGTGACTCAGGAGACTGTCACCGTTGTTGGTTTGTCTGCATGTATGTGTTAGGTCTTATCTTTCGATGGTTCGTCCATTCTTTGGAAATTTTCGCTTTGGTTCGAGTGACTATGCTTTATATGAAAGAATGGTTCGTTTTATTGACATCACATTTTGATTACAAGTTATGCATAAAACTTCCTTAAATGTTCGGAATTAAAAGGACGAGGTAGCCTTATACCCTCTATGGTTTCCAAGTAGTAGGACCCTGGTGCGGCGATTTCCATTACTTTGTATCGGTCTTCCCACTTAGTTGAGAGTTTGTTGTAGCTGTCCAAATTTGTGAAATCATTCCTTCGCATAACCATCCCCCCCACCCACCCACGAAAAATTGGCGAGCGCTGAGATTTTTTGTTGAAGTACCGAGCGGTCACCAGTTGCATTTTAGCGTGTACGTTGTCTGATTGCCTTCGCTTTTCTTCAGAAAAATCGACGTTGGTAAGTCGCTCGATATCGTTATCTTCAACATCAAAGTATAGGATCCTATGGGTAGACACTGTTATTTCGACGGGTGACAGTGCTTCAGATCCGTACACCAGACTGAATGGTGTTTCCCATGTTGCTGTTTTGGGTGTCGTTTTGACATCCCACAACACGCTGTCCAGTTCATCTACCCAGTTTCCTTTTAAGGCTTGAACTATCTTTTTGAGTCCTGACATGACAACTTTGTTGGCTGCTTCAGCCTGCCTGTTGGTTTGGGGATGATGTACCGAGCTGAATCTGTGATCAATATGGTACTCTTCACATAGCCACTTGAGTTATTTTCCCACGAATTGCCGGTATTTATCGCTTATGAGCATCTTAGGGATTCCAAATCGCGAAATTATGTTAACCTCTAACAATTTGATCACTTGAAATTCAGTTGTAGAGGTCAATGATTTCGCCTATATCCACTTGGAGAAAAAGTCGATTACCACGATGAAGTGGGTTCTTTGCCCAGTGCTTATGGGAAAGGGTCCCAATATGTATATTCCCCATTGGGCGAATGGTCAGGCGTCAGCCATTGGGTATAACAATGTTGGTCGTAGATCGAATTTTGGTGTGAACTGTTGACAATTCGCGCACTTTTTTGTTAATTCCGCTGCGTCTTTGCTCAAGGTTGTCCAGTAATAAGGAGTTGAATATCCTCGCCTATAGAGTTCTTCATCTATGAGAAGATAGTTTGCGGCTAGGCGACTTGTTTTTGTGGTCTCGCCTTTGTCTAATACCAGGGTTCCTTGTCTTAGAAAATTTTGGAACGGAGTCATCTAGTTATCCTGCTCTTGAATATTGAAGGCTTCTGTTCGACTTTTGAGAACCGAGTTTAGTGCTTGTTCCAGGAAGTGTATTTCTGGTATTTTTGTTCCTTTGAAATCCAGCTTGCTCAAGGAGTCTGCTAGTTTCTTGTCTTAGTGAGGAATTGACTCGATCGCGAAAGTCAGAATTTCGGCGATGAGTTTTTTGGCATTGTCGAGGTACTTTTTCATTTTCCCCCTTTTGCTTCATAGGTGTCATTGATTGGTTGACAATTAGCTCTGAATCGCTTTTTGCCTTTAGTGACGTTATACAAATTCTCTTAGTGATAAGTGTTTCATACTCAGCTTCATTATTGGTCGCTTTGAATGTGAGGGCAATCACATATTTTAGAGGCTCCCCCTCAGGAGGGATGAGTACTAATCCTGCCCTGAGCCTTCTTTTGAAGAAGATCCAACGGTATAGAGTTCTCAGCCTTTACCTTCGTCTATTGGCTATTCTTGCCTTTTTTCCACTTCCGTGAGACCATTGCTAGTACTTTCCACTATAAAATCTATCAAGGCTTGACATTTGATGGGCATTTTTGGCATAAATTTGATATTGAATTCACTCAACTCAATCGCCCACTTGACCATCCTTCTTGAAAAGTCTAGCTTCATCAGAAAGTGTTTGAGGGGTTTATTAGTGAGAACTGTTATAGTCTGGGCGTGGAAGTATGGTCTCAACTTTCGAGCAACATTAACTAAGGCTTAGAGATACTTCTCAATCTCGATATATTTTATTTCATCTGAATTCAACAACTTGCTTACAAAGTAGATTGGACTCTGTTTACTTCCCTATTCTTTTACTAAAACTGCACTAGTTGCGACTTCACTAAAAGTGGTTAATTGGGACTAGGCTTCGCCAAAGTCAGGAGTGTCTGCAGGTGCTACTTGAGTGATTGAAAGGCAGTCTCGCACTCCGGCGTCCACTCGAACTTGCGGTTTGCCTAAGAGTTTGGAAGAACGAGAGGGACATGTCGCTCTCCCTTGAGAGGAAACGATTAAGTATGGCCAGGCAACCGTTTAGACTCTGAACTTCCTTGTGGCGATTCGGAGACTTCATTTCTTCTATAGCCTTAAGCTTTTCGGGTTTTGCCTCGATGCCTCTTTGGCTGACCATCAAACCCAAGAATTTGCCTGATTTCACTCCAAAGGCGCATTTCGTTGGGTTCAGGCGAACACTGTGCCTAAAAATGCATTCAAATGGTTCTCGAAGGTCTTCTGTGTGATGGTTCCCCTAGACGAGCATGTCGTCTACATAGGCTTCCATATTCCGCCCCAGCATTTCTTGGAATAGTTTATTCACCATTCGTTGATAGGTTGTCACCCGCGTTTATCAAATCGAATGGCATGACCTTATAACAAAGGATATCACCGTTGACGTAACATGCTATGTGGGTTTCAGCGGCCGGGTCCATTCGTATTTGGTTGCAGCCTGAATAGGCATCCATGAAACTCAGCATCTCATGGTCATACGTTGCATTCACCAACTGGTCAATTCTCGGTAGAGGGTACGAGTCTTTAGGGCATGCCTTGTTCAAGTCGCGAAAGTCAACGCACATCCTCCATTTTCCGTTCGAATTTTGGACCAACACTGGGTTGGCGACCTAACTTTGAAAGTGTACCTCTCTGACAAATTTGGCTTCAAATAGTCTGCCTACATTTTGCATGATCGCCAAGCATTTGTCTGATTTGAATGTCCTTATTTTCTAAGCAATGAGCATGATCGAAGGATTTATCCGCAGCTCATGGGAGATTATACCTGTGTTGATGCATGTCTTGTCACTGGGCTTCCAATCGAACAATTCCTTGTATACTTTCAACACGGAGGTCAAGGCGTCCCTTTGGTCGTCGTTCAAGATGGTTTTTATGCGCACTTTCTATTCTTGACCATCTATCTCAACTTCTGTTAATTCTTCCATTGGGTTTGGCTGAGCTTCGTCCTCACGAGGGTCAGTCTCTGTCTCGATGGCGAGAGACTCCCTTTGGTTCTTCCTGCGAAGGCAGTTCACATAACATTGTCGTTAGGACGGCTGGTCGCCTAGAACTTCTCGAATCCCATTCGATGTGGGGAACTTCATTTTCGTGTGAACTGTGGAGACCACGATTTTATTTGGATTGATGGTGGTCCTCCCCAGGATGGCGTTATATGAGGCAGGCCTGTCGACGACTCTGAAGGTGACAGATACCTCTATGCTCTTCCATCCTTCACTCATGGTTAGCGGCAGGGTTATGGCTCCCAGCGTATATGTTGTTCTCCCAGCAAAGTCGATGAGTGGAAAGTAGACTCGCTTGAGATCTCTTTTGGTTTTTCCCATCTTTTTCAAAGCGTTCAGGAATAGAATGTTTGTCAAACTTCCTCAATCTATCAGAATTCTTTTCATATCGCATACGGCGACGTCTGTCGTGATGACTAACGCATCATTGTGTGGAGTTTTGACATGTGCCACGTCTTTTTCAGAGAATGCGACGATGATATCTTCCTCAGGACGAGGTCTTTTTCCCAATTGTGGATATTTTTGTGGAATACATTTCTCTTGCATGGGACCCTCACCTCCGACTCTAAACCCTCCGACGATTAGGTTTATAACCCTTTTGCCCTGGGATGGGCCAGATTGTTCTTGGGGTACAGGCGAGCGGGATTTACGTGGAGTCGTTCGACTGCGCTCTCTTCCTACCACAAACTTTTTCAGCATGCCTCTCTCGATTAGTTTCTCGATGTTGCGCTTGAGAATGCGACAATCATCGATCTTGTGGCCTTTTGCTTTGTGATAGCGGCAGTAGGTATCTGTTTCTTTACTCATGGGTTGAGCTTTCTTTCGGGGCATTGGTGGTCTTACTAAGGACCCTCTTTCCATCTCGTCTAGTATCGCTGAGATCTGCATGTTAAAAGCGTGAAATACTCGAGAACCTCTCGATGGCTTTGTCCGGGAGATTCAGATATAGGCTTCTCACAGCCTCGCCTGTCCTTCTTTTCACTTTTTCCATCGCGTCGAGGCTCTGGAATAGCATGTGCCAAGGTTGATACCAGGAAATTAGCTTCAGATTTTGCCCTCTCCAGGTCTATGAAATATTTCGCCCTTACTGTTAGCTCCTCTAGTGTGTCTATCTCTTGAACATGGTAGTTGTTGCGCAGTTTTTTCGAGACTTTGTTAGCCACATCCAGCCCTCTGTAACATGCTCGAACGATCTTTCCATCCGTGTCTCGATCTCTGTGACGTTCTTCTGAAAACATCCATAAAAGTCGGTCAAGGTCTCTCCTGGTTGTTGTTTAATAGCATTTAAGGCGACCACGCTCTTCAGCAACTGGCGCTCGCCCATATTTCGCTCCAGGAACTAGTTCGTTAATTCGGACCATGTCCCTATTGATCTTGGAAGGATGCCGAAGAACCAAGACAACGCCGAACCCGAGAGGGTTGACGGAAATAGCAAGGCTAAGTGATTATCATCATCCGACTTACCTAAACAAAAGGCTTCATGCCTGTTGACGTGGATCACAGGATCTCCTCCGCCACTGTATTCGGGAATGGGTCTTGCCACCACATCCTTCGGTGTTCTGACCACTATAAAGGCAGTGGTGAATGGATGGGAGGATCGTTCTCGAAAGGGGTTCATGACGGCTCTGCGGTGTTCCTTTATCTTTTTGTTGATGAACTCCTCAACTTGGCCAAGAGTGAATTGAGGTTGTTGTTCTTCCGTCAGTGAAGCACTCGATGGATTGACAGAGTGTGTGACTGTCGGCGCTTCGGTCGAGGTCGGAGGCATGGACTAATGTCCATAGGTCATCATCTCTTGGTCTTCTTGAGGAGCGGTGGCACGCAGATTTCCAGTTTCTTCTTCTAGTAGCCCTCTGGGACGAAGATCTTTATGAGGAGCAGGGACTTGTTTGCGCGTTTGTCCTATGATAGTTTCTAAGAGGGATAACATATCTGTGGTGACCTCAATGGTTTCCCCAGCCACTTGAACAGTTGACTGAACTGGAATCTTGGTGGGAGGCGAAATTGGAGTCAGTCTAGAGTTGACAATGTGTTCCTGTATAGGTCTCGGAGGGACAGCATTGGGGATTGCTTGGCTAGAATGTTCTTGTTGATGGAGCGGCGAAGCGACGGTGGATTCTGAGCTATCTTGAATTGCTCGTTAGTCTGTTTCCGACGACTGTGGTTAGAGCGAATATGCATGACTGTTTTCTCGATTCTCACAGACGACGACAAATGTTAGGTCTGAATTTTCCAGGTGCTGACTGGATGCTGATTTGGCAGTAATCTGGATGCCAATTGATTGATGCTCTGATGAACCTCTAAGAAGGGGAGCACACCAGACGGGGTCCTCTATGTCCCACTCCGATGCTTAAATGAGTATACTGTGTTTATGAACTCAAAATGTAATATAACGTATGTAAAGCATGAGTATTTATAAGGATAGAAGACCAAATAATTTTGGTAACCGAATATATCTGTAAATATTGTGTCGTTGTAGATAAGGATAACAGATATTACGGTTATCACATAATATTGCAGTTGCCTTATGTGATCTTTGTAGAATATATGCCCGAGATACGCGGAACATCATGGATGTATATTCAGTGTCGGTTATGGGACCAGAGTTGAGATGTTTGACTCTCTTGGGGAGTAGTGGGAGGCTTTGGCATTGGTCTATGGCTACCTGTAGAGACATTGGCGACCACTTTAGTTTCGGGTTTGGCAATAGACCGTTTTATGGGTTCCAGCTTACCCTTAGTGTGGGTCGGCCCAGTCTTGAATGATTTGAACTTTACCTCTCTAGAATATTATTGGGTCTGGTATGCTTGATTCTGTATTGGGACGTCACTATCGATACCCAACACATATATATAACATTATTTAACTCAATTTCGGTATTAATTATGTGCCATGAGATTTTATATCATATATATATATTAATTTGACCAAGAGACATAATATGTTGACAAGTAACCAAAGTGAGATTTATTCTTCAATTTGATTGGTCCAACACTACCATATGTTACAAATATTTATATGACATCACATTTTTGCTTAGGTTGAGAAGTTTAGCTTGCTCCAAAACTCATCATTCAATCTTAAAAATCATTCTATTTTATCATAATTTATCACTTATTTATCTTTCAAAAAAATAATTGTTAATACTTTTTCCACAAACTTAGTTTTCTAACGTTTTATTTTATAATTGTTAAAACAAAACTCTATCAATACGTCTAATATTATGAACAAAGTTTATTAAAAAATTATTATGTAAATCAACTCATATATTATTAAAAATAAAATAAAAAATATTATAAATTAAAGAAATCATCTGATGTATTATTAAAAAAATAAAAAATATTATAAATTAAAAGTCCACTTGTAATATAAATATATATTTGATAAAAAAGTTTGAAATTCTTTTTAAAACTATAAAAATATAATAAAATTTTAAGTATATTTTTTTAAGGAATAAAAAATTCTAACATTTAGCAGAACAAAAATATATATTAAAAATACTAATAATTGATTAATAATTGAAATATATATAATCACAACATTATTAATGCATCATTATATAATAATAATAATTGACATTTAATGTTATTATACTTTTTATACATGTGTAATTTTACCATTAATATATAAGTAGTTTCATTATATAATATATATTATAATAATAATTAATAATTAATATTTAGTGTTATTGTTTTATATATGCGTAGTTTGCCATTGATATATAAGTAGTTTCATTATATACAGATTTTATATTGATATTTGCCTATTAAATTAATTGTCAACCAATACTACGGTGATTACTTTTTTAATCTAAATACCTAATTTTTATTGAACAATTAACTTTATAATTATTATTTTTGTTTCATATAGTGATTATCTCTTTTTAATTATTTTTTCCATTAAAGGTATTTCATGTCATGCTTATTTTATGAAATGACAAACAAATTTTATTTAAAGACTAAAGTAAATAAATTTTATAATATGCTACCAAAAAAAAAAATTGAACTTACTAATTATTGCGCAAAGCGCGACTCACATACCTTGTACAATAATATCACTCTTAATAGCTTTAATCAATTAATAGTGTAGTGGTTGGCCAAAAACAATTATGAGTGTATTGATCAAGTTTTTAATAGATTACGGGATGTTTCTTTCACGGAATTCGAAATAAGGAATACGGAATAGGGAATAGGAATAGAAAATAAGGAATTTGAGATAATAATATTTCTTTGGTGGAATAGAATGAAATGGAACTAGAAATTCTGTTTTTTTTGTGTGTTGAATTGTATATGGAATGAGAATGGAATGTGGTGAAATGACATATTTCCCCCTTCCCCCTCATTGTATATGTATAATATATAATACATATAATTTGTATTATTTATTTTTAAAAATTAAGAATAATTAAAACTTTAATATAAATAATTAATAATTAAAAAATAATAATTATTTAATTTATTTGAAAGACCAATTTCTTGATATTTTTTACTAAAATTTTTAAATAATGTAAATTATAATGCAAAATAATAAATTTTTTCACAATCAATTGATTGCATATTTATTAGAAATATCATTAACTACACTCTCTCGAATATAACATTTTATTAGTACACGACAATACAAGGTTCGACAATGTAGTAAGTGTAAACATATCCAGAGTTTTCACAAAAATCCTTGCAAGGTTTCATCACGCTATTTAACCATCCAATACTACATCCAAACTACCATGAAAGGGCATCTACAGGCGAGAGGATTAATTCCAGCTAGTTTATATAGTTCAATTGTGATTATGGCACCCAATTCTAACCTAATGATCAAGTTAAATTGAACCTAATTCCAGCCTAATGATCACAGCATAGAGCCTACCAGTTTTGAACACAATTTCATATCAACAACATGATTGATCAACAAAGCATAAACAGCAACTAAACACAGAATCAAACACAAACATCACGGTTCTGGGTTTGTCACGAACTCAGAACCCTTTCTGGGTTTATCACGAACCCAGAATCATGATTTCTGGGTTTATCACGAACCCAGAATCATGATTTCTGGGTTTATCACGAACCCAGAATCGCATTTCTGGGTTCATCACAAACCTAGAATCGCATTTCTGGGTTCATCACAAACGTGATTTCTAGGTTCGTGCACAGAATCGATCTGGGGAAGGAGAATGAGAGGGAGACGTACCTAGAAGTCCGAGAAGAGAATTGAATAAGAGAAATGGAGGAGCAGGGGAGAAGCTTCGGTCTGAGTAGAGAATTGAAGGAGTTGACGATAGTTTGGGCAATATGAAAACATAATATGTGCACAATCGTTAGTTGGGCACCTATTCCTGATTCTGGGCGCGCTAGGCTTAGAAAATCCGAGCATTTCGCCTGGAATGTCTAACGCTAGAGGGCTAGGATTCCGGAAGCCAAGATTTTCAATTCCACGGAAATAACAACTTCTTACGGAATCCGTAATACCTATTTCATTCATATTCCGCGAAAAGAACATGTCATTAGACTAATTTTGTTTGAACTGATGATTATAAGAATTACAATTTTCCATAATTTTTTCATTGTTTATTTCCTCCTTATATCATGAGACCACACAGTCATTGCTAAAGGTATGAAACCTTATACTGTGTGGATATGTTTTACATTAATGATTTGATAAATTGATACATTGACCTAGTTCTGATAAATTTGTTTGTAATGATATGATTCAGTGTCAGCGTACTTTTTTTGGGGTCTTTACGAGCTTGTGATTTTGGCCATATTGACTCAATATTAGTTGTTCACCAATAATTGTTGCTTCAAACAATAACACATCATTAATGCGTACGAAAAAAATCATATTCGTGAAATCATATAACTGAACGATAATATAATAACATGATAATACAGGATAACTTTTATCTAATGTTTGAATTAATAATTAGGGTTAATTACTTAATTGGTTACACATGTTTGATCATTGTTCAGAATAGTTACACATGTTTCAAAATGTGATTAATTGGTTTTGTTATGTGACTAATTATTTTTTCTACTGCTGATCGTTAGAAATCACCACTAGAAACTATTCTAACATATGAAATGACAATCTTACCCATAAACCCTAATCTAATGAAGTCCTCCCAGCTCCTCACCCAACGTTCTCCTCCCTTCCTTACCTCATGTCCCCTCCTCCTTCCAGTTGCCCTGTCTCCTACAAGGCTGCCTCATTAAGGGATAATTGGGTTATGTCGGGAACTCCATTAAGGTATTATTGGGGTCGAAATCAGAGTCGTCGAGTCCGTCCATGAGCTCTCAGGTGTTGATGACGGAATCTGCAGACACTAACGAGTTGAGGGTGAGTTCGAATCAAGAATCAAAAAAATGAAGGTGAGTTAGAGAGAGTGCGACACATTAGGCCGAAAGGGATCCCGATTGGGACGAAAAGCATTGAATTTGCTTATGCCTTTTGGACCTCTGGAGATTCTGGTTCACATCATAATTATTAACAAGATTAGTGCAACTCCCAGTTTGCATTGTCTTTACTTTCTTTGTTCTTATTTTTGTTAATCTACTTTGTATATGATATGGAAATACAGGGTTGGGTCTTCATTTTTTAGCTTATTGGGTCTTCTTTTGAACCCAATCGTCGAATCAAGGATTTCAAGGTGGGAGTGGAAATGAGGCACCGAATCGAGAATTTCGATGACAAGAAGATATATTCTATACTAATCAAGTAGTTGTTTGAATTTGTTGCTGCATCTTTGGTTGAAATGGAAGTAAGAAGATGTATTATGTACTGATGTTCTTCAGAACCTGGGTTTAATGAGTTCTAATTGTACTCTAAATAAGTAGTTGTATTTGAATTTGTTGTTGAATATTTTGTTGAAATTGATTTCAGTTATGTACTGATGTTCTTCAGAATCTGGGTTTCATTGAATAGTTTCTAAATTAAGGAGTTCATTCTAACTTGAAATTTGATTAAATGGTTAAATATGTTGTCCTAGAATGTGATTAAATGGTTACATATGTTTCCTTGTAATGTGATTAAATGGTTATGTATGTTTTCTTAAAATGTGCTTAGTATGTGAACTTGTAAACGTAGTATGTGATTAAATAGTTAAGCATGTTTCATATAAATGTGATTAAATGGATAAAATGTCGTAACAATATGAACAAACTCATTTCATTCCAAGATTCACAGAAACATCTCATTTACAATAAAACATCCAGAACAACAAGGATCACATAAACATCCATTTACATACTTCAGCTAGATAGATTACTGCAGCAGCATCTATCAAATCTAAGGAAATTTTTCATATTTTTAATGTCGAAATTGTATCCACCTACATGTACTAATCATAGAAAAGAACACTCACTTCTATCCGTTTAGTCACCGTAGATTCCTTCAAACATCATTTATGATACTAAGTGTTTCACTTCGAGCAACATTACTATATATTGATCGAGTCTTGAGTTCATCAAAGAAACGTTTAGTGACTGAACTGAATCTGCAAAAAAGTATAGAAGTACTCAGAACATCAAGAAGGCTCATAAAGAATTTAAGGAATACATAGGACATTTCTTTAATGGATCCACAAGTTAACTTAATGCATATAATGTCTACTAGACTTCTGAATATATCTTGGCTGGAGTTGGTAAGAAAAAATTATTAATTAATTGTTCCTCAGACTATAATTTTTCATCACAACCTCAACACTTATTATATCTCCAAATAAAGAAACATTCAACTAAAGAGACCTTTATTTTCCTTTCCAACAGCTAACTAATCACCCAAAAGAGCTTATAACTAATACATTTTTCATAAATACATTCTTCCATAATATAATCAGAAAATGCTGAAGTAACCAAAACCCAATCCAAGAATATTATGTTGCCAAGACTATGAACATTGCACAAATCAAATTACAGACTGACATATTCAAAAATCCTTACCTATCGGCATTAATAATCCAGTCAAGGACAAAATTTTCCACACATTTCCAAAGGTTTTCTATCATTCAAACAAGATTAAGGAATGAAATGACAGGAAGTGAAGAGAAAAATAATGAAGGGAATACCTCTCTCTTCACTTAAGAAGTGCTTCCAAGATGGGTATAGGTGTATGACATGCGACCATGGCCAATGAATCACGCACCTGCTCATAAGCTGGGTCTGATGGTCGGAGGTATTGACATCGGACCAATGGTGCATCAACTTGAACAACCAATGTTGTTCTGTTGTAGGAAGGACTTTAGGCATTTTCATTTTCTCCCAATCTAATCTGACTAAATCAGTTAAAGCTGGATATTCCCTAGCAAGCTTCTCGATTTTCTTATCTTCATACTTCAAATACTTTTTCTTTTGAGACAACTTTTTTTCCTCCTCATCTCCACTCTTTTTCTGAGAAATTCTTGTATCAAGAGTCAAACGTTTTGGTTTCATCTCCACCCTGCAGAAGCATGAAGAGAAAAACAATGACAAAAATAACAAACTATAAACAAAAAAAGTGTCAAAAACAACGCAGGGTAGTAATCTTCGACTTCTTATGCTTCGCCTTCTTCGATCTTTGCAGCTGCCTCTGCTACTGTAACCTTCGGGTTCTTCTGCTTCACCTTTTTTACCCTGTCGGCACTGACATATTCCACAGCACGGATGGATCCTCATCGATATCTTCATCGTCTTGAAAAATCTTAGCCTTCGCACAGAAGTGGAACAAGGGAAATAGGGGGAGGCTCATGAAAATCACAAAAGGGCAGAAAAGTCTTTTCAAATATCATAAATTAGTGAAATATGGGTCACGTGTTAGGTGCATGCGAAATTGACGGAAAATTTGACGATTCACTAACGGATTAATCAATTAATCACATTGTAAACAACATGTGTAACCATTAAGTCAATCAGCAAAACCGATTAATCACATTTTGAAACATGTGTAACCATTTGAGTAATTAACCCTAATAATTATTCCTATGAACAACTCAGTATTTCTTCTTTTTCTTGATTTTTGTTCAAATTTAACCCTAATTTAATAATTAATTACCAAACTAACTCTCGCATTTTCGAATGTACGAAAATAGAACAGAACGCTGACGAGGTTAGCATTATATATTTTGAAAATAAAAAAATGATAACCCCGTCAGCGTTAAGAATGTACCTTAGACGGACGTTCACGTGAACGCTAACGTGATCAGTGTTTTGGTAGAAAACACCTAAACGCTGATGTCAACGACGTTTAATTTTTTTTCATTTCCGTTGTATATATATTATATCTATGAGGTAAAAGGACATGAGTTTTGTGACACACAAACGCTGTGTTTTCTGGCACATCTACATTATATATATATATATATATATATTATAGGGTTAATTGTCAATTTCCCCCCTAAAGTTTGAGCCGAATTTAAAATTCCACCTTAATGTTTAAAATTTTAAATTTTAGTCCTAATGTTTGGCTCAGATGAAAAATCCTCCATTTCCGTCACTTACCCGTTTGTCTTAACGGAACCTGATCATGTGCGTGGCACATGCTCTTTTAGTAACCAAATTGCCTTTCTTTAATCTATCTCAGTCCACCTTCTAGAAATTGTCCTTCCTAACCATGAAAGACTCCATTTCTTGTAGCATCTTCGAAAACCCTTCTCGTCTTGTTCATTCATCTATCAGACTGGAATTTTCAATTTAAATTTCAGTTATTTTCTTGAAAGTCCTTAATCTGATTCATACAAGACCAATGCGGTCGGAACCCTGAACAGTGAACATTACACTAGTATGGGTATGGGTATGGGTTCATCACAAATCAATAAGAATCACAACAATGAACACAATCTAACATTACACATGGAAATTTCTCTTCTCATCTAATAAATTGATACTTCGGTAATCACACTATTATGAGCTCTTTTGTACAAACTCGAAAGACAGTTGACAAGTATGAATGGGGTTTATCATGAGGAAAATAAAACGGATCTTGAGAATATTGGGGGTTCTCTGCAGCAAGTTTGGGTTGCATGCCTACTTCTTGTTGAAAGCAAAGAGCGACTTAATGGCGTTGATGGCATTCTCGTTAATGAAGGACTCATCAAACCGTTTGAGGAGAGGTTCGAATTCTTCGGATTTTCTGATATTCTCTAGACCAGGGTCACTTCAGAAGGATCACCCATCTTCCAAGGCTACTGTATATCTGGAGAGAAAGTTTGGCCTCCGAAGGTGTACATGTTTAGAGCCCATTTGGTCTTCCAGATGCCATTGTGCCACCTACCACAAGACCTTCATCACTGAGACCAATTTGGAAGCACATAGTGATGGTAAATTCTTAAAAATGAATCGTTTCTCGAAAAAATGGATCTTTCCTCAAATGTGGGAGTATGCACGCGAGCACGGCTTCACTGCAAGTTCTCGTAGTTGTCGACAGAGTTGGGTTAAAATCAAGCTCTTCAAGTAACAGTGGAATAGGACGAGGGCAGTTTGGTCACTTACAAAAATTAAAATAGCATGTGTCTCACACATGATCCCCATTCTGTTAGTAATAAACGGTCAGCGGACAGAAATGGCGGAATTTTTTATCCGATCCAAACATTAGGACTAAAATTTCAAATTTTAAACATTAAGGGGGAATCTTAAATTTGGTCCAAATTTTAGGGGGAAAATTGACAATTAACCCTATATTATATTAACAATGATTTTATGATAAAGGCATGTGTCCCATGCCACATCAGACATAAATTTTTAGAATTATTTTTTAAAAAGTATGTATTGTAAAAACAAAATTTAGAAAAGTAAGTATAAAGAAAAAATATTTCGAAATCTGGGTATACGCGCTACCGTGGGTAGCGCGTTTTTTGCAATAGGCGCTACTCAAGGTAGCGCTTATTCAAATTAATTTTTTTTTTATGTTTCGATTTTTAATTAAAATGAAAATTATGTATCTATTAAAAACAATTAAAAAAAATTAAAAAAAAATTATAGTAAGTAGATATTTTAATTGCGATTCAAATTATGCAAAAACAAATATTAAATTTGAATTTACGGATTAACCGTAGGCTATGCCGTAAGTTGAGATATGAAAATTTAACTTAAAAAATTATAAATCAGACCTTGTAAGTCCCAAACTCACCACAGTGAACGTCATGTATGTCGTAATTCAATTATCTACCTAGGGTATTTTTTTATATTAGAAATACAGTGATTTTTTAACATAACAATGTTTGTTTTATAATTTGACCGAAATAACTAAATGCATTAGGTGAGAAATTTAACTAAAATTTACAGTGCCTAGATAATTTAATTACGAATTAAATGACGCTAACTATGCGTTAATTTTTTATTTTTAAACTAACCGGTTCAAAAACCGATTGGGGCTCCAATTGATCCCCAATCAGGGGTCCTACGGTCTGGGTCCGAACCCAGGCCAGGTTCCCATGGTTGGGCGACTTGGTGTGGGTTATATCTCAGAACATAGGACCATAGATTAGGGCTTAATTGGAGCCGTAATCGTTTGAACCAAACGCAGCCAAGTTCGGTCCAAACCGATTGGGGCTCCAATTGAGCCACAATCGGGGGTCCTATGGTCTGTGTCCGAACTCATATCAACTCCCCATGGTTGGGCATCCTGATCTGGGTTCGGACCCAGAACATAGGACCCCCAATTAGGGCTCAGTTGGAGCCACAATTGTTTGAATCAAACCTAGTCAGGTTCGGTCCGAACGGATTAGGGCTCCAATTGAGCTCCAATCGTGGTCCTATGACCTGGGTCTGAGCCCATACCAGGTACCCATGGTTGGGCGACCTGGTTTGGGTTCGAACCTAGACCATAGGACCCCCGATTGGGGCTCAAATCGGTTTGGACCGAATCTGGACTAGGTTTGGTTCAAACGATTGGGGCTCCAATTGAACCCCAATCGTGGATCCTATGGTCTGGGTACAAACCCAGACCAGGTCGCCCAACCATGGGAACCTGTTCTTGGTTCTGACCCTGACCATAGGACCCCTAATTGGTGCTTAATTGGAGCCTCAATCGGTTTGGACTGAACGTGGTTGGGTCCGGTTCAAACGATTGGTGCTCAACTGAGCCCCAATCGGGGATCCTATGATATGGGCTCCGAGCCCAGGCCAGGTCCTCAGGGTTGGGTGACCTGGTCTGTGTTCGGACCCTTGCTAGGGGACCCCCGGCGTGGCTCGAATCGAGTCGGGACTTGTTTGAAACATTAGTGTAAATTTGTAGGGTTTAATTGTAACATTTAGAAAATTAATTGGTTAATATTGTAAATATGAAAAATATTGAACGGAATTTTTTAACAGAAAAATAACAGAGGTACTAATTAGCATCATTTTCAAATATGTTGGACTAAAAACAATCATTTAGGTTGGAAAACCATTTTCGTCAAAAATGTTATCGTTTTCTAACTTTTCTCTTTTTTATATTTAATTTCATAAATAAGTGATGTACAAGTTATATGGGCTCACAGACATGAATTATTAACCCTGTATGTATTATGTTTGTACTCCACTTGGTGTCCACACAAACATATGAAGATTTGAAATACATGTCTAACGAACCTTAATTCCAGTGCATCCTCGATATATCCATACGTTATAAGCGTTGTTAGTAGTGGACTAAGGCAGGGGATCCCTTGTCGTCCCCGTATCTGTTCAACATGGGTATGGAAGTATTGTCACTAACCATGCATTATGCGATAGGTTGATAATAGTGATATAAAATGGATAAAGATCGCACCGTATCTTAAGTTCTTTATTTATCTCTATTTTGTTTTTCGTATTTAGTTTGGTATATTAGTATGGAGTATTTTGGCAGTTGAACTCAAACCGTGCATTTGACCATTTATTTAATTTATTTAAGCAATGGCAATGCCAATTTGTCTGGGAACAGCATATAGATCTTATATGTATATATATATGCGAACCATGTGCGAACCATGTGCAGTGTGGTTAATTCTGTATAGATATATATCCATTTTATATTTATATAAACAATGTTCTGCCATTGTCGGCAATAATAGCCTGCTCTGCCTGTGTGGAAGTAGCATGCAGAGGGTATGGAGGTGGATAAAAGGCAGCCTTTAGCATTGAACGTGGGTACACATGTGTTTCAAGTTTCAACTATGGTCATGCAGCTGATGCGGAATTCTATGCCTCATAATACAATTTGTATTCAAACATATATCAGGACTCTTGTCTCTTCAAATACTATTCGTTGAATTACCGGTTTATATTTATGCTTACAGTATGTTTGAGCCGTCTATCACCAACTTCAACTGAGCCTAATCGATTGGGTTTAGAAATAAAATTCAAATCAATTAGGGTTAAGCTAGGGAAGCCAAAAATTTTAATCATGTCAAATATTAAATTAATGACAAATAATTGAACTAAACAAAATTCAATAGAGACAAATATATAATTTAAAAATGTTAAATTGAAGATTATTATATTTTTTAGAATCAAATTTAAAAGTCAAAAGTTATTGCTTCACGTCTAGGTTAAGCCCCAATTTTAAAGGAATTTATGAATCTGGGTCACCTACCAGACTAATTTGTCGTGTATGTGTAACATGATTTAAGTGGGGATCAAGATTAACGTAACGTTTTACATAATCATATACTATTTCACCAACCATATATTAAATATCAAATTTGTATTTCATTTTAAGCTATAAACCAGAGAAGCTCATAATTTCATGGGTTAAATACCACTTTGTCCATAAATGTTTCAGCCAAAATTGTGATTCCCCTAATATTTAAAAATAAAAGATTCAATCCTTGATGTTTCTCCATATGTTCAGTTTCCCCTTTCGTCATATTTTTCATCCAAACTTCACATAGTATGTTTTAAAACTTATAAAAATAAGAGAAATTTTTTACAACTGTCACAACAAAACCCTTCAAAAAAAATTCTATATTTTACAATTGAGTCTGAATTTGATCGGAACTCGATTTAGCCTCAATCCAAATCATTTGAAGAGGATAGGGTCTGGGTCATGAATAAAAGACCACAACCTCCAACCCATGGAGAACAAGTTTTGGGTCAAAACCAAAAATCTAACATTTTCGATTGAGGTTCAATCGAGTCATAATTGAATCATGACTCAATTGTAACATATAAAAAATGTTTGAAGGGATATATTATAATAATCTTAAAAGCAATCTATTATTTCTGAAATTTTTAAAACATACACTACAAGAAATTTACATTTTTGTGAGGGTCAAATTTCTAAGGGAATTTCAAAAATCCCTTAAAAATTTCACTTTGTAAGGAATTTTCTAAGGGATCCACCCTTAACAAATAAGCTTGCTAGAAAAATAGTACTTTAAAAGGAAAATCCCTTGAAAAAAATTTCAACAAATTTTCCTTATAAAATCTATAGCAAACTTTTAAAAATCAATAGTGAGGGTTTTTATTTTCCTTAGTTTCAAGAATTTTGAGGAAAATAGTGAGGGTTTTTATTTAATAAATTTACTAAGGGATTATTAAGGAGTATATTGAGTTAAATTTGTGAGGAATTTTATGCACTATCAAGGAAAATCACTATAAATAATTTTAAAAATATATGCATATATATATATATATATAATATCACATGTAATAGAATACACATATATATATATATATATTATTATATGAAACAAGTTCATAGTTTACACATTCAAAGTCTACTATAAAAAGAGAACAATTAACAACGTATCTAAATAATACATACTTAGTCAAAAATATCTAAATATAAACTATGCAACAACTTTAGTGGAACCATTATCCCGTTAAAATTGATTAAACTCTAAGTCCTCGCACCATTCAACCTACTAGTGTAACGCGATGCGGCTGTTCTCTCAAATGCTTCCGTAAGGTCATACTTATCCTCATCAAATCCCACTCTCACCTAACCCATACATGCAACAGAAAATAGAAAATTAGTACTAGTAGAACATACTACAATAAAAGTATTGCATGTAACAAAGTTGACTTAATTGATAAAAAATAAAAACATGTAAGAAATATTAAGACCAGATAGCCTTTTTGGTCATCAGCAAAACATGTAACTAGCACGTTCATGTAAACTAGTAAGGGGTTTCATGAGTACCGATTTTGTCCCAAATTGGCCCATCAACCATTTAACTAGCCTGATATTGCCCCAAATTGGCCCAGCAACCATTTTGTCTTAGTCTAGCTAGCTATTGACATGCTGAAGAAGAAGGTTGCCTATACCAATGGGTTCTGTCAATACCAATGATCAATTAATAATTAGCCATAGGATCGATAAATTTAAAGATGCCAACGTAAAAGAATAAAGAATAATAATAACGAAGGAGAACAATCGGCAACTCACTGATGCTTCATTTTGAGCAGCTTATTCTTAGGAAGTACACCTAATTCATATGTACTACCATCCACTCTGAGTCACTTTTCACTAGAACATAGACCACCTCTGATGCTGCTTTTTTCCTTTTCACATGACATGATACAACACTTAATTGGCAATAGAGGCCTACTTCAGTTACTAGCCGACAATAGAACCCTCCCATGTTATCATGCTCCAAACTCTAAATTTGTTAGCTATGTACTAAAAGCTAAACATTAAACTTAAAAGTGCTCAACGTTAGACACCTACAAAAAGTATACGCATAACAAACATAACTAACAACCAAAGAAAAGTTCTAATCTAAATCAGAATTTAATATCAGCAGTCCAAGAAGCAACAAAGAGGTTACCGATGGTTCTCTACTCTCTCAAGTTTTTTGATTTTTTATCTGTTCATCCAGGGACAAATTATTTAATTTGTCACTAATCAGTCAATAAATCAGAAGAAAAGAAGAAGTATGAAAAATCAGTTTTATTTAGCAAATTATATATTACCCCAGAAACATGATTACATATCAAATCATCCACTTAAGATGACAAACAAATCAACAATCAAATAAATTGACACGCAATACAAAAAGAAAGAAATGTTCATATGAGAATAGGATGTATGATTTTCTGAAGAATAAAAAAATGATCAAGTGTTTAAAGATATCGATTTACTATGCTGGAAAGAAATACACAAATGATAACTACCAAATTGATCTCATTTCATCACACAACATCAAATAAAAATATTAATGGAACACCTTCATACAAAGAGCAACTTGATCTGTTTGAGCAGGAAAGCTACGCATTTCATATATGTAGGTCGTGTTGTTCATCTTGTCAATTTCTTACCTTCGTAAAATCGCCTCATGAACTAAAGCTGACTACTACATAATACTCAATCTAAAACACCGATTCAGATCGTTCTTTTTAGATGCTAATAACGTAAACTAATACAAGTTCAGTTCAGTGCTACCTATGTTTCAACTAAGCTGAAGAACAGCGAAAGGCATAGAGGAATACCGCGAAGAAGAAGACAACAGCAGCTACAACAGGCGATAGAATAGAAGAGATATTCTGACGAATAGACGGTGGAATACTGCGTGGAGTTCGATTGCTGGAGTTCGGTTGCGTGGTTTGTGTCTTTGACGAGGAGTTCGGCTGCTTCGTCGTCGTCGCCGATTTTTTAGAAGAGGAGCTGGAGCTCTGTTTTTCAAAAATCTAGAATGAGCGTCTCTGAGGAATGTCTATTTGATGGATCGATGGTTGAGAAACATCAGACCGGCTTGGTTTATTAAAAATGGTTTAAAGTGATTTGATTTAAATTTAAGTATAAACCAGTATAAAAAAATGAGTCGATTCGAACTGAATTTTTTGTACTATTTTGAACTAGTCTACTTGAACCCTAAAAAACTGGTCTAGTTTTGATACTAGTTCGTCTGAACCGGTTTGAACCATACCAGTTCATCTAAACCGGTTTAAATAAACAAGCATACGGAATCGTACGGTTTCGGAGCCACAGTAGCAGTTTTGGAGTCGCAAACCGCAGAGTTTTGGAGTCGTAGACCGCAGAGTTTAGGATTGTGTTAATGGCAGAACAAAGCGAGGGTTGTGTTCTCATGTTGCTAATATTATATCATATAATATTTCTTAGGGTTTTCCCTTACAAAAAATATTTTTTTTAAGGAGATATAAATCCCCTGCAAATGAATATATTTTATAAGGAGCTATAAATCTCTTACAAAATTTAGGATTGAAAAAGGTAATTAGTGAGGAATTATCCTTAAAACTATTTATAAGGAAAATCTGTCACAAAATATCTTCATTATTCCTTCTAAATTTTTTCCTTACAAATCTGTTAGTAATGTAGTAAGGAAAATATATTTTGTGAGGAATTTTCCTAATTATTATTCTCATCACTTAACCCTAACAAATCCCTTACAAATAGTTCTAAATTTAAAGGGATTATTTCCCTTGCAAAATTTCCTTCAGCAAATACTGATTTTCATGTAGTGATATTATGTTAAGTTTAGACGAAAACTTTAACGGAAGGGAGATACTCGACAAATATTCAAATATTAAGGACTGGATCGTTTGTTTTGAAAGATTAGGGGAGAGCTCGATATTGCCCAAAACATTAGGGACAAAGAGATATCTAACTCTATTTTCTTTCCTTATTCTCTATTTATTATTTCATTTTACGCACACCAAAAAATGTCGTTAAAGTCTATTTTCTAGGTTTGAGCTTTCTCCAACGTCACTGGCAGTAGTAGGCCCTTGGGCTTTCCCTAATGTGTAGGACAGTGTCCTCGAGTCCACTGAATAATCACTCGCTTGAGATCTTATTTCTACTTTGTGGAGTGCACTTCTTCTAGGCAACCGTCTCCATATATTTAGTATAAGTCTTTTGTGGTGGCCTCAGTTTGCTATCTTCAAAAACAAAATCCAAAAGAGATGGTGGATTGATAAATCAATATTGTGGGAACATTATTCTGCTGTAATATTTATTGCTATCACGCCTCAAAATCCACCATGAAAGTTAGAAGTAATAGTCGTTATTTACTAGTAATAAACCGATAAATAACGAAACTCAAAAATCTTTTATTGAAACATAACTCTGATATTAAATATGTTCTCATATAAAAAATCATGACACATACATAATCGAATAACTTCTTATTCTATGTTTATGTTGCACACTTTGCTACCGTCTAGAATCCAACATCCTCAAAGATTAAACATCCAACACAAATTAACTTCTCTTGAAACTACTGAGTTGAATGGGGTTAAGTTGTTGGGAGCAACATAGTAAGTAGTTTTAAATTATCCCCACCGGTTCAATCTCTTAAAAAATACATTTTGTAACCAATATAAATGAAGTCTTGAAATAAACATTTAGACAATGCAGAACTTAAAAGATTCACGAAATATAGCTTGTCAAAATGACACGAGGCAAACTTACTACAATTAATAAATAATTCAGAGTCAGATGTTAATCAACATATAGGTTTCGAACTTATAAAAATTAAAAAATAAAAACTTAACGGAAGCAAAGGTTCAAACTTTTCAAATTTCAGAACGGATCAAAAATTGAGTCTTCTCTAGTCTTTTTACCACACCTACTGTGTTGCTGGAAGACTCTAATGTTTAACCCCAATTAAAAGGATGCAGAGCCCATATATATCCACTAGGGCGTCCAAAGTCATCATGATATTTTCGTTTCGATATGCTAGTGAACCCTTGTAAGGGTTTCAAACCGTAATAGACTTACAAACACAAAATCAGAAACGAATGTCGAACTTTAAAAAATGAATTTCACTAAACTATTTTCCACTAATATCTTATACCAAACTATCTCACAAAAATACGCATACAAAATTGAACATATCAAAAGCACACTTTATTAAACAACTTCAAGCACTTATTCTAGGCCTTGTTCAAATTAACCGTTTCGGATGAACTGGTCTGGTCTGGAACTGGTTTGGTTCGAACCGGTTCGGTTGAACTAGTTCCAAAACCAATGTTTTTAGGTTTCAAATAGACCAGTTCAAAATAGTATCAAAAATCCAGTTCGAATCGGTTCGACTCATTTTTTTATACTTGTTTATACTTAAATTTAAATCAAACCACTTTAAACCTATATAATTTTAGAACCGGTTTGAAGCAAAATCAACTAAACCGGTCTGAATTTAAACCAAACCTAGAAATGTCTTCAATAAACCAAACCTAGAGATATATTGGGCTCTCGTATGTTATTGTTGGACAGGATTTCCGTCGGTTGTGGAATATATTTTCAATCGGTTCAGTGTGTTTTTTAAGTCGGTTCAGTGTATTTTTCAATCGATTCAGTGTTTTTTCAGCCGGTTCATTGTTTTTCAGTTGGTTCAGTATTTTTTCAGACGGTTCAGTGTGTTGGACAGGATTTTCAGCCGATTTAGGTTTGGTTTGAACCAGATTATTTCTGAACCAAAATTGTTATTAAAAAAACAGACCAGAACAGTTCGAAACGGTTCTAAATCGGTTCAAACCAGACTAGTTCTTTTTTCCTTAAACTAGACCAGCTTTTTTAGAAACAGAAAAAATACTATTTTTTCCAAACCAGACCAGTTCAGTTCTGAACTGGTTCGACCCCGAATCGGTTCATGAACAAGCATACTTGATTCAAATTTTATAAACGAAACTCATATTCTTGCTCTAAAATAATCTTAGATTATCTTTAAAATTTCATGCAATGCATAAAAATATTTCATTTAGTAAAAGTAGAAATAAGCTTAAAATACTTACCTTAATTGAACCTAAATTCTAATACTAATAGCTCCGTCAATTCGAATTTCTTAATATCAACACAAATGAGAGTATATGTTTTCCATTCAAACCGTGATATACAATAACATGTCAGTCATGTACTCAGTACAAACATCCCCTTAGTTTCCTACTCGGGTTCAAGATTTACTGTTCTACTCATGGCATGCAAAACGAGACAAAACCTGATATCACATTATTCACTGATTTTTTAGCCATCTCATAACAATTCCCAAAAATTAGCACATGTAGAGGGTTGTTTTATGAGTCTAATGCAGCCAACGACGTCGTGTTTCAACAAAGCGGTGACTCACACGCGTCGGTAAAGTTGCTTGTACGTGGTCAACTTTGTCTTGAACATAGGGACAGATTCTGCAGATTATAGAGCCGACTTTGAGAGCTTATCTCTCTTATTCAAGCTATGTTATGAGTGTTTTTGGTGTTTGTTGAAAACCCTTACAATGAACTACAAGTTCGGTGATTCCATTTTGAAAAGAAGCAATAAGCTGAATATCTCCTCTGAATCTTGATCTTTGGAAATTTTCGGTTGGTGAAGATATGCACGTGGAAAAAAATATGGTTTTCAATAGAAAAAATAGTTTTGTCCTTAAACTTAAAAATTAAGTGTCATTTGCTCCTGAAATTCTTAATTTGCAAGGTTTGGTCCAAAAGAATTATTGCGTGTGTTACAATGTACCTCCCTTAAGAAAATTTCACCCTCAAAATTTGAACTTTACCTGAATTCTTTAACTGTTGAATGTTACCTCCACCCTATTGTCCTCTTTAGATCCCAAGTTGCTTCACTTTTGGTGCGATGTTCACATGAACTTTTCACATATGGAATAACACGATGTTCTTAATACGGTCATTCTTATCTACGATGCAAACGAAAGATTCATCGATCGATAAATCTTATTTCAAATACATTTTTTCATTCAACGACATAGAGAGTACATACCATATCAATATTAACTTCTCAATAGGTCACTCTCCAATTCAATTTCTACATTGGTATCATGTCATATGCTTCAATTTCTTACTCGTTGACAGTCTTAAAATTAAATTTCGTTGATGAAAATTATTATATTTTCAATCATTCATAACGTATAAGGCTTTGCATCACCATTGAAAAATTGGTGTCTTTGCCTATATGAGACTCCTCCATAATCAACTCTTACTCCAGGATCTTCCCCATATCATAATCATGAGAATTCTAAAAAAAATTAATAACTTAATTATGGTATACTTATATAGTTAAATAAATTTTTATTCCATTCTTCTATTGCACATTCTGATAGCTTCCAGAATCCAGCATCCTCAAATATAAAACATCCAACACAAATCAACTTCTCCTGGAACTGTGGAGTTGAATGAAGGTAAGCTGTGGGGAGCAACTTAGTAAGTAGTCTTAACTTATCCTACAGGATCAAGCTCTTAGAAAGCACATCTTGTAACCAATATAAACCTAATGCTTGCATTAAAAAAACCTTTAGACAATGCAGAGCTCAAAATATTTATGAAAGAAAGCTTGTCAAAATGACATGGTGCAAACTTACTAAAACTAATAAATAATTCAGAGTCAGATATTAATCAAAATATAGGTTTCAAATTTATAAAAATTCTTAACTAAACAGAAGCGGAAGTTCGAACTTGTCGAATTTTAGAACAGATCTGAAACAAAGGTTTCTCTAGCCTTTTTACCACGCTTACTATGCCGCAGGAAGATTCCATTGTTTAACCCCCATTGGAAGGATGTAGAACCCATATATATCCATTAAGGCCGGACAGAGTGATCATTATCTTTTTATATCGATACACATGTGAACCCCCAAAAGGGTTTTAGATCGTAGTTTACATATGAGCACAAAATCAGAAATGGAGATCGAAATTTTAAAATTGAATTTCACTAAACTGTTTTCCACTCAAATCTTATACGAAACTATCTCACAAAAATATACTTACAAAACCAGACAACATATCAAAGCATAATTTATAAAACAACTTCAATCACTTGATCCAAATATAAACGACACTCCTATTCATCCTCTAAAATAATCTTAGCTTATTTTTTGTTTTTAAATTTCAAGCAATGCAGAAAAATATTTCATTTAGTACAGGTAGAAATAATCTTAAACTACTTACCTCAATTGAACCCCAATTCTAATATCGATAGCTCTGTCAGACTGAATTCCCTCAAACAATGCGAAGTATAAGTTGTCCATTTGAACCATGATATCCAATAGCATCTCAGTCACGTACTTAGTACTAGCATCCACTTAGTTTCTAACTCAGGTTCCAGATTTACTGTTCTGCTCGTGGCATGCAAAACGAGACAAACCCCGATATTCCATTATTCACTGATTTTTCAGCCATTTCAGAACAATTCTCTAACATCAGCGTAGGTAGATGGTTGTGATACCATTCTAACGCAAAAACAGTGTCGCTTTTCAAAATTGGGGTGACCTACACACGTCGGTTAAAGTTGCTCGGATGTGGTCAACTTCGTCTTCATCCTAGGGACAAATTCTGCATATTATAGAGCCGACACTTTGAGAGCTTCATTCTCTCTCGTCCGCAATCCTTTTTTGGTGTTTTGGTGTCTATGGAAATCTCTTACAATGAACTACAAGTTCACTAATTCCGCTTTGTGAAAGAACTAAAAACAATGTAACTTTTGGGGGCCTCAAAGCATCGATTTAAAAGGTGTTCCAAATTGTCCATACTTGATATCTAACAAACGGCTCAATCAAATTCGATTTCGTCACTTGGGTTAGGTTACTCAGAACCCCCTATAACCTAACTATCGTCAGAAACAAGAATAACAACTACCATATAAAAATTCACCATTAATTATCTTTGAAGTTTTCTCACTCTAAAATTATTCATTCATGGAGAAGGAAACTAAGCATAGCTATGAAGTCTTACATTAGTCTTGACATGTGCATCTGTTGGTGGCTTGTGGACGCTCATTTTCGTCCGTTTTTGTGGTCGTTCCATTGAATATCGAATTTTCGTCGATTTCCTTATCTAGACTTCTCTTGTCTGTTCCAAACTCTCTAGGGTTTGCTAGGGTTCCGAAAATGCAACTCCACCAACCCTAAGTTGCATCCCTAAACCGAATATCTCCCCCAAATCTTCATCTTTCCAGATTTTCAGTTGGTGAAGATATGCACGTGGAAAAAACATGGCTTCCAATAAAGACTATTAGTTTCTTCCTTAAACTTGACAATTAAGTTTCCTTTGCTCCCGAAATTCTTAACTTGCAAGGTTTGCTCATGATGAATTATTGTGGACAGTTGCGATCCAATTAAATATTACATTTTTATGAAAATATGCATTTGATTTAAGGAAAAGGCCTTGAAGGCCCAATAACCTTGGAGGGGGTAAACCCAAGATATTCGAACTGGATCAGCTTAAGTACAAGTCAACTTAGCCCACCATAGAGTGGCCCAAGATCGAGCCCAAAGTTGATATGAACGCCAAAGGCTCCTCAGACTGCTCGCCATCCTTCACCAAGGCGCGACCTCTCAATGCTTTCCATGGGAGCGCTCGCCCCGAAGAGAGCCTTGCCTCTATCCTCTGGTCCCACTAACCGTTAATAAGGAAGTGACCACGATATCCCGTGTATCTCAGTCACATATTCACTAAAGATTAGATATGGTAACTGCAATATCTCGCAGTAACTTCCATATCTTATGATCCGAATCTTCAGCAACACAATATACACTAAGATATTCAGTTGCCTCATACGGTTTGATCACTCTTACCCTATAAATACCTTTGCTTTACATACGTTCCTTACGTTTTGAGATATACACACACATATACTCATTTAAGCATCGGAGAGGGACCCGGAGACACCCCCTCTGTTGCGCTCCCCTACTTGCAGGTTCACCGGAGTCGAAGCAGAAGCATATTTCAACCTTTGTCTGGCATTCAATTCACTGTCAGATCAGCATCCAGGATTTCACGATCCAACATTTGGCGCCGTCTGTGGGAATCGAGCAATTCTGCCATGAGAACTCGATCCCAAAACAACCGTCGGAACCAGACTCGCGAGTGATCCTCAGATAGCTCTGATTCCGCTGTCACTTCACCGCTTCAACAAGAGCCTGCCGGCCAGGCAGCCCCCAATGCCATTCCTCTGAGGACGGTCCGAGAGCACGTCGGGAATTCCAGACTGCCCCCAGCGGCCAACCACAACGGAGCTCCAGCACCGCAGTCCGTCCACATCGCTGGGGAAGACATTCAGTTAACCCCGAAGATGATTTCACTGCTGGAGGTCATCCTAGGACAGGCTCGCCGTCAAGCCCCTGCTCCTCAAGGAAACAATCACCCTGCCCCTCAGGGAAACGATCGCCCTGCTACCACAGGGCCCCCGCCTTCTGAAACAGCAAATCCTGGCACCACCGCGCCTCAAGAGGATCAGTAGATGACATCAGGACAACAGTCCATACCTCTAGCATACACCAAGGAGCCAGCGACTACATACACTGCCAACCCTTCCGGTCCTCCTCCATCCTGGATCTCGCCCAGGTACTGCACTGTGGACTAGATGGACGACCTCGTCAACAGAATACTCCAAGAAAGATGACTAACAGTCGTAGCTCTCTTCAAGGAGCAGTCTGCTCATCCCTTTTCCGACGAGCTCGTCGCCATCAAGATCCCTAAAGACGTAATTGCTCGGGCCATACCTGAGTACAGTGGTGGAGGAGATCCCACCATACACTTCAACAAGCACGAGGCTTCTCTCCTGTGTAAGTCAAATGATCTCAATCACTTAGCTTTACTATTTCCATCCACTCTTTCGGGTTCGGCTTCGTCCTGGTTCTTCGGCCTCCCTGCAGGAACTTGGGCAGAGTTAAGGAGCAAGTTCCTGAAAAGATATATGGGCGGGCGCCAGCTAATGAAAAGCGTGGTCGCCCTGGATGCGGTCAAGCAACAACCTGGAGTGTCGCTGGCCAATTTTTACGGGTGTTTCCATCAGAACGTCACGGAGATAGATCGCTGAATCTCGGATGGGGAAATCATTCGAGCATTTTACAGAGGTTTGGATGTGGCCAACAAAGCCTCGAGGAAGCTGCGAAACAGCTACCACGTGAAGGAGATCGAAACGTTGGAGGAGCTGGCGTCCAGAGCAAAAGGTTTCATAGACCTTGAAAGGGCGAACACAGAGGCTAACTTCCTGACGACCTCGCTAAGGGTAGTCCCTGAGCCCCGACGCGATGGTAAGAAGAAAGTAAAGAAGGAAAAGAAAGGGAGAGACAGCAGGCCCCGAGTTGAGTCTAATCCAGCGCCTCGCCATCCAGAGGTCCTTGAGTATTTTACGCCTTTAAATAGGCAGATCACAGCGGTACTAGTCGAGATGGAGAGGAGATCCTTGGCGAGACCACCGATGCCTCGTCGGGTTGGTCAGCCCATGGGAAAGGACGTCGAGAGCTATTGCAGATACCACAAGTGCAAGGGCCACAAGACGGATGACTGTCGCATTCTGAAGCGGGACATAGAGAAGCTGATTCAGGGGGAATGCTGAAGGAATTTGTGGCAGGGCGAGACAGGAGTCGAACGCCCCCTAGGAGACATCGTTCGCCAGCCCCTGCTGAACAAACTGATCTGTCTGCCAGCAAGAGGAGAGTAAATTTGATTGCAGGAGGATTCAGTGCAGGCGGCGAGGGGTCGCACGCCAGGGAGGTCTACGCCAGTCAGATCTCCACAGCAGTTCAGTTGGGAAAGCGACCCCGACCTGAGGAGAACATTGTCATCTCATTCTCTGAAGATGATTTGGCACATGTCACAACCCCCCACAACGATGCTTTAGTTATCACAGCAGATAATGACGGCTGTGACGTTGCAAGGATTCTGGTCGACGGAGGCAGCTCGACAGACATCCTATTCTTGGACGCTTTTGAGAAGATGGGCAAGTCCAAGCGTGACCTAAAGAGGGTCGACTTTCCGCTGATTGGGTTTGCGGGAAGCACAACTTATCCACTGGGGGCCATAACCATGCCAGTGATTTTTGGCGAGGGATGGAAGAGCATCAAGGTCTCGGTCACTTTCCTGGTGGTCGATTCACCTACCTCCTACAACGCCATCCTAGGGAGGACCACGATCAATCCGAACAAGATTGTGGCATCCACGGTCCATCAGAAGATGAAGTTCCCCACTCCCAACGGGATTGGAGAAGTACTCGACGACCCGCCTTCCTCGCGGCAATGCTATGTGAACTGTCTGCGCAGGAAGAATCAAAGGAAGGCCCTCGCCATCGAAACGGAGGCCGACCCTCGCGAGAATTTGGCTCGGCCAGCACCCATGGAGGAATTGGAAGAGGTCGAGGTTGATGGCCCAGACAAGAAGGTGCGCATTGGGACCACCTTAAAAGAAGATCAGAAGGAGGCCATGACCGCCCTCCTCAATGAATTTAAAGAGCTCTTCGCCTGGCAGCCGAGCGACATGCCGGGAATTAGCACAGATATCATCTCTCACGAGCTCAGGATAGACCCTTCCATCAAGCCGATCACCCAAAAAAGAAGATCGTTCAGGATGGACAAGCGCTTGGCGATCAGACAGGAGGTTGGCAGATTGATTGAGGCTGACTTCGTCAGAGAGGTGAGATTCCAGAGCTAGGTCGCCAACCCAGTTTTGGTCAAGAAATCGAACGACAAGTGGAGGATGTGCGTCGACTTCTGCGACTTGAACAAGACTTGCCCTAAGGATTCATATCCCCTTCCCAGGATTGATCAGCTGGTCGATGCTACCTCTGGACATGAGATGCTGAGCTTCATGGACGCCTATTCAGGCTACAACCAGATCAGAATGCATCCAGACGATGAGGCTCACACCGCTTTCTATGCAGACGAGGACATTCTGTGCTACAAGGTTATGCCCTTTGGTCTCATCAATGCCGGGGCAACTTATCAGCGGATGGTGAACTGCCTGTTCCAGGACATGCTGGGAAGAAACATGGAGGCTTATGTGGACGATATGCTCGTCAAAACCATCAAGGGAAATCCACACACAACAAACCTCCGCGAAGCTTTCGAATGCATGAGAAGACACAGTGTTCGCTTGAACCCTGCAAAGTGCGCCTTTGGAGTCAAATCTGGCAAATTTCTGGGTTTCACGTTCAGCGAAAGGGGCATCGAAGCAAACCCAGAAAAGCTGAAGGACATAGAAGAGATGAAGTCGCCAACCTGCCACAAGGAAGTCCAATGCCTGAATGGACGCCTAGTTGCTCTCAACCGCTTCCTCTCCAGGGCGAGCGACAGGTCCCTTCCTTTTTTCTAAACTCTGAGGGACAAATTTTTAAACAAATGCATTTTGGTCCCTAAACAATTTTGGACATCCCACAACTTCACAAAGTGTTACAAACGAGTCCAAATTAGTTTAGGGACACTCCTTCATTTTTTAAAAAAAATATATTTTATGTTCAGTTTCGAAATTTTAAATAATTGCATCTTGGTCCATGAGCTTTTCTCGACATTCCACAACTTCTCATTGTATTATAAATAAATCTAGAATAGTTTAGGGTCACTTCTGCAATTTCTAAAAAATTATTTTATGTTAAGTTTTGAAGTTTTAAGTAATTGCATTTCGGTCCTTGAACTTTTCTGGACTTACTACAACTTTCAAAAGTGTTACAATTTAATCTAACGTACTTTATATTTTCAAAATCATTTCATACGTTTGACACGTTTTAAAATAACCCCAAAGTTAAACCACCTCTTTCTCGAGCATGATTAGTTTTATTCTCATCTTATTTATATATTTTAAATAAACTCATAATTTTTAAAAAAAATGCATATATATAGTTTATTTAATTTAGAGAAAATGTATACAATCTCTTTGGCCAAGTATGATCAAAACGGGCAATTCATGTAAATCGGTAAAAATAAATTTCAAAAAAAAAACTAAAGTACTAAAAGGGCAGATTATGGGCTCGCGAGCTCTTAAGACGTAATCAAACCCCCGAACTCAACTCTTTGGACGTAGACCTTTCCAAGACTTAGGATGTTAACATCATGTACCATAGGCAAATTTTAGGATTCCGATTAGCCTTTTTTTTTTAATATGCTTTGCGAGTCTTTCATTTTTTCGATCTGGTTGATGACCTTGCCCGATCGGACCTGTGACTCGCCAAGACCTGGCATCTTTCAAGCGAACAAATAAATATTTTCCAAAAAAAAGGGAAAGTCGGATCCGGCGTCCGACAACTACAATTCAGTCAACCAAGGTTGATGTGTTTCAAATTTTCAATTCAGATTGTAGCGATTTAATTTGATGTGGAATTGCTTCAATTCATTACAACAACTTTAACGAAACAACTTTGTAATTCACCATTGCAACACCTTCATTGCATCTCTGCAGTAGTTCTCACCGCGATTCGTTTGCGATGTTCAGGTTCCTGAGTTGTTGTGGTTTCTAGGTTCATGAGTTGACTTAGCCTTCTACAGTTGCAAATTTGTTTTAAACGTTGCTTTGGTTTGTCTTCACTTGATGTTGGAAGATTCGTTGTCATCTTTCCTTACAGTACGAGATGAATATAATGTTCATATTTCGTTGTTTCTCCTACTACAATTCATCTCCATTGTGTTGCTTTGATCTGCTCTTGCATTGAACTATAACTCTAGTGATATAATGTTGGAAGATTCGTTTTCATCTGTCCTTACAGTATGAGATGGATATAATGTTCATATTCCGTTGTTTCTCTTGCTACAATTCATTTCCATTGTGTTGCCTTGATATGCTCTTGCATTGAACTAGAACCCTAGTGAACAAGTTTTTTATGTTTTTCACTTCATTATTTATGTTCTAATTGTGGTTTAGTTAAATGCACCTGAAATTTTGCTTCTAGTATCCATCCTAAGATTATTACCTTGATTTCACTTGGCATTACCATTAGTAGTAACATTGCGGTTGGATTTGCTACAACTAGTGTTGAGATGGTTGCTGAAGTTGTTCAAACTTACATGATGCTGAAGTTGGATATGCTACATCTGTTCTTAAGCGTTGCAACATATTAACATGATGCTTTATTCAAATTCTCCGTTGTTGTTGATCTGATTCAGATATGATGCTGCTTGACTGCTGAATTTAATCAATCTGCAAAGAGCTTATCTCAGTTGCATTAATCCACTCATGAGTGGATCTTATCAATGATGATTGACAGAAGTGTTCAACCATTTTCATTGTTGTGTGAACAGTAGAAGTTGCAAACTAAGCTAAAATAGTGACTTGAACTACACCGTGTTGGGATGTGAGCATCTACGAGACTTGGGACATCTGAACTCATAAAATGAAGCAATCAATGAGTGTTAGCCATGCATAGTTGCAAAAACAACTCTATCGCAGCTCGGTCATTGATGTATACAATTGTGCAATGAATATTCTACACAAAAATTGAACTTAACTACATTATGTAGAGACATGAGCAATTATGGGACTTGGGGCAACCAAAGTCGTAAAACCGAGCAATTGGTGAGTCTTAAACATGTGTAGTTGCAATACTGACTCCACTACAACTTAGTCAATGATGTATACAATTAGGTAGTCATAGTGAAGTTGAAGTAAACCGTAAGAGCAACCAAAGTATTGCAACTTCAACCTTTGTTCATAAGAAAGCAACACACTAAGTTTAAGAGAAGTGCAAGGTCAGTGCTACACAAATTGCAGCCATAGTATCAATCATATTGTCGAGAAGTGCTCAACCATAAAGCCACACAAAGTGCTTAGACACAGTGTCTAACAAAGTGCAACCACAATATCAATCATAGTTCACAAACAATGTCGAACATAGTGCGAAGCAAGTGCAGCCACAATGTCAAGCTGAATGAAGATGAAAATGACTTGGTTGATAGTTTTCAAAGTTTGGGGGATGAAATGAAGTTGAAGAGGACAAGAATATCACGAGGGAATGTTAGAAGGCTAGTTTAGAAGTTAAATCTTTGTATGTTAGCCCCCCTAATTTTACTATTTTGCTAGTTAGTCCTTAGTAATAGTCTCTCCTATATAAGAAGTAATTTATTTGTATTTCAAACATCTAACAATTTCACAATCTTCTCTATTAGGGGTGAACGATTCTGGATACCTTGTAATTTTAGAAGTTCTCGGAACATACCCAGTACATACATGGTATTTAAATTTGAAACCAGAACCTACCCGTTTGAATTCAAAACTGGAACCTACCCAAAACTTATTTATACCAAAGGTTGACTAAGTGTCCAGTGTCGCAAAAATTATTAGGTTAAACTTTCATACATTAGGTAAAATAACAATGAAAACGGAATCAAAGAGACTAAAAACATGTTCTTTTCGCGAAATAGGAATGGAATAAGTGTTACAGATTTCGTAAGAAGGTGTTTTTTTCGCAGAATTGAAAAATTCAGGCTTACGGAATCCTAGAGGGCTAGGCTTAGACATTCCGTCACCAAAACTCGGATTTCCTAAGTCGGACGCGCTAGGAATTTGGAATAGAAGGTGAAATGATTGGTTTGCCCTCATTAACTTTTCATAAGGGCTGAATTAGCCTCCCTCCTCTTCATTCAGACCGAAGCTCCCTGCTCCTTCATTCTAAGTTGCTCTCCTTCGCCTTCAGCTATGTTCCTCCCGTTCTGCTCTTCCTCTCCTTCTTCATTCAAAACGATTTTGGGTTATTCTGTGTCCTTCTACTTCTCCCATTCGTCACGAACCCAAAATCGTGATTCTGGTTTCGTGTGGAATGTAGCCACGATTCTAGGTTCCCCGAATGATGTTGATGGGATGTAGCCACCAGTTGGCAGATTGGTTATGACATGATTCCTTCTGTTGTTATTTTACTTATCCGGGAGCTGGTGCATTTGTTATCCTATGTGTAAGTCCAATTTAAATCGGGACAAATCAAAGCAACCCGACTTTGTTGTGTATTGGAGACATTTCTTGATATAATAATTACTGATCTTCTTTCTTAATAATCTGCGGCTATATGTGTTGATTGCAGTTACCAGAGGAGTACAACAACCATTTCAGTTGGTAAGTTACGAATCTTTTATCTCTTGGATGATTTTATAAAAAAATTACATATTCCATTCAGTATTTCTTCTATAATAATTAACAAATTATTGGTTTTTGTTGTTGTTGTTGTGAATGAATGAATGGTTCAGTTGCTCTTATATGTTATGCACATTTGGCAGCCACACAGATGGGCCAGTTCATGAAGTTTGAGGATGCATCAGAGACCTGATCAAGCCACATTGGGATTACATCAACTAGGGCTCCTCCTCTGCCTCAACTCCCAAGGTTGGAAGAGAAAGTGTGCAACATCATGTTCTTCTGTTAAATAGTAGGTAGGTAGGTTGAAAGATGATAGGAGGGAGATAGAGGTTTCTGATGTCTCCAACATCAGCAACTAGTATCCATCTATCCTTCAGTTTGGTCGTTTTTTATTCTTATTATTAGAAGTAGGGCCTGGTATGATTCTTCTTCTCGGATGCTCCGTGTTGACATCAGTAGCGTATTTATCTAGAACAGAACCCAGAACACTGCTTCTTCTCGGGTATAAATGTTGTTTGAATTTGTTCATGCTGCAAGGAAGGATATAAATGTTGTTTGTTCATACTTGATTGAATTTGTGGCTACAAGAACATAACATTATCTTGTTAGTTAATTATGTGATTTTGTCAGTGTTGTTTTTGCAAATATGAGAATTTACAAATGATATGAAGAAATAGTTGTCAAATTCTTTTGTTGATTATATTGTGGAATGTTAGAATTTATGGAGATACAATGGATTGTCCTTTAAAATTAATTAAATAAAGTTTTTATAAATTATTAGTTAATTATATTTAAATTTTAATTATTATATATATTATATAATATACATTTAAAAGGATGAGCAAATATATCATTTTACCACATTCCATTCCCTTTCCATATATAATTCCACCAAATAAACAACATAAATCCTTACTTCATTCCATTCCATTTCACCAAAGAAATAACTTCATATTCTTATCTCCTATTACTTATTCTCTATTCCTATTACCTATTTCGTATTCCTTATTCTGAATTTCATGAAAGAAACACACCGTAAGATATAGAAAAGAATGAAAAAAATTACGTTATACAAATTGTAGCGACACCTGAGTCGTTCTCCATCAGAATTAAATTACTTGACGGAGAGAGATAAAAGAATGACTCAATTGATTGGTGTAGAGGTGAATAGAGGAATTCTGAAAGCTAGAATCAAAAGTGAGATGGATTTGAAGTGTCATACCCAACTTTACTTAGACTTGTTAATATATATGGTTCTCTGTAGGTTTAAGGTACCCTAATATTTGGACCAGAATCAAAACTGAATAAACAGGTTTTTGAAAGAAAAAAAAAATGGAACCTACCCTATTATTAAAACTTCTACCTGAACCCTACTCTAAATGTCGGTAGACTCTAGTTTTAAATGTGTAATTTTCTCACTCTTATTGTTTATATCCAAAACTTTGATTTCCACTTTCTCTCCGCACATTTATCCATATTTCTAACATATAGTATACATGTCATGTTTGTATCTACTGATTGGAGAAACATATATTAATTGATTCGTTTAGACATAACACGAAAATTATAGTTACATGACATGAGTATACACAACATATTATTTGTTTAGCTTATAGTGAACGAACAAAACATTTGATGGTGGGGTGCAATGTGCAACCTTATGTAAGAGTGGGGTTCCTTTACAAGTCCGTAGAAGAGTAAAGTGTAAATAATTGGGTGCACCGCCAAGTTTTTCTTGGAAAGAAAGCTCAAGGGGCAATTAGAGGAAACATGAGACGAGCAAAGGCGGAGGAGAGGGGAGAGTATAAAAGGTCAATCTCCACGCTCTGGTCTCTCTGCGTTCAGCCCCCACAGTCGTATACTTTTGTAGCTGTTTGTTTTTTTTTCTTTCAATTTTATTATTACTAGTAGTTTTCATTTTCTTGATTTCCCTACTATCCTTTACCCTTCGATCTTCAAACCAGTACTATAGATTCTGTTCGGACATTTGATTGCGCTACCAGATATCGCAACCTTGTTTTTATCTCAATCTCGTCTTGAATTAGGGTTTGCTTACCAACATCCCTTTTCTACCTGTAAAGAGTTCAAAACCATACGATTAAGTTGCGAAAGCCGTTGTTGATTTCCTCGGGTTTGTCCAATTTTCTTGGATCTGCTGTCGATTAATAATTCGTGAAGAGTTTTCCCTATCTGGGGGGCTTCTAATGGACAAGAAGAAGGTGGCAGTGTCGCTGGTGTGCCATGGGCATTCCCGACCAGTTGTTGATCTCTTCTACAGTCCAATAACGCCTGATGGATTTTTTCTAATCAGTGCAAGTAAAGGTAATTGCTAAGCTCCTATGTATTACTCTCTGTTACAGCTCTCGTCAGCAACGTCTTGTAAACACCATCCTGATCTATTGGCGTCTCAATCGCTTCAGCTTGAGACTTGTGATGATCTTCATTGATGATCGTTAAGTGGAATTGATTGTGAGTTATATTACTAGATTATGAATATGAATTTGTTTTGTTGTTCATGGGGTCTGCTGTGCCCCTGACTGTATTTCAGTAGTTCTACAGACACATAGACTGGTGTTGCGAACATGCCTGTTAATGATTATTAATTAGGTGCACTATATGTGAATGGGGATAGTTATTGGTGGGTTTGGGTCAAAAGCATTATGATGCTATGTTACCTAAGTTTCTTAATCTGAGCATTCAAAGTCCTAAAGTTTTTATCCTGGATGCCCTCATTCAGATTCTACTCCTATGCTAAGAAATGGGGAGACTGGAGATTGGATTGGAACATTCGAGGGACATAAAGGGGCTGTATGGAGTTGCTGCCTTGACACAAATGCTCTACGTGCTGCCTCTGGTTCTGCAGACTTTTCAGCGTACGTAACAGTTTGCTTGTTTCTTTCTGCAGACACTTCTGCTAATTAAGTCTACATACATGACAGAGCATTGCATTTCTTGCGAATTACTATGCACTTTAAGTTTGCGTTACTTACATTATTAAGCTTGTTTATCTAGACAAATAGCAATTGTTAAGGTTAGCCTTCTAATGAGACATGCTCCTGAAAGGAATTGATTATTCTGCGTTTTGATGTTACACAAGAGCTGAATGTTTATGACTTCTCTCTCTCTCTCTCTCTGTATGCACACACACAAACACACACATATATATATATATATATATATGATAGTGAGTAGGAATTGTCTACAGAAGCACATATATGGCAGAACCATTGTTCATCATTACTAAATTAAGCTATTATCCTTATAATTTCCTACTTTCTTTGTGTTCCTGTTTCAGTAAATTGTGGGATGCTTTGACTGGAGATATATTGCATTCTTTTGATCACAAGCACATAGTCCGTGCATGTGCCTTCTCTGAGGTGAGTCACTTCCCTCTAATTTATGTATATATAGTTGTCTCTAATAGCTCATTCCTGCTGTTAACAGTTCTTGGCAGCTCAAGCCACTCCCTTATGGCCAGAGGAATGAGTTATAGCATATTGTAGTTATCCCTTGCACATAGGTGACATTAGGCTTATTCATCTATCTAGAACAAATTATTATAAGCCCAAGTTAAGTCCATTTGGGTAAAAGTCAACACGAACGTAGTCTAGTGATATTACTAAATGATGAAAATATATCGTTTGTACACCCTTTTTGTGGTCAAATTTAAGATAGAATGCCTTTCTCCCCCCTCCCACCCCCTCCCCTTATTTTTGAAAGTTAAAAAAAAAAAGTACATTTTTGCGTTGTATTCACATGATCACATCCCATCAAACAATTTTGCTCTCTTTTGAACAGTTTACACCTTCAAAGCAAGAATTCAAAAAAAAAAAAAAACTTCTGCACCAAAATTCATTTGAAGCTCCCTATTTAAACGAAGGAACACACTGCAAACATAGAAAAGTAACATGATTTCTGCTTAACACATTTGAAAGTTGGGTAGCAAAGCAAACATAGATGTTTTCTAATTATTTTGAAAGTATGGTGGGTAACTATTTTCTATTATTCCTTACTATTTTTACATGTTTGGAAAAAATAAACGTTCTATTAATTAATGTACTTCTAGAATAGAAGTATGTAGCTTATGCTACAAAAGGAATTTCGTTAGGACTTATGTCTAAACTCCTTTCATTAAAAATTTCATATAAAGCATTTTCCTAATAACTCGATACCGAATGAACTTTCTCCACCCAAACTTGATTAACCGTCACTTGTGGAATTAGCTAAGCTGTCAATCTTTCATGAATGGCCTGTGATTTCTCTGTTATGGTTTTATTTTATCTTGTGGAGTTGAACTATGTTTTACTTTTGGAAGGAGGATGTCAAAGCGTTTTTTTAAAATAATATTTTGCCGCCAATGGCCTATAGGAGGAGTGGAGAGGAGCGTTACAAGATTACTCTGCTCTTATATTTAGCTTAAAGATTGCAGTTTCCTTTTGCTTAATATAATGATTGGATTGTATCCCTATTAGAGTGTAGTTTGATTAATGCAAATCCATTTTTTGTTCCTTTTCTAGGTAAGGTCACTTCACTCATTCTATACTCATATTGAACTATTCCACTGATACTTTGTTAGGATACGAACTTTCTTCTCACTGGGGGTTTTGAGAAGAAACTTCGCATTTTTGACTTAAATCGTCCAGATGCTTCTCCAAGAGAAGTGGACAATTCACCTGGTTCAATAAGAACTGTTACATGGCTTCATAGTGATCAGACAATATTAAGTTCATGCGCTGATATTGGTGGAGTAAGGTATGACACTTCTCATGGTGCAATATGTTTTTGAGCACATAGCAGAATGTCACAGTTTGATGGAATAGATAAAGTTCTAATATAAGAGAATTTTCCCTTTGCCTTTTATTGTCGAAAAAGGCTATGGGACGTGAGAAGTGGCCAAATTGTGCAAACCTTGGAAACAAAGTCTCCGGTGACTAGTGCTGAAGTGAGTCAAGATGGTCGTTATATAACAACAGCTGATGGTGCCACTGTCAAATTCTGGGACGCCAATCAGTGAGTTTGATTTTGAATGGTTTGGTTAGCTTATCATACCCCCTTTCTTTCTCTTTTTTTCAATCTTTGACTGATTCAATGTGCTTTTCTTAAGCTTTGGACTTGTGAAGACCTACAATATGCCTTGCAATGTGGAATCAGCTTCGTTGGAGCCAAAGTATGGAAATAAGTTCATTGCTGGGGGAGAAGATATGTGGGTTCATTTATATGATTTTCACACTGGAGAAGAAATCGGTTGGTGATCTCAACTATATATCATTCTCAATTTTCCCAACTCTTTCCTCCATCTTTGTTATTATAGTTGGTTAAAATATGGTAGTAATCTTTTTCCAGGATGCAACAAGGGACATCACGGTCCTGTGCATTGTGTTCGTTTTTCACCAGTTGGGGAATCCTATGCATCAGGATCAGAAGATGGAACCATAAGAATATGGCAGACCAGTCCGCTCGAAGTTAATGCAGACGGCAACGGTCTGACATCGAGTGGTAAGACGAAAGTGGGGGCTTCTGATGAGATAACGCGTAAAATGGAGGATGTTCATGTCGGAAAGGCAGCAGAGAAAGGTAAGGAAATAGAGAATGCTTGAACGAGTCCAGTTAGTTGGGTTTGTTTATTGTGCGTTTTGAAATTTCTACAGGTCTTTCTTTAGTAGCACAAACGGATGAAGGGTGTTTCTATTTTTGGTGTTTTACGTGTGGAATTCATGACAGTTTGTTTCAAGGAATATATTGGCAGACTGAGATGATGACTTTTTAGAAATATCTATCTATAGATTTTAGGGTAAGTAATTTCATCCAAGCTAAAGGATATATTTATGTCTAGGTTTATCTCTAGCTATATATATCTATCCTTAACACGTTATATATATATATATAAACTCAAATTCAGCCTAGATATACTTAAGATATGTTTATGATAAGTTTTCATAAACAAAGCTCCTATTGGATATATTATATCTTCAAAGACATCACACTTTGCTACTCTACCGGGTTGCACTTGATCATTCAGCTCCAACACTCTGGCTACTCTACCTTAGCATCTTCTTGCCACTTCTCGATACTAATTTGATAGTTCTTGGACACTTTACTTGAGTGACATTATCAAACACATCTCATCTATCCAAAGCCTCATGAAACCTTTCTGAACACCAACGCAACGCTAGGATTCACACTTGTCCACCAAATGCTTGATGAACGTTGGATAGCACGACAATCATAGAAAATACATGTTTCCAGCAATGCATGACTTTTAGGGTATGAAAAACTTCCCCCACCATTTGAAGTTGATGCTCTTGTCGAAACATATCCATGATACTCCCACTCCTGAGGTTCATACCCCTAATGCGAGACTTGATTCATGCTACAATACAATTTAATTTGCTCGGTGGATAAGCATCACATCACTCCAAATATTGAACAGTGCTTCAAAGTTTGTCACTATGTGGAATGAATCAACTACGTGTCGAGCTGAGGACATACTCAGCGATAACATGAATGTTATACACTTAAAAAGCCAATCCAATACTTTACACAAACAAAACATAACACTCACTTGCAAATGTCAAAGCAAATCTACAATTCCTCTCCTTGTTTTCTGCATGTCTGTTGACTCTTTCAGTTTCACTCGAGTCAACTGTTCTAGTTGTGAAACTGATTTGGTCTGACTTGTTTATTTACTATTTCGATTGAGTACCTATATTTTCAAACTGAGTTTTCTCCACCAAAACAACTAACTATAAAATCGTACAAGGAAAAATAAATCGTTCGTTCATATTATAGATTTTTGTATATTTCAGTTTAAACCGAAAAAATCACATTCAAAGCCACATTAAACAACAAAACAACTCAATTGAACAATCTTTACATAATCTTCTACTAATGCCGATTGAATACTGAATTAATATTAATTGATTAATATATTAAATACTACTAATTCATATAGTATACCTATAACATATATGTATAAATGGTTAGACCGGTACATGTGGTCTTTTAAACCGATCCGGATTGAAAATTCTAGCTAAAGTGAAAAATATAACCGTAAATTGAACCATATTATTTTGGTCTGAACCGCTCCAACTTTTGTTGTTTTTTTGGATTCACCGATTTTTTCTTTCATCCTTAAACAATTCTCACATCAGCTGCCACACTGCTGCTTTCTTAGTCAATCACCACGTCGATCTTCATCTCACTTTTTTGGCAACTTCAACACTGATTTCAGAAGTTTTTATTCCTTCAGTCAAAGACGCACTCGAACACTTTTAAAATCCCATCAACACTTCTTCCACAAGATTGTTTTCGTGCTTATCGTTCTACTAATGCACCCACAAATCTTACTACTAGTAATCCAAAGTCACACTTATTCCTCTTCACATAAGAATCATAAGATTGCAATCCAAACGCTTGTCGAGACACGCCACGTTCCACCTATCTGTTGCGCATTGACGATCGATCACACTTCTCTGTAGTCGTCTTGGCATTCCTGCTCGCAAGCTTTACACACTTTCCACCTTCCTAGCTTGATACCATGCACAAGTCCGTGCTCGTTGGAAATTGGATATTTCACTAGGACTCTCCCATCATTCACTCCACGGTAATCCACATAGGTACGCATCGATTCATCACATTTTAGTTAAAACAACACTTTGGCATCAAATGGTACCATGAATGATTAAATCCTAATTGTGTATTGCACTTTAGTTGGAACACTTAATAAGGAACCTTTGCTGGATTTTCGTTTTTGGAGTGAGCTCGCTTTTTTGTTTTGTTATTGCTATCTTCTTGTGTTTAGTTCGTCTTCTCTCTTTTATTAAATAATTGATCCTATCAATGGAAAATGATCACGTTCAGTACAATTAACTCCATATACAATTTTAAGTATGGTATTCTTCCCTTGGAATGCAAGATCTTGAGACCCTTGTCACTCATGTGACCAAGTCTTTGGTGCCATAAATTTGGATCATCTATGTTGTCTGCAACTACAATTGACCCACCAATGTTCGTAATCGTATAAAGTCTACCACTCTTCTGGCCACGAGCGACTGTCATCGCACCTTTAGAAACCTTCCAAGTATCATCATTGAAGGTTGTGACATAACCTTCCTTTGCGAGTTGTCCTACCGAGATCAAATTCTTTCTTAAGTCAGGAATGTGTCTCACATTCCTTAACTTCCACACAGATCCATTTAACTTGATCTGTACATCACCCTTGCCAACCACATTGCAAGGTTGATCATCACCAAGATATACCTTACCAGGATTACCTGGTGAATAACTTATTAAGAGTTCTCTGTTGGAGGTCGCATGAAAGAAAACTCTGGAGTCTAGCACCCATGACTCCGACTTGGTCTCCAAAGAGCATACCAAAACATCGCTTGCCTCTTCTGCTGCGATGTTTGCTTCAGTCTTGCCTTCCTTCTCTTTGTTTGGGGATCTACACTAATTCTTGTAGTGCCTGAACTTCCCGCAGTTCCAGCACTCGATCACCTTATGGTTCTGATTGTTGAAATTTTTTGGATTTTGAGATTGTGGCCTCCCATTCTTGGACTTAGACTTATTGCGCCCTCCATTCTTGTTTGAATCTCTGCCTCTGCTCTCTACGTTCAAAGCTGACCCTAAACTAGAAGCACCATTCGACTGATTTCGAATTTCTTCAGTCATAATGATGTTGACCACATCATCTAACTTCAGTTGTTTTTTCTTCCCTGCAGATCCGCTGATTGCAGTGACTGTGTCTTTCCAACTATTAGGCAACTGCCCAAGAAGTAGATAGACACGTATCTCTTTAGTACACAACATGTCCACTGCTTCTAGTTGGTCTGTCACTTCTTTGAACTCGCTGAGATGCTCTCTGAATTCTGTTCCTTCTGACATCGTCATGTTGAACAACTTCTTTATCAAATGAATTTTATTTGCTGCAGAAGGCTGTTAGTACATACTGGAGAGGGCCGCCATGAGAGATGCGGTTATCTTTTCATTCTTGATGTTGTAGGCCACTAATTTTGACAGTGATAGCCGTATGGTTCCTAGAGCTTTCCGATCCAGCAGCACCCATTCTGAATCTTTCATTTCCTCTGGTTTCTTACCCAAAGGTAAATAAAGATACTTATGGTACAATCTGTCTTCCATCTGCATCTTCCATAATCCAAAATTTGTACCATCATAATGAGAAATTTTGGACTCTTTCTCTAACGTCATTGCTCCCACTTGAACAGATAGGATGAATACAAAAAATTATTTCGCAGAATAATTTCCATAAACGTCTTCCGTGCCTTTGATTCGCCAACCGAAGGCTCTGATACCAATTGTTGGGATATTATCTACTGCTAATTTCCGCCTTGCAGGACCTTGGTACTCAATGGATTAAGACAAATGCACACGACACAAGAATTTACGTGGTTCACCAATTTGGCTACGTCCACGGCTCACGCCCACACTTTCACTATAGACAAATAGTCACTCACACTCTAAAATACTCACTCCGTATTTTTGGCTCACAATACAACACTATTTTCTCCCACACACTCAAAACATCAACAATCTATTCTTACTCTTCTCAATTCGTCTCTTGTGATTATCTTTCCTTCAAACATTGTTGGCTTCTTATAGTTGTCAAAAGGATGACAACATTGAGTGGCTTGGCTGACCACTTTGCTGAGTGTCTTGCCCACTCTGCTTAGTGCTTTGTCCACTCTGATGAGTGGCTTGCCCACTTATTGAGTGACTTTCCCACTCTTATGAGTGGTGGTGGTGACCCGGAAGTCTTCATTCTCAACAATTTTGTACTTCAATATATCTACCTTATCTGCATTAGTGATTATTGGACGGGATGGGAAAATTCTACATTTGAATGTTGTTGAAGTGGAACATGGAGTCAGGGCATATCCCTTCACACCAGGAAAACTCGCACAGAATGGGAATAAAAATCAGGTGTTGAATGTTAACTCGATTAACCAAAACCAACTTGATATTGCGTGAAGATCGAGTTCCAGTCGTGTATCCCGATTGGAGAGAAGGCTTCAACCTTCTCATCAATCTCCTTCCAATCCTGCCTCTTCTCCTTCAACACTTCCTATCTCGGCCTCGCATCCCCAAATGGACTCGAAGCTTTGGGTTTAGTGACCGGTGCTAACCCCCAGATCCCTCGTCTTGTGCTCGCTTACCCCATCTGTCAAAGTCCGCATCGCCTCTGTTGTTCATCCGCTATGTTAACCACCGCACCGTACCGTTGCTCTGTCAGAGTATGCACTGCACCGCCTCCGTTACCCAATGCTCCTCTCTCTTCTGTCAAAGCCACTCTCCCTCCTCTCTCTGAATTGTTCTTCTTGATATCGAATTTCTACTGGTGCTTCAATTCTGTGGGAGAGATATAGATTGCTCAAATTTTGTTGCTTCGATCCATGGGGAATCTGTTGGTGAAGAAGCCCAAGATCACTGAAATCGATACATCGATCCTCTCTTAAGACCTAAAGGCGCAAGCTTGCCGATTACGATTTTTTCACCAAAATATACATAAATTAATAAGCAAGTGCCAAAATATTTTCGGTTTACAAACAAATACGAATCTATAAAGCCAATTGTGATTAGGAGTCGTGGGTACCGTTAGTTCCACCCGCCACTACCATTCGTGGGTGGAACCGTTCTGAAATTATCGGCGTTTTGGGGGACGACATCGTCAAAAAGCTCCGCCACAATCGTCTCTTCTCATCATTCACTCCACGGTAATCTACATAGGTACGCATCGATTCATCACGTTTTAGTTAAAATAACACTTTGGCATAAAATGGTACCATGGATGCTTAACGCCTAATTGTGTATTGCACTTTTTTCGGAGTGAGCTCGCATTTTTGTTTTGTTATTGCTATCTTCTTGTGTTTAGTTAGTCTTCTCGCTTTTATTAAATAATTGATCCTATCAATGGAAAATGATCACGTTCAGTACAATTAATTCCATATACAACTTTGCATGAACAATCTACTCTTATTCACTACATTTCATTCCTACACGTTTAGTTATGCTGTTATAAACAGAACATAATAATAACATCTTTTAATTAAGAGTGGAATTAATCGAATTGGTGGGCTTCATTCATTCGTTGATGTGTTTTTACATGTTACTTGGGCTTCTTAGTCCTCTACAACTTCCCGGGGGGTATTTTCTTTGATGTATCTATTGATTTTATTGTGGACTTATCCCAATCTCAAGGGAAGGAGGTGATCTTTGTGGTGGTTGATAAACTAAAGTAGAGCAAACTCTTGGCCTTGAGTCACTGTTATTTTACTTGTCAAGTGTCTCAATCTTTCATTGATAATGTGTATAAATTGTATCTGTTTTCTTGAGTATCTTCTAACATGAATAATACCGATTGCAGGGTGATACTTTGTCAACCAAATAGGAGTTGTGAAGAGCTACTGAAGTTGTCCGTTTTCTGATGGACCTTCGCTTTGGTTGAAGACGAGTTGGGGTATGGTATAGTACAGTACTAGCTACAACTCTTCCATCCAAACCCGTCAAAATCCCAAAGGGTTTCCTCTTCAGTGGCTGCTGTAAATGAAATGTTGAAAGACTGCCATTCGGAAATTTGCGTCAACCCCACAACAAAATTGTTGGACACCCGATTTATGATAAATTGTGTTTCATTTTGTTAGTTTTACATGAAACATTAACTTTCTGTACAACTATTCGATTAACTTTGATGACGTTACACACTTTATACACGTGACGATATATGATTGGATCATGCTGTAAAAACAATAATATATTATATAAAACATGAATAAATACATAAAAATAAAAAATAAAAAATTAGAAAAAATACTAAAATATTATTTTTATATATTTCTTATTTTATTACAAAATATATATTTTTCTTAAAATAAATAATATGAAGAAAAATACATAAACTTTATTTGTATATTATTAATACAAACAAATTAAAATTATTCTAAAAAATTGGGAAAATATTTTGTTAGATCTTAAATTTCATTAAAACTTGAAATAGAATATACAATAAATTGTAATTAAATGTATAATTTTTTATAATTTATATTTTTATAATATATACTATAAATAAAAATTTATTTTAAATGGTTTTCAAAATATTTTTATTTTAATGAAAACTACTTATATGAACAAAACAGATTTGCTGATTTGTTTTTTCCTATATTTAGATTTTATATTTTATTAAAAATATAAAATATATTATCCAAAAAAATAGTTTTTATTTTAATATATTTTTGAATTTTAAGTATACTTTAATTTATTTCATACTTTTTATTATTTATGAAATAAATCGAATTTATATTTTCAGATTTGTTAAGTATTTTTTTATTTATAATAATACATTTTATAAAAAAATATTTAGAATTTTTCTTATTATTTTTTCCATAAAACAACATTATTTATGAGTCACATTATCATTTCACTTGTCTGTCGCATCATCATTCGATCTGCCACGTCATCAACCATTAGTTCTATTTAATGGAAGTAATATAAAACCAACAAAACGAAACATATTACTTCTGAAACAAACAAAGTCTATGCCCTTACCACTTTGGTAAAACATATTACATATTTTTCCCTTTTTATATCAATCAAGGGACGGCGATAGTTGAGTTTCATGGACGAGGCGATGGATGCCATGGACTTGAATTTTGGTTCCTAATATACTTACTTGATGACCCTAAAGCTAGAGGAGCATGCATATTAGAGCTGACAATTTCTGACACGACAGATATGATCTGTTTTAAAGTTATATGAGTTTGCCTTTAACACATCTCATGTTTATACAACTTAGTTCTAATCTGCATATATCTGTATAAATATAATTATACACGATTAACTAATCGTGTCGTGTATACATGTAACACGCTTAGACATACGATTAACTAATGGTGTCGTGTATAAATGTGACACGTTTATACACATTTAAGTATACTAATAAATTAAAAAATTGAAATATGCACATACTTTTTAATATTGAACTTTGAATACCTTACTTTGTATATATGAATTTGTGCTCTAAAAAATATGTGAAATAACTTGTAAAATTAGTGAATTTTGTATCTAATTGTGTCGTATCGTGTCCTATCATGCCAGGTGATCTACTAGTTAATCATGTCGTGTTCGTGTTTAAAGTTTTGAGATACGATTAAGACTTATTCATTTAGACACAACATTATCACCCCTACTCCATATCTACCAGTAAGATTTTCTTCTGCTGAAACGTACAGTTTGATTCCCAAAGTTCAGGTCTCTCTAAAATGAACACGAACTGAGGTCCTGTTGCCATAACTCACTACTTCATATCATTTTATTGAATAATCAATGTACTTCAGCATCGCCTACACATGTTGTACAAGCAACATAGAGAAAATTATTGCACCACCCACAATCTTGTAATAAAACAGTGTCCCTTCCCATCTTTCCAAAAAACAGTAAACTCTTTTGAGCTGCTGCTGCTGCTGTGTGGTGGTGTATGGAATTGAATTAGACTAAATAAATGTCCAGAAAACAAAGAAGAAAACATTCAGGGCAGCACCATTCCTTCTCGTACCAGCTCTTCCAGACCCTTCTTAAGACGTTCAGCAGCCACCTTGCAATCGCTCTCTACGAGACCACCAAACGAGATCCTCAGGTTTCCAGGACACCCACATGCACTCCCAGGGATTACCGCCACGCCGTGTTTGTTGGCAAGCCAACGCACAACCTCAAAGTCATCAACAAACTGGTCTGGAAGCTTCGCCCATAAATAAATGGCACCCTCCCCTCCCTTGACAGAATCCTGTCCTAAAGGTGAGAGGGCTTGTAGAACAATCTTGCGAGTCTGGACTAGAGTCTCGACACGCTCCTTGACCCACTCGGGCCCCAGTTCCAGGGAGTGGAGCGCAAGGTGCTGCGATATGACAGATGCACAGATGGGTATGTTGTCCTGAACTTTGAGTAATTGTGTTTCAAGACCTTCCACTTGGGTTGGGTACGCAATCTGAAAAATGTTATAAATTCACAGCAAATTGCTTCAAAAATTCAGTAGGCTTTTGAGAAGGAAAAGATGAGATGCGTTCTTACGTATCCAACACGCCACCCCATCATTCCGTAGGCTTTTGAGAAGGAAAAGATGTTAACAATGTGATCTCCTTCTATACACGTGTGCTTAAGATCATCGTACATAAAGTACCTGAAAGAAGAAACAAAAACTCAATATTGTTGGATGCTGAGTTCAGAATCACGCTTTGATACATTACAATGGATATATTATGCATTGACGACGTACTCGTATGTATTATCAACAACCAGCCACGATCCAGCCTTTTCGCAAATATCTGATATCCTCTACTTGTAAAAAAAGAAAAACAAACAAAATTAATAACGCTCTGAAAAACAAAATTCAATCCATCCGAGGAGAGAGAGAGAGAGAGTAGACCCTAAGAAGAGGTTCCGGAATGTATGTCCCAGAAGGATTTCCAGGATTGACAATTGTAACAAGCTTTGGAGTTGGCTTACTTTCAGACAGAGTCTTCTCTAACCAATCTGTCGATTTCACCCAATCAGGGATTGATTGACAGAACACAAGCATGAATTTAAATGAAAGCCAAGCAGTCTCACCTGCATCGGGATAGAGAGTCTTAGCATCTCCAGGACCAACAAGGATGTTGGTGATTCCAGTCATTTGGAATGACATATATGCATTGAAGTAATACGGCGCAAACATAACAACAGAATCCCCAGCATCGCATAAAGTAAGAACAAGATCCACAAATGCCTGCATCATCAAATATGATAAAACTTACACAAAGATATATTTTTGAATATCCGATGAGCAAGAGCTCATGGAAGCAGCATGGTGCTGACCTGGTTCGCCCCTGCAGTCACCACTACTGAAGACTTGTATAACTTATTTTCCTCCCTCAACTGCAACGTCCATAACAAATGTCAAGACTGACGCACCAATGGACATACAGAAGAAAAAGCCCAAGGAAGAAGTATAGACCAATATTTGTTAACCTGAGTTATTTATTTATATTGCCACAAACATGATTTGGCATGATACAGACATGATGGATCACCCATATTGCCACGATTAGGTACTGTTGGACTGTGTTTGTAGTTAGTTGTACAGACGAGGTAATTCATGACGAAAAAGAAAGCATCATTCATTACCACATAATTGCATTTATCATCCCTCACCCACGGATTGTGGCATTATGAAATCTGCTGCATTCTCTCAGCTCTTTGGGAGTCTCACTACTATTTCGTCTCACCATCTAATCCTCAGTTTCCAGCCAAAACATTCAATGATAACATCCATCCCTAACCTCAATATTCAAGCATTTAAAAGGCTGACAAACAAGTTACAGTCCAGCAAACCACCGGTAACTAAACCGACAAGGTAAATTCATTCCATCTTGCAAAAATTAATAACACCTAATTTAGAAGATTTTATCATCAGTAATTGCGCATAGCAAGGATATGTGCTACTTCGATATTAAGTGGAACGTCAAGTTTCTAACCTTCTTTGTCAGTGCCTCTCTGAGTTCAAGGATACCTTCATCAGCACCATATCGACTAATGGAAGGTTCCCATACGAGCTCTTTTACTTTCTCTAATGCTTCCTTGGGAGGTTGCCAGTAAACCACGCCCTATATACCATGTTGAGTGATGCAAATAATTATATCATTAGACAGCATAATGTCTTTATAGATACAACTATTAAAGAAAGCTGCATTTTCTATGCTGGGCGAAAACATAGAAAGTATTGAATAAATCCATGATTTCATAGGGAGAACTCAACTTTTCATGAAATAATAATAATAAATTAAAAAGAATGAATCCCAAAAATTGAAATCCACAAAAGCACCCATTGCATCTTCCAAAATCGTTACTTTTTGAGGAACTTTGATTCGCTAATTAAACAAAGAGCAGGTTCTTAACACCAAGCACTTCCCTCATGATTTTCAGCCCAGCTTGCTTCAATCAAAACCCAACATCACCTCCTCCCTCAAAACCTTAAAAAGCTCCCACATTCCAATACAGCCCTTTTTCGAACAACAAATTATTGTGGAAAATATCGAGGACTGTATCATCGTTACATTACTCAATAAATAAGCACATGAAAGATCAATCAACATCGGAGTTTTCAACGAACCTGTGCTAAAGACACCACATTTTTTGCCCCTCGAATAAGTTCTTGCATCTAGGCCAAGAAAAGAAAATATATGTTATAATCATTAGATGAACAAAAACCTGGTCGACAACAGTAGATTAAGATTCAGAACACAGAAGCTACAAGATACTCATTTTTGCGATTGGGCAGGGAAATTACCTGAACCATGACTGGCATCTCAGTCTGTAAAATCCTCTTCGCGAGCTTTCCGGAGGAACCCATGTCACACTTCTTCAACTTTCGATTTGGAGGGTTGAGCCGTATCCAAATTAGTCCCACCTAACGCTTGGTCTCAAATGCGAACTGCCATTAATTAAAAATAAAATTGGTAAAGGGTAGAAAGATGTCGGCCTTTTCTACGGAACCCCAAATTTTATCCAGATATACACAATTACACATACATAGTCATACACATACGTACATACATACACATACATACATATATATATATATATATATATATATATACATACATACATATGTATATATATTATTATATAACAGTGATAGAAGGACAAATCTATTTTGTCTGCAAGTGAACCCAACCACAGACGACAGAGTCGACAGACAGACAGCAAGCAGCGTATTTCGATTGATTTCTTCTTCCAAGTTCCAACGCCAAAATGCGAGGTGCGAATCTTGACTAGACGGGATCCCGAATTGGACTTTAGTTAGGCTTGTAAATAAATTAAGATGTAATAATGTATCTATATATTAATTTAATTAGTAAGTTTTCTTATGCATTTTTTCAATTCTAAGTAACATGTTATGTATATTATTTTAAATTTTTTAATTTTTATCATTTAAGGGGTATTTGATTTGGGTATTAACCATGTATTAGTATTAATTAATACAATAATTGATTAGAAATAATTATATGTATTAACTAATACATATGTATTAACTAATATATAATCTAACCATGTTATTATTTAATACATAGTAAAAATTTACCTAGCTACCCTAAGTCTATTAATTACAGTTAAAAATAGATTATCATGTTAGTTTTTTGTTTTTATCAAACTTTGTGAATTTAAATATAAAATATTTTAAAATTATTATTTACTCAGATAATAATTAATAAAAAAAATTAATATATTAAATGAAAAATATAATGATGTAATACTATTTATAAATTTTCATTATTAATTATTCTATATATATTTATTTTAAAAAAAATCACTAAGTCAAACAAAATAACATTTGTTGGGTACCATTTGAATTCAGAAACAATATGAGTTTATTTCTATGATGATATATAAAACATAATTAATATTTTAAAAGAATTGTTAAAACGTTAATGAAATATTTACTCAATAATATTTTAATACTTGCTCGTATATTTGATATTTTTTTAAAAAAATATATTAAAAAACACATTAAATAAAAATATATCATTTACTCTATTTTTGACTGTTTATGTGTATGCGTCATGAGGAAAAAAAAATTAGAAGTGGTTATTTAACTGTTTCGATTTTATATTTTGCTAAGTGTGGTTTCTCATGTCATGTTTTTCTCAAAATCGATTTGTAAACTCATATTATTTTTATAAAATCATGGACTTTAACATGTTTGTAAAACCAATGCAATGATCTATTTTTTCTCTTCAATCAAAAATCAATCATATAGAGTCGTTTGAGAACATGAAAATTTTGAAGCTTTATGCATGAGAGTAACATTTTAAGGATGAAATTGCAAAGAGTAGAAGAAAAGAACCAAAGTGGATTGAACCGGTCATGACTCAAATGGGATACTATCTTCTTTTTTTCGTGATATTTTTTTTTTATTTTTTATGAATATGAATATATTTTATTTTTAAAAAATAAATAAATTCATGCGTACAATTTATTTGCATTGCAAAATAAATTTAAGGGTGTTTAAGTCTTTTTGTCACTTTACGTATAATTCTATATCGAATCAAACACTGTCTTAGGTTATACATGTCACATCCAAACATAGTATTAAGTAATACGTGTATTACCTAATATGTGTATTACCTAATACAAGTATTAACTAATGGGAAAGTTTTACCTCTTTTCCGCTACATACATCTTATGGTATTCCGAACTCTAGCAACACTAATGGTCCACGGTTGATCAAGTAAACTGTTGTATTGACTGCTTTTGCCCAGAACTGCTTGGGCAGTCCTGCATGGATACGCATGCTTCTGCCTCTCTCAGTCAATGTTCGGTTCATCTATTCTGCTATACCATCCTGGTGTGGTGTCTATGACACAGTCCTTGCTAGCTTGATGTCATTCTCATAACAGAACTTCATGAACTCCATGTCATCATACTCGCCACCGTTGTCGAATCTCAATGTTTTGATATTTAGACCTGTCTCATTTTCTATCATGGCTTCCCACATCTTGAACATTTCAAATACTTCAGATTTATGTCTCAAGAAATAAACCCATACCTTTCTGGAATGGTCGTTAATGAAAGTCACAAAATATGACTTCCCGCCAATAGATGAGACAGTGGTTGGACCCGAGACATCTATGTGAACTAGCTCAAGCTTTTCTTGCCTTGCTAATCTGCCACTCTTTATGAAGCTACCTTTCTTCTGCTTCCCAAAGATGCAGCTTTCACACAAGTCAGTGTCAACTGACTTTAAGTATGGTATTATTCCCTTGGAATGCAAGATCTTGAGACCCTTGTCATTCATGTGACCAAGTCTCTGGTGCCATAAATTTGGATCATCTTTGTTGTCTGCAACTGCAATTGACCCACCAATGTTCGTCATCGTATAGAGTGTACCACTCTTCTGGCCACGAGTGTCTGTCATCGCACCTTTAGAAACCTTCCAAGTATCGTCATTGAAGGTTGTGACATAACCTTCCTTTGCGAGTTGTCCTACCGAGATCAAATTCTTTCTCAAGTCAGGAATGTGTCTCACATCCCTTAACTTCCACACATATCCATTTAACTTGATCTGTACATCACCCTTGCCAACCACATCGCAAGGTTGATTATCACCAAGATTACCTGGTGAATAACTTATTAAGAGTTCTCTGTTGGAGGTCGCATGAAAGGAATCTCCAGAGTCTAGCACCCATGACTCTGACTTGGTCTCCAAAGAGCATACCAAAACATCGTTTGCCTCTTCTGCTGCGATGTTTGCTTCAGGCTTGCCTTCTTTCTCTTTCTTCGGGGATCTACATTGATTCTTGTAGTGCATGATCTTCCCGCAGTTCCAACACTCGATCACCTTATGGTTCTGATTGTTGGAAATTTTGGGATTTTGAGATTGTGACCTCCCATTCTTGGACTTAGACTTATTGCGCCCTCCATTCTTGTTTGAATCTCTACCTATGCTCTCTACATTCAAAGCTGACCCTGGGCTAGAAGCACAATTTGACCGATTTCCAATTTCTTCTGTCATAATGATGTTGACCACATCATCAAACTTCAGTTGTTTTTTCTTCCTTGCAGATCCGCTGATTGCAGTGACTGTGCCTTTCCAACTATTAGGCAACTGCCCAAGAATTAGACACACACGTATCTCTTTAGTACACAACATGCCCACTGCTTCTAGCTGGTCTGTCACTTCTTTGAACTCGATGAGATGCTCTCTGAATTGTGTTCCTTCTGACATCGTCATGTTGAACAACTTCTTTATCAAATGAATTTTATTTGCTACAGAAGGTTGTTCATACATACTGGAGAGGGCCTCCATGAGAGATGCAGTTGTCTTTTCACTCTTGATGTTGTAGGCCACTTTTTGACATTGATAGTCGTATGGTTCCGAGAGCTTTCCAATCCAGCAGCACCCATTCTGAACATTTCATTTCCTCTGGTTTCTTACCCAAAGGTAAATAAAGATCCTTCTGGTACAAGCTGTCTTCTATCTGCATCTTCCATAATCCAAAATTTGTACCATCATAATGAGAAATTTTGGACTCTTTCTCTAACGCCATTGCTCCCACTTGAACAGATATGATGAATACAACAAATTATTTCGCATAATAATTTCCGTAAACGTCTTCCGTGCCTTTGATTCACCAACCGAAGGCTCTGATACCAATTGTTGGGATATTAGTCGCTGCTAATTTCCGCCTTGCAGGATCTTGGGACTTGATGGATTAAGAGAAATGCACACGACACAAGAATTTACGTGGTTCACCAATTTGGCTACGTCCATGGCTCACACCCATACTTTCACTATAGACAAATAGTGTTACAAATTGTGTATCACACAATATGTATCACTCATACTCTAAAATACTCACTCCGTATTTTTGGCTCACAATATAACACTATTTTCTCACACACACTCAAAACATCAACAATAGATTCTTACTATTCTCAATTCGTCTCTTGTGGTTATCTTTCCTTCAGACATTGTTGACTTCTTATAGTTGTCAAACGGATGACAACATTGAGTGACTTGGCTGGCCACTTTGCTGAGTGTTTTCTTAGTGCCTTGTTCACTCTGATGAGTGGCTTGCCTACTGATGAGTGGCTTCTCCACTTACTAAGTGACTTGCCCACTCTGATGAGTGGTGGTGGTGGCCCGAAAGTCTTCATTCTCAACAATTTCATACTTCAATATCTCTACCTTACCTGCATTAGTGATTATTGGACGGGATGGGAAAATTCTACATTTGAATGTTGTTGAAGTGGAACATGGAGTCAGGGCATATCCCTTCACACTAGAAAAACTCGCATAGATTGGGAATACAAATCAGGTGTTGAATGTTAACTCGATAAACCAAAACCAACTTGATATTGCGTGAAGATCGAGTTCCAGTCGTGTATCTCGATTGGAGAGAAGGCTTCAACCTTCTCATCAATCTCCTTCCAATCCTGCCTCTTTTCCTTCAACACTTCCTATCTCGGCCTCGCATCCCCAAATGGACTCGAAACTTTGGGTTTAGTGACCGATGATAACCCCAGATCCCTCGTCTTGTGCTCGCTTACCCCATCTGTCAAAGTCTACTTCGCCTCTGTTGTTCATCCGCTTTGTTACCCACCGCACCGTACCGTTGCTCTGTCAGAGTATGCACTGCACCGCCTCCGTTACCCAATGCTCCTCTCTCTTCTGTCAAAGCCATTCTCCCTCCTCTCTCTGAATTGTTCTTCTTGATATCAAATTTCTACTGGTGCTTCAATTCTGTGGGAGAGATATAGATTGCTCAAATTCTAAAGCTTCGATCCATGGGGAATCTATTGGTGAATAAGCCCAAGATCACTGAAATCGATACATCGATCCTCTCTTAAGACCTAAAGGCGCAAGCTTGCCGATTACGATTTTTTTCACCAAAATATACCTCAATTAATAAGCAAGTGCCAAAATATTTCCGGTTTACAAACAAATACGAATCTATAAAGCCAATTGCAAATAGGAGTCGCGGGTATATACATTTTTTTACCATCAGTTCCACCCACCACTACCATTCGCGTGTGGAACCGTTCTGAAATTATCGACGTTTTGGGGGACTACATCGTTGAAAAGCTCCACCACAATCCTCTCTTCCATCTCTCCTCTAATGCTTATATCCATGAAGCACTTGGATCTCCCCATCTTAGGCTTGTTCATGAACCGGTTCAAGGTCGAACCGTTTCTAAACTGAACTGGTCTAGTTTGAAAAAAATCAGTACTTTTTTCTGTTTCTAAACAAACTGGTCTGGTTTAAGGAAAAAAGAACTGGTTTGGTTCGAACTGATTCAGAATCGGTTCGAACTGTTCTGATCTGTTTTTTTTAATAACAATTTTGGTTCGGAAATAATCCAGTTCAAACCGAACCTAAACCGGCTGAAAATCCTGTCCAACACACTGTACCGTCTGAAAAAAATACTAAACCAACTGAAAAACCCTGAACCGGATGAAAAAACACTGAACCGACTGAAAAATACACTGAAACGACTGAAAAACTCAGTGAACCGATTGAAAATCTGTTCCACAACCGACTAAAATCCTGTCTAACATCAACATACGAGAGTCCAATATATCTCTAGGTTTGGTTTATTGACTACATCTCTAGTTTTGGTTTAATTTCATACCGGTTTAGTTGATTTTCCTTCAAATCGGTTCTAAAATTATATAGGTTTAAAGTGGTTTGATTTAAATTTAATTATAAACCAGTATAAAAAAACGAGTCGAGTCGAATCGATTCAAACTGGATTTTTGGTACTATTTTGAACTGGTCTATTTGAAGACTAAAAACACTAGTTTGGTTTTGGAACTAGTTCGACTGAACCGGTTCGAACCAAACCAGTTCCAGATCAGACCAGTTCATCTGAACCGGTTCATTTGAGCAAGCCTACCCCATATACACCTTTCTTTCTCAAAAATCAAATCTTTGTCGAAAAAATGAAGCCCCCATTACTAGTAGATGAAGAGTAAATCATCAATTAAGAAGACAAATCTCTCTGCAAGATTATGAAGATGACAACTCCTATGAGCTGCTCTTTTGATGAGTTTGTTTGATTATTGAGCTGCAAGATTTAATTTTGGTGGAAGATTTTGGTGCAAGATTTGGTCTTATTTCTCTCTCCTCCTTTCAATGGATGGAGATGAAAAGAAAGGTGATGATGCAGAGAGAAATGGAAGGGACATGGTTAGCATTACGAGAATTGTGTTTTTAATAGAACGGTTTCATTCGCAACTACCATTTGCGGGTGGAACGAACGGTACATTTCCACTCGCGAATGGGAGTCGTGGGTGGAACTGACGGTAAAAAAATAATATACCCGCGACTCCCTTTCGCGGGTGGCTTTTCCACCTGCAAATGGGAATCACAGGTAGGTATAGATTCATATTTGTTTGTAAAACGAGGATATTTTGGTATTTGATTATTAATTGGGGTATATTTTGGTAAAACATTCGATGATTACCAGCGACATGTTTGATATAGTTTTGTTCAATTTCACCGCTCTGCTGAATTGGGTTTGTCAAATTGATACTTTGGTATATATCAAATTGATGAATTGAGTTCCCAGGATGGTGTTGATATTCCACGGATTAACTAAGGAATACATGGAATGGATGGCAATTTGGTCACTTACAAATACTAAAAAGTCACGTGTTTGGCCGATGATCATATTTTCTTCACAAGTAAACGACAATTGGACGGAAAAGGGTTGATTTTTATTTTGTTCAAACATTATGACGAAAAATTAAAATTTTAAACTTTAAGGGGAAAACAAAAAACGGAGCAAACTTTAGGGGGCAATGTCGTATTTTATCCTAAATAATTTAGTGGTTCAATGGCATAACATTGACATTCAAATGATAAGAAAGTGTCGTTTAACTTGAATATCTACCTTCTCACAAATACATATATTATTGCTCCCAAAAAATTGTCATGGGATGGGAAGGAAATATGTACAAAACCCGAGTTTTTGTTCTTGCAAGTTAAGGAGTATCACATCCGAATTCTAAATCTGAGTCACTAGAATCCAAAATATAGTAATTATTTTAAGTAAATACATAACTTATATTAATATATTGTAACGCTTCAAACCCAACTGATTGTTTTCATTAACCTAACTCAACCTGATTAAGTCAATTGTCCTCACTTGTGCAAAATGAACAATTTTTATATTTTGATTCTCACATAGGAGTACTATTGTCCAAAACAAAGTAATTTAAATTATTTTCTAAGTCACATCCTAGTAAAAAATTCTTTCTAACTATATATTTAAATCAAATCATTCACATAAAGACACATTTTTCGTTTGTCGTAGTGAATAAAATATTAGTATAGTGGAGGCTCCGTTTATATAACAAACGATCCTGGTAAAATTGTTAACCCTCAACCATTTCACAATTCAACAAGATTATAGTAGGGAATGGACACCCATTGTCAATCACTCATGTCGGTACATCCAATTTCACCACCCTGACTCACAAGTGGTTACTCTCCCCTGTTTATTGTGTCCCTCAATCATCCTGCCATCTACTATATATTAATCGCATATGTCAATCTAATAATTGTCTAGTAACATTTGATGGATCCTCCTTTTATGTAAAGGACAAACAAACCGAGGAACCTCTTCTTCAACTCAAAACCTCGACTAACCTGTACCCAGTTTCGGTCGACTGAATCCTTCGTCATCAACACCATATTGTCGGACTTACAACATCACTCGACCGTTGGCACTCATCTTGGGCATCTCAATTTCCAAACTCTCCTCATCGACGATCTAAATTTTCGATAACTCACGTCACAGATACACTAGTCTTGTATTTCATGCTGTTTGGGTAAAACACATCGTCTGTCATTTCTATTACTCATAGGGCCTCTTTTCCTCTAGTATTGATACATTCAGATGTTTGGACCAATCATGTTTATTCTATTTTGAGTTTCAAATACTTTGTGTTATTTGTTGATAATTTCTCTAGATATTGGTGGATATTTCCTCTGAAATATATGTCTGAATGCATTTTCATACTTTTCCTTTGTCCGTTGAAATAATTTTTGCAACCAAAATTTGTTCCCTAAAGCTAATGGTGGTGGCGAATACACTAGCAATGACTTCCAAAAATATTTGCATGATCTAGGAATTACACAATGCCTTTCTTATCCCGAAACATCATCACAAAATGGATTGTTCAAACCTAAATTACGTCATCTTATTGAAACTACTAAAACCATGCTTCTTCATGCTAATGTACGTAAACAATATTGGGTTGATTATCTTTACACAACCACATTAACCATTAATCGTGTACCATCTAGTGTGCTTCAATTTCAATTTCCTTTTCGATGTCTTTTTGTGTCGATCCAAATTACTCAATGTTAAATTTTTTGGATGCATTTGTTATCCTTTTCTTGGGTCCCGTATTCCCAACAAATTGTCATCCACATCCACAATGTGTATTTTTATTGGCTATGCTTTAAATCGAAAAGGGTAACGTTATCTTGATCGTGCTAAAGATCGAGTTATCATAAGTCGACATGTGATGTTTGATGAAAAAAAAATTCATTTCTTCGAAGAAATATCCTTGCAGTCACCTGACCAAGCCTCCATACTAATTGGATCCTCTATTCCCACTAACGTAACGTTCAATAATGTCACTCCTCGCTCGATTTTCACTCGGACAGAATTATCCATCCTTACCGAGAACATAACCAAACCTCTCATCCACCACTAAGCCCAAACCAAGCCTCTCCCAATGAGGAACCAAACTTTTCTCCATGAGACTCAACAACTCAGGACACCGACTCATCAGGTCAACCTGAAATTCACACACACACACACGTCCCGACTGTATCAACCAATCCTCACTGTATGAAAACTCGGTCCAAGTCTGACATTCACAAACCACAACTTCTTTCTTATCAATCTCTACCACTCCACTATACATGATGTACCAACAAGCTTCTCTAAAGCTATCATAGATTCAAATTAGAAACATGCAATGGTTCAAGAGTACAACGCTTTACTTACAAATCGTACATGGGATCTCATTCCTCCGAACCCTACTAAAAAATTGGCTAGTTGTAAATGGGTGTTTAGGGTGAAAGAAAATTTTGATGAATCAATTGAGCGCTACAAGACCCGTTTAGTTGCCCAATGTTTAAAGCAACAATCAGAAACTGATTATGGAAACACCTTTAATCCAATTATCAAGCCCGTTACCATTCATCTTATCCTCTCACATGCTCTCTCATCTAACTGGTCACTTAGGATGCTTGATGTTAAAAATGTCTTCCCCCATGGCCATCTCGATGACGAAGTTGATATGCTACAACAGACAGGCTTTCACCGTCTCGACTTCCCAGATCACATCTGTCGACTACGAAAAGCTCTTTATGGCTTAAAATAAGCACCACGTTGCTTTATGAATGCCCGACCCCACTTAGTGAGTGAGAGGTTGATTTTTGGTATATTTAATCGTATATTTGTGGGAGTTCATTCTTATAAGCTCAGTTGTAACTTGCTTCAAGTGAAGAAATGATCAAGAGAGAAAAAAAATTGGTTCTCACCCGCGAATAGGATTCGCGGGTGAGTATACTTCGGTATTTTTTTTTAAAACCGAGAATATTTCGGTATTTGCCTTTTATTTTGAGGTATATTTTAGAAAAACAAAATCCAAATAATTCTATAACAAATGTTTATTGCATCCTTTTCATATCGTACTTTTCTATTTGACAATCAATTTTGTGGAGATCAAGAACTGATGGATGCTAAGGGAAGAAACGAATTTAGAAAATCTATACAATACAATACAACAACAAAGTTTATATATAATCAGAAATTCCCTCGACAAGAACAATATAGTAGGAGGAAAAATTTACTTCCAAAAATTACAGAACTATTGGGAGGATGCCTTTCTCCTCCTTCCACCTCTCTTAGCAGTAGCAGTGACAACAGCTTCTTCCTTGTCTGAATCACTCTGCTGCTGCACCACAGCTTCTTCCTCCTTTGTCTTTGTGGAAGCATTCATTTCACTCCTCAGTCTTAATATCTCTCCCTTTGCAGTGGCCACCTCATCCTCCAGCCTCTTTGACTTCTTCGCTAGACTCTCCCTCTCCTTCCCCAGCCTCATCACAAGGTTGTGTGCATCCTCAAGGTTCTCAAGTGCCTCCCTCGCCACCTTTTTTTGCTCCGTCAGAGATCTGTAGAGCACTTCCCTCTCATTTTCAAGGCTTGACACCTAATAATAGTAACAGGGATGGCAATTGTTTGATCAGCTCACAATCATGAACTTGGTCAAATAAAGTGAAAACCGCAACTCTTCTATCAGATGGTGCATCAACAGCATTCAGCAGACCCGCTCAATAACTACCTCATTATATATTATCAAAACAAGAAAGAAAAGGTAACAAGATCAGGAACCACCCTGTTAATGCTATAGTTGGTTTCATTTTAATCGGATCGCCTATATGGTGATTCGAAATCCAATCTATAACCTATATAGCCTTCTCTTCCTAGAAAAAGTTTTTCATCTTTTATTAGCACTAATATCTCTAATCGGGTTGGAAATTGTAAGATTTACCTGAGAGAAAGCCTTCTCTAAATCCCCAGAAAGAGCGAGTGCATTTTTGTTCATCCCAGCGAGGGATTTAGTTGCTTCTTCAAGTTCAAACTCAAGAGATTTACGGGCCTCTTTATCTTTAGAAATTTGCTTCTCCAATGATTGCAGCTCTTTCGTCAGACTGGACACTGCCTTCTTCTCTTCTTTTAAATCATTCGTTGTAGATTCAGCTTTCTTGTATATCTCAACCAATTCTCTCTGAATGCTATCGCGATGCTCAGTCAAACTGACTAGTTCTCCAGATAATCTCTGCAGCTCATCTGCTGTCTTTTGGTACATTTCCTTCACATAAGCAAGTTCACTTGCTATTGCTTCTTTCATCTTTTTGCTATCACTGAGGCTCCTCTGCAGCAATTCCACCTCTTCAGCGTACTTCCCTTCAAGCCTTGAAACGTGAGCCTTTAGCTCTGCGCTATCCTTTTCTGATTTCCGCAGATGTTCTTCCAGTGAAGAAACATCACTTCTCAACTTACTGAGCAATTCCTGAGCAATCTCGAGCTCATGTTTCAGGGATTTCCCATTAACCACCTCTAATTCCAGCTCTTTCTTCAGATTTTCTTTTTCATCTGTCAGGTTGAAGATCGTCACTTCATTTTCTGCAACTTCATTCTTTATGAGGGTTAGGTTTTCATTGAGTTGAAGAATTTTATCATCCCTCTTTTTCAAAGTCTCGGCATCTAAAGCAAATTGCTTTTCAGAAGACAATTTTAGTTCATCATACTTCTTCTCAGCAGCATTCAATTTTGCGTTTATATCATCTCTCTCCTCTTCCACCAGACTTAATTTTGCATCCAATCCATTGATCAGAGAACTCTTTGATGCTAATTCACTCTGATTCTCAGAGATCTGGCCTTTCAACGCTTCAATTTCCTTTTCTGAATTATTCAAATCATCCTTGGCTTGATCATAGCTAGTGTTCAAATTCTTCAGTTCTAGTTCCTTCGCAGCAAGATCGTCTGTAAGACTTTTGATGTTATCTTCTTTTCCATTGAGCTCACCACTGAGAAAGTTCACACGTTCTTGCAGAGCTTCAATCAAACCAAGCTTTTCCTTCAGAGTTACTTCAATTAATTTCTTTTCTTCATAAGTCCTTGAGAGCCTGGTTTGAAGGCTATCAATTTGATCTCTCAGTTCCTCCGATAGTCTCTTCTCACTCTTCAGCTCCTGTTCTAACCCATTGATTGTTGCTTTAGCTGAGTTTATCTGGTTGAACAAGGATTGTTGTTCATCCTTAGCCTTCTTAACTTGTTCGGATCGTTCTTCTTGCTCCTTTTGTAGCTTTGCCTTGAAGTTCTTCTCTAATGAAACAATTGAAGCTTGCTTCTCTTTCAGTTTAGTACTCAACTACAATCAATGTATATTGGTTCAGAAACTATTAGTTGGTTACAAAATGAAAAACTATAGTACTCATCTACAATCAATGTATATTGGTTCAGAAACTATTAGTTGGTTACAAAATGAAAAACTAAAAATCAAGATTTCTATGAAATTTATAGGTAAGGTTCATCGTTCTTGCTCAGGAAACCTCATTTCATGGATGTATAAGCTTGAATGATGAGAAAAGTAGGTAGCAAGCTTACAAATTCTAAAACGTCACATGTGTTTTGAGGATGTGTAAGCTCAAAATATGAGCAGAGTCAGCAGCGTCTTACAGATTCTATTGTTGCCTCAGCTGCTTCCTTGTCTTTCTGGAGCAGAGCATAGAGAGCTCCAAGAATACCCGTACCAAATACACCAACTCCATTCAAGATAGACAGGAAAGAATTTGATGAAGCTTCTTTGTTTATCGCTACTACCTATTGGACGGAACTAACTCAAAATCAGGATGTTACAAGCATTACGGTCTAACAACCAATCAGTTAGCACTGAATAATATAAAATGTGAGGCGTGTGGAGATTCGTACTTCTTCTGAAATGTCTGCAACTGCACCTGAATCCGTTTCTTCTGTAGACAATGGATAATCGTTAAATCTCAGAGTACAAAATCAGATGATGATAAGCAACTCCCAATCAGGAGAGTCAAAACTCAGAAGAAATGGCAGCATTAACAAAGAAATGGTTTAAAAATCTAATTGTCAGAAATGAATTAAACACCACTCTTGAAACCTTTAATTAGTTATGTCCAAATTCCTTCACTCTCCCTCATTTTAATTGGAAAATATTGGTTATCTGACACTGTTCACCTAAAATCTCAGAAATTGGCTACAGAAAATTCTTCAAAATCCGCATTTTTGAATTCTTGCTCCTACAATTAATTGGAAGTAGGATATTCAGGAATTCATGTGCAAATCCTTTCGAAGATTCAGAGATTGTTAAGTCAATCAGCTCCAGGGTAGACCAAACCGAAAGACAGAAAGAGCAAGAAATAGGGAACTCACTTGTTTCCAAGACCCCAAGAGCTTTGGCCCTCCGATGCAAGAATGGAATAACGGAGACGCCGACGAATAGGACAGCCCTGCGGTGGCAGGATGCAAGATCGTTTGGGCCTTCTCTGCGTAGAGATGCTGCGGTTATCTTTTGTCTCTTAGTTTCTGCATTTCTAGAGTAGAAGAAGAACGGCTGCGAGGAAGAAGAAGAAGAAGAAGAAGAAGAAGAAGCTGAAGTAGCAAGGAACGGGTGCAAAAAGCAAGAAGCCGCCATTGCTGAAGTGAAGCTTCTTTACTGCAGTATCTTCTTCCTTGCTACTGAGCTCTTACTGCTGTTCCGATCTCTTTCTCATCCCTTGCTTTCTCTCTTCCACACCTCTTCTCTTTTATTATCTTTTTAGTCTCTCAGTGTTTTGTTAGTGTAGGACAAGGCTACGGTGCATCATGATCAAACTGATTTGTGTCAACTGGGCCCACAAAATAAGAGAGAAACCGGCGGTTTTATGCGAATTAAAATTCTCACTTACACAACCGGGTCGGATTAAGCTATTTCTATTCATTTCATTTTATAGTTTATACCCAATTTTTTCGTTTTTTTGGGCCAAAAAAAAAATCGTCTTTTGGAATAAATAAATTCTTAAATATTCGGTTCGCGCTTTTACGTAGAAAAATTTATTAACCTTTTTATCTATAAATTTTGACTTGATATAAAGTTAAAAATAATATATCTTTAAAAGTATAATAAAAAATAAATATTGTATTAATCCTTTACATTATTTGTATAATTAATGAGACTAATTCAACTTTATAATATTTATCATATTTATCAGAACCGGACCGGACTGGCGGTCCGACCGGGAACCAGACCTCTATCCGGTTTGATTCAATCAAAAGACCGACTTGCATGGCGAAGTCGGTTGAACCAGTGTGAACTGTTTTTTTTTTAACTGGTCGGTTTTCGATTCGCTTTATTCTGCTTTTAAAAAATCATCCAATCGGTTTTCTTCAGTTTAAACTGATTTCTTTTGTTCTACATAGCTGGTCTGATCGGTTCTTTTCAACCTTACACTAGGTTTTTCATCTCACTAATTCACGTTTGGCCATTTCATTTCAATTTTCAGAATTAGCAGTTGCAGCCAGGCTTCAGTTCTTCACGCCTTCATGGTCAGTTCCATTCCAGTTATTCACGCCTTCACTTCGTTCTTCCAGTCGTCTAGCCGCAGCCTTTTAGGTTCTTCAATTCGTTCCCTGATTTGTGTTCCTTGGTGTGTTTGGTTGCTTCAGTTCCTTGATGTTGTCTTTTTCAAGCTTCGGTTAGGTTGCTGCAGTTTAATTGTTGTTGTTGTTGAAAATTGTTGTGTTCGGCTGATGTGGTTCATTGCAGCAGTTCCTTGCTGCGGTTGCTTCGTTTCCGTTCAGTTGTGTTCCTTGTTCTTGTTAAATTTTTGAAATTGTTGATGAAATTGTTGTTGAAATTGCTGAAAATTGTTGTTGTTAGGTTTAAGGTTCATTGTGTTCTTGTGGTTTCCTGTTGTTAAGTTTGTTAATGTGGTTATTAGGTTAAATTTGATATGAATTCAACAAATATGAGTAGTAGTAGTACACCGACAACTCCATCTAAGCCTAATTCAAGTTCGAGTTCCAAAGGAAAAACTAATCCAGCTTGGGGACAGTGTAAAATTGTGGATGCTTCTACTGGAAAAGGAAGAACATTGCAATGTGTCCATTGCAATAAACCATTTTATGTGGGTGTAATTCATAGGCTTAAGGAACAGTTAGCTAGATTAGGGGTAATGCTATGTCTTGCAAGAAGGCTCCTGAAGAAATTCGGTACGAAATGCAATAACATGTGATAGGTAAGAAAAGACGACGTGAGACTGTAAAATATCTTAATCAGGGTCCAATGGGAGAGATGAGTTCATCTTATGGTGAAGAAGATTTGCAAGGTGCTCGAACTCAAACACCTACTTCCAAAGATAAGCACGGTGTCGTTGTAGGGATATAACCAAAAATAGCACCCATATTTCAATCTAGGACAATGGTCGGTGAAGAACCGACAATGGTCGGTGAAGAACCGACAATGAAAAGTGTTCTTCAAAGTAAGGAAACGGTGGAAAAGTGTCATCTTGTTGTGTCTAGGTGGAGGGTTGCTGCATCTATACTGTTTAACTTGGTTAATTCGTCGTACTATCAACAGATGATAGATGCAATTGCTAGTATGGGTGCAAGTTAAAAATGTCCCAATTTTCATGACATTCGAGGACATTTGTTGATAAAAAGTGTTGATGAGGTAAAAACGTATATTGAGTGTTATCGTGCTATTTGGAAAGACACTAGTTATACCATCATGGTTGATGGATGGACAGATCAATGAAGACGAACTTTAATCAATTTTCTTGTTTATTGTCCTAAAGGAGTTGTTTTTCTAAAATCAGTTGATGCTTCAGATACTTCTAAAACAGCAAAAGTTATATACAAGTTGCTCAGAGATGTAGTATGGTTTGTTGGTGCAGAAAATGTGGTTCATGTGGTTACTCATAATGCTGCTAATTATGTTGTTGCGGGCAAGCTATTGGAGCAAGAGTTTAAGTCATTATTTTGATCTTCATGTGCTGCACATTGCATCAACCTAATTTTAGGTGATTTTGACAAATTAGATGAGGTTAATTCACTTGTGGAAGTGAGATTCTTCACCCTGAAGCAACCCGTTTTGTGACAAATTTTATTGCATTACAAAGCATCTTATCTCAAAAGGATGATCTAAGAGCTATGGTGACATCTAAGGAGTGGACTAGTTGCGCATATGCAAAGGAAAGTAATGCAAGAAAGTTTGTTGATGTTATACTTGATTCAACTTTTTGGAAGGAGTGTGTTGTGATAGTGAAAGTGATTGAGCCTCTTGTGCGTGTTTTACGCATTGTTGATAATGATGAAAGACTGGTTATGAGTCATTTGTATGAGGCTATGCATAAAGCAATAAGTGAATTGTTGAACCAGTTTCAACGAAGAAAGAAGAGAATTGAGCCTTGTATTAAGATTCTGGATTCAAGATGGGATAGACAACTTCACAAGAATTTGCATGCGACTGGTTATTGGCTAAATCCTTAGTTTCGATATAATCCTGAAAAAATAGGAAAGCAACGTGGCACCGTATCAGGATTGATTGATGTCGTAGAAAGATATGCTTATCAGAATAGCCATTTGAGATAGAGCATTCGAAATGAGATGCTAAATGTGACTTTGGAAAGTTTTCTGCCATAGCTGATCGTGCAAGAATGGCTCCAGGTAAATATATCCATCTAAAGACTTTTTAAACTATATGGTTAGTAATTATTATTACTTAACTTATTTTGTCTTAGATCAATTATGGATGTTGCATGGTAATTCAACACCAAATCTTTAAAAATTGGCAATTTGCATACTAAGTTGAACATGCAGTTACTCTGTTTGTGAGTGAATTCTTTGAGCATATTCATTCTAAGAAGATGAATCGACTTGAACATCAAAGATTGAATGATCTCATTTATGTTCGTTATAACTTGAAGTTGCAACAACGGTAAGAGTTTAAATTCTTATTTCTATATATAATCCACATGCATTTGATTACATTATAAAGTTCAATTTTTTTGGTGTGCAGTACTCCTTAAATGATAGATTTTAGGGTTAATAGGTTCAATGGTACCATAAGTTTGGGTCATGTGATCGGATGGTACCCCTATGTTGTTTTATGGTACCATAAGTTTCACAATGTTGTTATTTGGTCCAAATTACTGTTGCCGTCAATGTTAACTAACAGAATATTGACGTGGCACTGATGTGGCAATTGGAAAATACAAATAAATAGGAAATATAATTAAAATAGGGAAAAATCGAAAACAATTATAAAAAAATTCAAAAAATATTTTAAAACTTTATATATTAATAAAATTTATCTTTTATAAATTTATTTTATTATTTTTTTAAAAAAATCGAAAATTGAAAAAAAAATAGGTTGGACCCTTGGGGTCCAATTGACCCAGCCAAGGGTCGAACCCTGGGCATGGTTGGACCCCTACCAGGTCGCCTGACCTGGGCGACCAGGTCTGGGTCTGACCCAGCCCTGGGTTCGACCCTGGCTGGGTCAATTGGACCCCAAGTTAGTTCGACCCTTGGGGTCTAATTGACCCAGCCAGGGTCGAACCCAGGGCTGGGTCAGATCCAGACCTGGTCGCCCAGGTTAGGCGACCTGGTAGGGGTCCAACCCAGCCCAGGGTTCAACCCTTGGCTGGGTCAATTGGACCCCAAGGGTCCAACCTAGTTTTTTTTTTCAATTTTTGATTTTTTTAAAATAAATAAATTTTATTAATATATAAAGTTTTAAAATATTTTTTGAATTTTTTTATAATTTTTCTGATTTTTATATTTTTTCCCTTATTTTTTAAATTTCCCTATTTATTTTTATTTTTAAATTAAATATTATATTATATATCTACGTGGCGCTGATGTGGCACTGACATGGTGCTGACATTGACCATTTAACATAAAAATCTAATGGTTGACTAACAGAGTACCATAGGACAACATGCTACAAACATAACAAACCATTTAATCACATCAAAAAACATATGGTACCATCCGATCACATGGCCCAAACTTATGGTACTATTGGACCTATTAACCCTAGATTTTATGATCATCTTGACTTTGAGAAATTTGGTCCTATGACTTCTTGGATATTAGAGGATGAGTCTTAAACCTTATCAAATCACTACTAAAAGTTTCCTATTTACCGACGAAATATTTATGTAGGTAAAAGGTTAAAATTTCATCAATAATAAGCAAATTCGTCAACAAAATGAAAATTTCGTCGGTAACTATATCATCAGTGAATGCCCCATCGGTAAAGATTTACCAACGAGAATAGGACCATTTTTATGGTCGGCGAAAGTCTTATTTTTACCGACATAAATTCCGCCAGTAAATCCATTTTGTTGACTGAATTTGTTGCTTTTTTGTAGTATCGCCGGTAAAAGTCGCTCTTTGCCAACAATTTTTTTTTTCATTAACATTTATTGTCGACGAAATAAATTATTTTCGGTAATCTCTATTACTGACCAAATTATTTCGTCAGTGAATATATTTACGGTCGGCTTGGTTTTCGTCAGTAAAATAATTTACCGACGATAATTAAATGGTCGACAACTTTTTTTAGCGAACAAAGTTGTTTCGTCGGTAAATGTCTTTGGCTACGAAAAATTATTTGTCGACACATTAATTCATTGACGAAAAAATTTGCGTCAGCAATTATTTTTACCGACGAAATGGTATTTTCGTCGGTAATAACGTGGGAAAAGCTATGGCCGACGGAATTACTTTCGTCGCTAATATATTTTACTGGCGAAATTCACATTTCGTCGCCATATGTACAACTCATATAATTGTCCAACAAACATAGAATCCACAACCAGAAGTTACAAGATATAAACCATGATGCAGTCTAGACAATGTTTGCAACATCAACAATAAGTTTCAGTTTTGTTCACATCCTTACAAATCCCGTAGCTCTCAGTATTTTTAACCCTCTACACATTTAAAACAAAATGGAATGACAACCAAGACTCCAATAACATCCAACAACGAATTATAATTCAAATAAAAGTAAACAAGTATGGAAATTTACCTTGTGTTTCGTCCAAATCTATATCTACTCTCGAAAATGCACTTGATTTTGTTACTGCCAACATAATTTGCTCGTATTTTTTCTTGACATCTTCTATCACGATTCTGTAGCGGATAACTTCAAACATCACTTCATTCTTGTTGTTGGGGAGCCGGTAAAATGTTTCAATATGTAGTGGAACGTATTCCTTGTTATGAGCAATAGTACCACTAAAGCTTGTTAACTTTGAGTTAAAGGAGCCAATAGGTAGTACATTAGGACTCCATTCAAGTAGTATTTTTCATCCAGACACAAGATCTGCTATTTCCAGTAGAGTAGTAGGCCTACGTGACTTTCTTTGTTTTTTGTTGTTTGAGTCTCCGTAATCAATCATGAAAAAACCCTATGAGCAATTGTTAGCATATGAAAGCTAACCAATTTACGTAATGCGCAATTCAGTTAATAACTGACCATTTCCCTCCATTTCAGTTATTACACTTGAAGATCCTACTACAGTTGTGGTTTCACGTGACATTCTAGTAATTGATTCATTGGACCGCAGTCTAGATGCTCCTACTACAGTTTCAGTTATTGCTCTTAAGTCTCTTGTCGATCCACTCTTGAGTCTCTTGTCGATCCACCCTTTGCACATACTCTTCTCTAACTTATAATTTTCTTGAAATCTTTTATGCTAATGTCGAAGTCGATCTCTAGAGACTCGTACACATAACTTGAACACTAATTGCTAATGTGAGGAGGAGCTACAACACTGATAGATTTAAACCAGTGTGCATTCCCTCAATTTCCAAAACATTATCGGATATACACCATAGCCAGTAAGAAAAAACAGTTTGGACAATAACTGTTAAAAACACCAATTTACAATAAATGTGAGCGACAAGATCTGAATAATACCATTTACACTAACTGTTACAAACACCTTTTACACTATTAAAAACACCAAATAACAGGTTAAATTTCTCAACCAAATCTGAATGGAACCGACCCTTAAACCCATAAAACATTTGGCCAAAGAACAAAACACGAAGGTGAGTCGAACTTGTATAGATAGGCACGTTTGAGTAGGACCTAAAAAAATCGTACTCGAAAACGAAACTGGAGAAGAACACACCTCTTATGAAGAAAGTACAAACCACTTACAAAACAACTACGGTGCTGCCTTAGTCAATTAATGAAGACGAATATCAGTGTTACACTTCACATTTCAAAACCTAAAGCCGCAGTAAACACTTTCCGTTCTACAATAATGCTTCGGGGGAAACTAATCAAGCATTGCCCATAAGTAAGTTATGAAAATGCAGTAGTACGAACTTATACATACCTTCGTCGGAATCAAAATTCATAAATGGTAATTGATTTAAGCAATGCGACGACCTGCTTCTTGTTGGATTTAAGGGTTTTCACCCATGTTGTTGATCCTAAACAGATCGCTTCTGTTTTGAATGGAAGAACCATCATTTCAAAACACTTAAATGCGGAGGGCCTTAGTTACTTTATTTTTTTCTATTTTAATCCCATTGTCTTTATAATTGATATATCAAAAAATCTTGTGCAAATATTAACAGAAACGTAACAATTGAGTGGTATGAACATTACCATTTGACCCCAACAGGAATGGTTTGAGCCACAACAATGGTAAGAATATTTGTTTGCCTTGAAAAAATGCAGTTGGTGTCGACATGCATAATAATACAACACCAAAAATCATAACATCGTCCTCCTTAACAACACTTTGACACAAACACTTCGTCAAAACAAGCATTTTATCATAAACGATGCAAACAAAAGTGGTTGACAGCATTAGTACACCAGTAATGAAAAACTTCTTTTTAATCCTCAATTAAAAACATCATTTTAAAAAGCATTTTATCCTAAAAAACAGTTTTAAAGGGAGGAAAGCATTGCTCAAATCATTTCAAACAACCATTGTTGACAGCATTAGTACACCAGTCATTAAAATAACATTTGTTTATCATCAATTACAAACAACATTTTAACACAGCATAACCAGTTTTAAATGCAGGAAAGCATTGCTCAAATCATTTCAAACATCACAAAATGCATCCACACTCGTTAACCACGAAATATCTAGATGAAACTATCCTCAAAATTTTACTTTTCGATGCAACACATTCACACGACAAATCATGACAATTTGGATACTTTTTCAAGGTGGGAATTACCTCCATCCTACTGTTAATGGGAGACTCTTCCCTTGCAATTGATCTCAAACTTTGTTGTATGTGTAGCTAGATTTCGTTCCTCCATTATGATATTCTTGGTGTTCTGTGATGTCTCGTCAGGTGTTCTATGTTCTTCACTCTGTTCTTTGTGTTCTCTGTTATGAAATGTCTCGTCTTGGTGTTCTTCACTCTGTTGCTTCCTGTTCTGCTTCTGATTTGCACGCCAAATATTTATTTAGGTGTTGACTCTCAATTCATAAGAGAATTAAATTTTGAAAAAGTTGGAGAATCAGGTTGAATGGCATGCTGGTATTATGAGTACATTTATTACCTGACTGCCCGAGTTCAAATTACATCCAAGTTGATTTCGATATTTTATTTTTCGCTCAGCATTTCACTTTACCGACAGAACATTGTCATCGGTAAACGAAACAAGTTTACCGACCAAAAATATTTCCTCGGTATTTATGGCTAGAGATTTAGCGACGCTTTAAAGAATTGCGTCGGTAAACATTATTTTTGGCGACCAAACAAATATCGTCGGCCAATATAATGGCTTTGCGACGACAAAAAAATCGTTGGTAATTAAAATTTATTACCGACGAACCTTAAATTACGTCGGTAATTAATAATTTACCGACGAAATTAATATCGTCGGCGAATATAATGGCTTAGCGGCGACAAAAAAATCGTCGATAATTAAAATTTATTACCGACAAACCTTAAATTTCGTCGGTAAATAGGGAATTTTCAGTAGGAATGAAGAGTTAAAAGTTTTCCGTCGTGAATTTGAGAGATGTTCCATTCATGAGTCCCCTAATGATGGTAAGATAATTATATTTCATTGTTATCATTAGTTTAAAATGATTAATGTTCTTTTATCTATATGCTTAAATGAGTTAAATCTTGATGATCTTCATGATGACGATGACAATGAAGATGCAAACTAAACAATAAATATTGTTGGGGTTGAAGAGAACTTACTCTATCACAATGAAGAAACTAGTTGTGGTTATGCATATTGAAGTGGAGATGATCAAAGAGAATCTTAGAAGTTACGCTTAAAATTATTGTGTTTGAATTTGAGACTATTGTGTTATGTTGTGTTTGAGAGTATTGTGTTATGTTGTATTTGAGAGTATTATGTAGTTTGAAAGTAGTATGTACTATGTAGTTTGTATTTTTATTTTGTGTATTGACTATTGAGAGTAGTATTGAGTTTATTTACAGTTATTACGTACTTTGAGAGTATTATTTTATTTTGTGTATTCGGAGTAGTATGTAGTTTGCATTTTTTTTTTTATATACTTGGTGAACCGGTCAGTCCGACCAGGCGAATCAAGAACTAGCCCTCTTGCCGGTTCGAGGGTTCGTCTAGTTCTAATAACACTTATATATATATATATATATATATACTAAATATCGATTGTTATTAATATAATTATAATTAGTGCTCTTTATAATATTATTATATTTAAATCTATTTAGTTAGTAATATACTTTATTTAGTAATAATTACATCTTAAATTAATAAGTATAAAACATCTTTTACATTATTTGCAAATATATTAGTGTATTTATATAATAATATATTTTTTAAAATTTAATATGCATATTCTGTCTTATATTATACTAGCGAAATTATTATAATCTCAATTTAATATGTATTAATATTATACCACATTACTATTTGTCATTTCACAAAATTACTATGACATGGAATATATTTAAGAGAAAACAATAATTAAAAGTAGATGATGAATGTATGAAAAAACAATTATAAAGTGAATTGATCAATAGAAATTAAGTATTTAGATAAAAAGAAATAGTTACATAAGAATTGGTCGACAATTAATTTAATAGACAACAATCGCAATAAAATTCATTATATATAATGAAAGTATTTACATTAATATTAGAATTAATTACAAATGTATGTAAAATAAATACTAAATATTAATTACTATTATTATTTTATAGTAATACTTTAATATTGTTATGATTATGCATATATATAGCTCAATTATTCGTATTTTGAATATATATTTTTGTGTTGTTAAAAGTAATTTTTTTTTATATTACTTAAAAGTATACTATATTTTAATAATGTACAAAAGGAAAAAGATAAATAAATAATATATTTGAAATTTCATAATATTAATTTTAAAAAGAATTTAAAGCTTTTTATCAAATATATAACTATATTAAACATACGCATTTAAATTAAAATATTTTTATTATAATAATTATGAGATGATTATATAAAAATGTTTTTTTTTTGATAAAATTGGCTCAAAATATCAAACTTATTAATAAAACTATTTTTAACAAATATAAAATTAAAAAAATAGAGAACTGAGTTTGTGAAGAAAAAAAACATATTAACAATTATTTTTTGGAAGAGAAATAAGTGATAAATGAACCTAAAATAAAATGATTTTCAAGATTTTTTTTGGCCATCTAAATGATTTTCAAAATTGAGTGAGGAGTTTTGGAACAATTTGAACATGTCCACTTAAGCAAAAATGTGATGTCACATATCTACTTGTAACATATAGTAGTGTTGGACCAATCAAATTGTATGAAAAAACTCAATTTGCTTACTTGTCAACATATTATGTCTCTTAGCCAAATTAATATATATATATATTGTTTTTAATTTGTATATTATATATTATTTTTTAGATAGAATCATAACGTATTTAAAATAAATGAATAGCAAATGCTATATGTGAAAGATATAAATGAGGGTTGTTATTTATGTCTTTACGTTAATGACATGTTTGTCGTTGGAAGTAACGATAAAATTATTAAACCCATTAAAGATATGTTGAACTCGAGATTTGACATGAAAGATATGAGTTTTGCTGATATACTTCTTGGATAAAGATTAAAAGAACATTAGACATGAATCATTCTAAGTCAATCTCATTGTATCAATAAGATATTAGAAAAATTTCACAAGGATGACAAAAAGATGGCATGCTTTCCGATGGGTCTTACAAGTATTTCTCAAAAAATACAAGTGATAGTATCTCTTACGCAAAGTATGCAGGGGTCATTGGAAGTGTGATGTACTTGACAACATGTATCATTCCTGATACAACACGCACAATGTTGGTGTACTGAGTAGATATACAAGTAATCCAAATATTGAGTGGAATCAGAAGATTATTCAGGTACTTGAAATATACTCATAGTTATGGTATGCATTATAAAAGATATTCAATTGTTATAGAACGATGCAGTTATGCTAACTGGATATCTACATTATGATACTCGAACTCCACGAGTGGATTCATGTTCACTTTAGGAGGTGCGGTCGTATCATGGAAATCCTCATAGCAAACAGTTTTAACTAGATTCACCATGGAATCTGAGTTAATAGCAATTGATAAATCTGTTGAAGAGGTTGAATGTCTACGCCATTTTCTTGAGGATATTCCGTGTTTGTTAAGACCAGTGCATGCAATCTACATACATTGTGATAGTCAATTTGTAATATTAGGAGGACACAAAGTCGTATGTATAATGGTAAGTTTATACATATCCATTGAATACATAATTCCATTAGACAATTGCTCTCGACTGAGATTATCACGATCGACTATGTGAAATCGAAAGATTATATACTGGATATGTTAACAAAAGAGTTAAACAAAGAGCAAGTTGGTCAATCATCATGAGGAATGAGGTTGAATCGTGTAGTAAACACTTTTGAGAATGAAAATCAAACTTAGTTGACTAGAGATCCCAAGATCTAAATTCAAAGGTGCAACCTAATCGCAAGAGTGAAGTAGATCACTGTGACGGATTTTAAAGCTCGAGTCCATTCATATGATGAAAAACAGTGATAATAATGAATGAGGTTAAACAAATGATTTTAATGATTAGAAAATTAAAAAGTGTTAGTAAAGTGTTGGAGTAACACTTGAGATAATGAACACGTATGCAAGTAAGAAAAGGGTACAATTCTTAGAAACGCTTTCAAAACCAAGCAATGTTCATGACTAGAACAGACATGAACTAAACATTACTAGGAAAATGATTGTGCTGGTTATGCCATTATTTCCACCAACGATAGTCAGTTTAAGAACAACACGTGTACTGACTAGTTAGTAAAATCGATGTAACTTCACAAGGAAAGGTTCAAAGAGTAAGACTTATTATCACACACAGGTGTTAATTGTTGAACTCTCTAGATCTACTAGGAACTCTTTTCTCCATTCACGTGGAGGATTGTTAGAAAATGAGTTATTTGATAAATATGATAAATTAGGTCCTTCTTAGAATATAACCAAAATTTTAGTATAGTCCATGGTGTGAATAGGGAAATGATAATTTTATATACATTCCTAGTCCCACATTGGTTGGGAGAAGTTATGGACAATATATAATGTTTTTCACTTTATAGGAGTGTAAGCAGTTGCATGATAAGAGACTCTCACGCATGCTCATGGGGTGCAAATCACGGATCGATTAACACACTCCGGTCATTTTGGCCCAGGAGTGTGACCAATCCACAATTTTTTTGACAAAACTCTACTTGAATAAAATAGAATAGTGATTGTTGGACTAATATTGGAATATCACTGTTGTAAAATTTTGATTTTATAGTTTAATTTATTCATTTTTGTAAAATTAATTTAGTATCATTAGTGCACTTCAGGTGAAATGACCCTATAAATAGAGAGTGATTTCTTCACAATTTTACACACAACACTAAAAATTCAAAAAATTACTCTTTAAGTAGCTCTAGATAATGAATTTGGTGATGTACAATTTTTGTCTGATTTTCGGTCTTCGTCTTCAATTTATTGTGATTTTTCAGGTGTTGTTCAGTTCGATTAAGGAAAACATCGTGTTTGTTTTCGCTGTGACGACACTGTTGTATCTTAAGATGTGATCGTCCAAGTTTTTCTTTTACACAAACCTCTTACAATGAAATGAGCAAAAATTGACTTAAGGAAATCGTGCACTTCACAAGCATCAATTTAAACAAAACTCATTTTTCTCATAGTAATTTCATGGTTATTACCATTGTTATCAGAACCGGACCGACCCTCAAATCGGTGAGGGGGCTAATTCCCGGTTCGGCCGGTCCAACCCGGTTGGACCCAGTTCGACGTCCAGTTCACTGTTCACAAGAAAAACAAAATTGAAAATATAATTACAAACTACATAGTCTCAAACACACACATAATTACCTCAAACACACACAAATTACATAGTTTAAAACATACACATTACTCTCAAACACAACATAATTACCTCAAACTTTGAACATACATAACACAATAGTCTCAAAATCAACCACAATAGGTCTAAACTTTAAACATAACTTCTAAACCGAAGAAGTTACTCGGTCGAACCGCAGAAGTTGGTTTAAATCGAAGAGAACTACCCAAAAAATTTAAACCACTCCCAAAAAAACTAGAACCGGAAACCGACCGATCTTAGTAAAACCGACAAGTTTTTGGAAATCGATCGGTCCAACCCGATTCAAATATTGTTCATATCCATTTCTGTCTTTTAGCTGAAACAAATCAGGCAGGGGGGTTGGTTCCTGGTCGAACCGCCGGTTCGGTCTGATAACACTTGTTATTAGGGTTGTCATTGGTTAGGGTATGGTACATGTATGACAAATACCATAACCATACCATATTTTAAAACCACATACCGTAACCATAACCATAACCATTACATGTACAATTTTCAATATCATAACCATTAAAATAACTGTGGTTATTAATCATGGTTTTACCCGTATACCCATATTTATTCCACACATGTAATATAATAAAAGACCGAAAAATTTTATTTTAAAAAATACATAAATCTATATTGCCAACAATAAAAATATATAAAACTAACATCATAGTTATTTATTACTTGTATGTACAGTAATTTCCATTATTTAGTATATATTAGTTTATTAATAATACATAATTATTATATTTATATAATACTCATGGTTATAACCATGAGTATAACTCCAATACCATAACCATAACAATTATGGATAGAAAAATCATCATCATAACCGTACCGCACCATAATGATATAGTTAACCATATTAAACAGTAACGGTTATAACCATGGTTATGAGTTTTTCATCGCATCATTGTCGGTCCTCCTGATTATTACAACTTGCATGGTACTGTAGAGTTTCACAATTTTTTGTCATATTATTATTTAATAAAAATAATATTTTATTACAGATTAATTATATGCATTACAGACAGTTTTTTTTTGAACACTTCAAATACTTCATTGATGAATCTTAGACACTCGGAACATTGTCTTCCAAAAAACTATTACAATCACTACGAATAATATTACTATGGACAGCTCGCTGTGTGAAGTGTGAACACACCACGCTACCATAAAGTGGTGTGGTATCCAACACACCATAATAAAGTGGTTTGTTGGACATAATGGCAACTTGCCCCTGTAGGGGTGATCCCATTTTTTTTATTTTTGTTTTAACATCACATTAGATAATATATATATGTTCATTTTGGATTGGTTTCGATATTAGTGGCGCATGAGGTCCACTTCCAGCTCTGTCCTGTTTGGCGAACCCCCCCAAATTTCTAGGGTTTGCAAACTGTGGCAGAATCTTCAGCAGCACTCCAATTGGACAAGGGAAGTCTGCATTTATTGCGAAACAAACAAAGCAATTGTCAAACATGCACCTCGGTCCAAAGCAACTGCATCACGGAGAGGACATCCCCATGCAAGCCATGCAAGGAGGTGCAAAGTGTTGACAACAGAACCAAGGGCCAATTTCATTGATTTTTCTGCAGCAAGGTGCGGAGCTTCGACTCCAGCAACCACAGCCAAGCCTGACATACGTGAGCTAGCACGGTGGGGGTCCACCCGACGTTTTGCACAATAGACGAAGGGCAGAACTCGGAAACTCACCAACGTGGAGGAATACCGAAAAAGAAGCTCAATTGCTGTCGACCGGTAAGCTGCCCTGCAACGTACTTACCCATTTTCCTCTGTTTTGAAAGAGCTCAACTGTCGTGATGACTCGACCCTCACAAGATGACTTCCGATTCCAATTCCGTTGGCTCAAACAAAAACGAAAATCTGGTGGTCGACTTGGACTCGAATGAACAGTTGCTTAGCGAGACATGGTATGTGGGCAAGATCATTGCTCAGAAACCGATCAAATTGAGCGTGATTACAGGAATTCTGCGGTCGGCATGGGATAGATATGGCTGAGTAACGATATCAGAAGTTGAGACTGGGATTCTGTTACTTAATTTTGAGAAACGGGATGTGGTCGAGCAGATAATGAACCGCTCACCATGGACGGTGAATGGACACATTTTAAACATCAAGAGATGGGATCTAAGCATGGGTGTCAACATCATTGAATTCCATAAGGTACCTTTTTGGGTTCAAGTACATGACCTAGGTCCTGAGAAATTTAGTGATGCCAATGCTCGTAAGATAGGCAACATGATAGGAAGATGCATAGAATTTGAAAAGCATGCTGGTAGGATCACTAGAAGCTATATGAGGATAAAAGTGGAAGTTAATGGGGAACTTCCACTGATGGTGGGGTTCTGGTGGAAGAACTCTCAGAGTTTGGAAAAATGAGCTTCGATAAAATATGAGAGACTATCAAATTATTGCTATGGGTGTGGTGTGTTAGGTCATACAACTCATGCATGTAGAAAGGATGTTCAGATGGCGGAGAATGACAACACTGTTCCAAGGTACGACCCATGGCTAGTGGGCACTAGACCAATGAAAACCACGCCAAAGCAACATGTGGGTGGTGGAGAGGAGAATGTTCTGAACCAGACCCAGGGAGCTAGGAGGTCATGGTTTGATATCATGGAGGAGGTTAGGCGGAGGGACTCAGGTAATTCGAAAACACTTGAGCCCAAGGAGAATAAGAAGGAGACTGTGGGGGGAGAAGGGAACAATGAAGAGGACCAAAACAATATGGAGACCGAGTGTGAACCGGAAGAAGGGGGCTCATCCAAGCCACCATGCTATCCGACCGAACCCATGACCGATGCCCTACCAATGTCGACAACCCTTACCATACACATACCACAATACCACCCAAACCTAGATCAATACCCAAGACCATACATATCCCCAAAATCATAACCGAACCAGGCAAAGATGCCCAATGCACCCATACGAACCACACCCTCCCAACCATGGACATAACCAAAGTGTGCTACCCAGGAAAGGATGATGACCGAACCAGAAAACAAACCAACCAAACCCCTCTCTTGATTACATACTTGCCCGACAATCCTACACCCATGGATATGACCGAAATCCACACATCGCCCTAAACCTACATAGTTGAGAACCCATTCGATACACCTCCCGACACACCACCACTTGCGGCCGAACCATAGAACTACAACCCCCCTTCCGGTTTGAGCACCTACATGAAAAAGATGATACACAAACGCACTGGAGATGAGATGGAGGAACAACCGGGGACCAAAAGGATAAGGAGGTGTGAGGGGGAAACCGAAAGTGAAAAGGAGAAATCGAGAAAGAGCCCGAGAAGGAAAATTACCAAGAACAACTCCACTAAGATAAAAAGGGTCGAGAAAAGAAAGATAGGGGCAAGTACGAGTGAGGAAACGATCAACCTGAATACGGGTTCTGGTGGCTGTCCCAAAATAGCTACGGGTGCCCAATGAATGTAATCTCATGGAATTGTCAGGATTTTGGGTCTACATTGACAGTTCAATATCTCCAAGACCTCAATAAAAGGTATCGCCCGAGTATAATTTTTTTAATGGAGACAAAGAACGGGGATACCTACTGTGACAGGATACAGATAAGGATGGGAATGGCACATAAGCAATATGTGAGCCCGAATGGGGCTGCAGGCGGCCTTGCCCTATGATGGACATCGGAAACGAAGGTCGAGATAACTTATGCCGCTGTGAATATAATTGCTTGCAAGGTGCAGTTAGCAAGATAAATCGAGATGATGCGGGTGACATGGGTATATGCGAGCACGGAGGCGCATGAACGAACCCAAACTTGGAATTTCTTACGCACGTTTGGGGTGGGCTGAACTGAGCAATGGATGACCAACATGATAAACACGGGGGAAGGAGTAAATCTCAAAGGCAAATGGATGAGTTCAATGAAATGATCGAATCACTAAACATGGAGAATTTGGGGGCGCATGGAAGCCTCTATACATGGTCCAACAACAGAACCGGACCGAACCGAATAAGCGAGCACCTAGATCGGGCACTACTCAACTCGGCATGGAACATACGACATCCCCAAGGTAAATGCATAAATGAACTAGCCATTGGGTCAGACCACACTCCCTTGGTGATCCAATTGACGAAACCGCCCAAAAGGGCAAAGAGACGCTTCAAATTTGAAGCGATGTGGCTAGAGAACCCGAAATGTAAGGAGGTCATCAAAAATTCATGGGAAAGACCGAACACACGAAGGGGAACTCAAGGGATCCAAATTAAGCTCAACAATTGCCTAAATAAGCTCCTTGCATAGAGTAAGATTCACTTCAGAAATAATATCACCGAAGTGGTGAACGTAAAGGAGGCCCTAAGAAGTATCACACAAGGAATCATGGATGAGGAGGCGACCCGGGAGGAGATTAGACTAAAAGGGAAACTGAAATCGCTTTGGTCCTAAAAGGAAACATATTGAAGACAAAGATCGAGGGTGAAATGGCTAAGGGAGGGTGATAGAAATACCATCTTCTTCCACCAAACGACCATTGTGAGAAGGAGGCGGAACCACATATGCCGACTTAGGGGGGAGAGCGGGGAATGGATTGAAAAAGATGATATAATCGAAGGAGAACTACATCGGTATTATGAAAGAATGTTCAAATCGGAAGTGACCGAACCGGGATAGGAGTTCCTTAGACACATACCGAAACATGTCAGTTCCGAAATGAATGCCCCACTAACATGGGAAGTGACAGACATCGAGATTAGGAAGGCAACGTTCCAAATGAGATTAGGAAGGCAACGTTCCAAATAGGTCCGGACGGGTTTCCGAGTTTGTTCTACCAACATAATTGGAATATCGTGGGGACGGATGTCATCACCGCGGTAAGGGCTTTCTTCGAAACATGTATAATCCAAATCACCCTCAATAATACTGATATTGTCATCATACCAAAAAAAAAACGATTACACCTAGTGACTTTCAACCTATTAGTTGTTGCAACTTCATGTATAAGATTATATCAAAGGTGTTGGTGAACAGGTTAAAACTTTATCTATCAAATTTCATCACTCCTTTCCATAGTGCATTTGTATCAGGTAGAAATATCCAGGATAACGTCATGGTGGCACATGAGGTATTCCATCACCTACAACCGGGCTGAACCGGACACAAGACCGAATGTGCACTAAATATCGACATTTAGAAGGTCTATGACAGGGTCGAATGGGACTTCCTACACGATACGCTCAGGCAGAGGGGTTTTGAGGAAAAATGGGTGACGTGGATGAGGGCTTGCATATCAACAACCATATATCAGGTGGTTGTCAATGGGAACCGAACGGCCACTATTCGGCCAACCCGAGGTATCCGCCAAGGAGATCCCCTATCACCTTATTTGTTTATATTACTTGCGGATGTCCTATCCAGGCGCATGTTAGGTGCGGCTAAGAATGGATCATCAAGCTTAGAAGACAATGCCCGGAACTCCATCACCTATTCTTTGCGGATGATTCCCTATTCTTCATAAGGGGATCAACCACAAGTGGCGAAAACTTGAGGAAGATTCTAGATGATTATTGCAAGATGTCGGGACAAAGAATAAACCGGGAGAAATCAGCCCTATTTTTCAACAAATGGGCAAACCATGCCGAGAGACAACGGGTGGAGACGGTGCTTGTTGACGTGTATGGTGGGATATCCTCCACCACTGTACTCAGGTATAGCCCGAGCGACTACGTATTTCGGGATTTTGATGGCGACGAGGTCGCCGGAGAAGGGATGAGCAGATCGCTCCTTGAAGGGAGCTGTGGCTGTTAGTCGCCTTTCCTGGAGCCTTTTATTGATGAGATCGTCCACCTGGTCGAAGGTACAATTCTTTGGCGAAGTCCCGTTCGGCGAGGGACCGGAAGGATTGGTGGAGTAGGTAGCCGCCGGCGGTTCGGTGGATGCCGGGGGGTAGGGACTGGTGCCCTGATGTCATCTCCTGATCTTCCTGGGGTGCTTTGGTGCCAGGATTCGTGGTTTCATTCGGCAAGGGCCCTATGGCAGCAGGGCGAGTGTTTCCTTGGGGAGCAGTGCCCTGATGTCATCTCTTGATCTTCCTGGGGTGCTGTGGTGCCAGGATTCGTGGTTTCATTCGGCAAGGGCCCTATGGCAGCAGGGCGAGTGTTTCCTTGGGGAGCAGGAGCTTGTCGACGAGCCTGTCCTAGGATGGCCTCCAACAATGATATCATCTCCGGGGTTAATTGGATGTTTTCCCCGGCGATGTGGACGGTTTGCGGTGCTGGAGTCTCGATATGGTTGGGAGCAGGGGTCGGTCTGGAATTACCGACATGTTCTCGGGTCGTCCTCAGAGGAACGGCATTGGGGGCTGCCTGGCTGGCAGACTCTTGCTGGAGCGGCGAAGCGGCAGCGGAATCAGAGCTATCCGATGATTGCTCACGAGTCTGGTTCCGACGGTTGTTTTGTGATCGAGTTCTCATGGCTGTATCACTCGATTCCCACAGACGACGCCAAATGTTGGATCTTGATTTCCTCGTTGCTGATTTAGCAATGAATTGAATGCCAGATGACGGTTGAACAATGCCTTCGCCTTAGCTCCGGTGAACCTGCAAGTAGGGGATCACAACAGAGGGGGTATCTCTGGGTCCCTCTCCGATGCTTAAATGAGTATAGCTCGAAACGTAATGACTGTATGTAAATCAAAGGTATTTATAGAGTAGGAGATACCAAACCGTATAAGGTAACCGTATATCTTAGTGAATATTGTGCTGTTGAAGATTTGGATAATAGATATTGCAGTTACGGCGAGATATTGCAGTTACCATATATAATCCTTAGTGAATATGTGTCTGAGATACGCGGGATATCGTGTCCACTTCCTTATTAACGGTTGGTGGGACCAGAGGAGAGAGGCAGGACTCTCTTCGGGGCGAGCACTCCCATGGCGAGTAGTAGGAGGTTGTGACCTAGTGAAGAATGGGGACCAGCTAGGGAGCCTTTGGCATCCACATCGTCTTGGGCCCGATCCTGGGCCACTCTATGGTGGGCCAGGTTGGCTTTGACTTAGGCTGATCCGGTTCGAATATTTTGGGTTTACCCCCTCCAGGGTTATTGGGCCTTCGAGGCCTTTTCCATATTGGGCCGTCACTATCAATACCCAACATGTCTCAATGATGATGCTTTTCCATCCCATTTGTAATGCAAGTCTTATCCCTTCGTGGCTTGCCATGACCTCCACTGTTTCAATGTCTTCGCTCTAGTACCGTCAGTTTAGCCCTCCAACAACCGTTCTATGTTCGTCCCGCCACCACCCCTATGCCCGCTCTTCTTGTGTGTTGACACCATGATGCGTCACAATTTATCTTGATTGATCCTATGGTCGGTGCTGTCCAGTCATGCCCCGATCGCGCCCCCTGTTCGGTTCGGTAGACTCCTCGACTTGCCTAGCTCGGTCACTTTGGCATTGCTCCACATAGGCGCGCCTTATTTCCTCAATGACGTCTCTTGGAAATGGTTGTTTGGCTTCGAAAGCCGCTTTGCATTTCGTTTTCCTTATTTTCCAACATGTAATCATCGTGAGTTTCCACCTCTCATCATTCGCTACCCCTTGACCCCTAGGTTTCGTTTGTCTTTCCTCGAGCCAATCGACCATGCTCATGTTGTTTGGTCGGCTCACTCGCAGCCCTAGTACCTCATGCCATACCCTTTCGGTCCATTCGCATCCTAGAATCATGTGTTCCCTTGTCTCCACTTCTCCACATATTGGACAACCATAACTCACATTCATGCCCCTTCTAACCATGTTTGCCTTGACGGCTATTGCATTCGTGGTTAGACGCCCCATGAAGTTTTTGACCTTGGGTATTACCTTTGTTACCCACATACCTTTCCATGCTTCCCCATTATCGGTTTGGTTCGGTCCAAAGGTTCGATCAGTATTCTCCCTTAGTTTGTGGTATATCGATCGGATTGCGGGTACTCCATCCCTCGTGTGGGTCCATCTGTAACGATCCTCCCCTCCTTCATGTGATAATGGTATGCATAATATGTGCTCGGCATCCTCGTGGTCCACAATACTTCGGATGAGGTCCTCATCCCATACTCCATTTGGCTTGATTATATCTTTCACAGGAAAGTTTCCTCCGTTCTCCACCCTCGTATCGACATTCACCCGCTTGGACTCTTTAGTGTAAATCCATGGATTTTCGAACACTCGTATCCCCTGACTCGACCCAACCACCCAAGTCTCTTCGGTTATCAATGCCTCTCAGCCGTGGAGCAAGCTACTCCATCCCCATGATGCTCAACCTTCTTTTTTCGCCCTTAGGAATGAGCATCTCGGGAATTATAGTCCTTTGAGGACCCACGCACATATTCCTGGACGCCTTCAAGAAAATGGGCAAATCCAAGCGCGACCTGAAGATGGTCGACTTTCCACTGATCGGGTTTGCTGGGAGGACAACTTATCCACTGGGGCAATAACCATGCCAGTGATTTTGGGTGAGGGATGGAAAAATATCAAGGTACCGGTCACTTTCTTGGTGGTCGCCTGACCTACATCTTACAACGCCATCCTTGGGAGGACCACAATCAACCCCAACAAGATTGTGGCCTCCACAGTCCATCAGAAGATGAAGTTTCCCACACCCAACGGAATTGGAGAAGTACTCGGCGACCAGCCTTCCTCGCGACAATGCTATGTGAACTGCCTGCGCGGGAAGAACCAAAGGGAGGCTCTCGCCATCGAGACAGAGGCCGACCCTCGCGAGGATTTGGCTCAACCAGCGCCTATGGAGGAATTGGAAGAAGTCGAGGTCGATGGCCAAGATAAGAAGGTGCGCATTGGGACCACCTTGAGTGAAGATCAGAAGCAGGCCATGACTGCCCTCCATAGGGAATTCAAGGAGCTCTTCGCCTGGAAGCCGAGCGACATGCCAGGTATCAGTACAGACATTATCTCTCACGAGCTCAGGATAGACCCTTCTATCAAGTCGATCGCTCAAAAAAGAAGATCGTTCGGGACACACAAACGCCTGGCGATCGGACAGGAGGTTGGCATGCTAATTGATGCTGACTTCGTCAGAGAGGTGATATTCCAGAGCTGGGTCGCCAACCCAGTTCTGGTCAAAAAATCAAACGGCAAGTGGAAGATGTGCATCGACTTCCGCGACCTGAACAGAGCTTGCCCCAAGGATTCCTATCCCTTTCCTAGGATTGATCAGTTGGTCGATGCTACCTCTGGTCACGAGATGTTGAGCTTCATGGATGCCTATTCAGGATACAACCAGATCCGGATGCACCCAAATGATGAGGCGCATACCGATTTTTATGCAGACGGGGACATTCTTTGTTACAAGGTGATGCCCTTCGGTCTAATCAACGTCGGGGTGACTTATCAGCGGATGGTGAACCGCCTGTTCCAAGACATGCTGGGGAGAAACATGGAGCCTTATGTGGACGACATGCTCGTCAAAACCATTAAGGGCAATCCTCACACAACAGACCTCCCCGAAGCTTTCGAATGTATGAGGACACATAGCGTTCGCCTGAACCCTGCAAAGTGCGCCTTCTGAGTCAAGTCTGGTAAATTCCTGGGATTCATGGTCAGCGAACGAGGTATCGAGGCAAACCCGGAAAAGCTCAAGGCCATAGAAGAGATGAAGTCGCCAACCTTCCATAAAGAGGTTCAGTGCCTAAATGGACGCCTAGCTGCTCTCAATCACTTCCTCTCTAAGGCGAGCGACAAGTCCCACCCGTTCTTCAAAACTCTGAGGGCCAACTGAAAGTTCGAGTGGACGCCAGACTGTGTGGAGGCGTTCCAATCTTTGAAGCAGCACATCCAAACACTCCCAGCTCTGCCCATTCCAGGCGAGCAGCTCTTCCTTTATCTAGGCATCAGCGACGTGGCAGTCAGTGCTGTTTTGATAAGGGAGGAAAATAATGTTCAGAGTCCAGTGTATTTTATTAGCAAAATGTTTAATTCGGCAGAAATAAAATATGTCCAGATTGAGAAGTATCTCTATGCCTTAGTTATTGCTGCTCGAAAGATGAGACCTTATTTTCACGCACACGACATCACGGTCCTCACCAATCAACCTCTCAAAAACTTCCTGATGAAACCAGATTCTTCAGGAAGAATGGTCAAGTGGGCGATCGAGCTCAGCGAGTTTAAGATCAAATTTGCGCCAAAAACAGCCATCAAAGGTCAAGCACTAGCTGATTTCATTGTGGAAAGTACAAGTAATGGTTAAACAGAAGCAGATAACAGGCCAAGTCAGTCAACAGACAACAATCAAGTCTGGGAGCTTTATACAGATGGGTCTTCATCTAGAGAAGGCTCGGGGGCAGGTTTAATTCTCATTCCTCCTGAAGACGAGCCTTTGAAGTATGCGATCTCCCTAACATTTCAGGCGACCAATAATGAAGCAGAGTACGAAGCTCTTATTACTGGACTCAGACTGGCAAAACGAATGGGCATATCTTCGCTTAAGGTAAAAAGCGACTCGGAACTTATTGTCAATCAGGTCAATGACACTTATGAGGCAAGGGGGAAAAGATGAAAAAGTACCTCAGCATCGCCAAGAAGCTCGTCGCAGAAATTCCAAATTTTGCGATTGAGTCTATTACTCGCCAAGAGAACCAGATGGCAGACTCCTTAAGTAAACTGGCATTTGGAGGAACGACAATCCAAGATGTACAATTCCTGTAAAATGCCTTGTGTTCAGTTGTTGATAGCAGAGCAGAAGTCTTCAACATTCAAGGACAGGTCACATGGATGACTCCGTTCCAGAATTACTTAAAAGAGGGGATCCTCCCAGAAGACGAATGCGAGTCTACGAGGATAAGACAACTTTCAGCCAGTGCATCATTCTCAAACGAATGGGCAAGCTGAAGCAGCCAACAAGGTTGTTTTAGCAGGACTCAAGAAAAGGGTTTAAGCATTCAAAGGAAATTGGGCGGAAGAACTGGAAAACGTTTTATGGGCTATCAGAACAACGCCTAAGGCAGCCACTGGAGAAACACCCTTCGGTTTAGTGTATGGATCAGAAGCAGTGGCGCCCGCCGAAATAGCAGTGCCTACCCATAGAATCCTACACTTTAACACTGAGGCAAACGAAGTCGAACGCATGACTGACCTCGACCTGGCAGAGGAAAAAAGGTGGCAATCAGAAAAAACACAAGCAAAGATGTGTCCGGCGGCCGCTCGATACTTCAACAGAAAAGTCAGCGCTCGCCAATTTTTCGTGGGGGAGATGGTTATGAGAAGGAACGAATTTACAAGACTAGACAGTCAGAATAAGCTTTCAGCTAAGTGGGAAGAACCATACAAGGTAGTAGAGATCGCTGCCCCCAGGATCCTACTATTTGGAAACCACTGAAGGAGAAAGGTTACCTCGTCCATTCAATTCTGAACATTTAAGGAGATTTCATACATAGCTTGTAAATCAAAATGTTACGTCAATAAAAGCAAGTCATTCCTTCATAAAGCGTGACCACTAAAATCAATTCGAAACAAAAGCCCTAACAACAAAGTTAGGCCAAACGCCCTGACGCCAAAGTCAAGCCAAAAGCCCTGTCGCCAAAGTCAGGCCAAAAGCCCTGACGCCAAAGTCAGGCCAAAAGCCCTAACAACAAAGTTAGGCCAAAAGCCTTGTCGCCAAAGTCAGGCCAAAAGACCTAACAACAAGAGTTAGGCAAAACCAAAAGTCCTGATGCCAAAGTCAGGCCAAAAGCCCTGTCGCCAAAGTCAGGCCAAAAGACCTAACAACAAGAGTTAGGCAAAACAAAAGCCCTGACGCCAAAGTCAGGCCAAAAGACCTAACAACAAGAGTTAGGCAAAACCAAAAGCCCTGACGCCAAAGTCAGGCCAAAAGCCCTGACGCCAAAGTCAGACCAAAAAGACCTAGCAAAAAGTTAGGCAAAACAAAAGCCCTGACGCCAAGGTCAGGCCAAAAGACCTAGCAACAAGGTTAGGGAAATCAAAAAGATCTGATATCAAAATCAGGCAGGAATCCTGACTACGAAGATAATCAATCCATCAAGGAAATTATCTTCTTATAAGTTGGACAAATTTTAGAGAAGTTATCTGCTAAGGGTAACGACTCCTTCAAGAAGCGAATTATGGAAGATGGACAAGGAGTCTTAAGCGATCACTAGGGAAAGTGAAGCTTCAAGTAACAAGTTCCTTTCGTAGAGGCGAGCACTCCAAAAGTTTAAACTTTATTAAGGTTATTCATCTTCAAGCCTAGAAGTCTATACTTTTAAGTCTTAAGATATTTTCCTTAAGGAGTTTATACTTGGCGAGATAAATGAATGATTCTATGAAGTCTTATCATTTTTCGCCTAAAGAAAGGTCCAAAGACCCTAAGGGTCAAGACAATCCTAAAGTGAAGAAAAAGTCGAAGGTCATTATGACTAAGACCTCGGAGGAATCGCCAACGCATTCAAAGTCGAATAAACATAAGGGTTTGCGAATATAGAAGGCATTCAATATTATAAAGAAAAATAATAACTGTCGGACGTCGGATCCGACTTTCCCGACCCGTTTTTAAAAATATTTTTAAATTTTTGTTTTTGAAAATGTCGGGTCTTGGCGAGCGAAGGGTCCGGTCGAGCGAGGTCATCAACCGGACCGAAAATTTCGAAAGAGTCGCCACCGATTAATTGAAGGCTAATCGGAATCCTAAAATTGCCTAGGGTACATGGAGTTTACATCCTAGGTCTTAAAAAGGTCTACGTCCAGAGAATCGAGTTCGGGGGTTTGATTACGTCTTAAAAGCTCGCGAGCTTATAATCCGCCCTTTCGGTACTTTTATTTGCTTTTGAAATGTTTTTCAATTTTGCCCGAATTGCCCGTTTTAATCATGTTTGGCCCCAAAAAAAACTACATGCATTTTTTTTAAATTAAACAAACCATGTACAAACAATTTTTTTTTTATATTTCAAATAAACAAGAGAGAACTAAAGTTAATCGTGCTCGAAAGAAAATGGTTTAACTCTCGAGCCATTTTAAACGTGTCACAACATGCACGAATACTTTTTGAAAATATTAAGCTCGTTGGACCAATTTGTCCCATTTTGAGAAGTTATAAAATGTCCAAAAAATATCTAAGGACCAAAAATGCAATTTATTAAAATTTGGGCTGAATTGAATAAATATTTTCGAAAATTGCAGAAATGACCCTAAACTATTCTGGACTTATTTGTAACACTTGGTAAAGTTCTAAAATAACCCGAAAATTATTCTAGACTTATTTGCAACATTTTTAAAAGTCATGGAATGTCCAGAAAAATTTAGGAATCAAAAATGTAATTTTTAAAAATATTATAATTAAACTGAATTTTTTTTTTAAAAAATTACAGAATTGACCATAAACTATTCTAGATTTATTTGTAACACTTGATAAAATTCCAAAAATAACCCAAAATTTATTCTAGACTTATTTGTAACATTTTGAGAAATCATGGAATGTCTAGAAAAGTTTAGAAATCAAAATGTAATTTTTTTTAAAAACGATCTGAATTAAAAATCAAAAATCAAAAATTGCACAAATGACCCAAAACTTTTCCGGTTTGGTTTATAACACTCGATAACGTCCCAGAAATGACCCGAGAGTCCAAGGACCGAGTTGTAACTTTCATCAAAGTTTGGGAATGACCTAAGTCAATTTTGAAATTTGTTTTTTTTTTCACATATACATAATATACATAAATTATACAAAATACATAATATATATATATAGTATTACATAGACATAATATAAATAGATATTATACATATAGATAAATAGATAACATAAACATAATATAAATATATATTATACATATAGATATATATAGTAATACATAAACATAATATAAATATATATTATACATATAGATAGATATATAGTAATACATAAACATAATATAAATATATATTATACATATAGATATATATAGTATAAACATAATATAAATATATATTATACATAAACATAATATAAATATATAATATACACATATATATATATATATTAACAAGTATATTATACATAAATAGATAATATATGTATATAAACTCTCAATTTTATTTCACATTTAGAAAATACAAAATATGATATTGAAGATGAGAGAAATATACCTAACTCATGGGAGGCTAAAATACCATACGAGAAACCGAGTCCGATAATTATCGGTATTTTTCACTCTTTTTTTTCTATTTTCTTTTCCTTTGAAAAAAAAATAACTCTCTTCCTTACCTCTCCCGAAGCTCTCGACCTTCCAAGCTCTCCTCTTCTTAATTCCTATCATCCTCTTTTATAAGCAACTTGGTTATTATTTTAACATTTTTTTTTTTTAATAATATGTCATGAACCGAAAGAACAAACATGAATGTGACCATGTTTGTTCTTTCGGCCAAATATATATATATATATATATAATATAATATATATATATATATATAATATTATATAAATATATTTTTATCTCGATTTTTTTTTTTTTTTGCCCGGTAACTCGCGTACGGTATTTTGATCCCGAGCCAAAATCAGGTGTTTACAGTTGCCCCTCTTTGAGCACGCGCTCATGGAAGTGATCTCATGAGTGTGTGTTCAAAGACAAACAACTGATTTTGGCTTCTCTTTATTCATTATTTACATAGTAGACAAACATTATTACGCAACTTTCGGAAGTTAGACACCTATAGGTCCCGATCGTTGACGATGATTTGTGGAGACTGAACGTCTAAACGCTCATCAACTTGTGATTCCCAGACGTTGGACACCTACAGGTCTTGGTCGTTGAGGATGACTTGCGGAGGTTGAACACCTAAAGACTCCGCTCGTCGGTCGGCTTGTGACTCGTTGGGGATGACTTGCGGAGGCTGAACACCTAAAGGCTCCGCTTATCGGCTTATGACTCCCAGAATCTGGATAACTACATGTTCTGGTCATCGAGGATGACTTGCGGAGGCTGAAACCTAAAGGCTCCGCTCGTTTTTTTTTTGTTTTTTTTTTTCAGAAGCTGGATAACTACAGGTCCTGGTTGTCGAGATGACTTGCGAAGGCTGAACACCTAAAGGCTCCGTTCGTTGTTTTTTAACTCTCGGAAGTTGGATATCTACAAGTTCCGATTGTTGATGATGACTCGCGGAGGTTGAGCACCTCAAGGCCCCCGCTCATTAGCTTGTAATTCACTTTGGAGGTAAAAACCCTTCTCGAGATGTCTGACTGCTTGTGCGGACTTCTCAATATGTTTTCTCATTAATCGACTTTGGAGTCCTTCTTGATGGAGTTCCCTAAAGTCATTCATGCTTTGTTCAAAAGGTGTATCCATGCAAGTTGTCGAGGCAACTCAAATTAATGCAGATCACAACTTCTTTTTATTGCTACTGTGGGAAACATTGTCGTCCACTTTTGAGCATTTTTTTTTTATCTCTTGATTTTCTTTCCTTTTGCTACGGTATTTTTTTTTTTTTACCGCACCTCTCGATTCCCTTAATTTTTGCCTAGGTCTCCCTTTTGGGTTTTCAACCTACCAGGGATTTGATTCCTTTCCTTTTGCCATGATCGCCCTTTTTAGGGATTTTTAATCATGCCCCTCTTCCCTAAATTTTGCCTAAACCGCCCTTTCAGGTTTTCGATTTAGCGGGAATTTCTCTCATTTTTTGGAGGCTCGCTTTCTGATTACGAGTTTTTTTCCTGCATCCACATTGATTGGATTGGGGAGATCTCTGTTGTCCATGTCAGTGATGATCATGGCTCCCCCACTGAAAATCTCTTGATGACATAAATCCCTTCAAATTTAGGTACAAACTTGCCCTAAGAGTCTTGATTGACTTGAAGGATATTTTTTTTATCTCTCGTTTTTCAATCATTTTGCTACGGTATTTTTTTTTTACCGCACCTCTGGGTTCCCTTCATTTTTGCCTAGGTTGGCCTTTCGGGTTTTCAACCTAGCAGGGATTTGATTCCTCTCCTTTTTCCATAATTGTCCATTTGAGGATTTTCAATCATGCCCTTCTTCCCTAAATTTTGCTTAAACCACCCTTTTGAGTTTTCGATTTAGCGGGAATTTTCTCACTTTTAAAGGCTCGCTTTCTGGTTACAAGTTTTTTTCTTCATCCACATTGATTGGATTGTGGAGTTCTTGTTCGTCCTTGTCAGTGATGATCATGGTTCTTCCGCTGAAAATCTCTTTGACGACATAATCCCCTTCATATTTAGGCATAAACTTGCCCTGAGAGTCTTGATTTGACTTGAATGATTTTTTTTTTTAAATCTCTCACTTTTCTATCATTTTGCTACGGTATTTTTTTTTACCGCACCTCTCGGTTCCCTTAATTTTTTGCATAGGGTCGCCCTTTTGGGTTTTCCACCTAGCAGGGATTTGATTCCTCTCCTTTTGTCATGACTGCCCTTTTGGGGATTTTCAATCATGCCCCTCTTCCCTAAATTTTGCCTAAACCGCCCTTTCGGGTTTTTGATTTAGCGAGAATTTTCTCTCACTTTTGGAGGTTCGCTTTTATGGTTACGACCTCTTTAAGGATAGTATTTTCTGACTGCGTCCATATTGATTAGACTGGAGAGTTCTTGTCGGTGACGATCATGGCTCCTCTGCTGAAAGTCTCTTTGGGGACATAAGACCTTCATATTTAGGCACAAAGTTGCCCCGAGAGTCTGGATTGACTCTAAGAATTTGTTGCTTCCACTGCGTCATTCATTTGTGGATGATATGGAGATGCATTTTTATACTTCACCACAACTCATCGACCAATTTAGATTTCTGGCATTGCCGGTGATGATTGACTTCGGCATCCCATGACACACGATGATGTCCTTGCTGATGAAAAATTCAATGGCATTTGTCGTTATTGACGTCAGGGTAATAACCTCTACTCCTGGTGAAGTAATCGATTGTAATCAATATGAATCGATGATCGTTGGATGCCTTTGGGAAAATCATGTTGATTACATCGATGCCCCACATTTTGAAAGCCCGTGGAGAATTTCTGGAATAGAGCTCGTGCAGTGACGCGTGGATTTGGTCTGCGTACACTTGACAGATGTGATATTGTTGGGCATGTTTTATACAGTCAGCCGTCATGGTGAACCCAAAGTACCCAAGTCTTGCACGTTCATGTGTGGGCCGCAACAACCTTCATGAATTTCTTCCATTAGATGTTCAACTTCTTTAGCATTCACGCATCTGAAATGGGTATAGTCGGGCCACTGGGAAATTAATTGCAAGTCATTCCTCGCATGACCATCCATACATTTTCTTGTGGCGTTCTCTGAGAACTCCGTACGCCAGATATCCTTTTTTATATCAGTGAGTCATGGTTGACTGTATGATTCTTCGATTGTACAACAATATGCTGAAACTTCTTTGATTTTGATCTCCATTGGCAGTTTTTGGTTTCCCGGAGAAATTTTACTCATGGGTGCGAGCGTTGCCAATTTTTTTCAACGCAAAGACGCAAATAAGAACACAAGGTGATTGTTGGTCTGCTTCTCTTCTTCACAGCTTTCATCCCCGTGGTGATGACGTTGCTGGCGTCATTGTTGTTGTCCCTCCATGGGTTTCTCCACCCTTCAGGGAATCTGATCAGTTGGAAGTACTTCGCCTTGCTGTGACGAACTTTCCGTAGTGGCTACATTTCAAGCCTTTCCGATCGTCGCTGCCAACAATGGCATCTCTCTGCATCGACAACGACGTCTCCCCTGTTGTGAACAACGGAGCGTCAACAATGGCATCTTCTATGCAGGAGTCAACAACGGTGTCTGTCCCGTGTAAACAATGGTGACTCTTATGCAGGAGTCAGCAACGGCGTCTTCCCCATGTCAACAATGGCGACTCTTCTGCAGGGGTCAACAACGGCGTTTGTCCCGTGTCAACAATGACATCTTGATGGCGTCTTCCCCGTGTCAACAATGACGTCTCTTCATCTCTATTTAAGTCGCCTATTCTTTAGCTCGATCAAACGACAGAGAGTTGGTTTTCTCATCTCCTTTACTTTGTAAAACAACCTTCCCTTTCCCGGTGGTCGAATGTGGTTTGGTGGCATGGGTCGGTTTGACTCTGATTGCTACTTCCTCTGAGTGAGGTGTAACATAGAAGACAAACTCAATTCTGACGATGAGAACCTCAATGTCCCTCCTTGCTACGGTACCCATTACTTATCTATGTTCCCTTCCTCAAGTAACAGTTTTTTATCGGAGTAGATCTCGTTTTTCCTGATCATACTCCCCACTCACTGCATTCAGGAATTGATACAATTTGGTATCTGCTTGATTTTGTATTCCAAATTGCAATGTCGTGTGAGCCAACAGATCCTTCTCCGTAATGAATAGAGTCAAATTCGGCAAGGGTGCCCCACTAACAAGTGGATGATCAAAAGGCATGAGGGAGCTTCATCAATCAGAGCTCCAATGGTGATACCAGTTGAAAATAAGCATGATAAGGCTCCGTGAGTATCAACGTCATCGGGTTAGATCACTTGTGGCGGATCTGGGAATGAAACGGCGAGGGGAGGAAACAACAATGTCCTTGAATTTTCGTCTAAACGTTTCCTCCAGACGACTTCATAATCTTTGAAATTAGGACGAAAACCGAGTCCTAAAAGTGTCTTTTTCCTTCCGGGTGTGTGATGGTCATATGTGGGAGGTGGACCTTGGTCAGGATGACCATATGTGGGAGGTGGAGCTTCGTCAGGATGGCAAAAGTGTCTGACATGGATTGATGAGGTGCCACGACAGCAATGTTCCTCGGGAAGACGAGGTCGGGGATACTGTGGTAGTCACGACTGCCAAAATTCATTCGACCTAGGAGGTCATGTCAATGATTGACTGCACTGTGCGGAAACTCATGGTGTGCATGGTTTGGTTTAGCTTGATGAATTTCTCCTCGTGTTTTTGAGGTGCTGGAGTCATCGAATGTCGCATGGGTTTCCGGAAACCTAAATCCAAAATACCGTAGTAAGAAGGATGAATACACAATTGATCATGCATGATTGATTTCAAAAATTTGCATGTTCCGTTCATTCCATTCATAGACTTTGATTGCATGTACGACAAAAGTTTTTTCAAAAATACTTTATAAGGATTTGGCCAATCGATGTCTAGTTCTTAAGATGTATCACACAACGACGTAGCTCATTTAGTGCATTTGTTGCTTGTTCCTTAGTTCGAACGAAGGTCGAGGAATGTATTTTGAAAATCTTTTTATTTGCCTCGTTCTTCGTATGAACTGTTCAAGGGTGTCATTCAACTTAGCAACGTTGCCCCCACATTTTTCCAAGGTGCCCCCACATTGCTAGAATGACGGTGGTTGTTCGAGTCTATCCTCGATGATCTCCTCTTGGTCGAAAGACGGACTTGCAGGTGCCAAATGGAACTTGTGAATGTATTCCGTTGTTGTTAATCATGCATACGCGTTTTCCATATTCCATAATTCAGACAAGGCGTTAAATAGAATCCAATTGACTTTGTAGTTTACGAGCTCGTGAACCTCGTCAATCTTCTTGTTCACGTATTTCTTATTCTCTTTTGTCATGACTTACCATATTCGGGCAATTTCGACCGTAGGGGCCTTAATGTGAGGGCAATGATTTTTTTTTTCATCCTTACCAAAGATGGTGCGTGAAACGTCTTAAGGATACAAGATTGAATGAACGGAATTTACATTTTTTTTTTGAAAAATGCAATGCAGGTGCGAGAATTTAACTTCATTAGTAAGACTCGTATTACATTTACAACAGTCTGGAATATATAATACAAAGGCCCAATCCTATACATGTCATGATCTAAGGCCAAAACAAAACACATTTACATCAATGGGCCAAACTTCTTCATGGGCCAAATTTCTTCATGGGTTGTGGGCCAATCTCGTATCCAAATACTTGGGCCGAATTCTCATTTACATCACTTGGGCCCAAAAATGGAAATACACACAAAATTGGTAAAGACTAAACACGGCGTGGAGCTTTTGTTCTAAATGGATGGAATTTCTAGGTCCTCTGAACCAGCGGAACCTCACCCCCTAAAGAGGATCACGGGCCCATTCCGATCATCGAGTTAAGTTGTTTGGGTGCGTGCCGGCGGTCCAAACCGCTCCGGGCGCATTCCCCTACTAAACTCCCTAAGCTCTTAATGTGCTCCAGGTCCGAGCGGGTAATGGTAACCAGCGTGGTGTGTGCAAAACAAGAATTTAAATTGTTTTTTTTTTTACTTATTACAATTACATCGCCTTTTGGACAAAATTTGAAACTGCAAGCATGAGCAAACGGTCAAAACGGATATGGCAAAATATAATATGGCAACGCAAACATGACAAAGCCTAAACCCTCTAAAAGAGGTCCCCAGCAGAGTCGCCAAATTGTCGGACGTTGGATTCGACTTTCCCGACCCGTTTTGGAAAATATTTTTAAATTTTCGTTTTTGAAAATGTCGGGTCTTGGCGAGCGAAGGGTCCGGTCGAGCGAGGTCATCAACCGGACCGAAAATTTCGAAAGAGTCGCCACCGATTAATTGAAGGCTAATCGGAATCCTAAAATTGCCTAGGGTACATGGAGTTTACATCCTAGGGCTTAAAAAGGTCTACGTCCAGAGAATCGAGTTCGGGGGTTTGATTACGTCTTAAAAGCTCGCGAGCTTATAATCCGCCCTTTCGGTACTTTTATTTGCTTTTGAAATGTTTTTCAATTTTGCCCGAATTGCCCGTTTTAATCATGTTTGGCCCCAAAAAAAACTACATGCATTTTTTTTAAATTAAACAAACCATGTACAAACAATTTTTTTTTTATATTTCAAATAAACAAGAGAGAACTAAAGTTAATCGTGCTCGAAAGAAAATGGTTTAACTCTCGAGCCATTTTAAACGTGTCACAACATGCACGAATACTTTTTGAAAATATTAAGCTCGTTGGACCAATTTGTCCCATTTTGAGAAGTTATAAAATGTCCAAAAAATATCTAAGGACCAAAAATGCAATTTATTAAAATTTGGGCTGAATTGAATAAATATTTTCGAAAATTGCAGAAATGACCCTAAACTATTCTGGACTTATTTGTAACACTTGGTAAAGTTCTAAAATAACCCGAAAATTATTCTAGACTTATTTGCAACATTTTTAAAAGTCATGGAATGTCCAGAAAAATTTAGGAATCAAAAATGTAATTTTTAAAAATATTATAATTAAACTGAAATTTTTTTTTTAAAAATTACAGAATTGACCATAAACTATTCTAGATTTATTTGTAACACTTGATAAAATTCCAAAAATAACCCAAAATTTATTCTAGACTTATTTGTAACATTTTGAGAAATCATGGAATGTCTAGAAAAGTTTAGAAATCAAAATGTAATTTTTTTTTAAAAACGATCTGAATTAAAAATCAAAAATCAAAAATTGCACAAATGACCCAAAACTTTTCCGGTTTGGTTTATAACACTCGATAACGTCCCAGAAATGACCCGAGAGTCCAAGGACCGAGTTGTAACTTTCATCAAAGTTTGGGAATGACCTAAGTCAATTTTGAAATTTGTTTTTTTTTCACATATACATAATATACATAAATTATACAAAATACATAATATATATATATAGTATTACATAGACATAATATAAATAGATATTATACATATAGATAAATAGATAACATAAACATAATATAAATATATATTATACATATAGATATATATAGTAATACATAAACATAATATAAATATATATTATACATATAGATAGATATATAGTAATACATAAACATAATATAAATATATATTATACATATAGATATATATAGTATAAACATAATATAAATATATATTATACATAAACATAATATAAATATATAATATACACATATATATATATATATTAACAAGTATATTATACATAAATAGATAATATATGTATATAAACTCTCAATTTTATTTCACATTTAGAAAATACAAAATATGATATTGAAGATGAGAGAAATATACCTAACTCATGGGAGGCTAAAATACCATACGAGAAACCGAGTCCGATAATTATCGGTATTTTTCACTCTTTTTTTTCTATTTTCTTTTCCTTTGAAAAAAAAATAACTCTCTTCCTTACCTCTCCCGAAGCTCTCGACCTTCCAAGCTCTCCTCTTCTTAATTCCTATCATCCTCTTTTATAAGCAACTTGGTTATTATTTTAACATTTTTTTTTTTTTAATAATATGTCATGAACCGAAAGAACAAACATGAATGTGACCATGTTTGTTCTTTCGGCCAAATATATATATATATATATATATAATATAATATATATATATATATATAATATTATATAAATATATTTTTATCTCGATTTTTTTTTTTTTTTTGCCCGGTACCTCGCGTACGGTATTTTGATCCCGAGCCAAAATCAGGTGTTTACAATAACCGAGTCTGAATTCAAAAATAATTACAAGGAAGGATAAACACTATTATCTAAAACAGAAGCAAAAAGCAGCATATGATCGCCGGAAAGCTGGAGGCTTCAGGCCTTGGAGTCTTCAGGAGCAGGAGTACTTGGCTCGCCTTCGGGGGCAACCTCCTCGACAGCAACAGCTAGGTCGACCTCTTCAGCAACAACAGCAGGGGTTTGCTGAGGAAGGAAACTCTGGAGGAAGGTCTTAAGGGACTCGACTTCCCGAACAGGGAAGTTGGGATCAACCGCATGGACATCCTCGACCAGGACTTGGAGGAAGTCAGCAATCTCCGACTTCATCACCTCCAAAGCGCAGTCAACGAATTCTTCAGAGGCCTTGAAGTCGTTGACCACACTTTGGGGGGAAGGAACAAAATTCAGCTGCGTAGCCAGCTGTTCCTTCTCCTCCTCCAGGGCGATCCCCCTGGCTTCAGCAGCAGCCTTTTGGGCATCAACAGCTTCCCTTTGGTACTCAGCGGCGACCCGTCGAGCCTCTGCCTCTGCTCTTTCGGCTCGGGCCTCCTTAAGCTCAGCCTCTTCTTCATCTAAGCACCGATGAAGGGCTTCAGACTCTTAAAGGGCGACCGCGGCATCGACTTCCCTCTTTTTCACATCAGCAAGGAGTGTTTCCTCCTTCTTGAAGTACTCTTCCCGGGCACCTTCCACCAAGGAAATTGTCGCGTCAGCAGTCGACTTGATGGCCTCCATCTGCCCTGGGGAGAACCCCGTACTCCGGTACTGCTCCAACTCAACAAGCAAGTCAGTCTGCTTGTTGGTGAGCTCTCCGACGATTCGACCAACCGCCAGCTCTTCTCGAACGAGCTGGCAACAAAGAATAAAAAAAAGGTTGTTAGGCTATGAGAAAGAGTAAGCAATGTGAAAGCACAGTGAAGAGTTGAAGCCTTACCAGAGCAAGTCGTTCGAAATGGGTCCTCATGAACCCCTCGACATGGTGCAGCTCCGAGGGAACCACAGAGCGATCCCTGGGAGGAATTATCCCATCAAGGAGTCGCATACATAAATCCGGGTTGCCCCAGAGAATCTTCTTGTCAGAGACCCCCGTCTTCGAGAAGTCTCCACAAGGGAACCAGACGCCCCGAGAATTTGCAACCCTGGGCGGCTGGAACATGCTCGCCAAGGAGCAGTACTCCTCGGGAGGAGTCTTCGAAGCACTAGGGGCATCAGACCCCTTCTTCTGGTTCCCAGATCCCTTAGGAGGAATAGGGACTGAGGACTCGGAAGAAGAAGGGTCCGCCAAGGTCAAGGCCTTCTCCCTGGGGGTAGTGGGTCCCTTAGAAGGAGGAGGAGGACTCTTAGGAAGAACCGAGTGATCCTCGTTCCTGACCTTCTTGGCAGGAGGAGGAGGAGGGTCCTAGGCCACATCAGCGGTGGGCTTCTCTGCAAAGGAATAAGCAGATATATCAAAACCCAAAACTTCAAAGTGTGGAAACAGAAATCAACGTATAGCAAGGCAACATACCTGGTTGGCGAGGGCCAATAGTGGCCAGGGGAAGTTCCTCTTCGGGCTTCCTCTTAGAGGAACGCCTAGAAGGAGGAGGAAGATGATTCAGCGACGCCTGGTCCGCGGACAACCCCGCCTTTCCCTGGTCATCAAAGAGACCTATGGGTTTTCGGCCCCGGTTGCCTACAACTAATTAAACAGAAAAAGATTAGAAGGATTACCCAATCATCAAAAATTGGCGTGGCCTGATGAATGCCTTCCATCTCGAGCATATTTTCAGTGGTCTCTGCCACCGAATGGATGGGGTAAAAACTGGATGATCGATGCAAACGGAACAGGTCATCGATGGCATTCTGGTCGCTCCCGGATAGCTTGTCAAATACGGGAGGGAAATTCCTATCTGGTGTAGGCAACTTCCAAGACACGCCCCCCTTGTAGAAGAATTAAAACTTCTTATAGTTGGAGTTGGTGGCCCGGAAATCGTCGACCAACCGGACATGAACGTTCCAACTCCATGACTGGCCTCTCCACTCCGCGAACTTCAGCCACCGGGACTGGAAGTGGTGGAGGTGGTTCGTCCCAGCATCCAATCAGAAAAAGCACCGGAACAAGGCCAGTGAATACGTCCATTCTTGACGTATACACAAGAACTTGAATTCAACTCATTTCCTAATGGCGTTGGGTACGAGGTGAGTGGGGTGTATCATGTAGAACTGACACAACGCCTGCAAATCCTCACAGAGAGGAAAACGCAACCCAACATCGATCTGGGCTGTATAAATGTAAACCTCTCCGTTGCGAGGATAATGCAGACCCATGCCTGGGTATCTAGGAGCATCCACTGCACCAAAACCACCAAGCGCCACCACCGTCTTAAAATAAACCGGCTTCAGTTCATTGGGCTTGACATCTACTCGAACAGTTCAGATATGGCAAGAACAAGTATAAAAATAAGGAAAACAGGGGATACTCTCAGAACAGAGCAATAAAACAGAGTATTTACCTTTTGGAGAAAAGATGGGCGTCTGGATTTCAAGCCAATCCACCACCACAGGCATGACTGCAGACTTTCCAAGGTCAGTCTACCTCTCAGTCGAGGCTGGTATAGAGCCGTCCCTAATGGTCAGGGGGGCATTGGTGTTCTTCGACACCTTAAGGGTCGAAGAAGAAGCCTTGTTTGCCGTCTGCTTGATCTTTCCCGATTGACTGCGGGTGGCCATGGATTTTGCTAGGATGTGAATTGGGAGGATTGACAAGAAGAAAGGAGAAGGTTGCTGAGAAGGATATCAGAAAACAGAGAAGGCTCTAGAGTCTGAAGGAATGAAAACGTAAAAGACATAATGAGGGAACTGTTGTCCCTTATATAGTCAAAATAAGAAGTAACCGCCACAGACAGAATCGAAACGACACAGAAAAATAATTGCATCTTTTTGGAAAAAAGATCGAAACAATGTCAGAATTCTAAGAGACACCTCGGGGAGACAAACGATCGGCCAGTGCAGAAAGCTGTCAGACTACCCTTGGGTTACGGAATATTAAATGACAGGCGTGCTTCAAATGACTGTTCGACTTCTGGATGACTGTGCAGTTATTAAATGCTAAAGTCCATCAAACAGACAAAGTGATCGCCAGCGCACTAATAGGCTTTATTAGGAAATCCCTTTTATAGGTAATGATCGCCTAGCAGTGAAAGGTAGACCTTCGCAAGCCTAGACTGCCTCGAGTGATCGCCAAGAAGGAATAAAAACGAGAATATTCCTTCAGCCTTGGGCAATGGGATGACTGATCGCCAAACAAGCATGAAGTGTCCCTAAGGTCATGAACCACAAAAAGAGACAAGGAAAACCAAATCTAAAGTGTCACTATCTCAAACCCTACCAAGAAATCAAGCTCGACTGAAGGAACTTCAATCAAGCTTCGGGGGCAAATGTTGGGTATTGATAGTGACAGCCCAATAAAAAAAGGGCCTCGAAGGCCCAATAACCCTGGAGGGGGTAAACCCAAAATATTCGAACCGGATCAGCCTAAGTCAAAGCCAACCTGGCCCACCATAGAGTGGCCCAGGATCGAGCCCAAGACGATGTGGACGCCAAAGGGAGTGATCGATCCCTAGCTGGTCGCCATTCTTCACCAGGTCACGACCTCCTACTGCTCGCCATGGGAGTGATCGCACCGAAGAGAGCCTTGCCTCTCTCCTCTGCTCCCACCAACCGTTAATAAGGAAGTGGTCACGATATCCCGCGTATCTCGGACACATATTCACTAAGGATTAGATATGGTAACTGCAATATCTCGCCGTAACTGCAATATCTATTATCCAAATCTTCAACAACACAATATTCACTAAGATATACGGTTACCTTATAGGGTTTGGTCTCTCCTACTCTATAAATACCTTTGCTTTACATACAGTCATTACGTTTCGAGCTATATACACACATATACTCATTTAAGCATCAAAGAGGGACCCAGAGACACCACCTCTGTTGCGATCCCCTACTTGCAGGTTCACCGGAGCTAAGGCAAAGACATTGTTCAACCGTCATCTGGCATTCAATTCACTGCCAGATCAACAACCAGGAAATCAAGATCCAACAAGACAGACTCGCAGGTCACCCACCAACAAATAGTTCAAGGACCGACGCAATGAAGAACACCCAACACCATTACAAACATTCGGTCACTAGCTAGGCAACTAGACCAAGTGCAATGACGAGCTATTCCGAGAACGGCTAATGAATGCGCGAACTGGATAGCAAAGCAAGCAAGACAGGGAGTGCGACTTAATGATTGGGTCGAGAGACCCCCACTTCCCTTCATATGTTTAGTAGCGAATGATAGAATGTACGAACAACTGTGATCCAGTATCACAACATTTTATTTCATCAAGTAAAACGTTAATTTGATCAAATATATATATATATATATATATATTACGAGTTTAATGTTACAAATTCATTGAATTAACTTTTAGAATGATCATGATCATACACACTTGTCAGAGTTTAAGTTCGAAAGTTTTGAGTTAAATTTTTTAATTATTATTTGACAGAGTTGTCAGAGAGGATTTGACCTCGGTCCTGGCGACCAGTAGGAACTTGGGCTACCATCTTGATTTTGAGTTTGATACTGGACCGCTCTTATGAGTTCCAGATTACCCTTAGTGTGGGTCAACCCAATCTTAAATAATTTGAGTTTACCTCTATGAAATGATATTGGGCATCGGATATCAGAGCTTTATGTCGTACTAGACCGTCACTATCAGATTTGACCATCCCAAGTTGCGCAGATTCAACAAGTCTCACGTTCTCACATTTTCTTACAGAAAGAAAAGAGAAACTTACAAGGTGTATTGTATGAAGAAAATGCATTATTCATCACTTTTATAGATATGGTGCAAATTGATTTTGCACTGATATATACTTTACTAAATATTTATTTCGAGAGGTATTATCTTTAAAAAAAGGTTTTTATTTTGAACTTTTTTTTTTATTATTATTATCTATATTTACGTATGTGTTCTCGAAGCATATATTATTTTGCTTATATGTTTTCCATATGTCAGATAAATAATGTCACTAATAATAAATAAAATATTAATAACTAGAAATTCAACTAGTACTTTGCGTACTATCTATTTTTTTATGTATTAATTAATAAGTAAATATATTCATATAATTAAATATATTTACTAAACACTTGACAATAATTAACTTAGAATTTTTTTTAATTACTATCGGGTACCTCAGAAATCATAAATGTATCTACTTTAATATTTCGGTCATGTGTCTGTCACGTATGTAATATTTTATTTCATTAAGGTAATTCTATTTTATTTTACTATTGTTTTTAGGTATCTCTAAGTTGTTTTATTGTAATAATCAAATATATTTACTTTGTCATTATTGAATTGTTATTTGTGTTTTTGGTTACTTTTAGGTGTTCAATAAAGTAGATACATTTATGATTTTTGAGATATTCGAAAGTAATAAATTTTTCCTGAGATACCTATTTGTAAAAACGTGACTTCTGATATACCTTAAAACTTTTATCCCATTATACAAATAATATTATAAAATATAAATTGAGTATATTTTTTCTTAAAAATAATTGAAAAGTCCTTAAGTCAATAATTAAAATAAATATCAATAATTATTAATATGATGTTAATTACAGGTGTCACCTCAGGTTGACTTGTTAGGTTTGGATTTGGTCAACCCGAGTCATGGGTTTGCGAAAATTTACCGGACCTGGGGTTTGACGTGAGCTCGTGTGATCCAAAATATTTATAAAAAATATTGTAAGTAATAGGGCTCGGCAAAAATAACCGGTTCGGTCAAACCGTACTGAACCGTACCTGAACCGTACTGATTCACAAAATAAATGTTTTTTTTAAAAAAAATATGGAGTGGTTCAGAATAGGTATAGAAAACCGATTCAAAACCGGTTAACCGAACCTGTTTTTCTACCGGTTTTAATCTTAAAATACTATTAAATACTAAACCAGACCAGACCACTTCAGACCAGACAAAACCGTTTTTTCTGATTAGATGACCAGACCTAATTGAGTCTTCAATATTCAATAACCTCACTATCTGATTCAGTACGTTCTCAACTCAACGCCACTCGTCTTCAAACTTCAACCTCAGTTCTCCACTTCGTCGATCGTCACGCCTCTCGTCTTCGCCAGTTTCGTCTTCACTCTTCTTCGTTGGATTAGACCGTCTGTGATATGCTGTGATTCGTGATATGCTGTGTCTGTCGCAAATCGTGATTCGTGATATGCTGTGATTCGTGATATGTTGTGTATGTCGCAAATATAGGTACTTTGGAGGTATCAAGCTCGGTACGGGTGGCCTTGTGAGGGCATACGGTGGAGTAGCAGCCGAATGCTTAAGAAATGCTCCAACCCATCTTGGTCAGGTCTAGTGAACTCTTTTTTCTTTTCTGTAATGTAGCTGCGGATGGGCATTGAGATCTCTTTTGATCTTTTATGAATTCTCTATCATCAGGTGTTTTTTCTCTTCATCCCTGAATTGAGCTGTTAAAACTTAAAATGCTGATCTGATCTTCCAAATTTTACAAAGTTGTCCAGTTTTGGTCTGTGTTTTGCAGCTACAATCATTCGATGTGGAGGACATGAAACAAGATTATGATACTGGTAAAGAAAACACCTGTATGGTCACTTTCAAAGTCGAGTATGACCAGGTTGACAAATTGGAAGAAACCATTCGTGCAAATTGTTGCCGTGACATTGTCTTCTACAAGCAATGACTTGAGATTCCTTCCATCAACTGAACTGATGAACAAAGAAGACAGCTTTGGCAACGCATTGTCCCATGCTTGGATCTATCCCAGAACCATTGTCGAAGAACATAGATGATGCTGTGATCATTGATGAAGAAGATCATGAAATGGAATGAAACAGGTTAATATTAGATAGAAGTAAGTAGATTTAGATTTGTGATGTTGTGCTGTGATCATTGATTTGGAATGAAACACATTGTCCCAATTTTTTAATTTTTTTTTTGGGTATAAACAGGTTCGGCCGAACCGGTTCAGAACAGGTATGGTAAATCGGTCAAAATCTGGAGCAGCCAAAAACTGGAGCGATAAACTGTACCGGTTTTAAAATGTGGTAAATGTTCGGCCCCGAACCGGTTCAGAACAAGCCCTAGTAAGTATTATGAAGAAATATTAAAAACTTTTATATCTTGTAATTATTTTTTTGGCCATGTATATATTATAATTAACTACTGAACTTTAACAACACCATTCAAAATAAACATTGATGACTTTAGATTTTTTATAATTAACAAAATATCTATAAACACTATTATCTAAATAGATAAAGTTTAATGTCATCTACCTCGGTAGACCATCAATTAGATATGATTGTCATCTTATCTAAGTTCTCATAATATACCATATTTAACTTAAGGTAATTGAAGCATTAGCATTAATATATGTTATACCTTAACAAATAATAACATATGTAGAAAAAATAACTTATTTTTTGTACGTCGGGTTCAGATCCAAATCCCATGGTGCGAATCTGTCTTGTTTTTGCATGGGTTAATCCAAATCAGGTTTGGGTCCAAGTCATTTTTGGATTGGTACATTGACATGTCTTTTTTTTTTTTTTTATCACAATACATTGACATGTCTAATATTAATTAGTGATTTTAAGATAATTTTAATAGTTATATAAAGTCTATTATTGTCATATAGCTATATAATGTATAAATCATGGGATATATATAATATTTAATATAAAGCACGACACTTTGCAAACTCAATAATATTTTAATATAAACTTACATCATGTTCTACGAGAGTTTTACCTTTTAGGATCTTACAAAATTAAATAAGAGTAAAAGTGAAATATTAAAAATATAATAAACTTGTTTTTTTTAGATAGTGGCTTTTAGAAAGCAGCACCATAACTATTTGAATTTTTTCAAAAAGTAAATGTTTTATAACAAAAATTGAAAAAAAGTAAATGCCGTCATAAAATATTTAGAAAAATATATATTTACGCAACTGTAGGTAGCGAAAACTATTTTTCGTTACGGTTGGTAGTGATTTCTTGTTTTTCGCTACTGTAGGTAGCGAAAAATTAAAAAAAGCTACTTACAGTAGCGAAACACAAGCAATCGCTACCAACAGTAGCGAAAAATAGTTTTCGCACCTACAATAGCGATTTTACTATATTCACTATTCTGAGTAGCGTTTTAGACAATTATTTGTCTCTGCCTCTAATTATTTGCGTTGTCTGTGCAAAATTTTAAATTATTACCGTATCAATTCTATTTAACCATCTACTTCGTCTTTTTCATCCTTCCTACTGCGCCTTTCTTCCTACTGCATTTCTTCCTCAGCCTTCTGCATCTCCTCTCCTAAGGTATGTAATCTGTATGTATTTTTTAATTACAATATTTTTTAATTTGTTTGCAGTTAAATTTTCATAAATATTAGATTATCTAAAAAATAAGCACATCTGATATGATATGTTATAATATTAATTATTTAGGATCAAACATGATATAGATTGGTATCATTTGCTTGTATGAAAGTGAAATATTGTCTTAGAATGGTAGTGAAGTCTATGTGAGTGGTACTTCCAGTATTACTACAGCTTCCTTGGAAATTTCTCTTTATAGACTAAAGGAAATTATATGTATCGAGTACGGTTGGCATGATGTTGACGCTAGGTCCATAAGCATATCCTATAAATTTACAGATACTGATGGACTTTGCAAGTTTGTACGAATTCGATCGCAAAGTGCATTGTCTATTGCTCTACAGTTAAGCGTGGCTAGTCGATTTATTGTGTTTAGCTTAACTAGAGAAGTTAACTTGAGGTCAAACACATCTGATAGTGGTGAGACAATAAATGTTTTGCATGGTCACACCCATGTCGACGTTGATGCACTCTCAGATGCCTCAATAAATGAAGAAGATCCGTATATGGAGCATTTTACGGGTCACATTGATGAAGAAAATTAAGAGGTATTTGAGTTTGACGAGGGTGGAAATAGCTCTCATGGTGTAAGTAGCTCTCACACCCTTCAAATGATGCAACCCACTGCTTCTAATTGGATTGATAGTAACTAGATTGACGACTTTCAATCAAGAGATGAGTTGTATATGAATGTTGATGAACAGTCAACTGAAGGTTTCCTAAACACAAACATGAAATTTAGGAGTAAGTATGATTTATCTGCCACCATAAGGAGGTGACACATATCTAATTCTAAGATTTGCACTGTTGAGACATTGACCCCAAAATCAACCGTCTTTAAGTGTAAAGTTGATCCCATAAACTGTTCGTGATCATTAAGATGGAGTCTTTTTAAGCATACTGGATTGTGAAGAATATAAAAATTGCATGCTCCACATACATGCACTAATTAAGTCCTGATTGAACGACACCAAAACATTGATTGCAAGATGATAGCGTCTTTGATAAGAAATTCAATTTTAGCTGACACTAGATTGAAAATTTCAGTAATTCAGTCAATGGTGGAGAATGAGTTTGGTTCGAAGATTGGATATCCGAAGGCGTGGTACTCCAAACAAGTAGTGTTGGAGCCTTTATACGGAACACACGAGGAAGCATTTGTGAACCTCCTGCGACTACTGTCAGCCATGTCCGTATACATCCCTGGGACAATATATGATTTTTTGCCCAAAAGAGTAAATGTTGAAACTCAAGTAGCGACATTTGGTATGATGTTTTGGTCATTCGGTCCAGCCATTGAAGGATTTGTCCATTGCCGACCACTTATAAGTATTGATGCGACACATTTGTATGACAAATATAATGGAAAAGTGCTTGTAGCCGTATCATACGACTCTAACAACGGGATCTATCCTTTGGCATTTGGTATTGCAGACGCAGAGACAAATGAGAGCTGGAACTTGTTCTTGCAGCATCTACGGGATAACGTGACGAAGGATAGATTTGTTTGTCTAATGTCTGATCGACACAGAGCAATAATTAACGCAGTGGATAATGTGTATGCGCAATATGATCCTTGAACACATCGCTTTTGCGCACGTCATCTAGACAGTAATTTCAATCACACCTTCAAAAGTGTAATCATGAAAAAGCAACTGTACATAATGGCTAGTACCCCTGATAAACGTAAGTTTGGTGTGTGGTATTCTAGTCTATTAACTCTGCAAGATGGAAAGTTTTGTGATTGGATTTCAAACATCCCCCTTGAGAGATGGGCCTTGGCGTACGATGGAGGTGCTCAATATGGAAACATGACAACGAATTTGGTTGACGTGTTTAACGGAGTGCTGAAAGGGGCAAGGGCATTACCATTGACAGAATTAGTAAAACTCACTTAGTGGAGGTCAAACACGTACTTTTTCTGTCGTCGCCAAGAAGCAAAAGTTTCCATTGAGGAGTCTCAGGTATGGTCTGACATTGTTCAAAAAACCATTACTAGGGTACAATAACAGCTTGGTAGGATGCAAGTTGCCCAATTTAGTCACGAACACGGTGTGTTCCAAGTGCGTGATATTGGTAGTTTTGTTCAAGGTTTCGGTTGGAATACTCCTGGGAATTATACCGTCAACCTAGTAGAAAGAAAATGTGAGTGTGGATTATGGCAAATATATCATCACCCTTGCGCACATGGAATGGCAGCACTGACCAAGGCAAAGATGCAATGGGCTCCTTACGTAGATCGACTATATTCTAACCAGGAACGTCTCGCTGCATATACTCCATGTTTTCAACCAATCCCTGATGAATATTGTTGGCCGCAGTTTGATGTTCCTAAGTACGCTCATGATCCAGATAGGTGGAGGACAAAACGTGGTAGAAGTAAAGCCAGACGTATTCATAACGAGATGGACGCTAGAGAAGGATTGTCCAGGAGAAACAACTGTAGTAAGTGTGGTGCCAGTGGCCATAATAGGAAGACATGTAAAACTGTGTAATAAGTGTCGTTCTGTAATATGTGTTCTTGTAAATACCTTTTGTATTTGTGATGTTTGCTGATAGTTTGTTTTTTATATAGAAAATTGTGAATGTCAAAACAGGATGCAAGCTGTGGCAATATGCTTCTTGAATGAGGAGGTACGTAGATTAAAATTTTAGAAAACAAAATAAAATAGTTGAAAAATTAGTCACCTTCTGGGTGACACGGGGGGGGGGGGGGGGGGGGGGGGGGGTAAATGAGGGTTCTCTAAGAGATGTCATTTTTTGAAGTTTCTCAAAAAACATCCACAAAAATAAAACAAGTTTCTACATAGCAGCAAAGCTGAATGCAATAGTTAGTTAATGCAATTAACAACAATACAAACTAATTCTAAACTAAATACAGTAGATAATTTAGGAACATGGAAAAACGTTCGATAACGAGCAAATCATTCTACAAAATACAAACTAAAAACTCCAAACTACTCTGAATCATCATCCTCATCTGATTCATCTGTTGATGTGGGTTGTCCATGACGAGGTTCAAACAACTCTAAATTTACGTGACGGCCCAGATGACCCTCGACTTGAACTTTGTCCACCGCGGCCACGTGTTTGAACACCCCGTCCATACCCTGGACCTATTGGACCACATCCTCTCCCACGAACTGGATCATAACCCCACGAAGTACGTAGACCACGTTCCTCACGTGCAATTATTTCATCTGATTGTCGAACATGTTCTTCGTACATGGGTAGTTGACCGACGACATCATAAGACGAATGACATGTCTCGAGATAAGTCTCTCCAAGAAGTTTGAAATTTTTATTTGTGAAATTCAGTGTACCTTTAGCAGCTTTACGTGCTACGTGAATTCCTCTAGCCATAATACCCATCTGCACGTTAGGTATAGATAAAAAACATTTGTCTAATATTAGTATGTAATGAATTAAAGTTAGATATCAATCACCATAATTACCCTTACCACTGTCTCTACTTGGCCCCCGTGTAGAATATACGAGTCCGATGGGTGAAGACCACGTGAAGAACTACCTGTTTATGTTGTTGGAACCGTAATGAAACGTCGCGGTGTTGTACGATACCACCTCATATACTGTGCCACATCCATCAAAGGTCGACGTTCCTGTATAACATAATCAGACCGGTTGATCCACATAGCAATCAAATCTTGGTGTGTTATTGACCAACGATGCTGTCCCAGCGTCCCTTTACGGACCAACTTATGCTGTCTCATGTGCTCTTGTATCTCATTGTGTGCCATCTCTGGGATGTTTTGGTGCATTCCAAATTTTCGCATGACTCTATCTGGACGATGCCACTCAACCACATTAAAATGGATAAGTGGAACCCTCGCTCGGAATAGCTCGGCGTGCTCACGACATACAGGTGGTGCAGTAGCTAACCTAAAGGTGTGATATGGAATCCACGTCACCTAATATTTAAGATTTTGTCATCATATTAAGTAAGGTTACAAAATGGTGAAAATTAACCAATATCTGCCAAATAAAATTACACAAACCTGGTCAGGGGATTGAGACTCCACGTCATCCCTATAGTATACCAAATTTGCAGTTCTAACTTGGTGACTGAACAACCTCGTTAGGAATGCCCACCTATTAAGATAAATAGGAAAAATTTACATTACGAAATTTTGCAGTAATAGACATTTTTTTACGTAGTAAAACAAACCAATAAATCTTTAAAAATCACCTGTATCCTAATGGATGTATCTGTCCAGCCTGTCACCTTGAATCACAGGGCGACCAATATGGAGGTGCTCCCACGACCATAACTGTAGTAGAAAACCTCATTATGAAATTTTTAATAACCAATACTAATGATATGACAAGACTTTCATATAGTTTACCTGTACAAGGATGACACAACCATGGAATGTTGCACAGTTTAGCTCAGATGCCTCACACACTCCACGGTACGTTGCAGTCAACACAGCTGACCCCTAACTATACTGTGATGTTCTTTCTAAATGTCGAAGTAGGGGTAAGTACATCAACGACACATTATCTTTCTTTGTCGTTGTGAACAGAACACCACCGATTATTATCAACATAAATGTTCTCGCTTGTTGTTCGGCGGTGAAATTAGGTTGAACTAAATGTTGTCGTAAAGTAGTAATTTTTAGAAAATCTTTACGACCTTGTAGATTCAGGCCCAACAACTCCAGACACGCACCGACCATGTCTTCCTCAGGTACATGGTCATCAGTTACTGCATCTCCGTGTACTCATAGTCCCAGTAGCACAGAAACATCTTGAAGTGTTATAGTCATCTCTCCATGTCTGAGATGGAATGTATGTGTCTCGGGTCGCCAACGCTCGCACAATGCGGCCAACAATTTATGATCTAGCTTTGGATGTGACATAATAACTACATCCCATAAACCAACCGCTTGGACAATGGCTGTAGCCTCTTCTGATATTAGATTATCCTCTAATTTTAAACACCTAAATGTTATTGTTGGTTCTCACTCAGGTCTGACGAACGATGTTGATCTTTTCCCCAGAGTACCGATTGGTCCAACGGACCAACGTTAACAACATTTTCACCATATGAATGACTTGACATAATTACGCGCGACGGTATTTGAATTCTACAATTTAAAAATACAAATTCTTAATTTTAATTTTCATAACTAACTAGGCAAGCTTTAATCCACACAATAATTATTGATAATAGTTTTAATTAACAAAATAATTAAGCATAAAAATGTATAATCTATAAAAATATGTATAATTAACCTACAAGTTCACGACGAGCACGAATCCGACGAGTTGCGACGGCGAGGAGAGGGCTCCATACGGTGAGGGACGATGACGAGGTAGCGAGCTGCGACGGCGAGGGGAAGGAACCACGCGAGAGGAATGACGAGAGGAATGAGACGGGGTCCAAACATAGCGCGAGCCTCCAAACGCAGCGAGAGGAAGGAGACGGGGTCCCGAGGCTTGGGACGTCGAAGATGGGGCTGAACGACTAAGAGGGAGTATGGTGAAGTTGGTGGCTGAAAAGAACAGAACAGGGGTCGGTGATAGAGAGGAGAGACGGTGAAGGAGAAAAGAACAGGGGTCAGGGGGTATGGGCTTGGCGCAGGGGTCGGGGACGCCGGCGAAATCACCTTGGAAGCGGCTTGGAGGCATCTTGGAGGCGGATGACTGGGACGGGGGGGGGGAGACTTAAGGGGGGGGGGATTTAAGGGGGAGGGGGCTAGGGTTAAACGCAGTGACCAAAAACTGCTACTGGTAGTAGCGTTTTTGAAAAAAAACAGTAGCGTTTACGAAAAACGCCACTCGTAGTAGTGTATTCAAAAACGCTACTACCAGTAGCGATTTTGTGAAAAACGCTATTACCAGTTGCGTTTTTAAAAATCGTTACTGGTAGTAACGTTTTTGAAAAATCGCTACTTACAGTAACGTTTTTTAAAAAACGCTACTTACAGTAGCGTTTTTCACAAGAACGCTACAACTCGACCTGCGCAGATGCACATTTTGTTAAATATGTTTTTTGAATATATAATATTTTAAATATTTTTTCGAAATAGTTACTTTTTGAAAAAATTCCAACTATTTTGTAAAAATATCTTTCGAAAAACAATGTTTTTAAAACAAAAGCATTTGGGAGTTGTGTTACTAAACATATCAACTTTTCACACAAAGTGTGTCAATGCAAATGCAACACCATACGGTCCATACCCTCTCTATGCCGTTGAAACAATTACAACCCAAGATAGTTTACTTTAATCTTCGATAGTCAATTGTGAGTGATTATCTGTAGTGCGAACTTCTCTTCGTACGGTCGAGTTCGAAAACAAAATAAAAAATTCTACGACATACGAATGATAATCAAAATAAAATGAACATATAAACTAAGGGTTACTTAAACAAAGTAGTTTGAGATGATAAAATAATGCCAAGTTTTGAGCTAAAAAGGGGGAAAAGGGCCTACAAAAAATTATTTTAGAATATTTTGTTTTTGGAGTTTTCATATTATTCGTACAACATCCACATGAATAGTATATGCATTAAGATTAGTAGTGGTTTTAGTAAAGGTATAAGTTATACTGGTGAAAATAATTTGTAGAGTTAATTTAAAATAAGACCAAACTCTGGAGAGATATGATAAAAAGGAAAATTATATTGTATTTATTTTTCTAGAAAAAAAAATCTTACATTTTACTCACTTCTCTAATAAAAATCCAGTGTAAGTATTTTTCTTTAAATACTAAAACTACTTAGACAAACCTGCATATGCTTTTATAAAACGAGAGAAATTTGAAAAATGATATTTTTCATGGTGCAGTATAAAGTAGTAGTTTTTGTATATCATATTTGATCATTATTGTATCGGTATTAAAGTTCATTAAATTTCTTTTGAAATCCCACAAAATTATATTTTCAACATATTGTGAAAATTTAGATTTTATCATCATAAAATATAGAGAGATTGCTAGCTATGCTCTTGTTGGTGATTTTGATGATATCCATGTTGAGTCAGTGATTTAAAATGTTTTACAAAATAACTATTGTAAGAACATGATTATTGGTGATAATGATATATGGTGTTAAAAATGCATTTTTGTGAGTCTAAGTTAAGATAGAGTGTTGAAAGATGTCGTTTGTGAGTATGCAAATTAAATGGTATGGACTTCGATGTTTCATTTTTGGATAGCATCTAGTTTCACGCATGAGCTTAGATTATTTATGAAGCTATGCCGTTCTTTAATATGCACGAAGATACATGTTGGGCTCGAAAAAGTCTTAGGTTGCAATCTAGACTTGGTTATTAATTTCGTACGATTGAGCTTAGAAACAGATGGAAAGTACAAATCTAAACTCAGGAAGATTTTATTCCATTAGGTTTGTAGGGTTGAAAAACATTTAGGATTGAAAAATCATTTTGTGCAAAATATTAGACTATTTTCAGAAATCATTTATTCTTGTAGACATATATGTATATGTGTGAGTGTTGTAAATACTAAATAGGATAAGTACTGTAGTGTTCTATCAAACATGTATACTGTTAAAAGACATAGGAATAAATTTGAGTTACAGAGAGCAAGTAACCCTTGGATATAAGTGTGGATTCGTGCAGCAACTCTGGTAAGTGGGGAATACAAATTTCTTTGTTATCAAGAATAGTTTGTTATAATAATTTAGTCTAGTAAATGAATACATTTGTATCACGCGCGAACGTAGGTCAATTGGACCGAACTGCGTAAATACTTCTTCTAATTCTAGTCTTATTTTATGCATTTTGTTGTTATCGAATGAAATTTATATTATATTGTCATATCTCTGTCATCCTATTGCATCAAAAGTATAGTAGAATTTATTCTCACTTAAGTTTTGATAGATTTTCCATATTGTTTTTATAACATCAAGGGTGTTTAGGAAAAGCAACTACGTTCTAAGAGATGTGTTAAGCTTGTTGTAACATGTTAGAGATGATTGAGTTATGCTTGGAGGTTAAAACTTGTACAAATCTAATTCCGTGATACTTTAGCTTAACTCAATTATATTAACTTCTTCCCACTTAGATTAATTAGCCATTAGAAACATCCGCACCCAATAAAACAAAATGCATATTAATTAGTCATAGTTTTGCACATTCGATACGTTTTTATGTGATTGCATAGTTAGTTATATTCACTGTATCTATACTTAATTTTAAGAATATATTTAGTTGTAATATGTAATTTATATTTCATATATAGATTAGATCTGTTTTGGGGTCCGACTCCTAACATATATCATGGTCTCAACTACCTAAAAATCCAAATGATGATGAAATTATTTGAACCGAGAGATATTTGTTATTTTTGTAGGTTGACTTTTGGTGATGATATATTATGGTTTTGGATATTGATTTTATACATTATGTTTTGATTCAGAATTGGAATGATACATTTACAAAACCTATCATCAAAACAAATTTCATACCAAATATGCAATGTATCGGAACTGTCTATTTTCTTGGTGTATGAAAACGATATCTCATTTTTCAAACATTGAAAAGAGCACAGAAGTTTGTGTTTTTTCTTTTCAGACTGCCGGACCAATCTACTACCTATTTTTCCTCCTAACACTCATCCCAACACTTGACGGCGGCGTAGCTTCGCCACGTAGGGTGATGATGATGTCCACAAAGGCATTGAGCAAATACTTGTAGGACTTCTTATCGTTGAGTTTGATAAAGTAGAAGAGAATCTGCTCCATGAATTCCCAGTCAATTCTCCCATCATGGTTACTCTTCCTCGAATCCACCATCTCCTGCATCGACTTCTTGAAATCATCATACGGACTCGAAGAGTACCTCATCACAGCTATGGAACCTTCCAATAACTTGGTTGGAGCAGACGACGATCCTTCCTTACAATTGTGATCTTCGATCGAATCTATGTCAACATTGGACGGGAGGGTTGTGGTTTCTGTGATTTCTTCAGATACCGTGAGACTGCTTCGAAAACCCTCATCCACAAGGGAGCTCGAGGATGATCCTCCTCCTAAGTACAAACGTGTAAATTCTGGTACATCACTACGTTTCACCGACATCGGGGAGTCGTCGAAGACTATCATTCTCTCTTTACCCTTCTTCCTGGCTTCCTTTCCATCATCATCATCATCATCATGGCGGTTGTTGCTGCTAACACTGTGGTGGTGGTTGTTATCAACATCAGCATCTCGGAGATAGAGAGATCTGAAATTCTCGTAAAGGAACTTGTCGATGTCTTCAAGCTGAGCGGCTGCAGCCTCCTCATCTCTTGGGTTGTTGCTCTTGCAGGAGACGCCGCCGCCGCGGCTGAAGGATTGGGTTTTGGTGTGCTTGCAACCCGAAAGGATAAAGCTTTTGGACATTATCATGGAATTGTTAAGAGAGAGCTGGACTTGAGGCTTGCTGTTCTTCATCTTGGACAGAAAGCGTTTCAGAGTTCTTTGCAGTCTCTTGTTCGCCATCTCTCGACTATGAATAATTCTGCGTTATTTGTGTTTTCTATATATATATATATATATATATATATATATATATAGAGAGAGAGAGAGAGAGAGAGAGAGAGAGAGAGAGAGAGAGAGAGAGAGAGAGAGAGAGAGATTACTAAGTGCATTGAATAGGCAACTTAAATTTTCAATATAAATATTCAAGCAGTTTTAAGGACATCAAATAATTGTGTTTCTGTTATTTATGAATATGACAAACAAAAAATATCATCTCTATTTCCAACCATATATGTAGATATGATCATATTATTACACAAATATGGGACGTAATTAAATTTGGAGTGATTATCTTTTATTTATTTGTGTATGGGACGTCTCTTCTCTTCTCGTATGAAATCGATTGAATCAAGGTAAGTTATTGTATGTGCTGACATTGTCAACTCAATTTTACCATTTTTACTTTAGATCGATCATTGACATCAAAACCTAAATCTTATATATTTTCTAGCAAAGACCGTCTGATGCAATTAAAACAGTATTGATGTGTAGAGATATCTAGTTGCTATTATTAAAATCTATAAGGGCTTAGTTACAAATACTCAAAATATAATTTGTCGTGTTAGTTAGATTGATCGATATAAAAGAGTTTTTGGAGTAACTCAAAATCTCATATAAAAGGATTCTGCAGATGAATAAAGAGTTAGATAGTTTTCCGGCAATTTCATTTTGGTTATCTTCTTAACATGGTATCAGAGATATTCACTCTCTCTTAGCTCTTGATATCTTGCGATAATGGGATCCAATTCTCCGGCTGGACTGCAATTCGGCACACGTCCATCACAAGCGGCGCAACCAGCACCCGCAGCGGGTCTACAACAGCAGCAATCGACGCATCATCTGTTCACTACGAGAGGAGAGTGAAATAACGACTCAACGGGACGACTCAAATGCTGTTGAGCCGTGAATAATTAAAACATCTGATTATTCACGGCTCAATCTTGGTTGAGCCGCCATTTTATGTATTAAAAAAAATGTATATATATTTTTCACGGCTCAAATGTCAGAGCCGCGAATTAAACAAAAATAAAATTATTTTTCACGGCTCCTTTTTTCAGCCGTGAATAATTTATTTATTTGATTATTCACGGCTCAATCTTGGATGGGCCACCATATTATTTAATTTAAAAAAAAAAATATTTTCACGGCTCAAATTTGAGCCGCGAATTTTAAAAAAATAGATTTATTTATCCCGACTCCATTTATTTCAGCCTGGAAAACACAACCTAGATCGCACGCCTTTTCCCCCGTCACTTTCAAAATTTTGAACAAAATACTTTTCCCATTTTCCTTCATTTTTTCTCGAAGCTTACACAAAGTACTTTAACAAAGTACTTATTTTTTTGCCATAATTTAACAAAGTACTATGTTAAAGTACTTTCCCCCTCTTCTTCTACGGACATGGAGAGCCTTCCACACTTCAATGTTTTCAACTCTCTCTTCTTCTACGGACGAAGGCAAAGGGGTGGCACGAGAGGTGGCCGCGCGTCTTGCTGCGTCTGGTACTGGTCTGGAGAGGTCTCTCCATGTAAGCTCTGGTTCTGTCACTTCCGTCTGGTGCTGTGTCGTCTGAAGATGGAAGGCGAAGCTTGTGTCGCAACCGGCCGAGACTTTCCACCTCCGCGACGAACTCCCTCATTCCTTGAAGCGCGTTGTTGCTCGTTATCTTCACCGCAACCTCAGACCCGTTGGTCGGCAAGGTTAGATGGTAGACTTCTCTGAATCCTCTGATCCCGATCCTCTTCGTTACGTTAAATCCCTTAGTTGCTCTGTATAGATCTTTGTACGTGAAGCGATGGGGACAGTCTAACTCCCAGTCCTCTGGCATTTCTTCCATCTCGAACAAGAAGAAGAAGGGCGACGACGAAGAAGAAGGTTCCATGACAGACCCGTTGAAGGACGACGACGAAGAAGAACGAAGAAGAAGAACGACAAAGACGAAGAACCACGACAAAGACGAAGAAGAAGGACGAAGGTGCATGTATTTGACGATGAAGGTATTTGACGTATGTTGAAGGTGCAGGTGTCATGGTTCTTTGAAGGTGCAGATCTTTGACGGAGCTGGAGACAAAAAAAATAAGTTTTTTTTTTAATTATACTTATTTTTGGCGGCTCCGTATATTAAGCCGTCATAAATATAAAAATAATTATGGCGGATCAACTCAAAAGTGCCGTCATAATTATTTTGGCGGCACTTTTGAGTTGGGCCGGGAATTATCACAGCTCACTTTAAATTGAGTCGTGATAATTGTCCCGACGCTTAATGTTACGGCTCAAATGAATTTGAGCCGTGATAAATTAACGGCTGGATTTTCCAGCCGTTAAAAATACATTTTTTAGTCGGTATTTGACCTTCCTCCCGTAGTGGTTCGATGACAAACTATACCTGCATCCGTCCGATGCTCCAGGTTCTTCTCTAATTCCTGATCATCTCATTGGTGCTGCGAATTATCAGCTTTGGAGTCGTGCGATTCTTGATTGTTTGTTGGTGAAGAAAAAAGTATTTTTTTGTGATGGTTCGTGTACTCGAGATGCGGTTGATGCTTTCTGATGTTTTTCGCTGGGATCGTTGCAATGCATGTGTTAAGCCTTGTATTCTTCTGGTGGTAATCGAAATACAGAAAGGTCTAGGAAGGAATTGACTTGTTTCTACTGTGGCAAGAAAGGTCATAAACAAGAGTGTCGTTTTAAAAAGAATAGAGATCAAGTTGCTAAACAGCCAACTGCTCATCAAATAACAGCAGAACATCGATCTTCTCCAGACACTCTTACAGAGGAAGATGATCCAATCTCGTCTTTTGTATCTCCACTGCTATTTACTTCTCAGCAATTGGATCAGACTCGTCAACTCTTCATCAATAAAGACAACAATACAGATACAAGCACATATGGCAGGTATCAGTACCTGATTCTCTAATTTTTCTTCAAGTGTTAACACTACCTAGATTCTTGACACCGGCGCAACGAATCACATAAATGCTCATAAGTCTTGGTTGACAAACTTATGAGTTAACAAAACTCGTTTTGGATCTATTTGTCTTCCCAATGGACAAACCTCGGTTGTTAGTCATCTCGACACCCATATTTTGGCTAACAATCTGTTGCTGCGAGATGTGCTTCTGATTCCCACGTTTCGTTTTAATCTCATCTCTATTTTGAAACTCACAAAAGACTTGGCCTGCACTGCTATTTTCTATCTTGATTGTGTTATTTTTCAGGACCTCTCAATTGGAAGGATAATAGGGACTGGTAGAGAAAAGGATGGTCTCTATATTTGGAATGCTGCTAGTGGTGTTTCGCAGGCTTTCGTGACTCAGACAGAGGATTTCAAGTCGATTGTATGGCATCAACGACTTGGACATTCTTCCCTCAAAACGATGAAGATGATTACTTCATGTTCATAAATGGATTTTAATGATCATGTTGTTGACAGTTGTGAAAATTTTCCTTTGTCAAAACAGACTTGATTACCATTTAGACTGAGTAATAATCATTCTGCTGATTTATTTGACCTGGTTCATATGGATATATGGGGACCCTATAGAATTCCAACTTTTGACGGGTTTCGTTACTTTCTCACGGTTGTTGATGATTACAGTAGTTGTACCTGAGTATTCTTACTACGAACAAAGTATGGTGTATTTCAGCAGTTAAAAGATTTTCTAGCCATGATAAAATCACACTTTTGTTATGTTGTTAAAGTTGTTCGATCGGACAATGGAACATAACTTTTTAATCTTCAAGTTCTGAAGCTGTTTGCAGATCTTGGTATTGTTCATCAGAGCAGTTGTGTTGGAACACCTCAACAGAATGGACGAGCTGAACGAAAGCATCGTCATATTCTAGATGTGGCTCGCTCTTTGAAGTTTCAAGCATTGGTTCCTTGGAAATACTGGGGTTGTTGTATTATGACAGCATGCTACCTAATCAACATTCTTCCACCTGCTAATTTGGAAAATAAATATCCCTATGATATATTATATGGCTCATCACTTGATTATAGTCATCTACGAGTGTTTGGTTGCCTTTCTTATGCAACCAAGCCTCACGAAACTGACAAATTCGCTTCACGATCCATTTCGACAATCTTCTTGGGTTACTCAGTCACTCAGAAAGGTTACAAATTACTGTGTATATCTGACTCTGTTTTCTTCATAAGTCAAGATGTACGTTTCAAGGAAGATACATTTCCATTTTTCACTTCAAAAGCAGTAGCTCTTCGGAATTTTCAACCTATTCAATGTCTTGTTGATGATTTTGATGCTCCAGTTATTTCCAGCATTCCAGAACATAATGCCTTTTCTAATATTGAGTATTTGGTTATTGAAGAGAATATGGTTCATCCTACATATTCAATAACAACTTCTCCACCTGTGATTAGAAAGAGTACTCGAGAACATAGAACCCCTGGTTGGCACAAGGATTTTGTGATGACTACACAAAAGGACATTATGCATTATCCTATTGCTAATGTTCTTAGTTATGATGGTGTGTCTGCAGCTTATAAATGTTTTCTTAACAACATTTTCAAGGTTTCTGAACCTACATCTTTTGCTGAAGCTGCTCGTGATCCACACTAGGTTGATGCCATGACTTCAGAAATCAAGGCTCTAGAAGATAATTGCACTTGGGACCTTGTTGATCTACCCAAGGGAAAGAAGGTGATTGATTGTAAATGGATATTTCACATCAAATATCACTATGATGGTAGTATTGAGAGGTATAAAACCCGTTTGGTTGCGAAAGAATATACACAACAGGAGGGTGTTGATTTCAACGAAACGTTTTCACCCGTTGCGAAAATGGTTACGGTTCACACCATTCTCTCCATTGCCGCTTCCTTTGATTGTCCATTAAACCAGATGGATGTTAACAACGCTTTCCTGCAAGGAGATCTTGATGAAGAAATGTACATGTAATTGTCACAAGGTTTTGCTCGACCGAACACATCCACTGTTTGTCGTTTGAAGAAATCTTTATATGGCCTTAGACAGGCTTCTCGACAATGGAATTTAAAGCTTACTACAACTTTACTTGCTGCAGGATATGATCAAAGCAAGTACGATTACTCCTTGTTTACAAAAAGGGTTAATGACCGAAAAGTTTACTTGTTGGTTTATGTTGATGACCTTCTTATAACAGGATATGATGCTCATCTCATTCAAGAATTGAAATCTGTTTTGCTGCGCAGTTTCAAGTTGAAGGACTTGAGTATTTTGAGATATTTCTTGGGCATTGAAGTTGCTCGATTAGACAAAGGGTTGGTTATTAACCAGAGGAAGTATGCAATGGATCTCATCAGTGATGCAGGTCTTCTTGGCAGCAAGTCGTCCCACACTCCTATGGAACATAATTTGACTTTGACTACTATGGATTTTGATAAAACTCTTCAGCTTAACTCAGATGAAGAACCACTGGAAGATGGGGATGTATAGACGATTGATTGGTCGCCTTTTGTATCTTACAATGACAAGGCATGATATCTCTTATTATGTGCAGAGATTAAGCCAATTCATGCAAATTCCGAAGAAATCACACATGGATGTTGCATTGCGGGTCATTCATTATGTTAAAGGCTATCCTGGACAAGGTATTTTGTTTCCTGCATCAAATAAATTGATATTACTGCATTTTGTGACAGTGGTTGGGCAGCGTGTCCATTCACACGGAGATCACTCAGTGTTATTGTCTTAAGATTGGAGAGGCTATGGTGTCATGGAAAGTGAAGAAACAACCTACAGTTTTGCGATCATCGGAAGAAGCAGAGTATCGATCCATTGGTTTTGCTGTCAATGAAGTTATATGGTTGTGTGGTTTATTAGATGAACTCGGCTTCAAACAGAGCCAGCCAACACCTATGTTTTGTGACAATAAAACAGCTTTGCAGATTGCGAACAACCCAATGTTTTAGGAGAGAACCAAACACATCGAATTCAATTGTTATTTTGTGCGCAAAAGAATCAGAGAGAAGAAGATTACAACTGCATATTTGCCTATTGACTCTCATCCTGCTGATATCCTTACCAAAGCCTTGGGGAAACAACATCATCAGTTTCTTCTGCAGAAGTTTGGAGTTCCTGATATTTTCTCAGTTACAGCAAATGATGATAATTGATAGATGTTCGTTAAGGGTGTGTGTGTGTGTAGAGATATCTAGTTGCGCTTATTAGAAACTATAAGGGATTAGTTACAAATACTCAAAATATAGTTTGTTGTGTTAGTAAGATCTATCAGTTTGTAAGCTTCTCATATAAAAGGGATTTTGTAGATGAATAAAGAGTTCGAGAGTTTTCTGGCAATTTCATTTTGGTTATCTTCTTAACATGATGATTCTATCTGATCAGAGTTATTGATTCTACATAATGGAATAGTCAACACATTTTCTATTTCATCTGTTTTATATGTGAGATCGAGAATTTTCAACAAAGGTTTTATAGTTATCCCTTGTGAAATTTATGTATTAGTATATTTTACTTGATGTCTTGTTAATTTTGCCCAATTGTTTACCTATTTTTATGCAATAGTAGGTGAATTTTATATTATTATCACAAAAGAGTACTCCCGGTTCATTCATCCAAATTGTCTCCAACAAACGAAATACAATCATTCCTTAAAATAAATACTAGTGGAAGTGGGGGTTGTAGAACCCAATCATGTAGTCTCACCCCCAATCTCGACTGTTTGGAAACCCAGTTAGCACTTTCATTCTATGTGCGCCTAATCGTTGACCAATTTACTGACTCAAAGTTTCCTATCAATGCTAGGATCTTCGAGCATACCACTGCGCTCCGCCAATATTGTGCCCTTCCTTGTAGCTGTTCCATGATCCTCATCGAGTCTGAATCTATTATGACATTGAACCATTCATTTTCGAGCACCATATTCACCACTAGGAGAATCGCCTCGGCTTCCAAGACATCAACATTTCGTCCTTTTAGTCGTCTGTTCGTTCCCCTACCAATTTGCCCACCCTGTTTCTCGCAAGCACACCTATCCCACTCGTTCCGGTTTGGCTACACCATGATGCATCACAATTTATTTTCATTTACCCATGGTTCAATTGCCTCCATGCTTGCAGTTCCCGCAGTGTTTGGTTCGGTCCCGGTCTTGCTTGGGCGCATCGGAACTCCTCGTACCCCTTTCTTGTGTGCTCAATGACCTCCCGTACATTTGGACTCTTGTTCTCGAATACCATCTTGCACCTTGCCTTACAAATGCTCCAACACGTAGCTAGGCACAACCCCCATCTTGTTTGTTTGGACTTGTGGTTTGTGTTGGGTTCGTCACGTCTCGCCGGGATCCACTCCTTCATCGACATATGGTTCTAGTTCGTGGCATTCAGTCACAAGATTTCCATCCATAATGATCTTGTCCATCCACATTTGAACGCCATATGTTTGACATCTTCGTCTTGGCCACACACCGGGCAGTTCAGCTCCACATTCTTCATATTGGACTTGTGGTTTGTGTTGGGTTCGTCACGTCTCGCCGGGATCCACTCCTTCATCGACATATGGTTCTAGTTCGTGGCATTCAGTCACAAGATTTCCATCCATAATGATCTTGTCCATCCACATTTGAACGCCATATGTTTGACATCTTCGTCTTGGCCACACACCGGGCAGTTCAGCTCCACATTCATTCCCCTCCTTCTAAGATTATCCATCACCGGCAAAGAGTTGGTAAGTAGCTTCCAAATGAAAGTTTTTACCTTTGGCATTATGTTTGTTTGCCAGAATTCTCGCCATATAGTCGTGGGCCTCCTTGAGACGGTGGTAGACTGTCTTGACCGACACTCTTCCATCATCCGTATATGGCCAGATTAAGTGACCCGGTCCGGACTATTCAGGTAGGTCGAGAATGTGAGCTGCATCCTGCGGTGTCGCCAACTCCCGGATTAGCACCGTGTTCCAATCCCCATTATTCGGTCAAATAGGGCCTCAACCTTCATGTCCGGGTTACCTCTCCACCCCTCAGTCGGTGCGGGTCGAAATCCCAGCTTGGTTTGTATCCATGGATCGACACCTGCACAAATAATAGCCCCGACCCCTATCATCCACAAACCCTCTTGTATCAGTGTATCCCGCCCTTGCAACATGCTCGCCCATCCCCATGAGGCTTTCCCTTCTTTCCCTGCCTCCCTGAAATTTCCTCTAGGGAAATAGATCCCTTTGAGTACCTTTACCCATAATGAGTATGGCTCCCTGTTTATTCGCTCTGCCATCTTTGTTAATAAGTCTTTGTTAAATGTCTCCAATTTACGAAACCCTAGTCCGCCATCTTCTTTTGTTTTAGTGAGGTCGACCCATTTCCTCCAATGTATCTTCCTTTTCTCATCCGTACGCCCACACCAAAATCCCGCTATGATCGCATTTACCTCATTGCACCAGGTCTTTGGGAGTTTGAAGATACTCATCACATATGTTGGTATATCGGTGATCACTGACTTAATCAACACTTCGTTCCCCCTGATTCAGTGTCTTTGTTCGCCACGTATTCAGTTGATCCCGGGTTCGTGTCTTGAGATACCATAAGGCTTCTCGCTTTGATCTCCCCCATACCGCTAGTAGTCCTAGATACTTTCCCGGATCGCTCTTGCTTGGTATCCCAAGCGTGTCTTAGATCTCTTTACATGTGGCTCCTTGACTGAACATGAGGCTAGATTTTGCCTCATTTATTTTCTGGCCCGAGCTCCTGCAGTATGTCGTTATTAACTCCTTCAAACGCCTCACATTCTCCATAGTTCCCCTTATGAAGAAAAGGGAGTCATCCGCAAACAATAGATGGTGTAGCTCCGAGCATCCTCTTTTGAGCATAATCCCCTGTATGATCTTCTCATTTACCTCTTTCTCCACCTGTCTCGATAGCACATCCGCCATAAGAATAAAGAGATAAGGAGAGAGATGGTATCCTTGCCTTAGTCCCCTTGTGGGTTTTATGTACTCTGTTCTCTCACCGTTTACAAGGAGACGGTAACTTGGCATGGTTATGCATGCCCGCATCCATGCGATCCATTTCTCCCCGAAACCTCTCTTCTCGAGGCTTCTTAGCAAGAAGTTCCATTCCACTCGATCATACGCTTTTTGCATATCTAGCTTCAATGCGCACTCCATTTTGGACCCGTTCTTTCGTATTCTCAGGTGATGAAACACCTCGTGCGCCACCAAGATGTTATCCTGTATTAGCCTACCAGCCACAAAAGCACTTTGAAATGGGGTTATCAAATCGTTCAGATACTCTTTAACCCTATTCACTAGCACCTTTGATATCACCTTATAAGAGAAATTACACAGGCTAATAGGTCTATAATCAGATTTACAAATTGGGCTTGGTATTTTTGGGATGAGGGTTATATCTGTCTAGGTGAGGGAGTTTGGGAACGTACCTGTTTCAAGGAAGGCTTTGACCGCAGTGAAGACGTCTGCGCCCACGACCCCCCAATAGGTGACTAAGCGAGGAGGGTGTAACCATTTTAACTGGTGCGATGTTAACATTTATCCTCATTTAGATAGAGTTTCAGCAAAGATGATGAATGATACAAAAGAAAAGTTTGACAAATATCAGAGGAGGTAGGGAAAAAAAATAAAAAAAAATTGTCCTCGTCATATTAATTGGAAAGCACTACAAGAAATTTGGTGTGACGTCCACTAAAATTTGTACATTCAACTTAAATGGTGTTGTTAGTTAATAGTAATGCTCAGTGATGAGAATAACCACCTGCAACCCTCAAATATATGTTCAAACCGCAACTTATGTTTATATATAGGTTGGAAACTGCACAACTTTGAACCATGTGGGCATGAAGTGTTTGAAAAATTTGTGAACTTTAAAGTTGCTTAGATAACTTGGAAACCTGGAACTCCATCACACCAAATGTTCTCCCTGTCATTCAACCATTTATATTTCAGTGCTTTAGTTTTCAAATTTTAATATACGTCATACTTGTATTTCTATTGTATATATAAAGACTAGAAACTCTAGAACTAGAGACATTGTCTTAGTTTAGTTTAGCATTGCAGGCATCCAAAAAAATGTCTTCAAAATTCCGACTACATTAGAATGTACCAAAAATGTCTTCATAAGTTCAGCAACCATCTATTGTCTCTCTACAAACGTCTCTAAAATTTGTTTTTATTTGCCTTCATCAATTCAGTCATACCATTGTTATCAGAACTAGACCGCCCGTCGAACCAGCGAGGGGGCCGGTTCTCAGTTCGTCCGGTCCAATTCGGCCAGACCCGATTCAATGTGCGGTTCACTGTTCACAAGCAAAAAAAACTGAAAAATACAATTACAAAGTACAATCTACATAGTCTCAAACACACACATAATTACCTCAAACACACACAAACTACATAGTCTCAAATATACATATTACTCTCAAATACAATATAACACAACATAATTACCTCAAATTTTGAACATACATAACACAATAGTCTCAAAATCAAACACAATAGGTCTAAACTTTAAACATAACTTCTAAACCGAAGAAGTTGTTCGGTCGAACCGAAGAAGTCGGTTTAAATTGAAGAGAACCACCCAAAACATTTAAGCCACTCCCAAAAAAGCTAATACCGAAAACCGACCGATTTTACAAAAAACGTCCAGTCCAACCCGATTCAAATACTGTTCATATGCATTTCAGTCCTTTAGCTGAACCAAATCAGAAAGGGGTCCGGTTCCTGGTCGGACCGTTGGTTCGGTCCAGTTCTGATAACACTGGGTCATACTAAGAAGAATACTAACAGAGGGAAGGAATGAAGAAATGCTGAGTAAAAAATGAAGTTAAGGGTAAATTAGACATTTCAGAAAAACACGCAGCTTGCCTGCACATGTTATGATTTGTTTTGGTTGGAAAGATAAGTTGCTTCATTCGATATCATCGTTTTGAGCTACATTGTTACATTCGCTACTTCAAATAGATAACAATTGGGGGTGGAGGTTGTGATACCCAGTCGTTTAACTCCCATTCTTGACTATTTTTCAATCCAGTTAGCTGCTTCATTCGTCGTGCGGTGGACTCTCTTCCATTCAATTGAATCAAACTCGCTTGTCAGGTCGTTGGTGTTTGAACATATTGTGTCAATGCGCTAGTGAGCTCACCTTACCATTAGATGGTTGATGACAACTTCAGAGTCCGACTCAATGACTACTCGGTTCCATCCTTTTTCCTTTGCTAGCATGATACCCAAGTTAATAGCTCTCGCTCCTACCTCATCGATCGCTTCTCCAGTGAGTCTTCGGTTTTCTCCTCCCATGAGTTGGTCGAGATGATTCTGGGTCACCACACCGATCCCTCCTGTTTTTGTTTGTTGGCACCACGAAACATCACAATTCACCTTAATTAATCATTGGTTTGGTCCAGTCCATGTTTCAGCCTCCCTCCTGGTTTGGTCCGCGCTCTTTTGTCGTGGTCTCGCCCTGTATCTGTTGAATATGAGATTGAATATTGAATATTTGTATTGAGTAAGTTATCTAGATTATCTTACACGCATTCTATTTATACATTTGAAACTAACACCTATTTTACTATTCCTAATAACTATAATTAACAGTTATAATACTGTTTATAACAACTATATAACTATTCCTAACAGTCATATTGTTAACACTCCCCCTCAAGTTAAGCAGTGAGATCTCCTATGTTTAACTTGCTGAGTACAGTGTTGAAAATTCTTCTGTTGACTGCCTTGGTTAATATATCTGCTAATTGGTCTTCGGATCGTACAAATACTAATTCCACAATTCCTGCTTCTAGCTTTTCCTTGATAAAATGTCTGTCGACTTCTACGTGCTTGGTGCGATCATGTTTTACCGGATTGTGTGCAATGCTGATTGTGGCTTGATTATTGCACATAATTTTGCTAGACTGTGATGGAGGAAATCCAATCTCAGTTAGCAAATTTTGGAACCATAGGATTTCTGTCAATCCTCGGGCCACTCCTCGAAATTCTGTTTTTGCACTTGATAGTGCCACCACTTTTTGTTTTTTGCTCTTCCACGTAACCAGGTTTCCTCCGACAAAGGTGAAATATCCCGAGGTCGATCTTCAGTCTGTTGGATTTCCTGCCCAATCCGCATAGGTGTATCCTTGTATCTTCAAGTGTTCGTTTGGCTCGAAAAGTATCCCGGGGCCTGATGTCCCCTTCAAATACTTTATAATTCTCCATACAACATCCATAAGCTCTTTTTGAGGTTGATGCGTGAACTGACTTACCACTCCTACAGCATATGCGATATTTGGACACGTGTGTGAGAGATATATCAATTTTCCCACCATTCGTTGATATTTATCTTTCTCTACCAGTTCTGCTTCTTCTACTATCTGAAGCCCATGATTTCTTACCATTGGTGTATCCACCGGTTTGCAATTGATCATTCATGTTTCTGCTAATAGATCTAAAATATATTTTCTTTGAAATATAAAAATACCTTGTTTAGATCTTAGTACTTCTATTCCCAAGAAATACTTAAGTCTTCCCAAGTCCTTCATCTCGAATTCAGTGAATAGGTATTTCCCTTAGTATTGGCACCTCTTCTTTATCACTTCCTGTAATGATCATATCATCAACATATATAATTAAGCATGTTATTAAATTACCTCTCTGTTTGATGAAGAGATTGTGGTCTGAATTGCTCATCCATATCGCTTTATTGGTAAGGTAAACCTGCCAAACCATGCTCGAGGTGATTGTTTAAGCCAATAAAGCGTTGTCTTCAGTCGACATACTTCTCTTGATTGAAACCCATCTGTGAATCCAGGTGGTTCTTCCATGTATACTTCTTCTTCTAACTCTCCATGTAGAAAAGCATTCTTTACATCAAACGTTTGGAGCAAACAGTCTTCATTCACAACTATTGAGAACAAAACTCTGATTGTGTCAATTTTGGCTACTAGGAGAATGTATTGGAGTATCCAATTCCATATGTTTGGGTATATCCCTTTGCTACCATCCGAGTTTTGTATCTTTCTATGGTTCCGTCTGGTTTGTATTTGATCGTAAATACCCATCTACATCCAACTGTTTTTTTCCATGTCGGTAGGATACATTTCTCCCATGTGTGACTCTTCTTTAATGCTTCCATTTCTACCTTCATTGCTTATTTCCAATTCTTTGATTCCAAGGCATGTTGTACTGTATTCGGAATTTGTTCCGAATATATTTTGACGACGTATGCCTTAGTTTCTTCATATAAACTCCCCTTGGCTATGTTCCCTATTGGATACTTTGCTCCTTTAGCTTATTTTCCTTGGGAGTATCGCTTGGGTGAAATTCCTCTATTACTTCTTAGTGGTAGGATATATCTTGTTGTTTCCTCAGCTATTGGTTCCACACGTTCTATCGATATTTCATGATGACCAAAAATAAAGGAACTAAACAGATTATCAGAGTCTTCAGTATTACTTACCTCATACACCAGGTTGGGTATGATTTGTTCCATGACACTTGGTATGATTTGTTCCATGACACTTGGTTCTGCCATAGATTGTATGTACGTTTCAGGAGGTAACTCATCTTTCGACTCTTCTTCGGAACTATGACTGTTTATTATGACCTCTTCTGAGGAGGGAAGTCAACTTAGTGTGTCTATATATTCTTTATCCTCTTGACCACTAGGTTGGGTATGGTAGTACTATTCAGTCTCAAAAAAATCACAGTTCGTGGTGGTAAACATGTGATGACTCTTTGGGTTATAACATCGATAACCCTTTTGGTTAACACCATAACTCACATAGACACCTTTTTCAGCACAAGGGTCGAATTTACTACAATTGATTTTGGGAATATGAACAAATACTGAGCACCCAAATATCCTTGGGTGAAGAGTAAGGGCAAAGGATATTTTAGTAAATTCTGATAAGGTTTGGATAGGAGTTTTTAAGTTGAGAATTTTTGTTGGAAGACGATTTAGGAGATAAGTGGTTGTGGCAAGTGCCTCATGCCAAAAATATTTAGGAACTCGAGATTCAATTAGAAAAGCTGGGGTCATTTCTAGGAGGATCCTATTTTTTTTTCAGCTACTCCATTTTGTTCTGGTGTATGGAGGCAAGTAGTTTGATGAACTAATCCTTTAGTGTGAAAAAATTGTCTCATGTTTGTGTTAATGAATTCTCCTCCATTGTCAGAGCGCAAAATTTGAATATTTATTTTTAATTGAGTTTGAATCATAGCATAAAAATGAGTAAATTTTTCAAAAAGCTCAGATTTTTGTTTTAGAAAGTATATCCATGTCATGCGAGTGCAATCATCTATAAATATAAGGAAAAAATGATAACCTTGTCCTCTTATTACAGGAGCTGGGCTCCAAACATCTGAGTGAATTAGTGAAAAAGGTGAATCTACTGTTGTGTTATTAGGTTTGAATGTTTGTCTATGACTTTTAGCTAACACGCATGTTTCACAATTTAAATTATTTGACGAAACTAAGTTAGGAAATAAAATGTTTAAATACCCCGTGGACGAATGTCCCAATCTTCGATGTCATAGCCATGCCTCTTGATTTGTAGACCCGTGAGCTAGCATTGTAGTACCTTGTTGAGTCACTTCGTCCACGTATTAAAATCTGTGACGCTCAGTGCCACGTCCAATAATCTTTCCTGTCATGAAGTCTTGTAGGATACAAAAAGTAGAATGCATAATCACAGTACAATTTAATTCATTTGTTACATGACTAATTGATAATAATTTATGTTTTAATGACAGAACATACAAGAAATTAGACAATGTTAATATTGGTGAAATTTCAAAAGTTCCTTCTCCTTCTACATGGACTATTCCTCCATTGGCTGCCTGAACATGTGTTTTTGTTGGTTTAGACCGGGACCTAATGTCAGATTTTTCAAATTTCATTGTATCAGTGGCCGCACAATCAAATATCCATAATTTTTCTAATTTATTTGAGTTTTGAACCATATTTTTGGTTCCTAGCCATCCCGAGATTATTTTGTTGTTTTCTAAATTTTCTTTGAGCATATTTGCAAGTATATCATTTTTATGGGTCTGGTTTGGAAATTTAAAATTCGAATTAGGTTTATTTTGTAACAATATTGAGTCTTTGGGGTAAAAACTGTTAGGGTTAAGAGTAGATGATTCTCCCGCATCCACTCCTTCATTTTCATCGAAGCTGCTATTCCAATTCCTTGCAGCTCCTTGCATCGCATTCATTTCTCTTCTGGTTGCTTCGGTTCCTTCGTTCGTCTTGAGTCTGCTGTCATTGTTGGTGACGACGATGTCGTTGCCCTCGTCTGCTCCTCCGACGGTGTCTCCTCTAGTTTCTCGTCCTCTTATTCCACCAATGTTGTTGTTGCTGGTGACGGCAGCGACGTTGCCCACGACCGCGACCGCTCTTTCGAAGGTGTCTTTTCTTGTCCCCTGTTGGCTTTCTCCCCTGGTGCTGGCGACCTCTTGGCTGCCCACGGCTGAGGCTATCTTTCGACTTCCTCGCTTGTGGCCTTCGTTCCACCACTCGGGATATCCGACTAGCCTGTTTGGCCGGGATGATGACCCATAGGGTTCTGACCGGTGTCGTCCCTTTGAGCTTAGAAATTCGACTAACCTGTCTGGCCGGGATGATGACCCGTAGAGTTCTGACCGGTGTCATCCCTTCGACTTGCCTAGCTGGGTGAGGCTCGGTGCTGTCCCTGCAATCTTGTTGTATGTTGAGATGTCGGTTGTGCGTGTCATGGGATTTGGATCCCCGCGGTCGATTTGCAAATTGTCGGATAGACTTTGCTTGGGAGTTTGATTCTGGAAATTGAAGTTTTGATTGATCGAGCTACCGTCGTTTGACGTGGCAGCTAATCTTGATTCGGGAATTGATTGGTAAGCTGAAGTTAAGTGATGAGCTATGAGAAATTTGGTCTTTAGAACCATTGAACCTGCTCTAATACCATGTTGAATATGAGATTGAATATTGAAGATTTGTATTGAGTAAGTTATCTAGATTAGCTTACATGCATTCTATTTATACATTTGAAACTAACAACTATTTTACTATTCCTAACAGCTATATTTAACAGCTATAATACTATTTATAACAACTATATTACTATTCCTAATAGTCATATTGTTAACAGTATCCTTCCTCCGCTTTCGTGATTTCCTCAACGATCTGAGTAGGGTTTGACATTTTTTATTCGCATCTTGCCTTCCATATATGCCAACATGTCATCATGCATCGACTCCATCGTGTTTCCTTTGTGTCTCTCCCGGAATTTGGCTCATGCCTTCGGTCTTCTATCCACTCCGTGATGTTCGGCCGTGAGGTATGGCTTACCTCTATAATTTTTTTTTATTCATGGAGTCTAACTTTGCTGACTTAACAGATTCCAGAGCCTACAAAATCCCACATGAAATTATTATCAATGAGATACAACTTTATGTTCTTGAAACTGATAATGCTGCTTGAAATATAATTCAAACCATACATTAGAAATCTCACGTGCTACGCCATTAGCCGCAGGCATTTTATTCTCTTTGCTGAAAGAATCAAATGATAATGCAGTTTTTTCTCCTTGCAATTTAGGTTGTACAATTTTGGCAGCGTTATTTTCGTCAAGAATCTCCTCGAGGTTAGGTGGAAGATTTCCATCTAGTTCTTTCACATGTAAGATCTGTAGAAATTTCGAGAGGATTTCTTGAATTGATCTGAAATTGTGACGACACTTTCAGATTGAAACTATTTGGTGGTTAATCCAAATTTTCAATCGGATAAAATCAGAATATGTCTGAACTAGAACTTGAGAAGACTACCCACCATTTGGAAGAGAGTCCACACCCTTTTGAAGAGACTTGACGCCAAAGTCGGCACACCCTTTCATCTGAATCTTGGTGCCAAAGCAAAGGGACCTCTTGGGAAGATAACTTGGCGCCAAAGTGATTGCAACATTTCAGTTGAAACTTGACTCCAAAGTAAGTGTCCAAAAACCGAGAATTTTGAGTTAAAATGTTAAGTCATTAATTACAAAATTCAAATTTATAATGAATTTTTAGAATAATAACTTTGTCAAAAATAACTTTCATAACAGTTCGACCCCAGCCAGGGGCGCTGCCCCCATACCCCTGCAAAGGGGGCGTTGCCCCCTTTTCCCCTATTGCTAGTACCTAAGCAACCGATGAAGTTCTGATACAGTGAATCATAATATACTTAAATAACTAAATAAGTGTGCACTCCGCACCCTCCTGATTTGTTTAATGAAATATTATGATCATATTGATCAACTAGTTAATCCAATTACAATAAAATATCTAACATGATCAATTATAAAAGAAAAGTAAATCAAAATTAAAAAAATAAAAAATAAAAAAGGAAGAAGAACAATACATAAACTGATACTAAGGTCTAAGCTAATTTTAATTTTCTTTTAAAAAATAAAACAATGAATCCGATTGAAGGGAAATGAAGCCATAATGATTCATCAAGCAAATGGCATTCATCGGGTTGTTAATGCCACTGCTAATAAGAAAGAACATCATAACAAAAAGGCAAGACATGCAAGGTCAGGCTACCCAAAGCATCGAGCAATCTTATATCTAGGACTCCAGCATGCCTAGTACATTAGCTAATCGCATATATTAAAATAAAGATAGCCTTTTGCGAAAAGTAAAGACCTTTTCTAGTAAATTCTTATTCTCCACAAGGCGCCCAATTACAGGATGATCACGAACTACTTGTCCTTCCGACTTGAGGAGAAGGTAGAAGGTAATTGCTTGGCAGTAGGCTAGCAAAATAATTTGCTTCACTTGCAGATATCGTATGCCCTCTATTGTTATATTTTCTCCGTCTCTCACCTTCAAAGAACCAGCACAGAGATTTCCAATAAAAAAACATGAAATGTCATTCTTCTCTAAAAATATATAACCAATAGAGCGAGGAAGACAGAATTCCCCATAGCGTAGAAATACTCAATACACATTGTAGTATCATAATAGACGGACATAAACAAGAAGTCATGAACAAACACACCCATTACAGAAACACTGTTTTTTTTTCCTTGGTAAAGAGTTCAGTTTACTGCTAAAGGATTTAGGCACTAAGATTCAGCATTAGACAGAAAGATCTCACAAAAGGAGAATGGATGGTCGGATCATTTGAGGTCGATAACCAATCATCTCCTGTACTGAATCTTCTTTCCAGAATTTACCAATAAAATTAAGCCATCTCTTTCAACTGTGACTAAATCACATGGTCTAGCTGGCTTTGGATTTGGACCAGTGTGGACACACCAGATTAGACATATGATCAGAGTCTCTTTGTTTGATCTGGCTAATCGATATCCCACAATCTCAAGAGGCTACATGCTAGTATCAACCAGTCATGCACGTGAAAGAAAGAAAAATGTCATTTATGTGTACCAAGGTTGGGTCGCATATTGGTCAGAGAGAGAAGTGTTCATATAATTTATACGTTCGGACTTGAAAGTGGAGGCCCTTATCGACCGAGACACGGGTAGGTGGAATGAGGAGTTAATTTGTGAGATAGCAACACCACAGGATGCAGCCCATATCCTGGACATACACTTACCCGTGACAGTCGAACCAGACTGCGTTATTTGGCCATACACGGATGACGGGAGAGTGTCGGTCAAAACTGTATATCACCGCCTAAGAGAGGTCGCGTCAGGGAGATTAATTGGGTCGGGGCACGATGGATATAGACCCATGACCATATGGCGGGATGTGTGGTGTACGAACATAATGCCAAGGTGATATCCTTTATGTGGAGGCTACTTACCAACTTGTTGCCGGTGATGGATAACTTGAGGACACGGGGCATGAATGTAGATCCGAGATGCCCGATATGTGGTGAAGGGAAAGACGTTGAGCACTTGATAATCAAGTGTGGATGGGCGAAAGCAATATGGAGGGGAACGTTGGGACTGGACATAACGACAAACGATTCGGTGGCGATGGGCGAGTGGATTAGGGCGAGACGGGACGAATCGAATGTGGACCGTGAGATGAGACAGAAACGATGGTGGTTGTGTCTCTATACGTGTTGGAATATATGGAAAGGAAGGTGCATAATGGCGTTCGAGCAAAAGCAACTGAACACACAGGAGGTAATCGAACGGACTATGAAGGGATATGAGGAGTATAAGTGTGTACAACCAACACGGGGTCCGACAAAACCGCAGCGTGAGCCGCAAAGATGGAGTAGGCCGAACCCGGGGTATGTGAAAATAAACTGTGACGCCTCATGGTGTAGTCGAACGGGGATGAGTGGAGTAGGAGTACTTGCGCGAAATGAGGTGGTCGATCTAATGGGCGGAATAAATATACGGCAAAGAGGACGGAACGTAGATGCATTGGAAGCCGAAGCGATTCTACTAGGGGCGCGTTTGACGAGCGAACAACAATGGTGTAACGTCATATTTGAGTCTGATCCCAAAAGGATCATGGACCACCTACAAGGAAGAACATATTAATGGAGATGTGCATCGGTATGTTCGAAGATCCTAAACTTGGTAGGAAACTTTGAATCGGTACAATGGTCGACGGTTAGACGAACAACCAAATGAGGGAGCTAACTGGATCGCCAATCAGTCGAGGATGAGAGTGAGATTACATGATTGAGTTTTACAACCCCCACTTCCACTAGTTTTTATTTTACAAGATGATTGTATTTTGATTGATGGGAACAATATTTACGTATGAAATGAAGTACTCTTTTGTGATAAAAAAAATCAGCTTAAACTTTCGGTTTGGAATTGGCTGCTCAACTCACTGGAAAATCCCATAGTTTAAATTCCCTAATATAATCTGTAAAACGTTGCCTGGATTAGTACCAAGCCCATAATTGCAATACCTTGCTCAAAAGAGGATTGATCCGATTCTCCAGCTCCTCAATGGCGTCATTCAACTCTGATAGCAGGCCAAGCAATTCCGGAGCAGAGTTGACGCAAAATAAGAATAAGAATATGTTGGATCGTAAAATCCTGGATGCTGATCTGGCAGTGAATTAAATGCCAGACAAGGAAGATGCTTCTGCTCCAACTCCGGTGAACCTGCAGGTAGGGGAGCGCAACAGAGGGGGTGTCTCTGGGTCCCTCTCCGATGCTTAAATGAGTATATGTTTGTGTATATCTCCAAAACGTAAGGAACGTATGTAAAGCAAGGGTATTTATAGGGTAGGAGAGATCAAACCGTATAAGACAGCTGCATATCTTAGTGTATATTGTGTTGCTGAAGATTCGGATCATGGGATATGGCAGTTACTGCGAGATATTGCAGTTACCATATCTAATATTTAGTGAATATGTGACCGAGATACGCGGGATATCGTGACCACTTCCTTATTGACGGTTTAGTGGGACCAGAGGAGAGAGGCAAAGCTCTCTTCAGGGCGAGCACTCCCATGGCGAGCAGTGAGAGGTCGTGGCCTGGTGGAGAATGGCGAGCAGTCTGGGAGCCTTTGGTGTCCCTAGAGACTTTAGGTTCGATTCTGGGCCACTCGATGGTGGGCCAAGTTGACTTGTATTTAAGCCGATCCAGTTTGAATATCTTGGGTTTACCCCCTCTAGGGTTAATGGGCCTTCTAGGCCTTTTCCTTACTGGGCTGTCACTATCGATACCCAACATTTGCCTCCGAAGCTTGATTGAAGTTTCTTCAGTCGAGCTTGCTTTCTCGGTAGGGTTTTAGATAGTGACGCCTTAAATTCGGTTTTCTTCGTCTCTTGTAATGGTTCATGACCTTTGGGGAACTTCCGGTTCGTTTGGCGAGCAGTCCCTCCACTGTTCAAAGCTGAAGGAATATTCTTCCTTTTATTCCCTCTTGGCGATCACTCGAGGTAACCTAGGCTTGAGAAAGTTTATCTTTCTTTGCTAGGCGGTCATTACCTACCAAAAGTATTTCTGACACAACCTATTAGTGCGCTGGCGATCACTCTGTCTGCTCAGTGGACTTTAGCATTTAATGACTGCACAGTCATCCGGAAATCGAACGGTCGCTTGGGGCACGCCTATCATTTATTATTCCGTAAACCAAGGGCAGTCTGACAGCTGTCTGTACTGGTCGACCGTTTGTCTCCCCGAGGTGTCTCTTGGAATTCTGACATTGCTTCGTTTTTTTTCCAAAAAGGTGCAATTATTCTCCTGTGTCGCTTCGATTCGTCCGCGGCGGTTACTCCCTTTTTGGCCTATATAAGAGACGTCAGTTTCTTTGTTTTGTTTTTTACGCATATTCACTCCTTCAGATTTTCAGAGCTTTTTTTGCGAACCCTTCCTCTTTTTCAATCTTCTTCAACCTTTCTTCCAACTGTTTCCATGGCTACCCGTAGTCAGAGGATCAACCACACAACCACTAAGGCGCCCAGGAACGCCAATGCGCCCAAGAACACCAATGCCCCCTTAACCATTAGGGATGGTGCCGTGCCCCCCAACGGGGGAACATACTGACTTGGGGAGGTCTGCAACCACTCTCGTGGTGGTAGATGGGCCTGAGCTTCAGACGCCTATCTTTTCTCCGAAAGGTAAACCTCCGTTCTTTCATTACTCTGTTTTAGGAATATCCCCAGTTTCTCCTTGTTTTTTTATGCATGTTGTGCTATATTTGAACCGTTATGAGTAAATGTTAAGCCCAACGAGTTGAAGCCAGCGTATATCAAGACGATGGTGGTGCTTGGCGGTCTTGGTGGGGGGGATGTCCCTAGATTTCCGGGCACGGGTCTGCATTACCCTTGTCAATGAGAGGTTTACTTATATGCGGCCCATATCGATGCTGGGTTGCGTTTTCCTCTCTGCGAGGATTTGCAGGCATTGTGCCGATTCTACATGATACATCCCACGCAGCTCGTTCCCAATGACATTAGGATCTGGGCTGGATTCAAGTTCCTATGCATACGTCAAGAATGGACGTATTCATTGGCCTTGTTTCGGTGCTTTTTCCGATTGGCTGCTGGGACGAATCATCTCCACCATTTCCAGTCCCGATGGCCGAAGTTTGCTGAGTGGAGGGCCCTTCAAGCATGGACTTGGAATGTCCACGTCCGGTTGGTCGATGACTTCCGAGCCACCAACTCCAACTATAAGAAGTTCTACTTCTTTTACAAGGGGGGGGGGTGCCTTGGAAGTTGTCTACCCCAGATATGGACTTTCATCCTGAGTTTGATGAGCTATCCGGGAGCGACCGGAACGCTATCGATGACCTATTCCGGATACATCGATCATCTTCATTCCGCTCCGTCCACTCCGTGGCAGAGACCACATAGAACATGCTCGAGATGGCGGGCATTCATCAGGCCACGCCAATCTTTGATGATTGGGTAACCCTTTCTAACCCTTTCTTGTTTTATCGTTTGTAGGCAAGGCCGTAGGCAAGAGTCGAAAACTGATAGGTCTCTTTGATGACCAGGGAACGGCGGGGCTGTCCTCCGACCAAGCTATGCTGAATTCTCCTCCTCTCCCCTCTAGGCGTTCGTCCAAGAGGAAACCGGAAGAGGCCTTCCCTTCGGCCACTGCTGGCCCTTGTCAACAAGGTACGTTGTTTCACACTATATCGTTTCCATACTCTGCCTTATTTCCAAGTTTCCTGATCTTGTTTAACGTACCTTTTCCTTTTTGTTTTGCAGAAATTCCATGGTTGACGTGGCCCGAGACCCTCCTCCTCCTCCTGGCAAGAAGGTCAGGAGTGAGGAGCAGCCGGCTGTTGAACAACATCCTCCTCCTCCTCCCTCTAAGGGTCCTTCCGCTGGTAAAGGGAAGGCTCCGGCCTTGGCGCCCATTCCTCCTTCTCCTCAGGTCCCTACGGCCGGCCAGGGGAAGGCTTTATCCTTGGCTCCCCCTCCTCCCACTGTGTCCGCGGTCCCTTCCAAGGAGTCTGGGACCCAGCAGTAGGGGCCCGATGCCCCCAACTCCTCGAGGGTTCCTGCGGAGGAGTATTGCTCCATGGCGATCTTGTTCCAGCCACTCAAGGCTGCGAACCCTCGGGGGGCTTGGTTCCCTTGTGGGGACCTTTCGAAGAAGGGGTTCACCGCCCAGAAGAGCCTCTGGGGTAGCCCGGACATGTGCATGCGGCTCCTCGACGGGATAATTCCCCCTAAGGACCGCTCACCCATTCCCACGGAGCTACCTCAGATCGAGGGGTTCCTGCGGTCTCACTACGAACGAGTCGCTCTGGTAAGACCTCGTCCCCTTTTCTTTTTTCCTTGTCGTTCCCTTTTGTTCGTATCATGACAATTATCATTTTTCCTTTGTTTCCAGCTCGTTCGGGAAGAGGTGATGATTGGATGCGTCTTCGGAGAGCTTGCCGACAAGCATTCAGACCTGCTTGTCAAACTGGAGCAGTATCGAAGCACGACGATCACCCCCGGGCAGATGGAGTCCATCAAGATGCGGCGATCTCCTTGGTGGATAACGCCCGGTCGGAGTACTTCAGTAAGGAGCAGCGCCTCCTTGCTGACATCAAGCAGAGGGAGGCCGATGCTGCGGCCTCCCTTCAGGATTTTGAAGCACTTCATCTGTGCTTAGATGAAGGGGAGGCTGTCAGAGCTCGCCTAGAGACTGAGCTGAAGGAGGCTCAAACCCAAGGGGCAGAGTCAGAAGCTCAACGGGTCGCCGCCGAGGCGCAAAGGGCTGCTGCTGACGCCCAGAAGAAAGTTGCGGAGGCCCAGAGGGCTGCTGCCGAGGCCAGGGGGATCGCCCTGGAGGAGGAGAGGGATCGTCTAGCTGAACAGCTGAAAGCTGTCCCTTCGCCCCAAAGCGTAGTCGAGGCATTCAAGGCCTCTGAGGATTTCGAGGACTGCTCTTTGAAGGTGATGAAGTCCGCGATTGCCGATTTTCTCCAAGTCCTGGTTGATGATGTCCAGGCGGTCGATCCCAACTTACCCATTGGGGAAGTTGAGTCCTTTAAGGGTTTCCTCCGAAGTCGCACCCTTCCGCAACCTATTAATGCTGCTAAAGAGGTTGACCCAGCTGCGGCTGAAGAGGTTGCCCCTAAGACGAGCTGAGCCTTCCTGCCCCCGAAGGCGAACCAGACGCTTTTGCCCCCAAGGACCCGAAAGCTTGAAGTCTCCGCCTCTTTGTCGACCATATTTCCTTTGCTTTTTAGATAGCTTGAAGTCTCCGCCTCTTTGTAATTTTTCGTTCACTTTGTAATTATTTAATTGATTCAAGACTTGGTTCTCTTATGTTGAATGCCTTTATATTCATGAGCCTTTACTCGACTTTGAATGTGTTGGCTATTCATCCAATATCTTAATCATAATTACTCTCGACTTTTTCTTGCTTTGTAATGGCTTCGACTCTTAAAGCCTTGGACCAAGCATAAGTCTATACGAACTTTCTAAGGACAATACTCTAACACTTAAAAGCATAGACTTCTAAGTTCAAAGAGCTATTACCTTTTTGAAGTTTAAACCTTTGAGGTGTTTGCATAATAACAAGGAATTTGTTAACTTAAGGCTTCATCATCCATAGTGATCGCCTAAAATTCCTTATCCGCTGTTTAATGGGTTGATAGCAGATCTCTTGTCTGACTTTGGCGTATGCTCTTCCGTTTTTGCCTAATTCTATTGTTAGGACTTTTGGCCTGACTTTGGCGTCAGGGCTTTTCATTTTGCCTAACTTTATTGCTAGGTCTTTTGGACTGACTTTGGCGTCAGGACTTTTGTGGCCTATCTTTGGTGATAGGGCTTTTTGGCCTGACTTTGGCGTCAGGGCTTTTCATTTTGCCTAACTTTATTGCTAGGTCTTTTGGCCTGAATTTGGCGTCTGGGCTTTTGTGGCCTATCTTTGGTGATAGGGCTTTTTGGCCTGACTTTGGCGTCAGGGCTTTTGGCCTAACTTTGTTGCTAGGGCTTTTTTGGCCTGACTTTGGCGTCAGGGCTTTTGGCCTAACTTTGTTGCTAGGGCTTTTTGGCCTAACTTTCTTCCTAGGGCTTTTTGGCCTAACTTTCTTGCTAGGGCTTTTTGGCCTATCTTTGGCGATAGGGCTTTTTTTTTCGATTTGCTTCGAGTGGACATGCTTTATGAAGGAATGGCTTTCTTTTATTAACATAACAGTTGGATTACAAGCTATGTATGAAATCTCCTTAGATGCTCAGAATTGAATGGACGGGGTAACCTTTCGCTTTCGGTGGTTTCCAAATAGTAGGATCCTGGCACAGCGATCTCTATTACCTTGTACGGTCCTTCTCATTTGGCTGAAAGTTTATTCTGACTGTCCAGCCTTGTGAATTCATTCCTTCTCATAACCATCTCCCCCACGAAAAATTGGCGAGCGCTGACTTTTCTGTTGAAATATCGAGCGGTCGCCAAGCGCATCTTTGCTTGTGTTTTTTCTGATAGCCATCTCTTTTCTTCTGCCAAGTCGAGGTCCGTTCTGCGCTTGACCTCGTTTGCTTCAGCGTTAAAATGTAGGATCCTATGGGTAGGCACTGCTATTTCGGCGGGTGCTACTGCTTCTGATCCATACACTAAGCTAAAAGGTGTTTCTCCTGTGGCCGCCTTAGGCGTTGTTCTGATGGCCCATAATACGTTTTCCAGCTCTTCTGCCCAATTCCCTTTGAATGCTCGAAACCTTTTCTTGAGTCCTGCTAAAACAACCTTGTAGGCTCACCTTGCCCATTCGTTTGAGGATGATGCACCGAGCTGAAACGATGGTCGACATGATATTCTTCACAGAGCCATTTGAGCTCCATTCCAGTGAATTGCGGACCATTATCACTGATGAGTATTTTGGGAATGCCAAACCTGGAGAATATGTTGATCTTTAGGAATTTGATGACCTGAAATTCCGTTGTAGAAGCTAGAGCTTTCGCCTCTATCCACTTAGTGAAGTAGTCGATCGCCACTATAATATGGGTGCGTTGACCAGTGCTAATAGGGAAAGAACCTAATATATCGATCCCCAATTGAGCGAAAGGCCAGGCACCCGCCATTGGGGATAATAATGTTGATGGTCGACCTGATCGTGGTGCAAGCTGCTGGCAAGTCTCACACTTCTGCATTAATTCAGCTGCATCCTTTCCCAAGGTTGGCCAATAGTATCCCAACCTGAAGATTTTCCTTGTCAACGATCGAACACCTTCGTGACATGCTGCCACCCCTTCATGAGCTTCTCGAAGAACCCTTTCTGTTTCTGGATGAGCAACACACCTTAAGTAAGGAGTCGAGTAACCTCTTCTGTAGAGTTCTCCATCTATAATTAGATAACTGGCCGCGAGTCGTCTTATCCTCGTGGATTCGCCCTCATCATCCGGGAGGATTCCCTCTTTTAAATAACTCTGAAACAGAGTCATCCATGTGACCTGTCCTTGGATGTTGAAGACTTCTACTCTGCTTTCAAGGACTGAACATAGGGCCTTTTCCAGAAATTGAACATCCTGGATCGTTGTCCCTCCAAATGCCAGTTTACTCAAGGAGTCTGCCATCTGGTTTTCTTGGCGAGGAATAGACTCAATCGCGAAATTTTGGATTTCCGCGACGAGCTTCTTGGCGATGCTGATGTACTTTTTCATTTTTTCCCCTCTTGTCTCGTAGGTGCCATTAACCTGATTGACGATAAGCTCCGAGTCACTCTTTACCTTAAGCGCAGCTATACCTATTCCTTTTGCTAGTCTGAGTCCAGTGATAAGAGCCTCATATTCTGCTTCATTATTGGTCGCCGGGAATGTTAAGGCGATCGCGTACTTCAAAGGCTCGCCTTCAGGAGTGATAAGAATTAAACCTGCCCCTGAGCCTTCTCTTGATGAAGACCCATCTGTATAGAGTTCCCAGATTTGATTGTCGTCTGCTGACTGACTTGGCCTATTTTCTGCTTCTGTTTGACCGTTACTCGTGCTTTCCACAATGAAATCAGCTAGTGCTTGACCTTTGATGGCCGTTTTTGACGCAAATTTGATATTGAATTCGCTGAGCTCGATCGCCCACTTGACCATTCTTCCTGAAGAGTCTGGTTTGCTCAGGAAATCTTTGAGTGGTTGATTAGTGAGGACCGTGGCGTCGTGTGCATGAAAGTAAGGTCTCAGCTTCCGAGCAGCAATAACCAAGGAATAGAGATACTTCTCAATCTGGACATATTTTATTTCAGCTGAGTTGAACATTTTGCTAATGAAATACACTGGACTCTGAATATTATTTTCCTCCCTTATTAAAACATCACTGGCTGCCACCTCGCTAATGCCTAAATAAAGGAAGAGCTGGTCGCCTGGAACGGATTTTTCCAGAGCTGAGAGTGTTTGGATATGCCTATTCAAGGATTGGAACGCTTCCTCGTAGTCTGGCGTCCACTCGAACTTGCGGTTGACCCTCAGTGTTTTGAAAAATGGGAGGGACCTGTCGCTCGCTTTGGAGAGGAAGCGGTTGAGAGCAGCTAGGCGTCCATTCAGGCGTTGGACTTCCTTGTGGCAGGTTGGCGACTTCATCTCTTCTATGACCTTCAGCTTTTCTGGGTTTGCTTCGATGCCCCTTTCGCTGACCATAAAACCCAGAAATTTGTCAGACTTGACCCCAAAGGCGCACTTTGCAGGGTTCAGGCGAACGCTGTGTCTCCTCATGCATTCGAAAGATTCGCGGAGGTCTGTTGTGTGCGGATTGCCCTTGATGGTTTTGACAATCATATCATCCACATAAGCCTCCATGTTTCTCCCTAGCATGTCCTGGAACAGGCGGTTCCATCCGCTGATAAGTTTCCCCGGCATTGATGAGACCAAAGGGCATCACCTTATAGCACAGAATGTCTCCGTCTGCATAGAAAGCTGTGTGAGCCTCATCGTCTGGATGCATTCTGATCTGGTTGTAGCCTGAATAGCCATCCATGAAGCTCAGCATCTCGTGACCAGAGGTAGCATCGACCAGCTGATCAATCCTTGGCAGGGGATATGAGTCCTTAGGGCAAGCCTTGTTCAAATCGCGGAAATCTACGCACATCCTCCACTTGCCATTTGATTTCCTGACCAGAACTGGGTTGGCGACCCAGCTCTGGAATCTTACTTCTCTGACAAAGTCAGCCTCAATCAGCCTGCCGACTTCCTGCCTGATCGCAAAACGCTTGTCCGTCCCGAACGATCTTTTTTTTTGGGCGATCGGCTTGATGGAAGGGTCTATCTTGAGCTCGTGGGAGTTGATATCTGTGCTGATTCCCGACATATCGCTTGGCTGCCAGGCGAAGAGCTCCTTAAATTCCTTGAGGAGGGCGGTCATGGCCTCCTTCTGATCTTCTTTTAAGGTGGTCCTAATGCGCACCTTCTTGTCCAGCCCGTCGACCTCGACCTCTTCCAATTCCTCCATGGGTGCTGGTCGAGCCAAATCCTCGTGAGGGTCGACCTCTGTTTCAATGGCGAGGGCCTCCCTTTGGTTATTCCTGCGCAGGCAGTTCACATAGCATTGCCGCGGGGAAGGCTGGTCGCCGAGCACTTCTCCGATACCGTTGGGAGTGGGGAACTTCATCTTCTGATGGACCGTGGAGGCCACAATCTTGTTCGGATTGATCGTGGTCCTCCCTAGGATGGCGTTGTAGGATGTAGGTGAATCGACCACCAGGAAAGTGACCGATACCTTGATGCTCTTCCATCCCTCGCCAAAAATTACTGGCATGGTTATGGCCCCCAGTGGATAAGTTGTCCTTCCCGCAAACCCAATCAGCGGAAAGTCGACCCTCTTCAGGTCACGCTTGGACTTGCCCATCTTCTCGAAAGCGTCCAGAAATATGATGTCTGTCGAGCTAACTTCGTCGACCAGAATCCTTGCAACGTCACAGCCGTCAATATCTGCTGTGATAACCAAAGCATCGTTGTGGGGGGTTGTGACATGTGTCAAATCGTCTTCAGAGAATGAGATGACAATGTTCTCCTCAGGTCGGGGTCGCTTTCCCAACTGAACTGCTGTGGAGATCTGAGTGGCGTAGACCTCCCTGGCGTGCGACCCCTCGCCGCCTGCACCGAATCCTCCTGCAATCAAATTTACTCTTCTTTTGCTGGTAGATGGATCAGTTTGTTCAACAAGGGCTGGCGAACGATGTCTCCTAGGGGGCGTTCGACTCCTATCTCGCCCTGCCACGAATTCCTTCAGCATTCCCCCTGAATCAGCTTCTCTATGTCCCGCTTCAGAATGCGGCAGTCATCTGTCTTGTGGCCCTTGCACTTGTGATATCTGCAATAGCTCTCGACATCTTTCCCCATAGGCTGACCACCTCGACGAGGCATCGGTGGCCTCGCCAAGGATCTCCTCTCCATCTCGACTAGTACCGCTGAGATCTGCCTATTTAAAGGCGTGAAGTACTCAGGGACCTCTGGATGGCGAGGCGCTGGATTAGACTCGACTCAGGGCCTGTTGTCTCTTCCCTTCTTTTCCTTCTTCACCTCCTTCTTACCATCGCGTCGGGGTTCCGGAACCACCCTTAGCGAGGTCGTCAGGAAGTTAGCCTCTGTGTTCGCCCTTTCAAGGTCTATGAAACCTTTTGCTCTGGACGCCAACTGCTCCAACGTTTCGATATCCTTTACATGGTAGATGTTTCTCAGCTTCCTCGAGGCCTTGTTGGCCACATCCAGACCTCTGTAAAATGGTCGAATGATTTCCCCATCCGAGATTTGGCGATCTATCTCCGTGACGTTTTGATGGAAACGTCTGTAGAAATTGGCCAGCGACTCTCCAGGTTGTTGCTTAACCGCATCCAGGGCGACCACGCTCTTCATCAGCTGACGCTCGCAAATGTATCTCTCCAGGAACTTGCTCCTTAATTCTGCCCAAGTTCCTATAGACCCTGCAGGGACGCCGAAAAACCAGGACGAACCCGAACCTGAAAGAGTGGATGTAAAGAGTAAAGCCAAGTGATTGGGATCATTTGACTTACCCAGGAGAGAAGCCTCGTTCTTGTTGACGTGTATGGTGGGGTCTCCTCCGCCACTGTACTCAGGTATGGCCCGATCAACTACGTCTTTGGGGATCTTGATGGCGACGATCTCGTCGGAAAAGGGGTGAGCAGATTGCTCCTTGAAGGGAGTTACGAGTGCCAGCCGTCTTTCTTGGAGCCTCTTGTTGAGAAGGTCGTCCATCTGGTCCACAGTGCAATACTTTGGCGAGGTCCCAGATGGAGAAGGACCGGAAGGATTGGCCGAGTATGTAGCCGCCGGCCGTTCGGTGTGTGCCGGGGGTAGAGACTGTTGTCCAGACGTCATCTCCTGCTCTTCCTGGGGTGCTGTGGTGCCAGGATTCGCGGTTTCAGACGGTAAGGGCCCTATGGCAGCAGGACAGGCATTTCCTTGGGGAGCAGGGGCTTGACGGCGGGCCTGCCCTACGATGGCCTCCAGCAATGATATCATCTCCGGGGTTAACTGGATGTTTTCCCCGGCGATGTGGACGGTCTGCGGAGCTGGAGTCTCGACGTGGTTGGTAGTTGGGGTCTGTTGGGAATTACCGACATGCTCTCGGGCCGCCCGCAGGGGGACGTCATTGGCTCCTGCCTGGCTGGCAGGTTCTTGTTGAAGCGGGGAAGCGGCGGCGGAATCAGTTCCCACGGTTGTTTTGGGATCGAGTTCTCATGGCTGAATCGCTCGTTTCCCACAGACGGCGCCAAATGTTGGATCGTAAAATCCTGGATGCTGATCTGGCAGTGAATTAAATGTCAGACAACGGTGGAAAGATGCTTCTGCTCCAACTACGATGAACCTGCAGGTAGGGAGCGCAACAGAGGGGGTATCTCTGGGTCCCTCTCTGATGCTTAAATGAGTATATGTTTGTGTATATCTCCAAAACGTAAGGAACGTATGTAAAGCAAGGGTATTTATAGGGTAGGAGAGATCAAACCATATAAGGCAGCTGAATATCTTAGTGTATATTGTGTTGCTGAAGATTCAGATCATGGGATATGGCAGTTACTGCGAGATATTGCAGTTACCATATCTAATCTTTAGTGAATATGTGACCGAGATACGCGGGATATCGTGGCCACTTCCTTATTGACGGTTTAGTGGGACCAGAGGAGAGAGGCAAGGCTCTCTTCGGGGCGAGCACTCCCATGGCGAACAGTGAGAGGTCGCGGCCTGGTGGAGAATGGCGAGCAGTCTGGGAGCCTTTGGCGTCCCTAGAGACTTTGGGCTCGATTCTGGGCCACTCGATGGTGGGCCAAGTTGACTTGTATTTAAGCCGATCCAGTTTGAATATCTTGGGTTTACCCCCTCTAGGGTTATTGGGCCTTCTAGGCCTTTTCCTTACTGGGCTGTCACTATCGATACCCAACAGAATACACAAAAATAACAAATTCCAAACTAGATATCACAAAGTCCAAAAGAAAAACAAACTGGAACCATACCAAGCCGTGAAGCATATCGAAAATAACTTTTCTAGATCACTATAGTTGTTCAATACTAAGTCATATATATAGAGATGATCTAGTGTTGGATGAAGAATTATTTAAAAGTATCTGCTCGGATCATGAAACAAGTGGATAAATGCCATCAAAACGAGCTTTGGGTGAAGCCTCATGCGGTAACAGACTTTCAGATGCATTTAATGAACACTCAAAATATCGATGTTAAGACAATTATCATCAATTTGTACAATTTTAAGTCTTCAGGAAAAAGTAGAACAGAGAAGGCAGAAGTTTTAACATTAGAGGGTAGATGCGCTTAATGGCTATTGTTGTCCTAGCAGTTTATACGAATAAAACAATTTCTCAGTCCTAACACAGACCTATTATTTCTCCACCTCTATGTAATAAAGTCATCCGGTCAAAAAAAACAAAATGTAATAAAGTCATTAATAGAAGGGCTGTTAGATATCTAATTACATACTGTATTTGAACTTACTGAGAAATGCATGGAAATTGGCTCCGAAGGGCAGGAACTATTTCTATGTGAAATAACAATAAAAGAAAACAAAACAATATGTAGTTTGTTGGGTATTAATAGTGACAGCCCAATAAAGGAAAGACCCTAGAGGCCCAATAACCATGGAGGGGGTGAACCCAGGTTATTCGAACCGGACCGGCCCATGCTAAAGTTGATCTGACCCTCGATAGAGTGGCCCAATGTCGAGCCCAGGCTAAGGTGGACGCCAAAGGCTCCATCACTGGTCGCCATTAATCATCAAGTCGTGGACTCCTACTATTCGCCATAGGAGTGCTCGCCCCAAAGAGAGCCCTGCCTCTCTCCTCTGGTCCCACCAACCGTTCCTAAAGATATGGCCACGATATCCCGCATATATCGGGCACATATTCTCTAAAGATTACATATGGTAACTGCAATATTACGCCATAACCGTAATATCTGCTATCCTAATCTTCACCAACACAATATTCATTAAGATATACGGTTGCTTTCTACGGTTTGATCTCTTTACTCTATAAATACCCTTGCTTTACATACATTCAGTTTACATTTTGAGTTCTATACACACATATACTCATTTAAGCACCAGAGAGGGACCCACAGACACCCCCTCTGTTGCGATCCCCTTCCTGCAGGTTCACCGGAGCTAAGGCGAGAGTAACTTTCATCTATCCATTGACATTCAATTCACTGCTAGATCAGCATTCAGAGAATCAAGATCCAACATTTGGCGCCGTCTGTGGGAACCGAGTAATACAACTATGCAAACTCGATCCAAAAACAATCACCGGAACCAGACCAATGAGCAGTCCTCTCACAGCTCTGATTCCGCAGCCGCTTCGCCACTCCACCAAGAACCTGCTAGCCAAGCAACATCTAATGCCGCCCCCCGAGAGCGGCCTGAGAACACGTCGACAATTCCAGACTGTTTCCTGTTCCCAACAATACCGAGACTCCAGCACCGCAAACCGTTCACATCGTTGGGGAAAACATCTAGTTAACCCCGGAGATGATATCACTGCTGGAGGCAATCTTAAGGTAGGCTTGCCGACAAGCTCCTGCTCCTCAGAAACTGGAAATCCGGGCACCACAGCCACCCAGGAGGATCAGGAGATGACATCGGGACAGTCCCTACCCCCGACGTCCACTAAGCCGCCTGCAACCACCTATTCCACCAATCCATCTGGTCCCATGCTGATTGGGGTGCCGACAAACCAATGCACTCTGGACCAGGTGGACGAGCTTATCCACAAAAGACTCCAGCAAAAGGCGAACGACACACGCAGCTCCTTTTAGGGAGCGATCAGCTCATCCCTTCGCCGACGACCTCGTCGCCATCAAAATTCCAAAGGATGTCGTCGTCAGGGCCATCCCCGAATATATTGGTGGAGGAGATCCCACTATCCATGTCAACAAGCATGAGGCCTCTTTGTTGGGTAAGTCAAATGATCCAAATCACTTTACTTTATTATTTCCGTCGACCCTATCGGGTTCGGTGTCGTCCTGGTTCTTCGGTTTCCCTACAGGATCAATAGGGACTTGGTCAAAGCTGAGAAGCAAGTTCCTGGAAAGGTATATGGGTGAGCGCCAATTGATGAAAAGCGTGGTCGCCCTGGATAAGGTCAAGCAGCAGCCTGGAGAGTCACTGACCGACTTTTACGGACGTTTTCATCAAAACGTTACAGAGATAGATCGTCGAGTCTCAGATGGGGAGATTATTCGATCCTTCTATCGAGGACTAAATGTGGCCAACAAGGCCTCGAGAAAGCTGCGCAACAGTTACCACGTGCAGGAGATTGAAATGATGGAAGAGCTGGCAGCAAGGGCGAAAGGTTTTATAGACCTTGAATGGGCGAACGCCGAAGGGTGGTTCCGGAACCCCGACGCGATGGCAGCTGGCAGCTAATTTCCTGACGACCTCGCTAAGGGTGGTTCCTGAACCCCGACGCGATGGTAAGAAGGAAAAGAAGGTCTTTGGCAAGGCCACCAATGCCTCAAAGAGGTGGTCAGCCTATGGGGAAGGACACTGAGAGCTATTGCAGATATCACAAGTGCAAGGGCCATAAGACAGATGATTGCCGTATTTTGAAGCGGGATATTGAGAAGTTGATTCAGAGGGGGATGTTGATTCTGACGGGGATATTGAGAAGTTGATTCGTGGCAGGACGGGACAGGAGTCGAATGCCACCAATGCGAAACCACTCGCCAGCTCCGCCAAAGCAATCCGGTCCATCTCAGAGTAGGAGCGTATTCAACCTGATTGTTGGAGGGTTTGGTGCCGGAGGTGAGGGGTCACATGCAAGGGAGGTCTATGCGACTCAAATTTCTACAGCGGTCCAAATGGGAAAGCGACCTCGACCTGAAAAGGACATTGTCATTTCATTCTCTGAAGACGATTTGGCACATGTCACCACCCCTCACAACGATGCCCTGGTTATCACAGTTGATCTCGACGGTTGTGATGTGAAGAGAATTTTGGTTGATGGAGGAAGCTCGACAGATATCTTGGTTCTGGACGCCTTTGAGAAGATGGGAAAGTCTAAGCATGACCTGAAGAGGGTCGACTTTCCATTGATTGAATTTGCTGGGAGAACGACTTATCCACTGGGGCAATAACCCTACCAGTAATATTGGGCGAGGGATGGAAGAGCATCAAGGTGTCGGTCACCTTCCTGGCGCTCGACTCACCTACATCATACAACGCCATCCTGGGAGGACCACGATCAATCCCAATAAGATTGTGGCCTCCACAGTCCATCAAAAAATGAAGTTCCCCACACCCAATGAGATTGGAGATACTTGGCGATCAGCCTTCCTCGCGACAATGCTATGTGAACTGCCTGCGCAGGAAAAATCAAAGGGTAGCCCTCGCCATTGAAATAGAGGCTGACCCTCGGGAAGATCTGGATCGACCAGCGCCTATGGAGGAGGTAGAAGAAGTTGAGATTGATGGTCCAGACAAGAAGGTGTGCATTGAGACCACCTTCAACAATGACCAAAAGCAGGCCATGACTGCACTCCTCACTGAATTCAAGGAGTTTTTTGCCTGGAAACCGAGCGACGTGCCAGGTATCAGCACTGACATCATCTCTCACGAACTGAGGATAGACCCCTCCCTCTATCAAGAGGATCGCTAAGAAAAGGAGATCATTTGGGTCAGACAAGCTCTTGGCAGGCCGATCGAAGCTGATTTCGTCAGAGAAGTGAGATTCCAGAGCTGGGTCGCCAACCCAGTTCTTGTTAAAAAATCAAATGGCAAGTGGATGATGTGTGTCGACTTCCGCGACTTGAACAGAGCTTGCCCCAAGGATTCCTAACCTCTTCCTAGAATTGATCAGTTGGTCGATGCAACCTCTGGTCACGAGATGCTGAGCTTCATGGGTGCCTATTCATGCTACAACCAGATACGGATGCATCCAGACGACAAGGTCCATGCAGATTTTTATGCAGACGGGGACATTATTTGCTATAAAGTAATGCCCTTCGGTCTAATCAATGTCGGGGCGACCTATCAGCGGATGGTGATCCGCCTGTTCCAAGACATGCTGGGGCGAAACATGGAGGCTTATGTGGACGACATGCTTGTAAAAACAATCAAGGGTAGTCCTCACATAGTGGACCTTCGCGAGGCTTTTGAATGCACGAGGAGGCATAGCATTCGCCTGAACCCAGCAAAGTGCGCCTTTGGAGTTAAGTCTGGTAAATTTCTGGGATTTATGGCAAGTGAGCGAGGTATTGAGGCGAACCCGGAAAAGCTCAAGGCTATTGAAGATATGAAGTCTCCAACTTGTCATAAGGAAGTCCAATGTCTGAATGGTCGCCAGGCTGCACTCAATCGTTTCCTTTCCAGAGCGAGCGACAGGTCCTTACCATTCTTCAAAACTCTAAGGGTCAATCGCAAGTTCGAGTGGATGCCAGACTGCGAGGAGGCATTCCAATCCTTGAAGCAGCACATTCAAACACTTCCAGCTCTTGCGAAAACCTATTCCTGGCGAGCAGCTCTTCCTTTACTTGAGCATCAGCGACGTAGCAGCTGTTGGATCGTGATTTCCTGAATGCTGATCTGGCAATGAATTGAATGCCAAGGAGATGGTGATCGCGCGCTTTCGCCTGAGCTCCGATATGAACCTGCAGGAAGGGGATCGCAACAGAGGGGGTGCCTCTGGGTCCCTCTCCGATGCTTAAATGAGTATATGTGTGTATATAGCTCAAAACGTATTGAATGTATGTAAAGCAAAGGTATTTATAGAGTAGGAGATACCAAACCGTATAAGGTAACTGTATATCTTCGTGAATATTGTGTTGTTGAAGATTTAGATAGTAGATATTGCGGTTACGGCGAGATATTGCAGTTACCGTATCTAATCTTTAGTGAATATGTGCCCGAGATATGCGGGATATCGTGGCTATATCCTTATTAACGGTTGGTGAGACCAGAGGAGAGAGGCAAGGCTCTCTTGATGGCGAGCACTCCTATGGCTGCGACCTTGATTGTTGGCGAGCACTCCCTGGGCACTCCCTTGGCGAGCATTCCCGTTGGCGAGCAGTGGGAGGCTTTGGCCTTGGCCAATGGCGACCTGAAGTGGCACTTTGGCGTCCACTTTAGTTTGGATTCGATACTGGACCACTTTATGAGGGCCAGAGTAACCTTACTGTGGGTTGGCCTTGTTTAAATGGTATGGGTTGTACCCCCTGCAAATTTATTGGGCCTTCGAGGCCTTTCCCATATTGGGTCGTCACTATCAATACCCAACATTTGCCCCCGAAGCTTGAGTGAAGTTTCTTCGGTCGAGCTTGATTCTGTGATAGGGTTTAAGATAGTGACTTTTGGACTGGATTTTTTGCTTTCCTTATCTGCTATTTGTGCCTTTTGATGCTCTGTATCCTTTGGCAAACGATTTTGGTTGCGTAGAGTTTTTCGGAATGTGTGATACCTTACCCCATTAGGCGAACGCTTTGAGTTTCCAGGGGTAATGGATGCTCATTCTTCACTCTTTGGGCGAACACTATCGTTGCGAGGGTGTTAGGAGAGGTCTGGTATAGCTTTTGGCAATCACCTTTTTTGTGTAAGATTTTGAACATTTTAATGAATGGACAGTTAGCGAAAGTCGAGAGGACTTTTGAGGCATGTCTGTCTCTTTGTTTTCCGTAACCAGTGGGCAGACTCACAGGTTTTTCGTGTCGTTCCAACCTTTTGTCTCCTCAATGTAACCCTTGGAATTCTGACATTACTTCGGTTTTACCCAAAAGGGTGTAATCATTATCTGAGCCGTTTCTTACGTGCCCGTTCGGTTTCCTTCGTTTTGGCTAAAAAGGCTGAACTTTAGCATTTAGTCTTTTACACACTCAATTCATTTGCATTCCAGAGTTCATATATTCTTTCAGCCCTCTGTTTCAATTTTTCCTTTCTCTTTTTTTATCATCGAAAAAGCTTTCTCAGCCAGAACGAGATACTCTTTCGAGCTTTGGAGAGCTGTCGGGGAGTGATCGGAACATCATTGATGACTTCTTCCGACATCATAGGCAACCAAACTTCTGTTCAATCCGCTAAGGGGCGGAAACTTCATAGTCGATGCTTGGGCTAGCGGGCATTCATCAGTTCGTACAACTGACGCTCAAGGTCGGGGTTCATCATTCCGTGCCAGTCTTTATTGATTGGATAAATTTCTGACCCATCAGTCTGGGACCTAAATTCATTGACCGCACTTGAGGACCTAAATTCATCAGTCTATTTTCCAAGCGGGCTAAGACGAGGTTGTTAGCTGCCTAGGCGTCTATGAGTTTCGGATCAAGGATGTCGACCAGTACTCTGTTTGGCTAGAGGCAGGGAATGGTGACCTCAGGGCTCAACTGAAAGAGTCCTGGGTGCAGAGGGATGCCTCGATGGCTGAGCAGGAGCATCTTTCCTTAAATCTTAAGGTTGTCCCATCCCCTCTTAGCGTGGTCGAGGACTTTAAGAAGTCCGAGGAGTTCTCTGACTGTGCCTTGGAGGTGATAAAGGCTGAGGCTGCTGCTTACCTCCAGATCTTGGTCGACGAGATTCAAGGGATTGATCCCAAGTTTCCTCTCTGGGAGGTGAAGTCTCTTCAGGAATTCATTGAGAGCGGCTACACCAAGGAAGCTCCTTGGCGATGAGGCTGCTCCCGGGGCCGAGAAGGAGACTGCATCCCCTGATGAACCCAGACCTTGAGGTCTCAGGCCTTCAGGCGACCGAGTCGATGCTGAGTTTCAGGTCAAGGGAGCCTGTTCATCCTCCTGCTTTTTGCTCATCCTTCTTTTTATCGATAATCACTTTTACTTCCCTTTGTTTTTGGGATAGTTGTAATTATTCTTTTGATTTCAGACTCGGATATTATTATAATGAACGCCTTTAATTTCGTAAGCCTTTACTCTTTTTCGACTTCGAATGTGTTTGGTTGTTCTTCCGATATCTTTTCGTTCGAACGCTTTAGGAAGTTTTTACCATATTTGTTTTCAACTTCTCTTTAGCTTATGTAGGAGAGTCTCGCCATATAGGATCTTGGACCATCCATTCCCTTCACCAAAGTTTCTTAAGGGAACTGTTACTCGAAGATCATACCTTTAAGGAAACTATCATCTTTTGTAGATGTGTTCTCTTTGTTAAGGTTTTATACCTTTGGAGTGTTCGTTTAATCACGGGGAACTGTTACCCGAGGCTCATTCATCCTTTAGTAAGTGGTCGCCATAGGTTCATTCGCCCACTTTCTTGTGTTTGTTTCGCAAAGGAACTGTTACCTTTGATATGGATTCATTCGCTTTGGATGTTACTTCTCAATTTTTGCCCAACTTATAAGAGAACGGACTCCTTGACGGATTGCTCGCCTTTTGCGCTAGGACTTCTGTCTGATTTTTATATTTAGGCCTTATTTGCCTAACTTTTTCCTTAGGTCTTTTCGCCTGATTTTGATAACAGGTCTTGTGCCTGACTTTGGTATCAGGTCTTTCGCCTAACTTTGGTGCTAGGTCTTTCACCTGATTCAGTCATCAAGTCTTTCAGGTCTTTTGGTTTGCCTAACTTTGGCGTTAGGTCTTTTTGCCTAACTTTGGCGTTAGGTCTTTCGCCCAATTTTGATATCGGGTCTTTTTGTTTCGTAAGCCTTGGTTTTTGTTTGACTTCGAGTATACTTGGTTGTTCTTCCGATGTCTATCTTGCTTGAAAGCTTTAGGAAGTTTTACCATACTTGTTTTCAACTTCGCTTCAGCTTTTGTAGAATAGTCTCGCCTTTTTGTTTTCATTCAAAGGGTCTTGGACCTTTCTTTGGAGGAAACGTTACCATTTAGAGGTTCTTTTCGCTCCTTTAGGTTTCGGGGGAAGGACTGTGGCCTCTTATCGGCTCGTCCGTTCCTTTCGCCATGTTTCTTAAGGAAACTGTTACCCAAGGATTATGCCTTTAAGGAAACTGTCATCCTTTATGGATTCGTTCGCCTTTTAGGATTTTGGTCCTTAGATTCGTTCGCCTAGTCGTAGGAAACTGTTATCTAAGATTTGCTCGCCTTTTAGGAAGCTGTTACCTCAGATTCGTTTGCCTAGTTGTTTTCAACTTCGCTTCAGCTTTTGTAGAATAGTCTCGCCTTTTTGTTTTCATTCAAAGGGTCTTGGACCTTTCTTTGGAGGAAACGTTACCCTTTAGAGGTTCTTTTCGCTCCTTTAGGTTTCGGGGGAAGGACTGTGGCCTCTTATCGGCTCGTCCGTTCCTTTCGCCATGTTTCTTAAGGAAACTGTTACCCAAGGATTATGCCTTTAAGGAAACTGTCATCCTTTATGGATTCGTTCGCCTTTAAGGATTTTGGTCCTTAGATTCGTTCGCCTAGTCGTAGGAAACTGTTATCTAAGATTTGCTCGCCTTTTAGGAAGCTGTTACCTCAGATTCGTTTGCCTAGTTGTTTTCAACTTCGCTTCAGCTTTTGTAGAATAGTCTCGCCTTTTTGTTTTCATTCAAAGGGTCTTGGACCTTTCTTTGGAGGAAACGTTACCCTTTAGAGGTTCTTTTCGCTCCTTTAGGTTTCGGGGGAAGGACTGTGGCCTCTTATCGGCTCGTCCGTTCCTTTCGCCATGTTTCTTAAGGAAACTGTTACCCAAGGATTATGCCTTTAAGGAAACTGTCATCCTTTATGGATTCGTTCGCCTTTTAGGATTTTGGTCCTTAGATTCGTTCGCCTAGTCGTAGGAAACTGTTATCTAAGATTTGCTCGCCTTTTAGGAAGCTGTTACCTCAGATTCGTTCGCCTAGTTGTAGGAAACTGTTATCTAGTTTTGCTCGCCTTTTAGGATTTTCTTTGGAGAGACTGTTACCTTATTGATTCGTCTGCTCCGTTGTGCCCAATTTGTAAGGGAACTGTTACCCTTGATGTGGGTTCGTTCGCCTTTTAGTGTAGGTCTTTGTTCTTCCTAGTTGGACAGCTGTAGAGATTTGGGTAGCATAGACTTCTTTTGCATTGGACCCCTCGCCTCCGACACCAAACCTTACAGCAATCAGGTTTATCACCCTCCTGCTCTGGGATTGGCCGAATTGCTCAGGCGGAGTTGGAGAGTGGTTTCTACGTGGGGGCGTTCGACTTCTGGTGACAGGGCTTTTTGACCTTGGCGTCAGGGCTTTTGACCTAACTTTGGCGTTAGGGCTTTTTGGCCTGACTTTGGCGTCAGGGCTTTTGGCCTGTCTTTGGTGTCAGAGCTTTTTGGCCTAACTTTGGTGTCAGGGCTTTTGGACTGTCTTTGCCTAATTATATTATTAGGACTTTTGGCCTGACTTTGGCGTCAGGGCTTTTATTTTGCCTAACTTTATTGCTAGGTCTTTTGGCCTGACTTTGGCGTCAGGGCTTTTGTGGCCTATCTTTGGTGATAGGGCTTTTGGCCTGACTTTGGCGTCAGGGCTTTTGTGGCCTAACTTTGTTGTTAGGGCTTTTGGCCTGTCTTTGGCGACAGGGCTTTTGTGGCCTAACTTTGTTGTTAGGGCTTTTGGCCTGACTTTGGCGTCAGGGCTTTTGTGGCCTAATTTTGTTTTTAGGGCTTTTTTGTGGCCTATCTTTGGTGATAGGGCTTTTGGCCTGTCTTTGGCGACAGGGCTTTTGTGGCCTAACTTTATTGTTAGGGCTTTTGGCCTGACTTTGGCGTCAGGGCTTTTGTGGCCTAACTTTGTTGTTAGGGCTTTTTTGTGGCCTATCTTTGGTGATAGGGCTTTTGGCCTGTCTTTGGCGACAGGGCTTTTATGGCCTAACTTTGTTGTTAGGGCTTTTGGCCTGACTTTGGCGTCAGGGCTTTTGTGGCCTAACTTTGGTGTTAGGGCTTTTTTGTGGCCTATCTTTGGTGATAGGGCTTTTGGCCTGTCTTTGGCGACAGGGCTTTTGTGGCCTAACTTTGTTGTTAGGGCTTTTGGCCTGACTTTGGCGTCAGGGCTTTTGTGGCCTAACTTTGTTGTTAGGGCTTTTTTGTGGCCTATCTTTGGTGATAGGGCTTTTGGCCTGTCTTTGGCGACAGGGCTTTTGTGGCCTAACTTTGTTGTTAGGGCTTTTGGCCTGACTTTGGCGTCAAGGCTTTTGTGGCCTAACTTTGTTGTTAGGGCTTTTTTGTGGCCTATCTTTGGTGATAGGGCTTTTTTGTGGCCTATCTTTGGTTATAGGGCTTTTTGCTTCGATTTGCTTCGAGTGAACATGTTTATGAAGGAATCACTTGCTTGTATGGTCCTTCCCACTTAATTCCTTCAACATTCCTCTCTTTATCAGCTTTTCGATGTCGCGCTTGTGATATCTGCAATAGCTCTCGGTGTTATTCCCCATGGGCTGACCACTCTTGCGGGGTCTCGGTAGCCTTGCCAGAGACCTTTCCATCTCGACTAGTACCGCCGAGATCTGCCTGTTTAAAGGCGTGAAATACTCGGGGACCTCTGGATGTCTTGTTCCTGGGTTTTCCGATCTAGGCTTTTCTCGACCCTTCTTACCCTTCTTGATCCTGTAGGGACACCAAAGAACCAAGACGACGCCGAACCCAAAAGGGTCGACAGAAATAACAGGGCTAAGTGATTCGGATCAGTCGACTTACCCAACAGAGAGGCTTCATGCTTATTAATATGTATAATGGGGACGCCTCCACCACTATACTCGGGGATGGCCCTGGCGACGACATCCTTTGGGGTCTTGATGACGACCAGGTCAGTGGTGAAGAGATGAGCTGATCGTTCCTTAAAGGGAGTCATGACGGTTTCGCGTTGTTCTTTGAGTCTCTTAGTGATAAGCTCCTCAACTCGGTCAAGAGTGAATTAGGGTTGCTGTCCTCCAGTCGGTGCAGAACTTGATGGATTGCCGGAGTGAGTGACCGCAGGCGTCTCAGTGGAGGCCGGAGGTAAGGATTGGTGTCCAAAGGTCATCTCTTGATCTTCTTGAGGGGCTGTGGTGCCAGGATTTCCAGTTTCTGATTCCAGTGGCCCCGCAGGACGAGGATCTTCATGAGGAGCAGGGGTTTTTCTGCGGGCCTGTCCTATGATGGTTTCCAAGAGGGATATCATCTCTGCGGTTACCTGAATGGTTTCCTAAGCCACTTGGATGGTTTGTCGATCTGGAATCTCTGCGACGTTTGGAACAGGGGTCGTTCTCGAATTGTCAATGTGTTCACGTGCCGGTCTCGGAGGGACGGCATCACAGACTGCTTGGCTAGCAGGTTCTTGGTGGAGTGCGAAGCGGCAGTGGAATTAGAGCTATCCGAGGATTGTTCGTTAGCTTCTTTCCGATGATTGCGGTTAGAGCGAGTATGTATGTCTGTTTTGCTCGTTTTCCCACAGACGGCGCCAAATGTTGGATCGTGATTTCCTGAATGTTGATCTGGCAATGAATTGAATGCCAAGGAGATGGTGATCGCGCGCTTTCGCCTGAGCTCCGATATGAACCTGCAAGAAGAGGATCGCAACAGAGGGGGTGCCTCTGGGTCCCTCTCCGATGCTTAAATGAGTATATGTGTGTATATAGCTCAAAACGTATTGAATGTATGTAAAGCAAAGGTATTTATAGAGTAGGAGATACCAAACCGTATAAGGTAACTGTATATCTTCGTGAATATTGTGTTGTTGAAGATTTAGATAGTAGATATTGCGGTTACGGCGAGATATTGCAGTTACCGTATCTAATCTTTAGTGAATATGTGCCCGAGATATGCGGGATATCGTGGCTATATCCTTATTAACAGTTGGTGAGACCAGAGGAGAGAGGCAAGGCTCTCTTGATGGCGAGCACTCCTATGGCTGCGACCTTGATTGTTGGCGAGCACTCCCTGGGCACTCCCTTGGCGAGCATTCCCGTTGGCGAGCAGTGGGAGGCTTTGGCCTTGGCCAATGGCGACCTGAAGTGGCACTTTGGCGTCCACTTTAGTTTGGATTCAATACTGGACCACTTTATGAGGGCCAGGGTAACCTTACTGTGGGTTGGCCTTGTTTAAATGGTATGGGTTGTACCCCCTGCAAATTTATTGGGCCTTCGAGGCCTTTCCCATATTGGGTCGTCACTATCAATACCCAACAGCAGCCAGTGCCGTCTTAATAAGGGAAGAGGATAATGTCCAGAGACCAGTGTATTTTGTTAGCAAGATGTTTAATTCTGCAGAAATAAAATATGTCTAGATTGAGAAGTATCTCTATGCCTTAGTTATTGCTGCTCGAAATCTAAGACCTTATTTTCACACGCATGACATTACAGTTCTCACCAATCAACCTCTCAAAAACTTCCTGCTGAAACCAGATTCTTCATGAAGAATGCTCAAGTGGGCAATCGAGCTCAGCTAGTTCAAGATCAAATTTGCGCATAAAACGTCCATCAAAGGTCAAGCACTGGCTGATTTTATAGTGCAAAGTACAAACAATGGTCTGGCAGAAGCAGAAAGCAGGCCAAGTTCATCAGCAGACACCAGCCAAATCTGGGTGCTTTATACAGATGGATCTTCTTCAAGAGAAGGCTCGGGGGCAGGTCTAATTCTCATCCCACCTGAGGGCGAGCCTTTGAAGTATGCGATCGCCCTAACATTTCACGCGACCAATAATGAAGCAGAATACGATGCTCTTATTAATGGACTCAGACTAGCAAAAGGAATGAGCATATCATCACTTAGGGTGAAAAGCGACTCTGAGCTTATTGTCAGCCAGGTCAATGGCACTTACGAGGTAAGGGGGAAAAGATGAAGAAGTACCTCGACATCGCTAAGAAACTCGTCGCTGAAATTCCAAATTTTGCGATTGGGTCTATTCCTCGCCAAGAGAACCAGATGGCGGACTCTTTAAGTAAATTGGCATTTGGAGGGACCTTAATTCAAGATGTAGAGTTCCTTGAAACAGCCTTATGTTCAGTTCTCGACAACCGAGCAGAGGTCTTCAATATTCAAGGACAGGTAACATGGATGACTCCGTTCCAGAATTTCCTAAAAGAAGGATTTCTCCTAGAAGACGAAGGTGAATCCATAAGGATAAGACGCCTTTCAGCCACTTACTTGAAATCTACAGGCGAGGCTACTCAACACCTTATCTAAGGTGAATTGCTCATCCCGAAACAGAAAGGGTTATTCGTGAGGCTCATGAAGGAGTTGCAGCATGCCATGAAGGTGCACGATCATTGACACGAAATATCTTCAGGCTGGGATACTACTGGCCAACCTTGGGAAAAGAGGCGGCTCAATTAAAACAAAGGTGCGCGACTTGTCAACAGTTCGCACCACGATCCGGTCGACCGCCAACACTGTTGTCCCCAATGGCAGGTGCCTGGCCTTTTGCTCAATGGGGAATGGATATATTAGGTCATTTTCCCATTAGTACTGGGCAGCGTACTCACATCATAGTGGCGATCGACTACTTCACCAAGTCGATAGAGGCGAAAGCTTTGGCCTCTACAACGGAAATTCAAGTGATCAAGTTCCTGAAGATTAACATATTTTCCAGGTTTGGCATTCCCAAGATACTTATTAGCGATAATGGTCCACAATTCGTAGGTAAATAACTTAAATGGCTCTGCGAAGAATACCATACCGACCATCAGTTCAGCTCAGTGCATCATCCTCAAACGAATGGACAAGTTGAAGCAGCCAACAAAGTTGTTTTAGCAGGATTCAAGAAAAGGGTTCAAGCATTCAATGGAAATTGGGTAGAGGAGCTGGAAAACTTACTATGGGCTATCCGAACAACACCTAAAGAAGCCACTGGAGAAACACCCTTCAGTTTAGTGTATGGATCAGAAGTAGTAGCACCCGCCGAAATAGCGGTGCCTACCCACAGAATCCTACACTTCAACACTGAGGCAAACGAAATTGAGCGCAGGACCAACCTCGACTTGGCAGAAGAAAAGAGGTGGCAATCAGAAAAAACACAAGCCAAGATGCGACTGGCGACCGCTTGATACTTCAACAAAAAAGTCAGCGCTCGCCAATTTTTCGTGGGGGAGATGGTTATGAGAAGGAATGAATTTACAAGACTGGACAGTCAGAATAAACTTCCAGCTAAGTGGGAAGGACCATACAAGGTAGTACAGATCGCCGCACCAGGATTTTACTATTTCAAAACCACCGAAGGCGAAAGATTACCCCGTCCATTCAATTCTGAACATTTAAGGAGATTTTATACATAGCTTGTAATCAAAATGTTATGTCAATAAAAGCAAGGCATTCCTTCATAAAGCATGACTACTCAAATCAAATGGAAGAAAAAAGACCTGATGCCAAAAGTCAAGCGAAAGACCTGATGACCGAATCAGGCATTGAAGAAAAAAGACCTGACGCCAAAAGTCAGGCAAAAGACCTGATGACCGAATCAGGCATCAAAGACCTGATATCAAAATTAGGCAAAAGACCTGACGCCAAAGTGAGGCAAAAGACCTAACGCCAAAGTTAGGCAACATCAAAGACCTGATATCAATATTGGGCAAAAGACCTGACGCCAAGCAAAAGACCTAACGCCAAAGTTAAGCAACATCAAAGATCTGATATCAAAATTGGGCAAAAGACCTGACGCCAAAGTCAGGCAAAAGACCTAACGCCAAAGTTAGGCAACAGCAAAAACCTGATATCAAAATTGGGCAAAAGACCTGACGCCAAAGTCAGGCAAAAGACCTAGCAACAAAGTTAGGCAAACCAAAAGACCTGACGCCAAGACCAGGCAAAAAGATCTCACACCAAAGTCAGGCATAAGACCTATTACCAAAATCAGGAAGGAATCCTAACGACAAAGATGTTAGGAACTTAAACATACACATAAAAATCAAAGAAAGAAGATGAACAAGGCTTACTTGCAGCCGACGGCACTAATCCATTCATTCAAACTTAAAATCCATATGTTACAACCTGCGGCTATATGTAGGGTTTGTAGGGTTTAGGGTTTAGATAAGTCTTGAGATATTACAATCTAGTTCTTACTTACTAATTCTAGAATATTGCAGAATAATCCCTAAACACTCATATGTAATTATACATACATCCTAACATTCTCCCATGAAGATCAGCATGTGTGAACTTCTTGAATTCCCGAAAAACAGTCATCCATTGCTCTTCAACATCTTTGTCAATCGAAACTCAGTTGATAGCCAACACTTGATTGATAATCCCCACCTAATACCTTTCCGTGGAAAAAACACTTACTTGACAACCATCTAATTGTTATTAAACTATGCACAGCAATCAAGATTCATCCATAATCGTTAACCAAATCCTTTTTAGTATACTCATCAGTTAAACTTCAGTAGTCTTTTCAGCAGATGTATATATGAGCTCTTTTTCGAACATGGCTGAATTATACTAAATGATTAACACTTATCCCATCAACCTAACACACATATATCATATGCACACAAATCAATCACAGCATACACATATTCACATATCTAGTCACAGTTCCTTACCAATCAATCTGAATTACATCCAAACAGTTAACCTCTTTAACTATTTTATGATGAGTATTTTCATCTAACCACAGTCTTCATACAAGGTAAATATTCGGAAAAGCATATCTGATTCATCATTTTTCTTCTTTTCTGATCTTTCCATTTCAGATCTTTTTATATTTTTATATTTTTTCTTCTCTTGACAGAAGGGTTTGAGCCCTTATCTTACCAACATAGCTGGAGGGTTTTTGCCCTCATCTTGCCTTCCTCAAGAGCAACCTTGAAGTATCTTGACATTTTCTTCAAGATTAAACTCTATTTTTGGAATTCAACTATGTTTTATGCCAAGAACATAAGCAGAGTACTGAGAACTGTAAAAAAAACTCTTTTCATTTTATCCTTCATTGATCTTCTGAAAAGATGAAAAGCAGATATGCCAACCATGTTTACCCTTGAATGACACTTAGTGTAGATTCTACACCACACATAAAATAGAAAAACAACTCAGTGCAAGATCATTCCGACCAATGATACGCAACATATACAGACATATTAGAATTCTGTAAATGCCAGAAACTGATTTATCTGATATGAATTATATGTGAAAAGAACAGGACAAGACACTCAACCATGCAGACATACTCAATCATACTGAAAAAGCTCATATATATGTATAATTAAAAAATACAGAGAAGTACAAACATCAAGTAACTAAAAACATTTGTAATGATAAATACTACTATTGACAGAACTGGCATACCTTTAATAACTACCATTCATGATCATCAGATATATGGTTTTCAATAGAAATCATTCTTAAACTCCAGGAGCCTCCTGAATCATTACAGTGTCAGCATCTTCCAATTCAACCATAGAGAAAACTCCAAGTTTTTTTCTGCAAGGAACAAATTATTTTTTTGTCAATGGTTTTGTTAAAATATCTGCTACCTGATTACTAGATGGAACAAAATTGACTAAAACATGACCAGATTTCACCTTTTCCCTAATAAAGAAAATATCAATTTCAACATGTTTCATTTTGGAATGTTGAGTAGGATTTTCAGACAAAGATACCACACTTGTACTATCTGTCCATACGACAGGTACCGAAGACAATTGAAGACCCATTTCCATTAATAGGGACTTAACCCGCATGATTTCACATACTGCATTAGCAATAGCTCTAAACTCAGCTTCAGCACTAGAACATGCCACCACTTATTGTTTTTTTGAATTCCAAAGTATCGAATTGTCATTGAGCAATAGACAATGTCCAGAAATGGATTTCCTGTCAGTGATATCTCCTCCCCAGTCTACATCAGAGTAAGAAACTAAAGATATTCCCTGCATAGGAAAAGGGTTAGATCTGAACATCAAACCATGTTCTATAGTCCCTTTTAAGTATCTAACAATATGTAACACTGCTTGCCAATTACTGATACTTGGTCTTTGCATAAACTGGCTAAGTTTTTTGACAGAGAACTGAATATCTGGCCTTGTGATGCAAATATGCTGAAGAGCTCCAATAGTACTGCGAAACAGATGATCATCTTCAAACAATTAAGTACAATTAATCATACCTGACTTGGTTAGACAAGTTCCAGTCATCGGAGTAGGAAAGCTTGAAGCTTCGGTGAGACAAAGCTTCTCAATCAGCTCCTGAATATATTTTCAGATGCAGTAACTTCCATACCAAGAAAATAGTTCAAACTTCCTAAATCCTTTAACTGAAACTTCTGATTAATCTAATGAATGACTTCTGAAATAACAGAAGAAGAATTTCCTGTAACAACAATATCATCAACATAAACCAATAGAAACACAGAAACCCCGTTGTCCTGTTTGATAAACAAACAACTATCTGCAACAGATGCACAAAACTGAAGTTTATGAATAAGAAAGGCCTTTAATTTTTCAAACCATGCACGAGGTTCTTGTTTAAGGCCATACAACGCCTTTTGCAGTTTGCAAACTAAATGAGAATCAGTTTTAGAAGACGACATTTGCTCAAATCCTGGAGGTTGAATCATATATACCTCTTCTGTCAAATCCCCATGTAAGAAAGCATTATTAATATCAATTTGCCTAAGACTCCATTTATGAGATAATGCAAGAGACAATACAATTCTAACCGTGGCTGACTTCACAACTGGACTAAAGGTATCTTGGAAATCAAAACCTGCTTTCTGAGAGAATCCTTTAACAACCAGTCTGGCTTTATATCTCGCAACAGACCCATCATCATTCTTTTTTATTTTAAAAATCAACTTGCAACCTATAGGAATCTTTCCAGAAGGAAGAGGAACAACAGTCCAGGTTTTGTTAGCATAAAGAACAGACAGTTCTTCATTTACAACATTTTTCCAATGTGGACTGAGTAAAGCCTGATGAATCGATTTTGGTTCAGAATCACTAAGATCTGCAAAATTGTCATTAGTAGTCAGAAGAGCCTGAAGAGATCTGGTTTTTGATATTGTTTGCATAGAATGTCTATTAACCGAAACTTAATTATTACGAGAATCAACAGTAGTAGCTGCTTCAGGAACTAACATTGATCCTTGTAATCTGTAAGATATAGGAGAAGGAAGTACCTGAGCATCAGCACGGGAAGTGACATTAGGTAAAGATGATTCTAAAACAGAGGTTGGACAAACAGAAGTAACAGGATTAGTAACAGAACTAATAGGATTAGAAAGCAACCTAGTATCTGGAATAACATCATTATCAAGCAATATAGTAGAAGTAACTAAAGAAGGAGACATATTGATAGGAGAAGCAAAATTTAATGGAGGAGCAGAATCATTACCCAAAGAAGGAGATGGAAGATCAGACATAGAAACAGGATCAGAAGGAGGAAGTAGCTCATTATAAGAATCAGAAGAAGATATAAACTGAGAGTCACATGGCAAGAAAAATGGCATGGAAGTATAATTCTGAGTAGGAGAGGAAGAAGTAAAGAACTTACCTTTAGAATCAGAAAAGGGAAATGTGGATTCATGAAAAATCACATTTCTCGTAGTGTACACACGCCCTAATGCTGCAAGAAATTTATATCCATGATATTTGGAGCAATAGCCTAGAAAAACACATGGCTCAGATCTGAAAGACAATTTGTGTTTCTGAAAAGGACGTAGATGAGGAAAGCACACGCATCCAAACACGCGAAGAAAAGAATAGTCAGGCGATAATCCAAAGAGTTTTTCATGTGGAGAAACCTTGGACAAAGCAGATGAAGGTAACCTGTTGATCAAAAACACTGAAGTAAAAAAGGATTCAGACCAGTAATGTAATGGTACCGAGGCTTGAGCTAGAAGAGTTAATCCTAACTCAACAATATGTCTATGCTTCCTCTCAACTATGCCATTCTGTTCAGAAGAGTAAGGACAAGTAACACGATGATTTATACCAAACTGAGATAGATACGTGGATAAAAACTCAAACTCACCTCCCCCATCAGACTGGACTGCCTTAAGCTTGTATCCCAGTTGTTTCTCAGCTAACCTGTGAAACTCAACAAATAACTGAGCTGCATCACTTTTTTTCTGCATAAAATATATCCAAGTGTACCTACTATATGCATCTACGATACTAAGATAATAATGATGACCATTAGAAGAACATGCAACAGGACCCCACACATCAATTTAAACTAATTCAAGGGGATGAGAATAGAAAGTAGGAGAAGCATGATACAGATGTGTTTTTGCTTTTGCCAACTGCACAAGCTATACACTGATCAGTGTTATGAGGTATTCGAAGATTATGAATTCACAAATTTTTTTGAAGAATCTTATTAGACGGATGACCAAGTCTCATGTGCCAAGTTGATGATGAGTCTTTAGAATTCAGCTTAGAAACAAAACACAAAAACTCACCATCATCAATAGCATCAGGTGGAGCAATATGCATATTACCTGGTACATCTACAGACTGACTGCGAAGAGGATTTGAAAAAACAGTCGAATCATGCATATCAAAACAATCAATGTCTTCTGATTTTATTATCGAATCTGTGACAGGAGAATGCGGTGACAAACAAGAAATAGATGTTTTATTATGAGAATTATTACCAGTTATCGATGAATTACAACACTCAAGACAACTGTTGGCAACCTTATTCCTAGACTCAGACCTGTAGGTATCACTAGAATGAATTACAGGCTTATTACTACTTAATTTTGTCATATCAAGCTTATACAACCCAGAGAATTCATATCCTTGGAGCAGCACTGAATGAGTAGAAGCATCACGAACCACACAGTGATTCGCATGAAATTCAAAGTAGACATGATTATCCTTTGCGAACTGAGACACATAAAGCTGATTCGGTGCTTGAAAGGGCTGATTCGGTGCTTGGAATGGCTGATTTGGTGCTTGAAACTGATTTGGTGCATGAAAGGGCTGATTCGGTGCTTGATACGGATTTTGTGCTTGAAACAGATTTGGTGCTTGAAATGGCTAATTTGGTGCTTGAAACTGCTAAAACTGATTTGGTGCTTGAAACTGCTGTTGTTGTTGTGGTAGATTAGATCCTGCTGAAGCATCTTCCCATTGAGCGGAACACAGATTGACACTTGCAGAATTCGCATTGTTTGGATTAGTAACACCTGTAAATTTACATTAAACCTCTGGTAACACCTGTGAACCAAATGACCTAACTTACCACATAATTGACATTGTGGTTTGTTGTGTCCATATCCTCTGCCACAACCTCTACCACGACCATATTGGGGAGATTGTTGATGTTGAACAACAGTGAAATTGACAAAGGATTGATTCAGACCTTCATTGACAAGTGTTGGTAAAATTCCATCAGATGATCCGCCTCAATTATTAGTCTTAGACATACCTGACTCCATCTCATCCTTCTTTCCATGAGAACCTCGATTTATAGCCATATGAGTAGACAGGTCAGAATCATACAACAAATCACTCTGCCTAGCTTCTGCATCTAACAGGACCGAACTCACCGAGGCAATATCATAAGGATTACGACTTGCATGAATAACCGAAACTATACTGTCATACTGTCCTTTTACTCCATTAAGAATTATTGATATTTGTTGCATTTCTTCAATTGGATGACCACAAGAGGCTAAGCTATCACAGACAGTTTGAATTGTTGTCAAGTAATCACGCATTGATTGATGAGGTAGTTACGAACCTTCAGTCGATCATACAAATGCATGATCCTTGTTGTTGATGATGCAGAAAAATCTCTGTGAAGCTTCTGCCATATTGATGCAGCAGTCATGCATCCTATGAGACCTCTGCTAACTTGCGACGACACTGAGGCGAGCAACCAGGAAGCTAGTGAACTATCCTTTTGAACATACTTTTGGTATTCTGGATTCGGTTCATCATCTCCATCTGGTCCAAGAATTCGAGCTGGAATTGTGACATTGCCGTAGAGATGACTTTCCAGATTGTATCCTCTTACAGATAGCAGCACTTGTTGTCGCCATGATTGGAAATTCTCCTCGCCAATCAGCTATGAGACTTTCTTGTTGAAGAATGCAGCAGAAATTTCTTCCATGGTGTCGAAGAGATTGATCACTTCAATCGATTAGTAGACACCGTAATTGCGTTTGAATCGACTTAAGTAGAATCGTTCTTGCTCTGATACCATGTTAGGACCTTAAACAGAAACAGAAAAATCAAAGAAAGAAGATGAACAAGGCTTACTTGCAGCCGACAGTACTAATCCATTCATTCAAACTTAAAATCCATATGTTACAACCTGCGGCTATATGTAGGGTTTGTAGGGTTTAGGGTTTAGATAAGTCTTGAGATATTACAATCTGGTCCTTACTTACTAATTCTAGAATATTGCAGAATAATCCCTAAACACTCATATGTAATTATACATATATCCTAACAAAAGACAATCAATCCATCAAGGAAGCTATTCTTTTATAAGTTGGAAAATTTTGAAGAAGCTATCCATACTAACGATAACATTTCCTTTGTGAAGCAAATTCTAGAAGACTGGAAAGGAACCTTAAGCGATCACTATGGATGATGAAGCTTTAAGTAACAAGTTCCTTGCAATTAGGTGAACACTCCAAAAGATTTAAAATTCAAAAAGGTAATACATCTTCAAGCCTAGAAGTCTATATTTTTAAGTCTTAAGATGTTTTCCTTAAGAAGTTTATACTTGGCGAGGGGAATAGATAAGTCTATAAAGACTTATCCTTTCAATCCTAAAGAATTGTTCAAGACCCTAAGGGTCGAGACCATTATAAAGCGAAGAAAAGTTGCAGGTAATTATGATTAGGATATCAAAAGAATCGCCAACACATTCAAAGTCGAGTAAATTTAAAGGCTTATGAATATAAAAGGCATTCAATATTATAAATAACCAAGTCTAAAATAAAAAAAAATTACAAGGAACTCCCAAAATACAAGGGAGGATAAAAAATTATTATCTAAAACAAGGAAAAGATGATCGTCGGGGGAGTTGGAGACTTCATGACTTGGGCTCTTCAGGAGTGGAGCCACTCGGCTCGCATGCGGAGGCAACTCCTTCACCAGCAGAAAGAGGAGTCTCCTTGGGAAGGGTGGTCCAGAGGAAAGGCTTAATAGCCTCAACTTCCCGAAAAGGAAAGTTGGGGTCGACTGCCTGGATGTCCTCGACCAGGACTTGGAGATAGTCATATATTTCCGACTTCATCACCTCCAAAGCACAGTCAGTAAACTCCTCGGATCTTTTGAAGTCCTCGACCACGCTTTGGGGGGATGGAACAAGCTTCAGCTGCACAGCGAGCTGTTCATTCTCCTTCTCCAGGGCGTTCCCCCTGGCCTCAGTAGCAGCCCTCTAGGCCTCTGCGGCAACTCTCTGAGTCTCCGCATCCGCCCTCCGAGTTTCGACCTCCTTTAGCTCAGCCTTTTGGCGAGCATTGGCGGCCTCAACCTCGACTGAGTGCTTATGGACTGCCTCAGACTTCTGGAAGGCGACCGCTGCCTTTCTTTCCTTCTTCTTAACAAAGGCAAAGAGCCTCTTCTCCTTCTTGAAGTACTCCTCTCGAACGTTTTCCACCAAGAAAAACGGTGAGTAAGCAGTCGACTTCGTGCTCTCCATCTGGCCGGGGGAGAACCCCAGACTTCTGTACTTCTCCATCTCAATAAACAGGTCAGTCTGAATATCAGCGAGCTCCCCGACGACCCGACCGATCGCCAGCTCATCTCGAATGAGCTGACAATAAGGTACTCTTAGTGTAAGGAAAAATACAAGTAATATAAAGACAAACGAAGATGAGAAATCTTACCAAGGCGATCCGTTCGAAGTGCAACCTCATCATCCCCTCGATGGAGGGCAATTCCAAGGGAACCAAGGCCCGGTCCTTGGGAGGAACTATCCCCTCAAGGAGTTGCATGTACAGGTCCGGGTTGCCCCGGAGAGTCTTCTGATAATAAACCCCCGCCTTCGAGAGGTTTCCACAGGGGACCCAGACGCCCCTGGAATTTGCACCCTTGGGTTGCTGGAACAAGCCCACGAGTGGGCAATACTCCCTAGAGGGAGCCTTCGAGGGCCTGGGGTGACTGGCCCCTTCTTCCGAGCCTCATGCTCCTTGGAAGGAATGGTGGTCAGGCGATCGGAAGGAGGAGGGGTCGTCATGACCATAGCCAACACATTCTCCTTAGGGGTAGTAGGACCCTTAAAAGCAGCAGGACTCTTGGGAAGAGCATGGTTCTCCTCGCCTGAACTCCTGACCTTCTTGGCAGGAGGGGGGTCATGAGCCACATCAGCAATGGGTTTCTCTGCAAAAAATTAAAAAAGGTATTATAAACCTAAATTCAAGGCGGAGGAAAAAAGGAGTAAATAGGACAGTAATGTACCTGGCTGGTGAGAGCTAGGAGTGATTGAGGGGCGATCCTGCTCAGGCTTTCTTTGGAGGAACGCCTGGAGGGAGGAACAGGAAGGTTCAGCGACGCCTGGTCCGAAGACAGACCCGTCTTACCCTGGTCATCAAAGAGACCCATGAGTTACGGGCTAGACCGTCTACAACCAATAAGAGGAAATAAGATTACAAAATTACCCAATCAATAAGAAGTGGCGAGGCTTGATGAATGCCCGCCATCTCGAGCATGTTCTCAGTGGTCTCCGCCACTGAGTGGGTTGAACAGAAATTTGATTGCTTGTGCAATCGGAAGAAGTCATCGATGGCGTTCCAGTCGCTCCCAGATAACACGCCAAAGACAGGGGAGTATCCCTTTCCGGTTGAGACAACGCCCAGGTCACGCCCCCTTGTAGAAGAAGTAGAACTTCTTGGAGTTGGAGTTGGTGGCACGAAAGTCGTCAACCATCTGAAAATGGACGTTCCAGCTCCACGCCTTTCCTCTCTATTCTTCAAACTTGGGCCATCGGGTCTGGAAATGATGGAGGTGGTTTGCTCCCGCGGCCAATAGGAAGAAGCATCGGCACAAGGGCAGTGAAATACGTCCATTCTTGACGTAGACACATGAACTTGAATCCGACCCACATCCTAATGGCGTTGGGTACGAGCTGCATGGGACCTATCCCGTAATAACGACATAGTTCCTGCAAATCCTCGCAGAGAGGAAAACGCAACTCAACATCGATCTGGGCCGCATAAACGTAAACTTCTCTGTCGCGAGGATAATGAAGTCCTAAGCCTGGATACCTGGGAGCATCCGTTTCATTCAGAACACCTATGGAGACTACCACCTTGAACTGAGTCGGCTTCAACTCATTAGGCTTGATATCTACTTAGAAAATCAGATATGGAAAGAAAAATATGAAAACAAGAAAAAAAACAGGGTCCATTAGCAGAAAAACCAGCGAACAGAAAAACCTGGGTGTTTACCTCTTGGGGAAAAGAGGGGCACATTGGTATATGGCGCATCCACCACCACCGGTGTGGCCACTGACCGTCCGGCGTCAGGATTTCTGTCGCTGAAAGCCGGAGTAGAACCATCTTTGATTTGCAAGGGAGCATTGGCGTTCTTTGGGGGCACTTTCGGGTTGGAGGAAGAAGACCTATTGGCCGTCACCTTGGCCTTGCCTATAGACTGATTTCGGGAAGCCATTGATGTTTGAGTTTGGAGATTTAGAAATCAAAAGATAGAAGAAGAGGATCGAAAAAATAGAGAAGGCACAAAACTCTCTAGAATCTGAATGACTGGGATGCGTAAAAGACAAAGGAGTGGAACTTCCGTCCCTTATATAGACAAAAAAAAGGAGTAACCACCACAGACAGAATCGAAACGGAACAGAGAATGATTGCACCATTTTGGAAAAAATCGAAGCAATGTCAGAATTTTAAGAGACACCTCAGGGAGACAAACGGTCACACTACCCTTGGATTATGGAAGAATAAATGACAGGCGTGCCTCAAGTGTCCGTTCGACTTCTGGATGACTGTGTAGTTATTAAATGTTAAAGTCCATTATGCACATAAAGTAATCGCCAAATAGCGAAGGGTAGACATCCATAAACCTAGACAGCCTCGAGTGATCGCCAAGAAGGAATAAAATACTGAATATTCCTTGAACTCTGAGCAACCTAACGAATGATCGCCAAAGAAGCATAAAGTGTCCATAAGGATACAAATAGCAGAAAAGGACAAAGAAGACCCAATTCAAGTGTCACTATTTCAAACTCTATGAAGGAGTCAAGCTCAACCGAAGAAACTTCACTCATGCTTTGGGGACAAATGCTGGGTATTGATAGTGACAGCCCAATAAGGAAAAGGCCCCAGAGGCCCATAACCATGGAGGGGGTGAACCTAGGTTATTCGAACCGGGTCGGCCCATGCTAAAGTCGATCTGGCCCTCGATAGAGTGGCCCAATGTCGAGCCCAAGGGAAGGTGGACGCCAAAGGCTCCATCGCTGGTCGCCATTAATCATCAAGTCGTAGACTCCTACTACTCGCCATAGGAGTGCTCGCCCCAAATAGAGCCCTACCTCTCTCCTCTAGTCCCACCAACCGTTCCTAAAGATATGGCCATGATATCCCGCAGATCTTGGACACATATTCTCTAAAGATTACATATGGTAACTGCAATATTACGCCATAACCGTAATATCTGCTATCCTAATCTTTACCAACACAATATTCATTAAGATATACTGTTGCCTTCTACGGTTTGGTCTCCTTACTCTATAAATACCCTTGCTTTACATACATTATGTTTACGTTTTGAGTTCTATACACACATATACTCATTTAACCATCGGAGAGGGACCCAGAGACACCCCCTCTGTTGCGATCCCCTTCCTGCAGGTTCACCGGAGCTAAGGCGAGAGCAACTTTCATCCATCCATTGACATTCAATTCACTGCCAGATCAACTTTCAGAGAATCAAGATCCAACATAGTTAACTGCTGAAAGTCAATTCGGAAATTACACACTCCCCTTTACATGCATATGTTTTTATTAGCAGATTATCTCAATAAAGAAACCAACTTACCTATACACAACATCCATTTGCTCATCCTTTGATAGGGCATCTAAATCTTTTTTGACCTCCTCAAAAACTGTAGGACCATCATCACTAGTTCCTTTAATGGCAGAGTCTGCTCTAGTATATCCTCTAATAGCGATTTCTTGTACAAACAAAATAAAGTTTATGAAACATTTTTTACATTTCGGTAGGTTTCTTCATAAAACTAACAGCAACGTTACATAACACGTTTTTCTGAGACAGTACTCACCCCAAGTGTTGGTTCTATATCACTCTCGTCCTCACTAGTATCTTCATGGCCCAAATCCTCCATTTATAAAGCCTATTCTCTATTCTTCTCCAGCCTTAGCACCTCTTCCTCTTCCTCTGTAGGGAAATCCTCATCACTTGAGGCTGCCTTTTAATTATTAAAGCAGAAAAACAAATAAAGAAAGTTAGACAATATGGGGGAAAATACAACATTTAAAGGCAGTGAGAAGCTGTGTAAAACCAATAAATATTCAGTAACAAAAACTCAGGCAGCGAGAAGCTTCTTTATCTTGCAGAGCGAAGTGGAGTATTAGCACTTCTTACCTGATCAATACTGTAAAACTGTTCGTTTCTTTTACTCCAAGTGACCCTATCGTCCTTGTCTTCTTCCTCCTCGTTCACTTCATCATCATCTCCACCATTTATATACCGTAAATACTTTTGTTGCCTTACAACTGAAAGGGGAGACAGAAAAACAAATTGGTCAGCCAAAGTCGAATTCCTATACCATGTTTAGAATTTAGAGAAACCAATAAATCTAACAAGAAAAAGGTCCAACTGGAACCAGAGTAAACAAGAACCAGGCAGTGCACATAAAATAAACATTTATGGACAAAGTAGTAAAGTTTAATGCCACTCTACAACATGCTACAAGATCAAGCTGAACTTGACATTATATTTACGCTGAAAAGGACTATGTAGAAGAAAAACTAACCTACATTGTCTAGCCATACCTCCTATGTCCACCTGCATTTGTAAACCATGTGTTCTCTGTCCTACTTGTTAGGATATTAGCCACTGCTAATTTCCTCCTTGCAGTACCTTGAGATTCAATGGACCTAGAGAAATGCATACGACACAAGGATTTACGTGGTTCACCAATTTGGCTACGTCCACGGCTCACGTCCACACTTTCACTATAGATCAATAGTGTTACAAATTGTGTATTATACAATGTATCGCTCGCACTCTAAAATACTCACTTCGTATTTTTGGTTTACAAATACAACACTATTTTCTCCAACACTCAACACTCCAACAACCGTTTCTTTTCTTCTCTTTTTTTGTGGTTCTATCTTTCCTTCAACATTGTTGGCTTCTTATAGACCATAAAAGATGGCAATCTTCAGTGGCTTGGCAACTTTGCTGAGTGTCTTGCCCACTCTGGTCAGTGGCTTGACCACTTTCGTGAGTGGCTTGTCCACCTTGGTGAGTGGCTTTTCCACTTCAGATGAGTGGTGGTGGTGGGATGCCGAAAGTCTCCAATCTCAAAACTCCTCCATACCATAGATCGGGCAACTCGTTGTGACATTCATACCACGTCGTTTTAGGTTCTCCGTGACCGCAATCGAGTTTGTGAGCAACTTCCACATAAAGGTCTTTACCTTTGGTTGGGTGTCAGATTTCCAGACCGACATGCACCTACTCCAATGGTTATACATGTTAGCTTCTCGTCCGTCATAGGCTTCCCTCAAACGGTGGTATGCTATTTTCACCATCACCACGCCGTCATCGGCGTTTGGCTATATGAGCCTATCATTTGTCACCTGTAGAGGAATAGGGATTTGCATTACATGGTTTACTGCACTCGGATCAACGATCTGCCTGATGAGTCTCTCGTCCCATGTTCCATCGTCACCCGTGAGGTCGTTCACTCAGATATCTAGGTCGGTTAGTTGTGTTACGGCTGGGGCCAGGCGGAAACCCTCACGCATGTATAACGACGGGTCGAGGAAGGTGAGAATGTTCCTCCCGTCTCCCACGCTCCAGAGTCCCTCCTCTATAGTATGTCTCGTCCGCTCAATATGCTCGACCATCCCCACGATGCTCGTCCTCCTTTTGTGGCCGAAAGGAAGTACCCCCGCTTGGGTAGTATAACCCTTTGATGACCCGGACCCAGAGAGCATTTGGTTCCTTTATTGCGCTGTCTGCCATCTTCATCAAGAGTGCTAGCTTGAAAGTCACGAGTTCTCTTAAGCCAAGTCCCCCTTCTTCTTTGGTTTTCGTTAAGACTTCCCATTGTCTCCAATGTATCTTCTTCCCCTCGTTTGAGTGTCCCCACCAAAAGTCAGATATCATTTTATTTATTTCTGCACACCATGTTTTTGGTAGTTTGAAAGTGCTCATTTATTAGCAGTTCCTTCCTCGCTTGATTGAGGGTATTTTCTCTCAAACCCCTAGCTTATCCTGAATTCTTACCTTTAGGTAGTTCAATGCTTCCCTTTTTGATTGGCACAGACCGCCGAGATTCCTAGGTATTTCCCCTGGCTCATTTCTGCTTTTGATATGGAGTACCTCCTTGACATCCTTGAATATGCTTCGGTCGACTCCAGTATTAAAATAGAGACTTGATTTGGCTTCATTGACTCGTTGTCCCGATGTTCGACAGTACCTCGCTATCAATTTCTTCAAGTGTCGTGCATTTTCCACCGTTCCTTGAAATAAGAATAACAAGTCATTCACAAATAACACATGGTGCAACTCCGTGCATCCTTTCCTGAGTATGATTCCCTTCGAACGTTTCTCATTAGTCTCTTTCTCAATCTTCCTGGATAGGAAATCCGCCATTAGGATGAATAGGTAGGGTGATAGCGGATCCCCTTGTCGGATTCCTCTTGTCGGTCTGATGGTCTTTGTTCGACTACCATTTATGAGAACGAAATAGGTTGGTGTCTCGATGCAAACTTTCATCCAAGCTATCCAATTTGCACAAAAGCCTATTCTCTCTACACTTTTAATCAAAAAGCCTCATTCCACCCGATCGTAGGCCTTTTGCATGTCGAGCTTTAGTGCACACTCAACCTTGTTCGGTCTTTTCCTGGACTTTAGGTGATGAAAGACCTCGTGTGCCACCATAGTACTCTCCTGGATAAGTCGACCTACCACAAATGCACTTTGGAAAAGGGTGATAATGTCTGATAAATAGATCTTCAATCTATTCACCAAAACCTTCGATATTACTTTATAAACAAAGTTGCATAAGCTTATAGGTCTAAACTCAGATGGGTGGGTGGGGTTTTACACTTTTGGTATTAGGGTTATGGCAGTATGGTTTAGGGCTGAAGGAAAAATACCTGTTTCGAGGAAGGCTCTGACCGCGGCGAAAACGTCTGGACCCACGACATTCCAGTTCCGTTGATAGAATAACCCCAGAAAACTGTCTGGCCCTGCCGCCTTTGTCCCGCCTAAGTAAAGGACTGCATCTCCTACCCCTTCTTCAGTAACCCTCCTGATGAGGTTTGCGTTCAAATGCTCATCGACCTGTCTAGGTAACCCATCCAACATTCCATCCTCAAAATCTTGGTTATCTGATTCGAATGCCCTCCCATAATACTCCCATAACTCCTTTTGTATCCCACTCCTTTTGTCAAATGGAAGAAATTGGAGTTTCGATCCCCTTTTGTGAGCCATTTGATTCTTGGCCTTTGTTTCTAAAACAGTTCCTCTCTACGCCACAACTCACGGATCCTGTTCTTTATATTTATCTCCTCCTCTTAGTTGATTTGGTTAGGTATTGAGCTCCCTAGCATTTTTAGCCGGTCTTTTGCCTTATTCATCTCGATCACGTCGTTTCCAAACTTCTCTTTACTCCAACTTATAAGTTCCCTACGACACCTTCCTATGTTGGGCCACAAAACTTTCCCGTTGCGTTGGTGGTCGTTAGCATCCCAGCTTATTTGGATCACTCCATTGCACTCCGCACTTTCTAGCCACATTTCTTCAACCTTTCTTCTTTCTCTGGTGATCATGATCCCGGGTTAGGATGATCGGGGAGTGGTCAGACCCAATTGCTACTTCATTTATGCAGTGACTTTTTGGGTGGTTTGTCGCCCATTCGGAATTGGTTAACACCCTATCCAGCTTCTCGTATACACGATTTTCCCCCTACGGTTGTTGCACCAAGTAAAACGTTGTCCTTTTGAGCCTAGATCTTCCATCACAATATCGTTTATGATCTGGTTGAACACACCCAGTTGTTTTGGGGGCTTTCTTCGCCCACCTTTTTTCTCATGGTAATGCGTTATTGCACTTAAGTCTCCTAGGCATACCCATCTACCCCTTCGGCCCCTTCCTATTTGTCCAAGTTGTTCTCAATTCTGCCCCCTCCCGAGCTCATCTGTGTCCGCATGGACCCAAGTCATGTATGTTGGTTTGGTTTCTCCTTTAAAGTGCACCAACGTATCAATGATATTGACATTCACTCTTTGCACTTGAACCTCTGTGTCGTCCTTCCACCATAAGGCTAAAATGCCTGCAATTCCCCTAGGGTTTACATAGAAATCATTTTCCATTCCAACTTGATCTCTAATACGTTCACAGCAGGCACCACCATTCTTTGTCTCCATTAAGAAAATAATCTTCGGGTGATACCTCCCATTAAGGTATTTTAGGTGTCGAATTGTTAGGGAAGACCCCATACCTTGACAATTCCAACAGATTGTGCTCATTGACCCCGTGTGGCTGTTTTGGGACAACCACCACAGCCCATGTTTTTGGTTTGGTGTTCAACATTTATAAGGGATGTTGCCTTTAACTTCTCCATTCTCACCTTTAATTTTTTGGGCTTCTTTGTATTCGGCTTCGTCCGTGCCCTTATCTTTTTCTTCCTCGTGCCCATCGTGCTTAGGAGTTCTTCTCTGTTTCCCTCCTCCACTTCTTGCATTATTTTTGCTTTCTTGGTCACAGTTTGCTTATCCTTTTCATCCCTTTGCCGCTTCAGATTCATCTTATTCATATAGGGGCTGAGTCCAGTTGCTAGACTTGGCGTCTCTAGAGTTTTCTTTGGGGATGGTGTTCCTAGAGGGGTTTCAACTGAGTACATATGGCCTTTCCCATTGGGCTTTGTTTCGCATGGTAATGTGTGGTGATCGGGTAGGGGTGATGGTTAGATAGGTAATGGGTGGGATGGTTGTGGCTTGTAGGGTAGGCTTGGTGGGGTGGTTCTTCAAAGTAGTGCAGGGTTATGGGTTTAGTCTCGCCTATTGAGGTGGTATGGATGGGTAAGGGTGGGTAAGCACATTACATGATGTTTGGCCTATTCGTTAGTTGGTGGTTGTTTGTGGGATATGGTATTGTTGAGTCGGCATGTATTGTGACTAGTTAGAGGCTTTGGGTTGGTTTTCCATAAGATTGAGGGTTATCTTCTATCATGGCCATGCTATGATGAATGGTTCGGCTCCAGCAAGGTAATGGGCGTGGGTGGGTGTTGGTGGTTTATTTTTAGCACCAGGCATCTTCTCTGGACAGTGGTCTCCTGTCTTCCTTGTTCCGTCTTCCTCCACCTCCACCTCATTCACCTTACTCATAATATCAAACCACGATTGCCAGGCTGCCCAGTGTTTTACACCCCCCATGTTCGGTTGGCCCGGCGTGACTGTGGTCTCATTGCCTTAATCCATGGTCCGAACATTTGATGTCCGTGTTTCGCTCCCGACATCGTTACCTCCTCATGATAGGCTTGGGTTGTGTGACCAAGCCTCACCCACCCATAACAAAAATGAGATAGTCGTTCATACTTAGTGGATGCCCACTGTTCCTCCCCTTTTGAATTTGTCCACCAGAAACCGACCATCAACGGGTTATCACTATTTACCTCGCCTTTCAAGCGGATGTGCGTCTTTTGTTTGCTTTTCACCCCTCATCCGTTTCAATGAAAGTTTCTATTTGATCACCTATAATCGGAGAAGTCTCCCGACTGAATTTCTCTAATCCTTATTCACGAACTTGTACCCAAAATTAGGCTCTCGTAAACACTACTTTCGCTAGTCCAATGCTTGGATCTGATTTTTGCATGCTCAAACAGTGCAAAGGGTCACTTGGAGATGATTATGTTGACATAACGATCATTGTTTGCAAGCAGAGGGTTGGACGACAGGTTTAGAGCAGTTTTCCTAGGTTTTCCTAGGTTGATTGCTGTCACCAGAGCTGTCGCTGAGATTTGCCATCGTGGTCGTGGTCCAGAGGTCGTCGTCGGGGTCTAAACACATTCACGAAACAGAAGAACATAAGGTATATTGTGGAGAGGTGTTGTGTTTTAGGAGGTTTACATGCTCGGATTCGCAACTCCACAGCTGACTGGACGTAGTCACTTCTGCATGCTCCTGTAGATGTCCTGCATTCCAATTGGTTGGGTGCTTGTCGTAGGGGAGATTCAGATTCGTTTGTTCACAGCAACCAGGTCCCGTACTTGGATTGGTTGATGAAAGTAGGTTTGGCAGATTACTTCAGCTAGATTGCTGAGGAAAAACACCTGCGTCTGTTGTAGTTTGCCCGTTTGCTGATTTGGAATGTAGTTGAAGTGCAGTTGATTGATGGAGCTGAAGGGAGCTGAGATTCTTGCTGGTACTTCTGTCAATTGGATTGCATTAATTTCACTTTGGTTTCAGCATAATGATTGGCTGGGACGGATAGCTGGCCAACGAGAGTTGCGGCGAGGAAATTGCTCATGAGGTTGACTGGCCTAGGAGAGAGAAGGAGATACAAATGTAAGCTTGTGCCCTACTGTATTGACATAAAGGAATACTAAAAACACATGTTATGATTTAACGGTCATTTTTGTAACATTTTCATCTAAAAACAACTGAAGCAAACGTAGTTTATCATAAATAAAGAGCACAAAATAAGTTACATCGGATAATGATTTAGTCTAACATATTACATTTTTTTGATAATTTTTCCTTTTATTAAATTAAACTTCGCCACTAAAGCATAGAAAGAAGTCACACTTTGTTCCTTAATTAAATTTACTTTGGAGAATTACACTAAAACTCAGTGAGAAACAAATAAGAAATAATTAACAAAATAGAAATTATAATTTGTTCAGACAATTTTGAGAAAATAATAAATATGAATTGCAATATATAAATTGTATTAATGTATTTCTAAGTCAATGCAACTAATTCATAACGATAGTTTAGATTAAAATAAATTTTACAAAAATATAAAAATAAAAGGTTTAGAAATATATGAGTCATAAATAACTACAATTAATAAATAATAATCAGTAAATTATTTAAAAAATGAAATAACTTGTAATACATGTTGGATCTTGTTTCTCAGAATGTTGATATGGCAGTGAATTGAATGTCAATGGATGGATGAAAGTTGCTCTCGCCTTAGCTCCGGTGAACCTGCAGGAAGGGGATCTCAACATATGGGGTGTCTCTAGGGCCCTCTCCGATGCTTAAATGAGTATATGTGTGTATAGAACTCAAAGCGTAAACTGAATGTATGTAAAGCAAGGGTATTTATAGAGTAAGGAGACCAAACCGTAGAAGGAAACAATATATCTTAATGAATATTGTGTTGGTGATGATTAGGAACAGTTATGGTGTAACATTGCAGTTATGGCGTAATATTGCAGTTACCATATGTAATCTTTAGAGAATATGTGTCCGAGATATGCGGGATATCTTGGCCATATCTTTAAGAACAGTTGGTGGGACCAGAGGAGAGAGGTGGGGCTCTCTTTGGGGCGAGCACTCCTATGGTGAGCAGTAGGAATCCACGACTTGATGATTAATGGCAATCAGTGATGGAGCCTTTGGCGTCCACCTTCGCTTGGCCTCGACATTGGGCCACTCTATCGAGGGCCAAATCGATTTTAGCATGGGCCGATCCGGTTCAAATAACTTGGGTTCACCCTCCATGGTTATTGGGCCTCTGGGGCCTTTTCCTTATTGAGTTGTCACTATTAATACCCAACATTTTCCCCCGAAGCTTGAGTGAAGTTTCTTCGGTCGAGATTGATTCCTTGATAGTGTTTGATATAGTGACACTTGAATTCGGTCTTTTTTGTCCTTTTCTGCTATTTGTATCCTTATGGACACTTTATGCTTCTTTGGCGATCAGTCGTTAGGTTGCTCAGAGTAAAGGAATATTTGGTCTTGTATTCCTTCTTGGCGATCACTCGAGGTTGTCTAGGTTTATGGATGTCTACCCTTCGCTATTTGGCGACCACTTTATCTGAATAATGGACTTTAGCATTTAATAACTGCACAGTCATCCAGAAGTCGAACGAACACTTGAGGCACGCCTGTCGTTTATTCTTCCATAACCCAAGGGTAGTCTGACAGTTTCTGTACTGGCCGACCGTTTGTCTCCCCGAGGTGTTTCTTAAAATTCTGACATTGTTTCGATTTTTTCCCAAAAGGTGCAATTATTCTCTGTGCCGTTTCGATTCTGTCTGTGGCGGTTACTCCTTTTTTTTGTCTATATAAGGGACGGAAGTTCCACTCCTTTGTCTTTTACGCGTCCCAGTCATTCAGATTCTAGAGAGTTATGTGCTTTCTCTATTTTTTCGATCCTCTTCTTCTATCTTTCGATTTCTAAAGATCCAAACTCAAACATCAATGGATTCCCGAAATCAGTCTACACGCAAGGCCAAGGTGCCGGCCAATAGGTCTTCTTCCTCCAACCCGAAAGTGCCCCCAAAGAACGTCAATGCTCCCCTGCAAAACAGGGATGGTTCTACTCTGTCTTTCAGGGAAAGAAATCCTAACGCCGGACGGTCAGCGGCCACACCGGTGGTGGTGGATGGGTCATATACCAATGTGCCCCTCTTTTCCCCAAAAGGTAAACACCCAGGTTTTTCTGTTCGCTGATTTTTCTTATAATTGACCCTGTTTTTTCTTGTTTTCATATTGTTCTTGCCATATCTGATTTTCTAAGTAGATATCAAGCCTAATGAGTTGAAGCCGACTCAGTTCAAGATGGTAGTCGCCATAGGTGGTGTGAATGACACAGATGCTCCCAGGTATCCGGGCTTAGGACTGCATTATCCTCGCGATGGAGAGGTTTACGTTTATGCGCCCCAGGTCGATGTTGGGTTGCGTTTTCCTCTCTGCAAGGACTTGCAGGAACTATGTCGTTATTACGGGATAGCTCCAACGCATCTCGTACCCAACGCCATTAGGATGTGGGTCGAATTCAAGTTCATGTGTCTACGTCAAGAATGGACGTATTTCACTGCCCTTGTGCCGATGCTTCTTCCTATTGGCCGCGGGAGCAAACCACCTCCATCATTTCCAGACCCGATGGCCCAAGTTTGAAGAATGGAGAGGAAAGGCGTGGAGCTGGAACGTCCATTTTCAGTTGGTTGACGACTTCCGTGCCACCAACTCCAACTACAAGAAGTTCTACTTCTTCTACAAGGGGGCGTGACCTGGGCGTTGTCTCAACCGGAAAGGGATACTCCCCTGTCTTTGGCGTGTTATGTGGGAGCGACCGGAACGCCATCGACGACTTTTTCCGATTGCACAAGCAATCAAATTTATTTTCAATCCACCTAGTGGCGGAGACCACTGAGAACATGCTCGAGATGGCGGGCATTCATCAGGCCTCGCCACTCCTTATTGATTGGGTAATTTTCTAGTATTATTTCCTCTTATTGGTTGTAGGCGGTCGGGGCCGTAAACTCATGGGTCTCTTTGATGACTAGGGTAAGGCGGGTCCGTCTTCGGACCAGGCGTCGCTAAACCTTCCTCCTCCTCCCTCCAGGCGTTCCTCCAAAAGAAAGACTGAGGAGGATCGCCCCTCAATCACTCCTGGCTCCAGCCAGGTACATTACTGTCCTGTTTACTCCTTCTTTCCTCCGCCTTGAATTTAGGTTTATAATACCTTTGTTAATTTTTTGCAGAGAACCCATTGCTGATGTGGCTCGTGACCCCCCTCCTGCCAAGAAGGTCAGGAGTTCAGGCGAGCAGCACCCTGCTCTTCCCAAGAGCCCTGCTGCTCCTAAGGGTCCTACTGCCCCTAAGGAGAAGGCGTTGGATGTGGTCACGACGACCCCTCCTCCTTCCAATCGCCCGACCTCCATTCCTCCCAAGGAGCCTGAGGCTCGGATAAAGGGGCCAACCGCCCCATGCCCCTCGAAGGCTCCCTCTGAGGAGTACTGCCCACTCGTGGGCTTGTTCCGGCCGCCTAATGCTGCAAATTTCAGGGGTGTCTGAGTCCCCTGTGTAAACCTCTCGAAGGCGGGGGTTTCTGATCAGAAGACTCTCTGGGGCAACCCGGACCTGTGCATGCAACTTCTTGAGGGGATAGTTCCTCCCAAGGACCGGGCCTTGGTTCCCTCAGAAATGCCCGCCATCGAGGGGATGATGAGGTCGCACTTCGAACGGATCGCCTTGGTAAGATTTCTCATCTTCGTTTGTCTTTATATTACTTGTATTTTTCCTTACACTAACAGTACTTTGCCTCTTTTTCCTTTGTTGTCAGCTCATTCGAGAGGAGCTGGCAATCGGTCGGGTCGTCGGGTAGCTCACCGATAAGCAGAATGACCTGCTTATCGAGCTGGACCAGTACAAAAGTCTGGGGTTCTCCCCCTGCCAGATGGAGAGCATGAAGTCGATTGCTGACTCACCAGTTTTCTTGGTGGAAAACGCTCTAGAGGAGTACTTCAGGAAGGAGGAGAGGCTCATTGCCTTCGTTAAGAAGAAGGAAAGAGAGGCAGCGGTCGCCTTCCAGAAGTTCGAGGCGGTCCATAAGCACTCAACTGATGTTGAGGCTGCCAATTGTCGCCTAAAGGATGAGCTAAAGGAGGCCGAAACTCGCAGGGCAGATGCGGAGACTCATAGAGTTGCCGCAGAGGCTCAGTGGGATGCTGCTGAGCCCAGGAGGAATGCCTTGGAGAAGGAGAAGGAACAGCTCGCTATGCAGCTGAAGTCTGTTCCATCCCCCGAAAGCGTGGTCGAGGACTTCAAAAGGTCCGAGGAGTTTACCTACTGTGCTTTGGAGGTGATGAAGTCGGAAATAGCTGACTATCTCCAAGTCCTGGTCGAGGACATCTAGGTAGTCGACCCCAACTTTCCTCTTCGGGAAGTTGAGGCTCTTAAGCCTTTCCTCCGGAGCACCCTTCCCAAGGAGACTCCTCCTCCTGCTCCTGAAGAAGTTACCCCCGTAGACGAGCCGAGTGCCGCCACTCCTGAAGAGCCCAAGTCATGAAGTCTCCAACTCCCCCGGCGATCATCTTTTCCTTGTTTTAGATAATAATTTTTTATCCTCCCTTGTATTTTGGGAGTTCCTTGTAATTATTTTTTGATTTCAGACTCGGTTATTTTATAATATTGAATGCCTTTTATATTCATAAGCCTTTAAATTTACTCGACTTTGAATGTGTTGGCGATTCCTCTGATATCTTAATCATAATTACCTTCGACTTTTCTTCGCTTTATAAGGGTCTCGACCCTTAGAGTCTTGGACATTTCTTTAGGCTTGAAAGGATAAGTCTTTATGGACTTATCTATTCCCCTCGCCAAGTATAAACTTCTTAAGGAAAACATCTTAAGACTTAAAAGTATAGACTTCTAGGCTTGAAGATGTATTACCTTTTTTAAGTTTAAATCTTTTGGAGTGTTCGCCTAATTGCAAGGAACTTGTTACTTAAAGCTTCATCATCCATAGTGATCGCTTAAGGTTCCTTTCCAGTCTTCTAGAATTTGCTTCACAAAGGAACTGTTATCCTTAGTATGGATAACTTCTTCAAAATTTGCCAACTTATAAAAGAATAGTTTCCTTGATGGATTGATTGTCTTTGTCGTTAGGATTTTTGCCTGATTTTGGTAATAGGTCTGATGCCTGACTTTGGTGTCAGGTCTTTTTGCCTGGTCTCGGCGTCAGGTCTTTTATTTTGCCTAACCTTGTTATTAGGTCTTTTGCCTGACTTTGGCGTCAGGTCTTTTGGTTTGCCTAACTTTATTGCTATGTCTTTTGCTTGACTTTGGCGTCAGGTCTTTTGGTTTGCCTAACTTTATTGCTATGTCTTTTGCCTGACTTTCGTGTCAGGTCTTTTGCCCAATTTTGATATGAGGTCTTTGTTGTTGCCTAACTTTGGCATTAGGTCTTTTTCCTGACTTTGACGTCAGGTCTTTTACCCAATGTTGATATCAGGTCTTTGATGTTGCCTAACTTTGGCGTTAGATCTTTTACCTTCGGTGGTTTCGAAATAGTAAGATCTTGGTGCGGCGATCTGTACTACCTTGTATGATCCTTCCCACTTAGATTTAAGTTTATTCTGACTGTCTAGTCTTGTAAATTCATTCATTCTCATTACCATCTCCCCCACGAAAAATTGGCGAGCGCTGACTTTTCTGTTGAAGTATCGAGCGGTCGCCAGTCGCATCTTGGCTTGTTTTTTTTTCTGATTTCCACCTCTTTTCTTCTGCCAAGTCGAGCTCGGTCCTGCGTTCAATTTCGTTTGCCTCAGTGTTGAAGTGTAGGATAATGTGGGTAAGCACCGCTATTTCGGCGGGTGCTACTACATTTGATCCATACACTAAACTGAAGGGTGTTTCTCCAGTGGCTGCTTTAGGCGTTGTTTGGATAGCCCATAGTACGTTTTCCATCTCCTATGCCCAATTTCCTTTGAATGCTTGAACCCTTTTCTTGAATCCTTGTAAAACAACTTTGTTGGCTGCTTCAGCTTGTCCATTTGTTGCAGGGTGATGCTCTGACCTGAACCAATGGTCGATATGGTATTCTTCGCAGAGCCATTTAAGTTCTTTACTTACAAATTGTGGACCATTATCGCTAATAAGTATATTGGGAATACCAAACCTGGAAAATATGTTGATCTTCAGGAACTTGATCACTTGAAATTCCGTGGTAGAGGCCAAAGCTTTCGCCTCTATCCACTTGGTGAAGTAGTTGATCGCCACTATGATGTGAGTACGCTGCCCAGTACTAAAGGGAAAAGGACCCAATATATCCATTCCCCATTGAGCAAAAGGATCGTGGTGCGAACTGTTAACATGTCGCTCACCTTTGTGTTAATTTAGTCGCCTCTTCTCCCAAGGTTAGACAGTAGTATCCCAGCGTGAAGATCTTTCGTGTCAATGATCGTGCACCATCATAGTATGCTGCAACTCCTTCATGAGCCTCACGAAAAACCTTTTCTGTTTTGGGATTAGCAATGCACCTTAGATAAGGTGTCGAGTAGCCTCGCTTGTAGAGTTCTTCATCTATGATCAAGTAACTGGCTGAAAGGCGTCTTATCCTTGTGGATTCACCTTCGTCTTCTGGAGAATTCCTTCTTTTAGGAAATTCTGGAACGGAGTCATCCATGTTACCTGTCCTTGAATATTGAAGACCTTTGCTTGGTTGTTGAGAACTGAACATAAGGCTTTTTCCAGGAACTGTACATCTTGAATTCTGGTCCCTCCAAACGCCAACTTACTTAAAGAGTCCGCCATCTGGTTCTCTTGGCGAGGAATAGACCCAATCGCAAAATTTGGAATTTTGGTGACGGGTTTCTTAGCGATGTCGAGGTACTTATTCATCTTTTCCCTTTGTCTCGTAAGTGGCATTGACCTGGTTGACAATAAGCTCAGAGTCGCTTTTCACCCTGAGTGTTGATATGCCCATTCCTTTTGCTAGTCTGAGTCCAGTAATAAGAGCCTCGTATTCTGCTTCATTATTGGTCGCCTGAAATGTTAGGGTGATCGCATACTTCAAAGGCTCGCACTCAGGAGGGATGAGAATTAGACCTGCCCCCGAGCCTTCTCTTGAAGAAGATCCATCTGTATAAAGCTCCCAGATTTTGACTGGTATCTGCTCATGAAATTGGCCTGGTTTCTGCTTTTGCCAGACCATTGCTTGTAGTTTCCACTATAAAATCAGTCAATGCTTGACCTTTAATGGCCGTTTCGGTGCAAATTTGATCTTGAACTCGCTGAGCTCGATCACCCACTTGAGCATTCTTCCTGAAGAATCTGGTTTCAGCAGGAAGTTTTTGAGAGCTTGATTGGTGAGAACTGTAATGTCGTGCGCGAGAAAATAAGGTCTTAGCTTTCGAGCAGCAATAACTAAGGCATAGAGATACTTCTGAATCTGGACATATTTTATTTATGCAGAATTAAACATCTTGCCAACAAAATACACTGGACTCTAGACATTATCCTCTTCCCTTATTAAGACGGGACTGGCTGCTACGTCGCTGATGCTCAAGTAAAGGAAGAGCTGCTCGCCAAGAATAGGTTTCGCCAGAGCTGGAAGTGTTTGAATGTGTTGTTTCAAGGATTGGAATGCCTTCTCGCAGTTTGCCATCCACTCGAACTTGCGATTGACCCTTAGAGTTGTAAAGAATGGTAAGGACATGTCGCTCGCTCAGGAAAGGAAACGATTGAGTGCAGCTAGGCGACCATTCAGACATTGGACTTCCTTTTGACAAGTTGGCGACTTCATCTCTTCAATAGCCTTGAGCTTTTCCGGGTTCGCCTCAATACCTCGCTCACTTACCATAAATCCCAGAAATTTGCCAGACTTAACTCCAAAGGCGCACTTTGCTGGGTTCAGGCGAACGCTGTGCCTCCTCATGTATTCGAAAGCCTCGCGAAGTTCCGCTGTGTGAGGACTACCCTTGATTGTTTTTACAAGCATGTTGTCCACAAAAGCCTCTATGTTTCGCCCCAGCATGTCTTGGAACAAGCGGATCACCATCCGCTGATAAGTTGCCCGACATTGATTATACCGAAGGGCATCACTTTATAGCAAAGAATGTCCCCGTCTGCATAAAAATCTGTATGGGCCTCGTCGTCTGGGTGCATCCGGATCTGGTTGTAGCCTGAATAGGGATCCATGAAGCTCAGCATCTCGTGACCAGAGGTTGCATCAACCAACTGATCAATTCTAGGAAAAGGGTAGGAATCCTTGGGGCAAGCTCTGTTCAAGTCACGGAAGTCGACGCACATCCTCCACTTGCCATTTGATTTTTTGACAAGAACTGGGTTGGCGACCCAGCTCTGGAATCTCACTTCTCTGGCGAAATCAGCTTTGATTGGCCTGCCAACTTCCTGTCTGATTGTAAAGCGTTTGTCTGACCCAAATGATCTCCTTTTCTGAGCGATCGGCTTGATAAAGGGGTCTATCCTCAGTTCGTGAGAGATGATGTCAATCCTGATACCTGACATGTCGCTCGGTTTCCAGGCAAAAAGATCCTTGAATTCCTTGAGGACTGCAGTCATGGCCTGCTTTCTGTCATCGTTTAAGGTGGTCTCAATGCGCACCTTCTTGTCTGGACCATCAATCTCAACTTCTTATAACTCCTCCATAGGCGCTAGTCGAGCCAAATTTTCCCGAGGGTCAGCCTCTATTTCAATTGCGAGGGCTTTCCTTTGATTTTTCCTGAGCAGGCAGTTCACATAGCATTGTCGCGAGGAAGGCTGTTCGCCAAGTACTTCTCCAATCCCGTTGGGTGTGGGGAACTTCATTTTTTGGTGGACTGTGGAGGCCACAATCTTATTGGGATTGATTGTGGTCCTCCCCAGGATGGCGTTGTATGATGTAGGTGAGTCGACCACCAGGAAGGTGACCGACACCTTGATGCTCTTTCATCCCTCGCCCAAAATTACTGGCAGGGTTATTGCCCCCAGCGGATAATTCGTTCTCCCAGCAAATCCAATCAGCGGAAAGTCGACCCTCTTCAGGTCATGCTTAGACTTTCCCATCTTCTCAAAGGCGTCCAGAAACAAGATATCTGTCGAGTTTCCTCCATCAACCAAAATTCTCTTCACGTCACAACCGTCGAGATCAGTTGTGATAACCAGGGCATCGTTGTGAGGAGTGGTGACATGTGCCAAATCGTCTTTGGAGAATTAAATGACAATGTCCTCTTCAGGTCGAGGTCGCTTTCCCAGCTGGACCGCTGTAGAAATCTGAGTCGCATAGACCTCCCTTGATGAAAACGTCCGTAAAAGTCGGCCAGTGACTCTCCAAGTTGCTGCTTGACCGCATCTAGGGCGACCACGCTTTTCATCAATTGGCGCTCGCCCATATACCTTTCCAGGAACTTGCTTCTCAGCTCTGACCAAGTCCCTATTGATCTTGCAGGAAGGCCGAAGAACTAGGACGGCGCGAAACCCGATTGGGTCGACGGAAATAATAAGGCCAAGTGATTTGGATCATTTGACTTACTCAACAAAGAGGCCTCACGCTTATTGACATGGATAGTGGGATCTCCTCCACCGCTATATTTGGGGATGGCCCTGGCGACGACATCCTTTGGAATTTTGATGGCGACGAGGTTGTCGGCGCAGGGATGAGCTGATCGCTCCCTAAAAGGAGCTGCGAGTGTCGTTCCCCTTTCCTAGAGCCTTTTGTGGATAAGCTCGTCCACCTGGTCTAGACTGCATTGGTTTGGCGGCGCCCCATTCAGCATGAGACCAGATGGATTGGTAGAATAGGTGGATGTCGGCGGCTCAGTGGACGCCGGGGGTAGGGACTGGTGTCCCGATGTCATCTCCTGATTTTCCTGGGGGCGCCAAAAGATGGCGCCAAATGTTGGATCTTGATTCTCTGAATGCTGATCTGGCAGTAAATTGAATGCCCATGGATGGATGAAAGTTACTCTCGCCTTAGCTCCGATGAACCTGCAGGAAGGGGATCGCGACAGAGGGGGTGTCTCTAGGTCCCTCTCCGATGCTTAAATGAGTATATGTGTGTATAAAACTCAAAACGTAAACCGAATGTTTGTAAAGCAAGGGAATTTATAGAGTAAGGAGACCAAACTGTAGAAGGCAACAGTATCTCTTAATGAATATTGTGTTGGTGAAGATTAGGATAGTAGATATTACGGTTATGGCGTAATATTGCAGTTACCATATGTAATCTCTAGAGAATATGTGCCCGAGATATGCGGGATATCGTGGCCATATCTTTAGGAACTATTGGTGGGACCATAGGAGAGCGGTAGGGCTCTCTTTGGGGTGAGCACACCTATGGCGAGCAGTAGGAGTCCACGACTTGATGATTAATGGCGACCAGCGATGGAGCCTTTGGTGTCCACCTAAGCTTGGGCTCGACATTGGGCCACTCTATCGAGGGTCATATCAACTTTAGCATGGGCCGGTCCGGTTTAAATAACCTGGGTTCACCCCCTCCATGGTTATTGGGCCTCTGGGGCCTTTTCCTTATTGGGTTGTCACTATCAATACCCAACAATGCATACATCTTTTAGTCGATAAATAAAATATATAACTATTTTTTTATATTCTACATTTAAAAACACACACAAAAAAACGAATGGATTTAAATATTAAGAATACGGTTTATTTTTATTTTATTTTTGTAAAAGAATATTAAGTTAACAATTAATGAACTCAGGACCCCCTTAAGGAGTTACACCACCCGATACCCCACCACCAACCACCGAACCACAAAACTACAACCCCCCTTCCAGATTGAGCCCCTATTTGAACAAGATGACCCTAAAGCGCACTGGTAATGATATGGAGGAAGAACCAGGGTTTATGCGAGCATGGAGACGAATGAACGCACCCAGAATTGGAACTTCCTACGCACGCTAGGAGCGGCCCGAAGTGGTCATTGGATGGTGCTCGGAGATTTCAATACCATATGCCACCAACATGAGAAACAGGGGGAGGAGAAAGTCACAAAGGAAAATGGGATGAATTCAACCAAATGATCGAGGATATAAGTATGGAGGATATGGGGGCTCATGGAAGCCCATACACATGGTGCAACAACAGGAATGGACCGAACCGAATTAGTGAACGCCTTGATAGAGCTCTAACAAATGCGCCATGGATAATGAGTCACCCCCAAGGGAAATGTATCAATGAATTAGCCATTGGGTCGGAACACGCACCCTTGGTGGTCCAACTGAAACAACCGCCCAAAAGGGCAAAGAGGCGCTTCAATTTTGAGGCGATGTGGCTAGAAAACCCGACATGCAAGGAGGTCATCAAAAATGAATGCGAGAGACCAAACTCAAGGAGGGAAGTGCAAGGGGTACAAGTGAAGTTGAGTAAGTGCCGAAAGCAGCTCATGTCTTGGAGCAACACACACTTCGGAAATAACATGATTGAGGCGGCAAACATAAAGGAGGCCCTAAGGAGAGTCACCCAAGGGGTCATCGATGAGGAGGCGATCCGGGAGGAGACAAGACTAAAGGTAAAGGTGAAATCGATTTGGTCAAGAGAGGAAACATATTGGAGACAAAGATCGAGGGTCAAATGGCTAAACGAGGGGGATCGAAATACTACATTTTTTCACAAAACAACCATTGCGAGAAGGCGGCGAAACCACATATGCCGATTGAGGGGGGAGTGGGGAATGGATCGAAAAAGATGGTGATATTGCCGTAAAACTACATCGGTACTATGGAAGATTGTTCACATCGTAGAGGTGACGAATAGAAACCATGTCAATGCTGAAATGAATGCTCAGTTAACAAGGGAGGTGACGAATATAGAAATCAGGTCGGCAACGTTCCAAATGGGAGGTTCACCAGCTCCGGGTCCGTACGGGTTCCCGAGTTTGTTCTACCAACAGAATTGGAATATCGTGGGGGACAGATGTCATTACCGTGGTCAAGGCTTTCTTCAGAACAGGTATAATCCAAAACACCCTCAATAATAGCGTTATTGTACTCATACCAAAAATCCAAAACCCGATTACACCTAGTGACTTTCGGCCCATTAGTTGTTGTAACTTCATGTATAAGCTTATATCAAAGGTGTTAGTGAACCAGTTAAGAGTTTATCTATCAGATCTTATCACTCCTTTCCAGAGTGCTTTTGTATCAGGTAGAAATATCCAGGACAACATCATGGTGACACATGAAGTATTCCACCATTTACAAGCGGGCCAAAGTGTGCGTAGAACCGAATGCACCTTAAAAATTGACATGCAAAAGTCATACGATAGAGTGGAATGAGGTTTCCTACTGGACACGCTAAGGCGCAGGGGATTTGTGGAACAATGGGTGGAGTGGATTAGGGCATATATCTCAACAACCACATACCATGTGGTCGTTATGGGAACCGAACGGATACTATATGACCAACACGAGGGATCCGCCAAGGTGACCCCCTATCATCTTACTTATTTATACTACTTGCGGATGTGCTCTCAAGGCGAATGATGGGAGATCAAAGGAATTACACTCCGAAGACAATGCCCGGAATTACACCACTTGTTCTTTGCGGATGACTCCCTATTTTTCATAAGAGGGACCACCAAAAATGCCGAAACTTTAAGGAGGATTCTGGATGACTATTCTAAGGTATCGGGGCAAAGAATCAATAGGGAAAAGTCAGCTCTATATTTCAACAAAGGAGCGAGCAACACCGAACGACAAAGAGTGGAAGAGGTGCTTAACATAAACGGCACTAGTGACCCAGAAAAATATTTGGGATTACCTTAGATATGGGGACACTCGAAGAAGGGGGCTTTAGGTTTCCTAAAAAACAAGGTGAAGGATAAGCTAAATGGGTACCGACCGAAGACGTTGAACCAAGTGGGTAAGGAAGTCCTCATAAATGCGATCATCACCGCGATACCTACGTACGTAATTAGTGTATTCCGATTACCAAAAACATGGTGCTCAGAAATAAATGCTCTCATTGCTGACTTTTGGTGGGGGCAAACCGTAGATGGAAAGAAAACACATTGGCGTAGATAGGAGGTCTTAACAAGGGAAAAGGAGGCGGGGGGCCTAGGGTTCCGAGATCTAAAACCTTTAAACACGACCCTACTCATGAAGATGGCTAGCCGTATGATGACCGAACCGAACAACCTATGCGCGCAGGTCCTAATGGGACTATATTTCCCAAGGTGTACATTTCTAGAGGAGAAAAAGGGGGTCAGGCCTCTTGGGGATGGGGTAGCATGATCCATGGTCGCGAGGTGTTAAAGAACAAAGGGGTATGGATGATAGGCCTGGCAGAAAGTGTCCGAGTGTTTGATGATCCCTGGATTTATACAATGGAAACCAAACGGGTCAATGCCAAGACGAGGGTGGAAAACAGAGGGAACCTATTAGTGCGGGACTTGATCAAACCGAATGGAGCATGGAACATGGAGCTAGTGCGAAGCATTGTTGTCGCTGAGGATGCCGAGCATATACTCAACATACCATTATCGCATGAAAGGGGGACGGGTCGCTACATATGGCCCCAGACGAGGGATGGTGCACCCTTGGTCCGATCGGTGTACCACAAGATACGAGAGACTACCGACCGAACCACAAAACTTAACCAAGGAATTTGGGCAACCAAGGTAATACCAAATTAAAAAAAAAATCATTTGGCGCCTCGAACGAATGCATTAGCCGTTAAGGCGAATTTGGTTAGACGGGGGATGAATGTGAGTCACAGATGCCCTATATGTGAAGAAGTTGAAACAAGGGAGCACATGATCCTAGGGTGCTAATGAAACAAATAGGTATGGCATGGGATACTAGGGCTACGAGTGAGTCTACCAAACAACACAAGCATGGTCGATTGGCTTGAGGAAAGAATAACGGAACCTAGGGGACAAGGAGGGGCGAGCAATAAGAGATGGATACTCATGATGATCACCTGTTGGCAAATATGGAAGACGAGGTGCAAGGCGGCCTTTGAAGCAAAACAACTCTCTGAGGGTAGCCATTGAGGAGATCAAACGAGTATACGCGGAGCAAACCTAAACCGACCGAACTAGATAAGTCAAAGATTCAACAACCGAAGACCGGCCAGAACAAGATTGGAGACCACCAATATCAAACACCATCAAGATCAATTGTGATGCATCGTGGTGCCAAAGATCGAAACGAGCAAGGATAGGGGTGGTAGCGTGGGACAAGCACGGCAAGGTTGTATGTGGACTAAACCGACGATACCGGAGTGATGACATCGACTCAATGGAAGCCATGACGATACACGAAGAGATAAGACTAGTGATACAATCGGGATGCCCAAACATCATCATCGAGACGGAATCACAAATAATCCACCAACAAATTATACACGGACCGGCACAATGGAGGGCGGCAACCATCATCACCAACATCCGAACACTAGTGGGGCAACTCGATCGAGTGCAATGGCGAGCTATTCCAAGGACGGCAAATGAATGTGCGAATTGGATAGGCAATAAAGCAAGACAGGGAGTGAGTCTAAATGATTGGGTCGAAAGACCTCCACTTCCTTTTACGTGTTTAGTTGCAAATGATTGTATGTGTGAACAACTGTGATGGAGTATCACGACGTTTTATTTCATCAAGTAAAACGTTAATTTGAAAACAAAAGAAGTTGCAATGTGCTACCACTAGGTTACTAATAAACAATTTATTTTTTATATTGACTTTCCAAGTGAAATATTTAAAAAATTGTACAAACTGATAATCAAACATTAGACCACACTTTAATAATGCAAAAATTTACCAATAAATAATTTTTACCAGTTTTGTTTTTGATAATTATGGATTAAAAAACCGCTATAGGTGACAACTAATCACCCAAGTTCAAATTACACAACCAAAACTAGCTAGCTTTAACAATTCGCGAAACAGAAGAGCCAACAGGGTCTTTTCGGAACACGTTAATAGTTTCCTTCGTAGGTAAGCTATGGATTTCAAACACATGCCGCTGGTTGATCGCCATACCCGCCATGATATCCGCTACCGCATTTGCTTCTCGAAAAATATGTTTGAACTCCAATCTTTCGAACTGCATCAATACCTTCCTGCAATCCGCAGTGATCGACATTAGTTTTTGATTTGACATATTTTCGTCAGAGATTACCTTATGGGCTGAGAGGGCATCTGTTTCAAGGTGAATAGATTTTAATCCGAGTGTCTTTGCCAAAAGCATCCCGTCTCGGATGGCCCAACATTCCACTGTGAGACTGTTTGAGCAACCCAAATTCCTTGAGAATCCTGCAACCCATTAATCCCTGTAGTCTCGGATGACCCCACCAGCTCCTGCAAATCCTTGATATCCCTTAGAAGCTCCATCTTTGTTAATTTTAAACCAATCCTTTTTTGGAGGAACCCAACTAATATCAATGGAAATGAACTCATTAGCAATGTTAGTCTCAAGATAAACATTTTGGTGAAATTTTGCCTGAGATAAAGATAAATTATAAACAGAAGAAAAAGCAGGTTTATCATTAAAAATAAGAGAGTTCTTATTTTTCCAAATGTTCCATAGAGCATAAGGAAAAAAGAACTTCTACTCAACTCCTTGAATATTGACTCCTGATTTGTGACATCCAAACTTGGTCCACTCATTCAAAGGGTACTGGAACAATTACCCCAGATTTGGCAGCTCAGTGACTGAATTCCACATCTCTTTAGCATGCTTAGACCCACGCAATATGTGATCTATGTCCTCCACCCCAGAATAACAAATTTGGCACAGATGGCTCAAATTATTTCCCCTATGGTTCAATAGTTTGCAGGTGGCTAGTCTATCTTTAAGGCACAACCAGATAAAATACTAAATTTTTGGGATAGTCTGAATCTTCCAAACCCAATCCCATTGATTAATTACCTGACTGTTTGTGTCATGACCTGCTAAAAGAGAGTATGCCGATGCTGTAGTATAGTTCCCCGAGTGTGTGACATTCCATATTTGAGTGTCCAAGAAGACATTGGTCTTGTCCCCTGGAGTATCTCGAAACATGTCCAAATTTGTTTTAGGGAAGTCAAAACAAGTTCTATCTAGATTCCACTCGTCATTATGGAAGACATCTCCTACCATCAATCTGTCTTCTTCATAGTTTAGTGGACCATAAATTGCAGCTCGCAGAGGTTGATTACCAACCCAACTATCTTGCCAAAATTTAATATCCCTACAATTCGCCACCACCCACCCTAATCCTAATTTAAGGGTGTTCATACCTTCATTAATTGCTTTCCAATTACAAAGTGTTTTATTCGAAGTAGTGAGAAATGTTTCATCTTGCTTAAACGTTATGTTTTTAATTACCACAACCCATGGAGTCGTTTCTTTCTTCAATCTTCAAGCCAAACTCCCCAGGAGTGCTTTGTTACGATACAATGCCGACTGCAGACCAAGTCCCCCTAGTTTTTTCGGCTTTGTTATTTCCTCCCAATTGATCAAGTGGATCTTCCTTTTCTGGTCTATGGATCCCAAAACAAAATTTCTATTAATCATGTCCAGTTCTTTACACACTGAATTAGGAAACATAGTACATTGCATGTGGTAGGAGGGGATTGTGGACAAGACCGATTTGACCAACGTAACTCTACCTGCCATTGATAACAGATTTGCCCTCCAACCCGAAAGGTTATTTCTAACTTTATCCAGAACAAAGTTAAATGAGTTAAGTTTTGAGTTTGACAATTCTAAAGGAAAGCCAAGGTAAGATCCAAAGTTTTCAACTAATCTAAACTTTAAACTAGTTGAGATCTGTGTTCTTTTGGTAGATGGTACATGTTTTGACAAAACCATGATCGACTTCCCCTGATTTGCCTTTTGTCCTGAAATGGCGCAAAACTCTTCTAAGATCGAGTTGATACAGTTACAATTTTCAGGTGTTGCCTCTCCCATTAGAATGAAGTCATCGGCAAAGAAAAGATGGGATATAGTCAAGCTACCTCTTCCCACTTTTATTCCTTTCCATTGTTCTTGCATAACTTTTTCATCGATAAGAAATGTCAGATATTCCATGCATAGAATAAAGATGTACAGAGAAAGAGGATCTCCTTGTCTAATGCCTCTAGACGGGTAAATTTTTTATAGTTTCCCCCCATTAAACAAAATTTCAATTGAAGACGTAGAGATACAACTCATAATCAACTTATTGACTTTATCAGGGAATTTAAAGAAAAGGAGTGTTCTTCTTATGAAGTCCCACTCAATTCTATCATATACTTTTTCATGGTCTATATTAATGATCATACACCCTGTTTTGCCCTGTTTATGCTTTGAAAAATGCAGCACTTCTCTAAGTAGAATGACATTATATGAACCCCTTCTACCTGGGACAAAACTAGTCTGAAACGGAGAGATGATACTGTTCAGAACTGGTCTAATTCTATTCACCATAATTTGTTATATGACCTTGTAAATAGAATTGCAAAGACTTATAGGTCTGAAGTGGGAGACCGAATAAGGCTGAGTACATTTTGGAATTAAGCAGATAAACCTCTCATTCCAACTTGTAGGGACAGACCCCCCACTTTTAAACACCTCACTCATAGCATCAGTCAGAGAGCTACTCGTACAGTTCCACAACTTTTGGAAGAAAGCCGGATGGAGGCCATCTGGCCCCGGAGCTTTAAACGGTTTAAGATCCCAAATGGCTTTCCTAATTTCTTCCAAAGTGATAAAGTTGTTTAGGCGACAGGTTTAATTTTCAGATAAAGCAGTTCTCCAAGAATCGGGCTCTGATCAACCACCAAAGGTGAGGAAACCTTTAAAGTTGTGAATAGATTTGAAAAGAATTTTTGAAATTTCTCCTCAATGAGTCCCTCATCAAAAATCCAATTTCCAATTAAGTCTTTAATTGCAAAGATCTTATTTCTTCTTCTTTTAACAAGATTAGAAATATGATAGAATTTGGTGTTTCTATCCCTGTCTCTATAACAGATGCATTAGGAAAACTAAATTTCCAATATATATTATCCATTATCCTATCTAGTCTCTGCTGGAATAATCTATCTGAGTTCCACATATTGACCCACGTAAACTTTGGCCCCTTTAAAGCCTAGGTCAATCAAATTACAATCACTAATCATATCATTAAAGAGAGACGCCCTATTCATGCATACTCTATTTCCCCCCAATTTTTCAGAACTATTTCTGACATCATTAAAGTCACCTACTACTAACCAAGGACTAAATATAGTAGAGGCAACCAATTTAAGATTATCCCACAACAGTAATCTTTCATTTAAATTGGGGCTAGCGTAAATCGCAGACATGAACCAAGACAGATTATAAAAGATAAGTTGGATCTTGAAATGTAATTCCTGCTCTGTAAACGCCATCTTCACAATATTTGTCTCGTAATCATTCCAGAGCACAAGGATTCCTCCCTTAAACCCCCTAACTTCCACCCCTAGAAATTTGTTGAACGAGAGTTTTCCAGCTTGCTCATCCATCTTTTGGCCACTGAGTCTAGTGTCAATTAAAATCAAAATTGTAGGTTTGTGAGTATGGATGAGATGCTTTACCGCCTTGACAGCTTCCGGATTACCAAATCCTCTAACATTCCACATTATGGATCTCATGTAGGCTTTTTCTGGAACCATATTACTAGAAAGATGTACTTGATTCATAATTAATTTGCTTTAAATACTACCAAACCAATTACATAGAACTACTAATATCTAAACACATGTTAGATACCTTACCTTGTCCCTTACCTCCCTGTATGAACATTCTTGAACATTCTTACTCCCTTGCTCAGTAGGTGCCTTTGCTGTGTATATTGGCCCTTTCTCCACCGTATCCAATTGGGTTCGCGGTTTCCCAGTTTTCATGTGTCCCTGAGTTTTTAAAGGAACATCCTTACGACTTCCCAATTTCCCTGTGTCCCTGGGCTTAGAAAATTCACATAAGTAGTTAAATTGTTTTTCTCATTATGACAATAGTCAGGACTAATAAAAGTAAATTTCAAGGTGTTATCGGTTGAGTTTAGCTCTTCCTTGATAGTTTTAAGCTTCATAAGCCAATTCCCCGCCTCAGCATTCTGGTTGAGCCCTCCAATCTGATTCAGCCCGTCAGCCCGAGGCAGACCACCATTCTGGCCCAACTACACAGGAGTTGAAGTCAGCCCACCATTTGCCCCTTCAATCTGGTCCATCCGAAACATCCTCTCCAGCCCACCAGTTCGGCGCGTCTGCTCCTTGACTTGTGCCAGACCCACTTCGGCTCATCCGCCCACTTCAGCATGCAGGAGCTGCCCCTCATTCCCAGTTATACTTTCACTCACCGTAGCATCGCCACCTTGTTCCCCCATTCCATTGCTTATTCCATTTTCCATACTCCCCTTCATACTCGGTGCCTTCCCACTCCTAGCTGCCATCACACTACCAAACATGCTTTCCAACTCATACGACATCATCTTTTGTTCTCCTCCACCAAGCTTTGCAGGCGCATCAACCCCGACAGCAGCTGGCCTTCCAACCGATAGCATCTTCTGTTCTCCTCCACCAAGGTTCGCAGGCGCATCAACCCCGAGAGCAGCTGGTCTTCCCACGAGCTTCAATGGATTCCCACTTCCTGCTGGACCCATTCCATTCCTCCTTTCCGTTCCACTTACGTCGGGTTGAACATCAACGTGGTCGACCATTGTTCCTTCGTTCTGCCCAACCAGGTGGCCGACAAGCTTCGCATGGGTTTGCTCTCCACACTTTGGACTCCGCCCAGCCTCTCCCCTTCCCGAACGGTATTGGTCTTCTTTCCTTACAGTTGCTTTCCATTTTCAGCTGCCCCAATGGTCGACCCCCTTCTTCCCGTGCCACTTACCTCGGTCTGGCCATCCTTGTGGCTGGAAGCTTGCCCCTCGACCTAGGCGAAACCATGGTCTCCACCCTTTCTAGGTTTCGTCCCAACAATACCGTTTTTATATACTCATTCTCGGTCCCGATGTCATCCTCTCCGCGCTCCTTATCTACCGAGTCGGTCTGATCGGTGGTTCCCCTTGTGGTTTCCTTGTCAGATTGAGCTTTCCCGACGGTTGAGGTAACTAGTGTTTCAATTGACTGGTCGGTTTTCTTCTGGGTGCCCATTCAGTTATGAGGTAGTAGGATTTCCATTTGGTTTTGAGACTTTGGATCCATTGGTTTTGCTTGATTCTCGCGTCATACTCTAGCCGTTTCCGATGCCAATGCTTTTTTCCGGTGATTAACCAACATCCAGGGTCCCCGTTCTCCATTTGGGTTTTCTGTGTTAGGAAATGGGGGTTTAGTCGTGGCAGTGGTGTTTGCATTTGAGTCGTGCTCTTCCGACCTTGGACCTGCTGGGTTGACCTGATTGCATAGTTTTTTTCTATGCCCCGCCATACCACACGAGAAACAAATTGATTGAATTCCTTCATAATATATTTTTTGGGAATATCCATCAATGTCTATTGACGAAGGTAGTGGTTTGCTCAAATCAAACTAGATACAAAGCCGAGCAAATTTCCCTCTTTCAGCGTTTATGGTATAACTATCGATTCTCAATAGATGCCCTATTGTATTTCCAATACCCTATAGAATTATAGGGTAGAAATATTACATTGGTAATCTAGGCAATCTGATCCAAACAACCACTTTAGATATATTGGTTCTTTCTGGGTTGAATTTGGGTTCCCAAATTTGTATTGATAAGAATTGCCCATTGATGAACCAAGGTCCATCTCTGAATTCCCTATCCATGTCTCCCAATCAAGTAAATTTGATTAGATAAAAACCTTCCCCGAGTAATATGCATGACATTCCCACTTCCGGTTTCCAGAGATTTCGAATTTTCAGCACCATGTGGTAATACGGTATGCTCCTTCCTATTATTTTAATGATGATAGATTGTTCGTACCTTTATTGTATCCTTACTTACTCATATCTGGATATGGTATATGATAGTTTCCCAGCTGATTCCACTTCATCCTGACCTCTTGATGGAGAAGATTCAGACGAATTCGAACATTCGCGATAGAATGCATTTTTGTATGCCCCCGGAACAATCCCAGTGAGTTTTTCCTTGTAGAATGTGGAACTTGTAGCTGTCTTTGGTGCATTCTCTTCCATGTCGTGCAAATTCTGCAGCTGATCTTCCTTGAGTTTGGTGTTGCTATTCAAGAGTTCTACAGTCTCTACTGCAGTAAGGGAATGTGTGGAATTTGAGAGCATTTGAAGAGTAGATTTTTAATTCTTGATGGATTTTACCCGTTATTTTATGATGCACTTAAGATAGACTTATTATAACAACTTTTAGATTATTTTATCAAATATATCATATTTATTTAGTGTTGCAGTTTAATAATTAAATTTAATATACGTTGTTTGTTTAATTAGAGTTCTAGTTTAATTATTTAAATACTATTTTATAGTTTTAGTTTTTTTAGAGATGATTAAGAAATAATTAGTTTTCAAAATTTAGTGTTTATAGGCTACCGAAATACTCAGTTTGAGAATATATTTTTCAACTATTTCTAAGAAAAAGTAAAGTTATAGACAATGAAATTACAACTAAAATACATTCGTGAGTTTCAACCATTAAATTTGGTGAGAGTCGAGTTCCTATTTTGGTACCCTGTCAACACTAAATTTATAAAACTAATTAATAGTCAAAAAAATATTATTTAGATAATTAAATTAGAACACTAATTAAAGTTAATTATTAAAATGCAACACTATATAAACATGATCTATTTAATAAAAAATTTAAAAGTTGATATAATAACTTTAATTTAACTGCATAGGAAACTATCTGGTAAAAAGTGGCTTACTAGTAGGGTTTTGCATTATTAAAGAATGATTTAATGTTTGATTCTCACTTTTTATATATATATATATATATATATAATATTTCACATGGACTGTTAGTGAAATAAGTATAATTTAAGAGCATAAAAAACCAATTGGTATTAGTAGTTTAGTGATAGAATGTTGCAATACTTATGATATCGATTTCCCAAACGTCCAAAACTCGAATTGGGTTCACGTGTTTGACTAGAAAAATGTCAAATGCGCGATGAGGTTCACATTTACGATTATTTTGTAAAAACTAAAATATGAAAGTCAATTTAGTAATTAATTTTAAATATCGGTCAAAATTATTTGTTTTTTTCAACATACATTCATATCTCTTCTCTTCCATTCTCTTCATTTTAAATAATTTCCAATTTCTCAACATTAAATTCCTTCCATGCCAATACTAAGATGTATGAATTTGATATTAACATTATTATTAAGTCAAAAATAACATTAAATATATTTAAATAATGTTGGATATCATGCGTCAAGTACCCTTAGAGGCCACGAGGCGCCTTAAGAGGACGAACGACGCCCAGAAGTCGCGAGGCGCCCAAACGCCTTTGGTCAGATAGCCTTAGGGCGGCTCCACATTGGTCAAATGGAATGTCATTGGTCGAAACACCTTTAATCGGCTCGCCATTGGTCAAATAGAATGTCATTTGACGTCGGAACACCTTTAATCGACTCGTCATTGGTCAGATAGGCTTGCCTTTGGTCATATCGCCTTAGGGAGGATCGCCATTGGTCAATGGAATACCATTGGTCGGAACGACTTTAATCGGCTCACCATTGGTCAGACGGAATGCCTTTGGTCAGATCGCCTTAGGGCAGCTAGCCATTGGTCAGCTTAAACACCTTTGGTCAGATTGCCTTAGTGCGGCTCACTATTGGTGGGAACGCCTTATATCAGCTCGCCATTGGCCAGATAGGCTCTCCTTTAGTCAGATCACCTTAGGGCAGCTCACCATTGGTCAGACGAAATGCCTTTGATCAGATCGCCTTAGGGAGACTCACCATCTGTCATACGAAACACATTTGGTCAGATCGCCTTTAATCGGCCCGCCATTGGTCAAATGTAATGCCATTGGTCGGAACGCCTTTAATCGGCTCGCCATTGGTCAGATAGGATTGCCTTTGGTCAGATCGCCTAAGGGTGGCTCACCATTGTTGAAGTGAAACACCTTTGGTTATTATTAAGATTCTTAATCTAAAGAAAATGAAGAACAAGAGACTTACTTAGAGAGGAAGTAATCGTGAGAAATCAGATTTTCATTTCTTCAAGGTAGGTAATTCTGTTACAAGCCTAACGTATATATAGTGTTCAAAACATGGAAATTGCAGATTGGTCCTCATACTAATTTTACAGTTTGACACCAATGTTATATGTAATTATACATATAACCTAACATTCCCCAATCAAGATCCAATTTCCACTTTTTAACACTCATCTTCTATCATGCTGATCTGAATCAAGTCTTGAAGCCTTCAAGTCATCCTCACAATTTCCAGACTCGTGTGCTTCCTGAAGATGAAGAACAACTTTGTGTGCTGTCTTCTTAGAATCAATATACTCGTATAAACATCCATTAATCAAACGATCACTACGAATGAGACTACTGATCATATACCATCTGAATATTCTTGATATCAGTATATGATTTCATCAAGAGTTTTCCACATAACTTTGCAGTATCCACTACATAGAACAACACACTTAGACTCATACTCACCTAGATCCATTTCAGCATATGAGTATCATGCTGTCTATCCTTGCAAACCATATGCAATACCAGAGAAGACACCTTATACATAACCACCACAGAGTATAATGGATCTTGGAACTGAATCAAATAACACATAACATCATGTTGCTACTCAAACATCTCAACTGAGCAACACATATCTGTCCATCTTTCCTTCTTCTTTTCTTTTCTGACAATTTTTTTTTTCCAGATACATTCGATCTGCTTTTGATCAAGTCTTCGACTGATCCTTCATTTTTTTTTTCTTATTGACAGAAGGGTTTTTGCCCTTATCTTACCAACAATGGTAGGAGGGTTTTGGCCCTCATCCTTTCATCCTCAAGAGACAACTCAAAGTATCTTTGACGTTTTCTTTGAGCTGAACTCTGTTTTTGGAATCAAAACATGTCCTATGCCAATATAACCTTTTGATTGACAGCCAGATAGCTTGCTCAGCTGAACATATTGACAGCTACCATTCATTATGTATCATACAGATTCAATTACTAACCCACATATACTCATGGTGGTCACCTATATGATGAACTTCTGCAAGTAAGACATACACCTACAGGGCTAATCAGAACATGATCAGACATATGCCAAAACTGATCTACTAAGCATGATCCTGACTGTGGAGACTATACACCAAATATGCAGAATTAGTAGAATAAACTTGATGACAGCATACACTCATCAGAATACCAGACAATACTAAGATCATACTCTGCATCAAGTGATCAAATGATTCCATAGATAGCTTACAACATAGTATACGATCCCAGAAAACAGATCACAGAATCAGAATCATTCATCAGAAGCAAGCAGAACTATACCTCCACCTGATTCAGACTCAGCTAATTTCTGGATAGAACAAACTCCCAGCTTTCTCCTACACGGAACAAACAACTTCTCAGTCAATGGTTTAGTAAGAATGTCAGCAATTTGCTCACTTGAAGGAACATAGTTAACCAAGACATGTCCAGAATTCACCTTTTCACGGACAAAAAACATATCAATTTCTACATGTTTCATTTTCGTATGTTGAATGGGATTTTCAGTGATTGCAGCAGCACTAGAACTGTCAGTCCAGACAGTAGGAACAAAAGATAAAAACAATCCCATTTCAGTAAGAAGAGATTTAACCCAAAGAATTTCACAAACCGCATTGGCAATTGCCCTGAATTCAGCTTCAGCACTAGATCGAGCAATAACAGATTGTTTCTTGGAGCTCTAAATGATCGGGTTCCCATTTAGAAGGAGATAATGACCAGAGATTGACTTCGTATCAGCAATGTCCCCTCCCCAGTCTGCATCACAATAAGAGGTTAATGACACCTCTTTAACAGGAAAACAATTATTTCTGAATACCAAACCGTGATCAAGAGTTCCTTTCAGATATCTAACAATATGCAAAACAGATTTCCAGTGACTTACCGAAGGGTTTTGCATGTATTGGCTGAGTTTATTCACAGAAAAATTAATGTCAGGTCTAGTTACACAGATGTGTTGCAGAGCTCAAATGGTACGCCTATACAGAGTGACATTATCAAACAATTCATCACACGTTATCATACCTATTTTTGATAAACAGTTACCTGTCATAGGTGTAGGAAACTCAGTCGATTTCGAAAGATCAAGCTTGCAAACCATCTCTTGAATGTATTTCTTTTGATTGAGTATCATAAAATCATCAGAAGCAGTGACTTCCATCCCCAAGAAGTAGCTCAAACTACCAAGATTCTTACGCTGAAACTCCTCATTAATAATGGTGATCACCTCAGCTATTGCAGACGACGAAGGACCTGTGACAACTATGTCATCAACATACACTAACAAGAAAACAGAACCAAGATTCGAGTGTTTGATAAAGAGACAACTGTCAGCAACTGACGCTTGAAATTGTAACTTAGATGTGAGAAAGTTATTGAGCTTCTCAAACCACGCACGTGGTGCCTGCTTAAGACCATACAACGCTTTCCTTAGTTTGCAAACCAGTAAGGAATCTGAGGTAGTCACCTTCTCAAACCCCGGAGGTTGAATCATGTAGACTTCCTCAGATAGATCACCATGGAGAAACGCATTGTTAATATCCACTTGACGTAATGTCCATTTGTGAGATAACGCAAGGGACAGAACAACACGAACCGTAGCAGATTTAACAACCGGACTAAATGTTTCTTGAAAATCAAATCCTGGTTTTTGAGAAAAATCTTTAGCTACTAACCTGGCTTTATATCTTGCAATTGATCCATCTGCATTCTTTTTTATTTTAAAAAGCCATTTGCACCCAATTGGTATTCGACCAGGAGGAAGCTCCACAACTGTCCAAGTCTTGTTCTGCAATAAGGCTGAATACTCAGCTTCCACAGCCTCCTTCCAATGAGGACAATGAAGAGCTTGAAAAACAGATTTCGGTTCTTCATGAATCAATGCGTCTGAAGTTACCGAAGAAGCAAGTAGAGCTTGAAGAGAATTATGAGAAGCAGCCCTGCTTTTCAAACGAGTCTGCATAGAATGAATGTTGTTAGGAATAGACGAAGGATTAGATAGAGATGTATCAGTAGAAGACTGAACAGGAACCAGACAAGAGTCTTGTAAACGATATGTAATGGTAGGAAGAGAAGTGTTATCATGCTGCATTACCGGATCATTATGCAAAGCAGTATCATAGGTACTAACCTCTGGACAATGCGTAGTAACAGGAGAATGAGAATTAGAAGACAAGGGTTGATTATTAGTAGGCACAAGCAAAACAATAGAAACCACATTTGAAGGAGAAGATGAAGAAGAGTTAGGAATAACCGATGGTGGCGTTAAATCAGGGAACGAGGCACGAGATGGTCCTGAATCCAACACCTAATCAGAATGAGAAGAAGAGAAGTGAGGATCACATGGTAAGAAAAACGGCTTTGATGTGTAGTTCTGAGTAGGAGACACCGAAGTAAAGAAGCTGCTTTTGCTATCCGCAAAAGGAAACGTGTTTTCATGAAACACCACGTTCCTTGTCGTATACACTCTACCTGTGGAAGATAAACACTTATACCCACGATATTTTGAGCAATATCCTAAGAACACACATGGCTCTGATCTATGAGTAAGCTTGTGTCGGTTGTAAGGCCTTAAATGCGGGAAACACAAACAACCAAACACCCGTAAGAAGGAGTAGTCAGGAACAGATCCAAACAGCTTTTCATGAGGAGATTTCTTAGCTAAACTATAAGAAGGAAGCCTGTTTATGAGAAATACAGCAGTAAAGAATGCGTCTGACCAGAAATGTAAAGGTACCGAAGCCTGTGCAAGCAATGTGAGCCCAAGCTCAACTATGTGTCTATGTTTGCGCTCTACAATTCCATTTTGCTCAGACGAATACGGACATGTGATCCTGTGAGATATCCCAAACTGAGCTGAATATGCAGATAAGAACCGAAACTCTCCACCTCCATCAGATTGTACAGCTTTGAGAGAGTATCCAAGTTCTTTTTCCGCCATCCTGTGAAATTCCACAAAGCATTGAGCAGCATCACTTTTCTTAGTTAAGAAATAAATCCATGTAAACCTACTAAATGCATCTACAATGCTCAGATAATACAGGTTTCCATTTGAAGTACACGCAGCAGGTCCCCAAAGGGCGACCTGAACAAGCTCCAATGGATGAGTATAAACTGTATTTGAAGAGTGGAAAGGTTGTTTCTTGCTCTTACCCACAGCACAAGCAGCACATTGAATGGGAGAGTGAACCACTGGATGATTGTGTAACCGTAAGAAGTTAACAAGGATTTTGTTTGATGGATGCCCAAGACGCATATGCCATACCTGAGATGATTCTTTGCTGTCTAATGTAGCCACCAAAAAATCAAAATCCATTTTATCAATAGGATCGGCTGTGATAACATCAGAATTCTTATCATTAGAGTCAATACGAATGGATAACAGACTTTCCTTTTCAGTAAAAATCATCCCAACCGAATTCAGCCTACTACCAGCATAAGAACATATGTCAGAATTGTGATCATACGAAACAACAACCGGAGAAATCACGGTAAGATTTAGTTTATTATCAAACTCAGTTTTGCTTGAATCACATAAACCAGCATTCATCTTACAATTCTCAATGCTAGAGTTTTCAACAAACACAGCATTACAGCTATTATTAACAGAAAGACTAGACTTAACAAATTGACAAGGAGACAGTTTTGACAAGTCGAGTTTGTATAAACCAGAGTTTTCCAATTCTCTAAGCAAGACTTTGTGTGACTGAGCATCTCGGATAACACAGTGATTGGCATGAAACTCGAAGTAAACCTTGTTATGCTTGGCGAACTGAGAGACAGATAACAAATTCTTAGTGACAGATGGTGTATAAAGCATATTATGAAGAAACAGATTTCTAGAGTTTATATCACCAGAATTAGAAGGAACAGCAGCTGAACCTATAGCAGCTATACTAAGAGAGGATCCATTACCCACCGTGACCTTACCTTGACCATTGTAAGGCATGCACCCATTGATGTATGAAGGAGTGGAATTTGTCAAGTGATTGGTTGCACCAGAATCTGGGAACCAAGACGAGTCATGTTGCACACCAGAGGTCGATACTGCAGAATTGGCTTGAGCATTGCTGATGACCGATTGAGTGTCCAAGGCTTGGCCAATTCCTTGAATAGAAGACGAGGCATAGGGTGTGATCGGGACCACATGAGGTAAAGATAACATAGGAGAATACATCATAGGTGCAGAAGGAACAGAGTATGCATTGGAACCAACAACACCAGAATACGCCGCATTAGGAACAGAACATGTATTGTTATAAAACAAAGGAGAATGCATAGGATTGGTCATCATATAAGGAGAAGGAAAGTTGTTAGCTTGAGGATAATAAGGAGCAGGTATAAAAGACATAGGAGAGTTCTGAACATGAGGAGAAGGAGCAGATGATACATGAGAAGCTGCAGATGACAGATGCATCGATCCTGACTTTTCAGTAGGAAATTGTTCAACAACATCATCCCATTGTGTAGAACAGAGATTGACTGAAGGTGATGCAGCATTACCAGGATTTGTCACTCCCGTGAAGTTGACATTAAATAGGTGATAGCATCTATGGCCAAGATGTCCGAACTTCCCACACAACTGACACTGTGGTCGATTGTTGCCAAATCCACGTCCACGGCCTCTGCCTCTTCTTGATCCAGCTGTGTTGTAGTTTTGATTCTGATGAACAGCAGATGCAGCAGGTGGATTAGGCAAGATACCATATGAGTTAGATCCATTAGATGAAGGAGTGACATTAAGCGAAATGGCTGATTCAGCTCCTCCAGACTGATTGTTCTTCACAGTTGGTGAGTAGTTGACAGCAACATTAGCACTAACATTTGATTCAAACAGCAAATCAACCTGTCTTGCTTCAGCATCTAGAAGAACTGAGCTAATCGAAGCTAAATCATAGGGATTCCTTCTTGCATGAATCACAGACACCACACTGTCGAACTGACCTTTGACACCGTTCAAGATGATGGAGATTTGTTGCATCTCCTCTATAGGATGTCCGCAACTTGCAAGGCTGTCGCATGTTGTTTGAATGGAGGTCAGGTAATCTCTCATGCTCTGATGCGGAAGCTTCCTCACTTTTAGGCGATCATAGAGGTGCATTATTCGAGTCGTTGATGACGAAGAGAAATCCCGATGTAATTTCTGCCAAATCGCAGCCGCAGTCATACAGCCAATGAGTCCTCTACTTACCTGAGAGGATACCGAGGCAAGCATCCATGATGCTAATGAACTGTCCTTTCGGACATACTTCAGATAATCGGGATTCGGTTCTTCATCACCATCCTCTGTTTGAATGCGCGGAGGAATCGTCGGATTTCCAAGCAGATGTCCTTCCAGGTTGTATCCTTTTACAGCTAATAGCACCTGCTGTCTCCAAGATTGGAAGTTTTCTTCACCTTCCAACTGACATACCTTCTTATTGAAGAAGGATTGAGCTATTTCCTCCTTTGAATTGAACAGAAATCACAGAAACTAGACAGACAAAACGCAGCAGCAGTTCGCACCAGATTATGCAGCAGATAAGAAGAAATCGCAGCAGCAAATTCGCAATACAGCAATCACAAGATCGGAACAGCTCTGATACCATATTAAGATTCTTAATCTAAAGAAAATGAAGAACAAGAGACTTACTTAGAGAGGAAGTAATCGTGAGAAATCAGATTTTCATTTCTTCAAGGTAGGTAATTCTGTTACAAGCCTAACGTATATATAGTGTTCAAAACATGGAAATTGCAGATTGGTCCTCATACTAATTTTACAGTTTGACACCAATGTTATATGTAATTATACATATAACCTAACATTCCCCAATCAAGATCCAATTTCCACTTTTTAACACTCATCTTCTATCATGCTGATCTGAATCAAGTCTTGAAGCCTTCAAGTCATCCTCACAATTTCCAGACTCGTGTGCTTCCTGAAGATGAAGAACAACTTTGTGTGCTGTCTTCTTAGAATCAATATACTCGTATAAACATCCATTAATCAAACGATCACTACGAATGAGACTACTGATCATATACCATCTGAATATTCTTGATATCAGTATATGATTTCATCAAGAGTTTTCCACATAACTTTGCAGTATCCACTACATAGAACAACACACTTAGACTCATACTCACCTAGATCCATTTCAGCATATGAGTATCATGCTGTCTATCCTTGCAAACCATATGCAATACCAGAGAAGACACCTTATACATAACCACCACAGAGTATAATGGATCTTGGAACTGAATCAAATAACACATAACATCATGTTGCTACTCAAACATCTCAACTGAGCAACACATATCTGTCCATCTTTCCTTCTTCTTTTCTTTTCTGACAATTTTTTTTTTCCAGATACATTCGATCTGCTTTTGATCAAGTCTTCGACTGATCCTTCATTTTTTTTTTCTTATTGACAGAAGGGTTTTTGCCCTTATCTTACCAACAATGGTAGGAGGGTTTTGGCCCTCATCCTTTCATCCTCAAGAGACAACTCAAAGTATCTTTGACGTTTTCTTTGAGCTGAACTCTGTTTTTGGAATCAAAACATGTCCTATGCCAATATAACCTTTTGATTGACAGCCAGATAGCTTGCTCAGCTGAACATATTGACAGCTACCATTCATTATGTATCATACAGATTCAATTACTAACCCACATATACTCATGGTGGTCACCTATATGATGAACTTCTGCAAGTAAGACATACACCTACAAGGCTAATCAGAACATGATCAGACATATGCCAAAACTGATCTACTAAGCATGATCCTGACTGTGGAGACTATACACCAAATATGCAGAATTAGTAGAATAAACTTGATGACAGCATACACTCATCAGAATACCAGACAATACTAAGATCATACTCTGCATCAAGTGATCAAATGATTCCATAGATAGCTTACAACATAGTATACGATCCCAGAAAACAGATCACAGAATCAGAATCATTCATCAGAAGCAAGCAGAACTATACCTCCACCTGATTCAGACTCAGCTAATTTCTGGATAGAACAAACTCCCAGCTTTCTCCTACACGGAACAAACAACTTCTCAGTCAATGGTTTAGTAAGAATGTCAGCAATTTGCTCACTTGAAGGAACATAGTTAACCAAGACATGTCCAGAATTCACCTTTTCACGGACAAAAAACATATCAATTTCTACATGTTTCATTTTCGTATGTTGAATGGGATTTTCAGTGATTGCAGCAGCACTAGAACTGTCAGTCCAGACAGTAGGAACAAAAGATAAAAACAATCCCATTTCAGTAAGAAGAGATTTAACCCAAAGAATTTCACAAACCGCATTGGCAATTGCCCTGAATTCAGCTTCAGCACTAGATCGAGCAATAACAGATTGTTTCTTGGAGCTCTAAATGATCGGGTTCCCATTTAGAAGGAGATAATGACCAGAGATTGACTTCGTATCAGCAATGTCCCCTCCCCAGTCTGCATCACAATAAGAGGTTAATGACACCTCTTTAACAGGAAAACAATTATTTCTGAATACCAAACCGTGATCAAGAGTTCCTTTCAGATATCTAACAATATGCAAAACAGATTTCCAGTGACTTACCGAAGGGTTTTGCATGTATTGGCTGAGTTTATTCACAGAAAAATTAATGTCAGGTCTAGTTACACAGATGTGTTGCAGAGCTCAAATGGTACGCCTATACAGAGTGACATTATCAAACAATTCATCACACGTTATCATACCTATTTTTGATAAACAGTTACCTGTCATAGGTGTAGGAAACTCAGTCGATTTCGAAAGATCAAGCTTGCAAACCATCTCTTGAATGTATTTCTTTTGATTGAGTATCATAAAATCATCAGAAGCAGTGACTTCCATCCCCAAGAAGTAGCTCAAACTACCAAGATTCTTACGCTGAAACTCCTCATTAATAATGGTGATCACCTCAGCTATTGCAGACGACGAAGGACCTGTGACAACTATGTCATCAACATACACTAACAAGAAAACAGAACCAAGATTCGAGTGTTTGATAAAGAGACAACTGTCAGCAACTGACGCTTGAAATTGTAACTTAGATGTGAGAAAGTTATTGAGCTTCTCAAACCACGCACGTGGTGCCTGCTTAAGACCATACAACGCTTTCCTTAGTTTGCAAACCAGTAAGGAATCTGAGGTAGTCACCTTCTCAAACCCCGGAGGTTGAATCATGTAGACTTCCTCAGATAGATCACCATGGAGAAACGCATTGTTAATATCCACTTGACGTAATGTCCATTTGTGAGATAACGCAAGGGACAGAACAACACGAACCGTAGCAGATTTAACAACCGGACTAAATGTTTCTTGAAAATCAAATCCTGGTTTTTGAGAAAAATCTTTAGCTACTAACCTGGCTTTATATCTTGCAATTGATCCATCTGCATTCTTTTTTATTTTAAAAAGCCATTTGCACCCAATTGGTATTCGACCAGGAGGAAGCTCCACAACTGTCCAAGTCTTGTTCTGCAATAAGGCTGAATACTCAGCTTCCACAGCCTCCTTCCAATGAGGACAATGAAGAGCTTGAAAAACAGATTTCGGTTCTTCATGAATCAATGCGTCTGAAGTTACCGAAGAAGCAAGTAGAGCTTGAAGAGAATTATGAGAAGCAGCCCTGCTTTTCAAACGAGTCTGCATAGAATGAATGTTGTTAGGAATAGACGAAGGATTAGATAGAGATGTATCAGTAGAAGACTGAACAGGAACCAGACAAGAGTCTTGTAAACGATATGTAATGGTAGGAAGAGAAGTGTTATCATGCTGCATTACCGGATCATTATGCAAAGCAGTATCATAGGTACTAACCTCTGGACAATGCGTAGTAACAGGAGAATGAGAATTAGAAGACAAGGGTTGATTATTAGTAGGCACAGGCAAAACAATAGAAACCACATTTGAAGGAGAAGATGAAGAAGAGTTAGGAATAACCGATGGTGGCGTTAAATCAGGGAACGAGGCACGAGATGGTCCTGAATCCAACACCTAATCAGAATGAGAAGAAGAGAAGTGAGGATCACATGGTAAGAAAAACGGCTTTGATGTGTAGTTCTGAGTAGGAGACACCGAAGTAAAGAAACTGCTTTTGCTATCCGCAAAAGGAAACGTGTTTTCATGAAACACCACGTTCCTTGTCGTATACACTCTACCTGTGGAAGATAAACACTTATACCCACGATATTTTGAGCAATATCCTAAGAACACACATGGCTCTGATCTATGAGTAAGCTTGTGTCGGTTGTAAGGCCTTAAATGCGGGAAACACAAACAACCAAACACCCGTAAGAAGGAGTAGTCAGGAACAGATCCAAACAGCTTTTCATGAGGAGATTTCTTAGCTAAACTATAAGAAGGAAGCCTGTTTATGAGAAATACAGCAGTAAAGAATGCGTCTGACCAGAAATGTAAAGGTACCGAAGCCTGTGCAAGCAATGTGAGCCCAAGCTCAACTATGTGTCTATGTTTGCGCTCTACAATTCCATTTTGCTCAGACGAATACGGACATGTGATCCTGTGAGATATCCCAAACTGAGCTGAATATGCAGATAAGAACCGAAACTCTCCACCTCCATCAGATTGTACAGCTTTGAGAGAGTATCCAAGTTCTTTTTCCGCCATCCTGTGAAATTCCACAAAGCATTGAGCAGCATCACTTTTCTTAGTTAAGAAATAAATCCATGTAAACCTACTAAATGCATCTACAATGCTCAGATAATACAGGTTTCCATTTGAAGTACACGCAGCAGGTCCCCAAAGGGCGACCTGAACAAGCTCCAATGGATTAGTATAAACTGTATTTGAAGAGTGGAAAGGTTGTTTCTTGCTCTTACCCACAGCACAAGCAGCACATTGAATGGGAGAGTGAACCACTGGATGATTGTGTAACCGTAAGAAGTTAACAAGGATTTTGTTTGATGGATGCCCAAGACGCATATGCCATACCTGAGATGATTCTTTGCTGTCTAATGTAGCCACCAAAAAATCAAAATCCATTTTATCAATAGGATCGGCTGTGATAACATCAGAATTCTTATCATTAGAGTCAATACGAATGGATAACAGACTTTCCTTTTCAGTAAAAATCATCCCAACCGAATTCAGCCTACTACCAGCATAAGAACATATGTCAGAATTGTGATCATACGAAACAACAACCGGAGAAATCACGGTAAGATTTAGTTTATTATCAAACTCAGTTTTGCTTGAATCACATAAACCAGCATTCATCTTACAATTCTCAATGCTAGAGTTTTCAACAAACACAGCATTACAGCTATTATTAACAGAAAGACTAGACTTAACAAATTGACAAGGAGACAGTTTTGACAAGTCGAGTTTGTATAAACCAGAGTTTTCCAATTCTCTAAGCAAGACTTTGTGTGACTGAGCATCTCGGATAACACAGTGATTGGCATGAAACTCGAAGTAAACCTTGTTATGCTTGGCGAACTGAGAGACAGATAACAAATTCTTAGTGACAGATGGTGTATAAAGCATATTATGAAGAAACAGATTTCTAGAGTTTATATCACCAGAATTAGAAGGAACAGCAGCTGAACCTATAGCAGCTATACTAAGAGAGGATCCATTACCCACCGTGACCTTACCTTGACCATTGTAAGGCATGCACCCATTGATGTATGAAGGAGTGGAATTTGTCAAGTGATTGGTTGCACCAGAATCTGGGAACCAAGACGAGTCATGTTGCACACCAGAGGTCGATACTGCAGAATTGGCTTGAGCATTGCTGATGACCGATTGAGTGTCCAAGGCTTGGCCAATTCCTTGAATAGAAGACGAGGCATAGGGTGTGATCGGGACCACATGAGGTAAAGATAACATAGGAGAATACATCATAGGTGCAGAAGGAACAGAGTATGCATTGGAACCAACAACACCAGAATACGCCGCATTAGGAACAGAACATGTATTGTTATAAAACAAAGGAGAATGCATAGGATTGGTCATCATATAAGGAGAAGGAAAGTTGTTAGCTTGAGGATAATAAGGAGCAGGTATAAAAGACATAGGAGAGTTCTGAACATGAGGAGAAGGAGCAGATGATACATGAGAAGCTGCAGATGACAGATGCATCGATCCTGACTTTTCAGTAGGAAATTGTTCAACAACATCATCCCATTGTGTAGAACAGAGATTGACTGAAGGTGATGCAGCATTACCAGGATTTGTCACTCCCGTGAAGTTGACATTAAATAGGTGATAGCATCTATGGCCAAGATGTCCGAACTTCCCACACAACTGACACTGTGGTCGATTGTTGCCAAATCCACGTCCACGGCCTCTGCCTCTTCTTGATCCAGCTGTGTTGTAGTTTTGATTCTGATGAACAGCAGATGCAGCAGGTGGATTAGGCAAGATACCATATGAGTTAGATCCATTAGATGAAGGAGTGACATTAAGCGAAATGGCTGATTCAGCTCCTCCAGACTGATTGTTCTTCACAGTTGGTGAGTAGTTGACAGCAACATTAGCACTAACATTTGATTCAAACAGCAAATCAACCTGTCTTGCTTCAGCATCTAGAAGAACTGAGCTAATCGAAGCTAAATCATAGGGATTCCTTCTTGCATGAATCACAGACACCACACTGTCGAACTGACCTTTGACACCGTTCAAGATGATGGAGATTTGTTGCATCTCCTCTATAGGATGTCCGCAACTTGCAAGGCTGTCGCATGTTGTTTGAATGGAGGTCAGGTAATCTCTCATGCTCTGATGCGGAAGCTTCCTCACTTTTAGGCGATCATAGAGGTGCATTATTCGAGTCGTTGATGACGAAGAGAAATCCCGATGTAATTTCTGCCAAATCGCAGCCGCAGTCATACAGCCAATGAGTCCTCTACTTACCTGAGAGGATACCGAGGCAAGCATCCATGATGCTAATGAACTGTCCTTTCGGACATACTTCAGATAATCGGGATTCGGTTCTTCATCACCATCCTCTGTTTGAATGCGCGGAGGAATCGTCGGATTTCCAAGCAGATGTCCTTCCAGGTTGTATCCTTTTACAGCTAATAGCACCTGCTGTCTCCAAGATTGGAAGTTTTCTTCACCTTCCAACTGACATACCTTCTTATTGAAGAAGGATTGAGCTATTTCCTCCTTTGAATTGAACAGAAATCACAGAAACTAGACAGACAAAACGCAGCAGCAGTTCGCACCAGATTATGCAGCAGATAAGAAGAAATCGCAGCAGCAAATTCGCAATACAGCAATCACAAGATCGGAACAGCTCTGATACCATATTAAGATTCTTAATCTAAAGAAAATGAAGAACAAGAGACTTACTTAGAGAGGAAGTAATCGTGAGAAATCAGATTTTCATTTCTTCAAGGTAGGTAATTCTGTTACAAGCCTAACGTATATATAGTGTTCAAAACATGGAAATTGCAGATTGGTCCTCATACTAATTTTACAGTTTGACACCAATGTTATATGTAATTATACATATAACCTAACATTCCCCAATCAAGATCCAATTTCCACTTTTTAACACTCATCTTCTATCATGCTGATCTGAATCAAGTCTTGAAGCCTTCAAGTCATCCTCACAATTTCCAGACTCGTGTGCTTCCTGAAGATGAAGAACAACTTTGTGTGCTGTCTTCTTAGAATCAATATACTCGTATAAACATCCATTAATCAAACGATCACTACGAATGAGACTACTGATCATATACCATCTGAATATTCTTGATATCAGTATATGATTTCATCAAGAGTTTTCCACATAACTTTGCAGTATCCACTACATAGAACAACACACTTAGACTCATACTCACCTAGATCCATTTCAGCATATGAGTATCATGCTGTCTATCCTTGCAAACCATATGCAATACCAGAGAAGACACCTTATACATAACCACCACAGAGTATAATGGATCTTGGAACTGAATCAAATAACACATAACATCATGTTGCTACTCAAACATCTCAACTGAGCAACACATATCTGTCCATCTTTCCTTCTTCTTTTCTTTTCTGACAATTTTTTTTTTCCAGATACATTCGATCTGCTTTTGATCAAGTCTTCGACTGATCCTTCATTTTTTTTTTCTTATTGACAGAAGGGTTTTTGCCCTTATCTTACCAACAATGGTAGGAGGGTTTTGGCCCTCATCCTTTCATCCTCAAGAGACAACTCAAAGTATCTTTGACGTTTTCTTTGAGCTGAACTCTGTTTTTGGAATCAAAACATGTCCTATGCCAATATAACCTTTTGATTGACAGCCAGATAGCTTGCTCAGCTGAACATATTGACAGCTACCATTCATTATGTATCATACAGATTCAATTACTAACCCACATATACTCATGGTGGTCACCTATATGATGAACTTCTGCAAGTAAGACATACACCTACAGGGCTAATCAGAACATGATCAGACATATGCCAAAACTGATCTACTAAGCATGATCCTGACTGTGGAGACTATACACCAAATATGCAGAATTAGTAGAATAAACTTGATGACAGCATACACTCATCAGAATACCAGACAATACTAAGATCATACTCTGCATCAAGTGATCAAATGATTCCATAGATAGCTTACAACATAGTATACGATCCCAGAAAACAGATCACAGAATCAGAATCATTCATCAGAAGCAAGCAGAACTATACCTCCACCTGATTCAGACTCAGCTAATTTCTGGATAGAACAAACTCCCAGCTTTCTCCTACACGGAACAAACAACTTCTCAGTCAATGGTTTAGTAAGAATGTCAGCAATTTGCTCACTTGAAGGAACATAGTTAACCAAGACATGTCCAGAATTCACCTTTTCACGGACAAAAAACATATCAATTTCTACATGTTTCATTTTCGTATGTTGAATGGGATTTTCAGTGATTGCAGCAGCACTAGAACTGTCAGTCCAGACAGTAGGAACAAAAGATAAAAACAATCCCATTTCAGTAAGAAGAGATTTAACCCAAAGAATTTCACAAACCGCATTGGCAATTGCCCTGAATTCAGCTTCAGCACTAGATCGAGCAATAACAGATTGTTTCTTGGAGCTCTAAATGATCGGGTTCCCATTTAGAAGGAGATAATGACCAGAGATTGACTTCGTATCAGCAATGTCCCCTCCCCAGTCTGCATCACAATAAGAGGTTAATAACACCTCTTTAACAGGAAAACAATTATTTCTGAATACCAAACCGTGATCAAGAGTTCCTTTCAGATATCTAACAATATGCAAAACAGATTTCCAGTGACTTACCGAAGGGTTTTGCATGTATTGGCTGAGTTTATTCACAGAAAAATTAATGTCAGGTCTAGTTACACAGATGTGTTGCAGAGCTCAAATGGTACGCCTATACAGAGTGACATTATCAAACAATTCATCACACGTTATCATACCTATTTTTGATAAACAGTTACCTGTCATAGGTGTAGGAAACTCAGTCGATTTCGAAAGATCAAGCTTGCAAACCAGCTCTTGAATGTATTTCTTTTGATTGAGTATCATAAAATCATCAGAAGCAGTGACTTCCATCCCCAAGAAGTAGCTCAAACTACCAAGATTCTTACGCTGAAACTCCTCATTAATAATGGTGATCACCTCAGCTATTGCAGACGACGAAGGACCTGTGACAACTATGTCATCAACATACACTAACAAGAAAACAGAACCAAGATTCGAGTGTTTGATAAAGAGACAACTGTCAGCAACTGACGCTTGAAATTGTAACTTAGATGTGAGAAAGTTATTGAGCTTCTCAAACCACGCACGTGGTGCCTGCTTAAGACCATACAACGCTTTCCTTAGTTTGCAAACCAGTAAGGAATCTGAGGTAGTCACCTTCTCAAACCCCGGAGGTTGAATCATGTAGACTTCCTCAGATAGATCACCATGGAGAAACGCATTGTTAATATCCACTTGACGTAATGTCCATTTGTGAGATAACGCAAGGGACAGAACAACACGAACCGTAGCAGATTTAACAACCGGACTAAATGTTTCTTGAAAATCAAATCCTGGTTTTTGAGAAAAATCTTTAGCTACTAACCTGGCTTTATATCTTGCAATTGATCCATCTGCATTCTTTTTTATTTTAAAAAGCCATTTGCACCCAATTGGTATTCGACCAGGAGGAAGCTCCACAACTGTCCAAGTCTTGTTCTGCAATAAGGCTGAATACTCAGCTTCCACAGCCTCCTTCCAATGAGGACAATGAAGAGCTTGAAAAACAGATTTCGGTTCTTCATGAATCAATGCGTCTGAAGTTACCGAAGAAGCAAGTAGAGCTTGAAGAGAATTATGAGAAGCAGCCCTGCTTTTCAAACGAGTCTGCATAGAATGAATGTTGTTAGGAATAGACGAAGGATTAGATAGAGATGTATCAGTAGAAGACTGAACAGGAACCAGACAAGAGTCTTGTAAACGATATGTAATGGTAGGAAGTATCATGCTGCATTACCGGATCATTATGCAAAGCAGTATCATAGGTACTAACCTCTGGACAATGCGTAGTAACAGGAGAATGAGAATTAGAAGACAAGGGTTGATTATTAGTAGGCACAGGCAAAACAATAGAAACCACATTTGAAGGAGAAGATGAAGAAGAGTTAGGAATAACCGATGGTGGCGTTAAATCAGGGAACGAGGCACGAGATGGTCCTGAATCCAACACCTAATCAGAATGAGAAGAAGAGAAGTGAGGATCACATAGTAAAAAAAACGGCTTTGATGTGTAGTTCTGAGTAGGAGACACCGAAGTAAAGAAGCTGCTTTTGCTATCCGCAAAAGGAAACGTGTTTTCATGAAACACCACGTTCCTTGTCGTATACACTCTACCTGTGGAAGATAAACACTTATACCCACGATATTTTGAGCAATATCCTAAGAACACACATGGCTCTGATCTATGAGTAAGCTTGTGTCGGTTGTAAGGCCTTAAATGCGGGAAACACAAACAACCAAACACCCGTAAGAAGGAGTAGTCAGGAACAGATCCAAACAGCTTTTCATGAGGAGATTTCTTAGCTAAACTATAAGAAGGAAGCCTGTTTATGAGAAATACAGCAGTAAAGAATGCGTCTGACCAGAAATGTAAAGGTACCGAAGCCTGTGCAAGCAATGTGAGCCCAAGCTCAACTATGTGTCTATGTTTGCGCTCTACAATTCCATTTTGCTCAGACGAATACGGACATGTGATCCTGTGAGATATCCCAAACTGAGCTGAATATGCAGATAAGAACCGAAACTCTCCACCTCCATCAGATTGTACAGCTTTGAGAGAGTATCCAAGTTCTTTTTCCGCCATCCTGTGAAATTCCACAAAGCATTGAGCAGCATCACTTTTCTTAGTTAAGAAATAAATCCATGTAAACCTACTAAATGCATCTACAATGCTCAGATAATACAGGTTTCCATTTGAAGTACACGCAGCAGGTCCCCAAAGGGCGACCTGAACAAGCTCCAATGGATGAGTATAAACTGTATTTGAAGAGTGGAAAGGTTGTTTCTTGCTCTTACCCACAGCACAAGCAGCACATTGAATGGGAGAGTGAACCACTGGATGATTGTGTAACCGTAAGAAGTTAACAAGGATTTTGTTTGATGGATGCCCAAGACGCATATGCCATACCTGAGATGATTCTTTGCTGTCTAATGTAGCCACCAAAAAATCAAAATCCATTTTATCAATAGGATCGGCTGTGATAACATCAGAATTCTTATCATTAGAGTCAATACGAATGGATAACAGACTTTCCTTTTCAGTAAAAATCATCCCAACCGAATTCAGCCTACTACCAGCATAAGAACATATGTCAGAATTGTGATCATACGAAACAACAACCGGAGAAATCACGGTAAGATTTAGTTTATTATCAAACTCAGTTTTGCTTGAATCACATAAACCAGCATTCATCTTACAATTCTCAATGCTAGAGTTTTCAACAAACACAGCATTACAGCTATTATTAACAGAAAGACTAGACTTAACAAATTGACAAGGAGACAGTTTTGACAAGTCGAGTTTGTATAAACCAGAGTTTTCCAATTCTCTAAGCAAGACTTTGTGTGACTGAGCATCTCGGATAACACAGTGATTGGCATGAAACTCGAAGTAAACCTTGTTATGCTTGGCGAACTGAGAGACAGATAACAAATTCTTAGTGACAGATGGTGTATAAAGCATATTATGAAGAAACAGATTTCTAGAGTTTATATCACCAGAATTAGAAGGAACAGCAGCTGAACCTATAGCAGCTATACTAAGAGAGGATCCATTACCCACCGTGACCTTACCTTGACCATTGTAAGGCATGCACCCATTGATGTATGAAGGAGTGGAATTTGTCAAGTGATTGGTTGCACCAGAATCTGGGAACCAGGACGAGTCATGTTGCACACCAGAGGTCGATACTGCAGAATTGGCTTGAGCATTGCTGATGACCGATTGAGTGTCCAAGGCTTGGCCAATTCTTTGAATAGAAGACGAGGCATAGGGTGTGATAGGGACCACATGAGGTAAAGATAACATAGGAGAATACATCATAGGTGCAGAAGGAACAGAGTATGCATTGGAACCAACAACACCAGAATACGCCGCATTAGGAACAGAACATGTATTGTTATAAAACAAAGGAGAATGCATAGGATTGGTCATCATATAAGGAGAAGGAAAGTTGTTAGCTTGAGGATAATAAGGAGCAGGTATAAAAGACATAGGAGAGTTCTGAACATGAGGAGAAGGAGCAGATGATACATGAGAAGCTGCAGATGACAGATGCATCGATCCTGACTTTTCAGTAGGAAATTGTTCAACAACATCATCCCATTGTGTAGAACAGAGATTGACTGAAGGTGATGCAGCATTACCAGGATTTGTCACTCCCGTGAAGTTGACATTAAATAGGTGATAGCATCTATGGCCAAGATGTCCGAACTTCCCACACAACTGACACTGTGGTCGATTGTTGCCAAATCCACGTCCACGGCCTCTGCCTCTTCTTGATCCAGCTGTGTTGTAGTTTTGATTCTGATGAACAGCAGATGCAGCAGGTGGATTAGGCAAGATACCATATGAGTTAGATCCATTAGATGAAGGAGTGACATTAAGCGAAATGGCTGATTCAGCTCCTCCAGACTGATTGTTCTTCACAGTTGGTGAGTAGTTGACAGCAACATTAGCACTAACATTTGATTCAAACAGCAAATCAACCTGTCTTGCTTCAGCATCTAGAAGAACTGAGCTAATCGAAGCTAAATCATAGGGATTCCTTCTTGCATGAATCACAGACACCACACTGTCGAACTGACCTTTGACACCGTTCAAGATGATGGAGATTTGTTGCATCTCCTCTATAGGATGTCCGCAACTTGCAAGGCTGTCGCATGTTGTTTGAATGGAGGTCAGGTAATCTCTCATGCTCTGATGCGGAAGCTTCCTCACTTTTAGGCGATCATAGAGGTGCATTATTCGAGTCGTTGATGACGAAGAGAAATCCCGATGTAATTTCTGCCAAATCGCAGCCACAGTCATACAGCCAATGAGTCCTCTACTTACCTGAGAGGATACCGAGGCAAGCATCCATGATGCTAATGAACTGTCCTTTTGGACATACTTCAGATAATCGGGATTCGGTTCTTCATCACCATCCTCTGTTTGAATGCGCGGAGGAATCGTCGGATTTCCAAGCAGATGTCCTTCCAGGTTGTATCCTATTACAGCCAATAGCACCTGCTATCTCCAAGATTGGAAGTTTTCTTCACCTTCCAACTGACATACCTTCTTATTGAAGAAGGATTGAGCTATTTCCTCCATTGAATTGAACAGAAATCACAGAAACTAGACAGACAAAACGCAGCAGCAGTTCGCACCAGATTATGCAGCAGATAAGAAGATATCGCAGCAGCAAATTTGCAATACAGCAATCACAAGATCGGAACAGCTCTGATACCATATTAAGATTCTTAATCTAAAGAAAATGAAGAACAAGAGACTTACTTAGAGAGGAAGTAATCGTGAGAAATCAGATTTTCATTTCTTCAAGGTAGGTAATTGTGTTACAAGCCTAACGTATATATAGTGTTCAAAACATGGAAATTGCAGATTGGTCCTCATACTAATTTTACAGTTTGACACCAATGTTATATGTAATTATACATATAACCTAACAGTTATATCAGCTTAGGGTGTCTCGCCATTAGTCAGATAGGCTCACCTTTGGTCAGATCGTCTTAGGGCGGCTCGCCATTGGTCAGACGGAATGCCTTTGGTCAGATCACCTTAGGGCGACTCACAATTGCTCAGATGGGATGACTTTGGTCAGATCGCCTTAGTGCGGCTTGCCATTCATAAGATGACTCGCCTTTAATTGACTCACATTTAATTGACCCGACTTTTGTCAGATCGCCTTAGGCTGGCTTGACATTGGTAAAATCGCTCCTATTAGATCGCCCTATAGGATGCACCCTTAGACACCTCTCCGTTAAACACTAACCTACTCACCGTACGGGAAGACAATATCAGGTTAGGTGGATGGATTTAGAGAGATCCCTATCCCGGATATCCCGGAACGAAATGACACGCCTGATTCATGTCACTCAACTGACAAGTAACCACCGCTGGCTCACCGGATATTCACGGTCAACTATGGTAAGAACTTGACTATGCTCTCGCACGGATCGCTCTCGCCTGGCGTAGGCAAACGCCTCGACCAGATCACTCTCACCCGTGCGTAGGCAAATGCCTTGCTCGATTCGCTCTTGCTGTAGACAAAGTTTATGTCGTGAAACATAAACTTTGCCTGATTCATCAAGACACTTATATCCATGTTGATTTGCACAATATCCAATGAATAGACACGCTGTAGACCTGAAATCTAACTTGTGCTTGTTAAATGGACGAATGTTAGGAAAATAAAGGCATCCAAACACCCTTTAGAAGTCATAATCAGGAACTTTAGAAAACAGTTTTTCATGAGGCGAGATATTGTTCAAAACTGATGATGATAAACGATTGATTAAAAACACTGCAGTAAAAAATGAATCACTCCAATACTGCATGGGTAAAGATGCTTGTTTTAATAATGTCAAACCCATCTCGACAATATGTCTGTGTTTCCGCTCAACTATACCATTTTGTTCAGATGTATAGGGACAGGTGTACCTATGATTAATCCCATGTTGCAGTAGGTACGGTGCAAATGCTTTGAACTCCCCTCCACCATCAGTTTGCACAGCCTTGATAGTAAGCCTGAATTGATTCTCCACTGCCTTTCTAAACTGTGGAAAATGATTGAAACATCACTTTTATTTTTTAAGAAATAAATCCATGTATAACGTGTAAACACATCTACAATACTCAAGTAATATGCATTGCCATTATAAACTAAGGGAGTAGGTCCCCATAGATCCATTTCAATCAATTCCAAAGGAGATTGATAAACAGTGATGGATTCGGAGAAAGGTAGCTTGCAGCTCTTCCCAATAGAACAAGCCGAACACATAGGGATTTGAGCTGACAAATTCCAATTTTTCTGTTTGATAATGAAGGACAGAGTCTGCTTAGAAGGATCTCCTAGACGTTGATGCAAAACTGTAGGAGAGACTTTTATTTGAGCTGCATTACAAACAGCAAACTGAGTGTCATTAACCGAGAGTTTACAATCAACAGACAAACAACTATCAAACTTATTAACCGACTGCATAACATGCTTATTCGAAAAACAGCCAAAGTCTAGTTTATATAGTCCTCCTGATTGCGATCCACGTAGTAAAACCTGATGACTGCTCAAATCTTTAACCACGCAATATGATGGATGGAATTCAAAGTACACATGGTTATCCTTGGTAAACTGCGAGACAGAAACCAAGTTTTTAGTTATCTGAGGTATACAAAGTAAATTCTGTAACACAAGAGGTTTAACTGAAGTATTAATAACAGATGTACCTATACCACTAATATCAAGAAAAGTACAATCTGCAATTTGGACCTTACCGGAACCAGAATATTATTGAGCACCTGGAGGCATGTTGGAGGAGAAATGATTTGTTGCACTTGAGTCTGGATACCAGGCTTTGTCCGGAATGTTGGATCTAGATGGCATTGCAGATGATAGATTGGCCTGAACAACATTGTCATTGAGACTCGTAGTCGAACCAGCTTGAGATGGGGCTGAAGGGATCGGGGACTGAAACTGAGACATATACGCTCCAGGATGACCAGTTTGGAGTGGTGTAAACTGATAAAGAGGAGCTGCAGCTGATGGTGGGATGCATTGATTGACAAGCGGATGGGAGTAAATTTGTACAGGCATATACATCAGTGTGGTAGGGGAAAAACTGTGAGAAGGATTAACCGGGACAAACTGCATTCTGGTAGGCAAGGATGTCATTGTAGCATTATTTGGAAAGTAGTTGGAGGAATAGCCTTTTGAGGAACCAGAAGTGGAGTATGACATAGCATCGTCATCAGACCAATGAGTTGTGGCAATATTCGCACTGATTGATCCCCAGACTTAGTTGTAACTCCCTGAAAATGAACATCAAAGCGTCGGTAACACTTATGAACCAAGTGTCCAAACTTTCCACAAAGTTGGCACTGTGGTGTATTTCCTCTTCCCCTTCCCCTTCCATAGGCAGGTTGGTAATCAGGTGTTTGCATTTGAGGCTTGACTGGTGTTGAATTGAGGCTTGGATTGTCCTGTTCTTCCCAAAGGCTTGTTCTGTTGATCAGGTCCTTTGACCACTACATTTGCAGCAGTAATAGAACCGTCAAACAAAGAGTCTATTTGTCGAACTTCCGCATCAAGTAGAACAGACGAGATTGATGCTAGATCATATGGATTTCGGCTGGCGTGAATGAATGCAACCACACTATCGTATTGGCCTTTTACCCCATTCAATATGATCGAGATTTGTTGCATTTCCTCGATCGGATGTCCGCAACTCGCTAGACTATCACAAGTAAGCTGAATTTCCGTTAGATAATCTCGCATTGATTGATTGAGAAGTTTCCTTACCTTCAATCTATCGTACAAGCTCATTATTCGCGTGGTTGATGATGAAGAAAAGTTTTGATGAAGTCTATTCCAAATGGAAGCTGATGTCATGCAACCGACCAGGCCCTTGTTGATCGAAGATGCAATGGAAGTGAGTAACCACGAGGTAAGAGTCGAGTCTTGCTGATAAAACTTGGCAAACTCCGGATTGAGTATCTTATTGCCTTATTCATCACCAATGAATTTATGAACTTGCAACGTTCCAAACAAGTAGCCTTCCAGATTTAGACCCCGAACTGCTAGCAACACTTGTTGTTTCCACGCTTGGAAATTATCATCGCCTGTCAACTGACAGACTCTTTTGTTGAAGAACGCAGGTATAACCTCATCCATGACTCATTTAGCCAATGTGGAGATCAGATCACAACACAGCTCACAAATGGATCAGCTAACAGATCAGCTAAAGGAGTAGATCAGTTAACGGATCAGTTAACACAAGGTCAGCTAACAGATCAGCATACAGAGCAGATGGCAAGTCAGACATACAGATTGATCATACAGATCAGCAGGTAGCAAATTAGATCAACATACAGATCCACAGGTAGCAAATTCAGATAAGCAAATCAGACATACAGACATACAGATCAGCATACAGACGCAAATCAGGTAACAAATCAGCAAAACAGACTGATCATGAACATATCAGCAGGTAGCAACAGATTAGATAGCAGCTAACAGGTAGCAGATCAGTTAACAGATTACTTAGCAAACCAGATTGATCAGGAATGGATCAGCTAACAGATTAATCAACAAAACAGAACAGAAACAGCTTGAATATCATATCAACTAACTGATCATCTAACAGAAATAGAAATAGAAACAGAAATAGAATCAGCTTGAATATCAGTTTTTCAGAAACAGAAACAGATTTGATCGCAAGAAATAGAAAACAAGAAGCAACACAGGACCAGAGATTGAATCGTAAGAAACAGAAGCAGTAAACATCGATTGAATTTCAACACAGAACCAGAGATTCAATCGTAAGTAATAGAAACAGGAAACAGAGACTTGAATCGCAACACTGAACAGAAACAGCTTGAATATCAGATCAACTAACTGATTGTCTAACAGAAATAGAATCAGCTTGAATATCAGTTTTTCAGAAACAAGAAACAACATGTAAGAAACAAGAAACAGATTGATTGCAAGAAGAAGAAACAAGAAACAGAACAGTAAGTGTTCCTGTAAGAATTAACGAAACAGATTTGAAAATGAATTAACGAAACAGCATGTAATCAACGAAACAGAATCAACAGAATCGAATGAAATTGAATGACATTAACAGAACTGAAAATTGAAATTGAATTAACAGAACAGATTTGAAAATGAATTAACAGAACTGAAATTGAAAATGAAATTGACAGAACTGAAAATAAATTAACAGAACAGAACTGAAATGGAAAATGAATCAGATCAGATCGTGAAACAGAATCAACAAAAGGTGAAATCAAACATAACATAACAGAATTTAAACGAACAGAATTGAAAATCAAATGAAATCTAGAACAGAACTGGTTTAGCGAATCAAACTGAACTGAATCAACAGTATGTAGACTGAATCAAACTCAACCGAATCAAACTGAACTGAATCAAATTGAACTGAATCAAACTGAACTGAATCAAATTGAAACGATCAGAATTGAAATGAGACCATTTAGCAATCAAACATAACATAACAGAATTGAAGCTAAGAGAATTGACAAACCGGTGAAATCCAGAACAGAGTTGGTTTAGCACTCAAACATCACTTGAAGATTTGCAGCAGGAGAAGGAGGCGCAGCAAGGATGAAGACTCAGCCAAGATGGAATGAAGCAAGGTAAATGATCAGATCAGCTCTGATACCATGTGAGTAAACTGAACTGAATGTAGAATTGAAAGGAAAGCTTTGAAATGAAGAAAAGAAGAAGAAACAGAAATAACAGAATTTAACAGCTTTGAACTTTACTTCAGATTCAAGTTACCTTTGAAGCTTACATCTATCCCTATTTATACTAATTCTACAATCAAGAATCTATACAAAACTAGACACTCTACTATCTTCTAGCATACTCTAGCACATTCTTGAAACAATTTGCCTAATGCCTTACATTTGAAGCAATCGGCCTAATGCCTTACACATCAAGCAACCATTCTATACATGTATCCTAACACGCCCGGTGTAGGAAGATGCCTCACCCGGCCCAGACATCACTCTCACCCGGCGCAGGCAAAGCCTCTCCCGGATCGCTATCACCCGACATAGGCAAACGCCTCGACTGGACCACTCCCACCAAGCGCAGACAAACGCCTCGCTCGATGTAGGCAAATGCCTTGCCAGGTGTAGGCAAACGCCTCCCCCAACCCAGACATCGCTCTTATCTGGCGCATGCAAATGCCTCACCCGGATCACTCTCACCCGCGCGCAGGCAAACACCTCGCCCGGATCGCTTAGGCTTCTCACGACCTCGCCTATCTTTTTTGTTTTTCCCTTTTTCCATCGCGTCAGGGCTCTAGAATAGCCCTTGGAGAGGTTGATACCAGGAAATTAGCTTCAGAGTTTGCCCTTTCTAGGTCTATGAAACCTTTTGCCCATACCGCCAGCTCCTCCAGTGTCTCTATGTATTGAACATGGTAGATGTTGCGCAGTTTTCTCAAGGCTTTGTTAACAACATCCAGCCCTATGTAAAAGGCTTGAACGATCTCTCCTTCCGTGACTCGACGATCAATCTTCATGACATTCTTATGAAAACGCCCATAAAAATCGATCAAGGTCTCTCTTGGTTGTTGCTTAACAACATCTAATGCGATCATACTCTTCAACAACTAGCGCTAGCCCATATATCGCTCCAGGAACTGGTTCTTTAATTCAGACCATGTCTTTATTGGCAATGCAGGGAGGCCGAAGAACCAAGACGACGTCGAACCCGAGAGGGTTGACGGAAATAGCAAGGCTAAGTGGTTATCATCATGCGACTTACCCAAAAAAGACGTTTTGTGCCTGTTGGCGTGGATCACAGGATCTCCTCTGCCACTGTATTTGGGGATGAGTCTTGCCACCACATCCTTTGGTATTCTGACCGCTATAAGGGCAGTGGTGAATGGATGGGAGGATCGTTCTTGAAAGGGGGTCATGACGGCTCCGCACTGTTCCTTTATCTTTTTATTGATGAGCTCCTCAACTTGGCCAAGAGTGAACTGAGGTTGCTGTTCTCCGGTCAGTGATGCACTCGACATATTTAAATAGTAGGTGTCTGTCGGCGCTTCGGACGAGGCCAGAGGCATGGACTGATGTCCAGAGGTCATCTCTTGGTCTTCTTGAGGATCGGTGGCACATGGATTTCCAATTTATGCTTCTAGTGGCCCCGCAGGACGAGGATCTTCATATGATAGTTTTCAAGAGGGATAACAACTCTGCGGTGACCAGAATGGTTTCCTTAGCCACTTGAACAGTTGGCCGAATTGGAATCTCGGCGGGAGTCGGAAACAGAGTCGGTCTCGAGTTGCGAATGTGTTCCTGTGCCGGTCTCGGAGGGACAACATTGGGGATTTCTTGGCTAGCAAGTTCTTGTTGGTGGTGCGGCGAAGCGACTGTGGATTCCGAGCTATCTTTTGATTGCTCGTTAGCGTCTTTCCGACGATTGAAGTTAGAGCGAGTTTGCATGACTGTTTGCTCGTTTCCCACAGACGACATCAACTGTTGGGTATGAATTTCCCAGGTGCTGACTGGATGTTGACTCGGCAATGATCTAAATGCCAATTGGTTGATGACCGCAAGCTTTCGTCAGAGCTCCAATGAACCTGCAAGAAGGGGAACACAACAGAGGGTGTTCCTCTGGATCCCACTTTAATGCTTAAATGAGTGTAAGGTGTGTATGAACTCAAAATGTAATGTAACGTATGTAAAACAGAGGTATTTATAAAGATAGAACACCAAATCGATTTGGTAACCGAATATATATGTAAATATTGTGTCGTTGCATATAATGATAGCAGATATTACGAGTATCACATAATATTACAGTTGTCATATGTGATCTTTATAGAATATGTGCCCGAGATACGGGGGACATCGTGGTTGTATATTCGGTGTTGGTTGTGGGACCAGAGTTGAGAGGTTCGATTCTCTTGGTGAGCGCTCCCATAGCGAGCAGTGGTATGCTTTGACCTTGGTCTATGGAGACCTGTAGGAACTTTGGCGGCCACTTTAGTTTCGGGTTTGACACTGGATCATTTTATGAGTTCCAGCTTACCCTTAGTGTAAACTGTCCCAGTCTTGAATGATTTGAATTTTACCCCTCTGGAATGTTATTGGGCCTTGGATGCTTGATCCCGTATTGGGCTGTCACTATCTATACACAACAGTAACTCTATAAATACCATCTACCACTCACTCTTGAAAGAAGACACTCCACTTTACATTGACTACTCTTAACTACACATTCTCTATCATTTATTACCGAACTCCGGCTGATTTTACCATCAGAGGGGAACAATAGGAACACCCAGACTTTCCTTCCGTGTAGGTCTTCGGAGCGCCCGACGAACAACCCGAGGAGCAGTGATCAAGGATCCAACAAATATCATATAATATCCATTAAATATATTTAATATTTATAGTTATTATATTTCATTTTTAGACATCTCTAATTTTGTTGATTAGAATTTTCTCCGACGAATTCTTTTGCGAAGAATTTTATTATATCGTAATATTATGTTTATGAAAAATAAGTGTATAAAATATATATTATATTTTTCATAGGTTCTCTTAGAATTATAAAATTGAGAATGATATTTTTAATATAAAAATAAAAATTAATATTGGGTTGTACCAATTAGAGTTATTTTCGATATAAAAGTTATATATTTAAGGATTAAAAGTAATAATAGTGTGTATATATAATTTGTTAAGTTTTGTTATTGTATTTATATTTTCCACATATTTGCAATAAAAAATAAAAAAATTAACTACTAGGAAATAAATTGTTTACAAATTATGTTTTATACTCATTTGTAATGTACATATAATAAATGTTAAATATCATAAATTTAAAAGGTAAGTTGAATAGTATTAATTAAATTTTTATTAATAAGAGAAATATTTTTATTTTGGAAGGAATTAAAAAGTTATTTGATTTGATTTTTTTTCTTACTATATAATAAATTAAAGTGTATAATTTGATTAAATCTATATAACAATTAATCGAACAAATTTTTAAGCATTCCAAGTTAATAACTTAATATATATATAGTAGATAGAAGACACGTGGCTTCCAGTTTTACTTTCTTTCCAAAATTCTCAGGATAATATTTAAGAGTACATAGCATTTTCCAAAGTAGAAATACACGATCTCAGATTCTCATGGGCATGTGCCTACGGAACTTCATCACCTCCACAATCGTCACAATATTCATGTTCACTTCTCCCCTCCGTTGCCGCGCTCTCACTGGAAATTCATCTAACCTCCTCCATCGTTGCACACTCAGTCACAGGTTCTCTTTCAATCAACTTCACCTATCTCGGTCCTCTTTGGTTTCGTCGAGGGATAAGCTAATAATGTAGTGGTTTCATTACAGTGGTACTACTCGAGGTCCATTCCTTATGGCGGAGAACGGACAATTAGATGCTTCTAAGGTTGTGGTCGGCGATCCCGAGCTGCTTAAAAAGAAAATTGCAGCAATTGGCATGTCTGGTCCCCGAAAACTCCAGGTTCTTAATCTGTGCCATTGCGGTTTTGAAATTTGAAGTTCTTAGATGACGTACAGACATGGTTCAATAAGTAGAAGCTAGATTGAGACCCGCATGGAAATTGAGTTGGTTTAAGCCAATTTTAACTTTTTGCAGATTGAATAATTGTTGATATGTTTGAGTTATAGTGGCGGTTGAAAGATTTTCAAAATTTAAGTTAATGGAATTGTGCATCAAAAACATAGATGATGCTCTCTAAAACTTAGAAGTATTTAGACATATATAAAAGTAAATATTCATGTTCAAACTGACGGCACGTTATCCATTAAATCTCCTGATAGACTAGATATTTGCCTATGAAACAATCAACTGCAGGTAATTGTGGATTTCGATGCAACTTTGACGAGGTATTGGGTAGATGGACTTCGAGGGCAATGTAAGTGCTTAATATGTCGAATATACGATCTTAATACGCTAGTATTTCGCTTAGCTGATTTCTGGTATCTTTATTAGCCAGCCACGGTCTTCTGCAACAAGGTAATCCCGAATATGACGCAAAGAGGCAACAATTGTATGAGTATTATCATCCAATTGAATTTTCACCAACAATTTCGCTTGAGGAGAAGACTAAGCTCATGGAAGAGTGGTAAGTCCTGTTACAATATTACGTTGAATTGATTTTATGATCTAAGTTAATAAAGGGTAATGAAAAATCTTTATGGCAAATACTAAACCAAATACTAAACCATTCTTCTTGTGGAATACTTAAAATTAGTCTAAAGTAATTTTCCCCCTGTTCTGGAAATGCAGGTGGGAAAAAACTCATGCTTTTCTCGTTGAGGGTGGACTTACTTTTGATGCCATCGAAAAATCTGTTAAAAATGCCAGAATTGCTTTTAGAGAAGGTGTGGCTGAATTCTTTGAACTTTTGGAGGTAAATATTCTGATTCCGGCATTAATTTCACCATCTTAATGCTCAAAATGTTGCTAAGAGGCAATTGTAAATCTTTACATGACATATGTAGATTCTATCTTTAACAATTTCTTCCTCATTCTTTTATAACAGAAAAGAGACATTCCAGTACTCATATTTTCTGCTGGGCTTGCAGAGATCATAGAGGAAGTAAGTTCGATGAAGTTCATTGTGGGGTTTAAACTTGCATAATTTTTGCAGTACAGATTTTACTATAATGTCTCATTTGCAGGTCATGAGGCAAAAGCTTCACAGATCTTTCAAAAACATTAGACTGGTCTCCAATCGCATGGAATTTGATGCAAATGGCCACCTTGTCTCTTTTAAAGGTAATGAATAATTAATCTTTCTCACCCTACTAGGTAATTAGAAGAAGCATTTGAGGGAATATAGACATCTTATGTTGGTAAGCTTGACTCAAATATTTGTGCTTTCAAAACTATGAATGTATCCTTGTGCTTGTGTTATATCTGGAAATGGATTCTTAAGCTTTTGTGAATTTACAACTTAATGGAAACGCTCGCTGCTTAATGTGCTTATAGTATGTATTTCAAATTAACCATTATGTAGGGAAGACTATTCACATCCTAAACAAAAATGAGCATGCTCTGGACATGGCTGCTCCTCTACATCAACAATTGGGTGATACAACAGCAGTAGTTGATGATAACTCCTCTTTGAAGATGAGGACTAACGTCTTGCTTCTCGGTGATCACATTGGAGATCTAGGGATGTCTGATGGTCTGAACTATGATACCCGGCTATCAGTGGGATTCTTGTAAGTTACGACATTTTATTTTATTATTAATTTTGTATTTCAGCACACATGATTGTGGCTCCTTTCTTGAAACACTTTCTAATGTTTCATATACCTAACACGGGACAGGAAACAAACACCTTACCCAAATCCAGTACATGAGATATAGCCTTTAGTTATTATGTTAGTAGGTAGGTGTTTGCTATAAACAGTTAGGCACATAATGAGGAGATAAAACCCGCTCTTTCTTGTCGGTGCTCGGATGTTCAACTACTTGAAGACTGCTGTTATGCATTATTTACTTGAATATTTGTAACTTCACTTCAATTTCACTAATTTCTCAAACCATGTGTATTTCTTGCAAATTTATAGCTCAAGAATGCATCATATAGCTCCTTCTTTTCGGGTTAGGTTCTAACTATGAAAACTTCATCGTGTTCTAGGAATGATAATGTGGAGGGCAATCTGGGTTGCTATTCCAAATCTTTCGATGTGGTTTATATGGTAAGAAAAATATCTCAGTTCCTCACACTTACACGGTTTAAATTGCTAATAATACTTAACTCCCTTTTTTTTTTTGTTGAATTTTCCACAGAATGATGCACCTATGACCGGGGTAGTGGATCTTGTCACTCAACTGTTTCCTGCAGAAGCCACCAAGTGACTGCTGCTTCAAGAAAACCGAGCTCGAGGTCACAAAATTTCAGTCTTAGAATTGATTCATCTTTGTGATAGATTAGATAGTGAGGTGAATATACTGATGATGGACGTGTGAGACAAATAGACTGCCATTCATATGAATGTTCAATAGGAAATTACCATTTACAAACCCTTGAACTATATGAACACTCACTAGGGCAAATTGGCACTTTCCCCCTCAGGGTAGCTGCAGAGCTCCCGCTCCCTAAGCCACGGGTCGAGACACAGACATTGATTTGGCCACAATCTGGAAGCATCCTCACTACGTAGTAATTTGAATAGTCTGATTCACCCCTCTTGAACCTTAGCCTCAATTCAATTATCCCTTCGCTGACCGATTTGACCTTCATCGAACGGTTCTTAGTCCCTCCTGTGTATATGTGACACTAAGGAAAGACCCGATGATGATAGTCGAGATTAAGGAGGTGGTAACTTGTTACCAATCTGGAGAGTTAGACTTTATAATATTCTACGAGTGTAAGTATTAATATGGGAAATCACAAAAATTTAAGATTGTTGTGCACATCATTCAAATTGACCCTTTTTTTTTTGGTAAAAGGGAGACTATTAAAACTCAAACCGGAATAACACTGTCTACACTTCTAGTTTTTCCCACACCCAACACATCTAGTCTAATACAAGTCCTCACCCTTAAGGGGGGGAATTCAAGTTCTACAAAATTCACATCCAAGTTGACTGCCTCCTTAGCCAAGCTATCCGCAACTCCGTTCCCTTCCCTGAATATGTGTCTCAACTTGATCCTCCTAAATCCCGATATCAGCCGCCTGCAATCGACAATAAGTGGAGTTAGTGGTCTATCCTCCATGTTCTCTTCTACTAACATACCCATGGCCTCTTTTGCGTATGACTCCAGATGAATGTCCTGGATTCCCAACTTCCTAGCTAGCATGAGTCCGTCCCTAATCCCCCAAAGCTCAGCAGCTAAGCTGTTGGTAATACCCAGTTTCCTTTGAGCTCCCCTTACTCAACCTCCCAGGCAGTTTCTAAGGATCGCCGCACACCCGCAGGTCATGGGTTTCCTATTGCTGACCCGTCCGTGTTCAGTTTGACCCATCCCCACTCCGGGGGAGTCCACCGGACTTCAATCTCCATCTTCCCCCGGATCGCCCTTGACTTGGCTACAAGGTTCGAGACGTCTTTAGCCTGCAAAACAATTAAACTCACAATATCTCTATCTAAAAATTTGTTGTTAAACACGAAAGAGTTTCTGTTTTTCCATATAAACCACACAGCCGAAGAGAAAACCAAACACCATTGCACACCGTCTTTGTACTCCCGGACCTGTTGACAATTAAATTTAAGCCAAGACGTTAACGGCCCCCCTGGAAATCAGTTCCCTCCGGGGACCCAATATCCCTCCAAACCTGTCTAGAGAACAAACAATCCCGAAGGACATGAAGCGAGTCTTCTTCGGCTATGCCACAGATTTTACATATAACGTTCACATCCATACCTCGATTCCTAAGCATACACACGGTCGGGATCCTGTCATGGTTACACAACCAAAAGAAGTGTTTGATTCTGGGAATGTTTTCACATTGCCAGATCCAGTTCCACTTACCCGGGTCATGTTCTACGTGAATATGTCTTTGCAAAGAGAAGGTCCTGTAGGCCGATGCCACAGAGGGGATCCCCGACGCCGAGCCCAACCAAATACGCTTGTCCTTAGTCCCCGGGTCAATACTTCTCGGTATTGCTCTGATTGTTTCGTGAATGGTGGGCGGTATCTGGAAGGAGAGACCCGAGAAGTTCCACTCTCCATTCTCACAAATGATTTCGTTAAGCTTTAAATCTCCCTCCCCCAAATCCAAAGGACCCTGCACCAACCCCCGCAAAGGCGTCAGACCCAACCACCTATCATGCCACAGGTTAATGTCTCTACCATCTCCAGTTATCTAACCTTCACCATCCTGTAAGCCTACCTTCCCTTGGCAAATGGCTTTCCAAGTGGTTGATCCTCCCTTTCTTTTCCTCCTTGACGGGTTAAAATACCTGTCTTTAAGGATGTTAGCCCACGGGGCCTTAGACTTGTCCATCCTCCATGTCAGATTTGCATTCATCGCCCTGTTTCTTTCTCTAGTGCGGTGCATGCCCAATCCTCCCTTGTCCTTAGGTAGTGTGACTACCTCCCAACTCACCTTGTGCAGCTTCTTTTTGTCCTCCGATGAGCCCCATAGGAAATCCCTGTTCAGTTTATCTAACATTTTGCAAGTATAAGAAGGTAAGTGAGAGCATTGCATAAAATAGGCCGGAATCGCGGTCATAACAGAATTGATAAGGATCCCCCTACCCGTCATGGATAGTAATTTACCCCGCCAACCCGCCAGTTTCCCCCGGACTTTATCCAGGATGAAATCGAACGACTTCACACCATTACTTGACAGCTTCATAGGAAAGCCCAAGTAATCTGATAAGTTTTCGACCTTAACAAGACCCAAGACGCTAGCCAGGTGAGTGGTCGTCTCAGCAGTCAAATTCTTTGAGAAAACGACCTGAGACTTATCAAAATTAATTTTCTGGCCTGAGGCCGAACAAAAGACCTGAAGGGTCCTTTTCATCGCCTGACAATTGTCCATCGTAGCAGCACCCATAAGGATGAGATCATCCGCAAAAAGAAGGTGCGACAGCTGGGTGGACTGTCTACCCAGGCTGAGGGGCACCCACTTACCTCTCTTAACTTCCTCCTCAATGAGGAAGCTAAGGTAATCGATGCACAGAATAAAGAGGTATGGGGATAGAGGATCCCCTTGTCGGAGCCCCCTAGACGGGTAGAAAGGCTCCAGTTTCCCCCCGTTCAGGAGAATAGAGACAGAAGTAGAAGAGACACAGTTCATAATCATAGCAATCAACTTAGCAAGGAAATTAAAGTGGGTCAGGGTTAATCGAATAAAATCCCATTCCAACCTATCGTATGCTTTCTCAAGGTCTAATTTCAGGATCATAAGGCCCGACTTGCCTCTTTTGTTAGCCACAGAGAGGAGAGCTTCCCTAAGGATCACGACATTATCACTCGCACGTCTCCCGGGAATGAAGCTAGCCTGGAAAGGGGAGATCATATGCTGCATAAAGGGCCTCATTCTATTGACAATAACCTTAGAGAGCAGTTTGTACGAGGTATTACAGAGGCTAATGGGTCTAAACTGCTTAACCATGACAGGTTTTCCCAACTTAGGGATGAGGCACAGGAAGGTGTCGTTCATCCTCTCGGGGAGTTGATTCCCCTGAAACACCCCTTTAATGAGACGACAAACCGAATTCCCCACAATCTCCCAGTTTTTCTGGTAAAAAGTGAGATGCAAGCCATCGGGGCCCGGAGCTTTCAGGGGCCCCATCGACTTGAGCGCATCCCAAATCTCAGTCTCCGAGACGTCACGACTCAAACAGCCCACCATGTGGGTAGTTAGAGTCCCCGGGGGATTGAACACCATCCCCGGGTTAATGGGGGCCTCCAACTTGTCCGTAGTAAACAGACTAGTAAAGAAACTCATGAACGTCTCCTTAATCTGATTCGGCACATAAACCCATTGCTCCCACTCATCTTTAATTGCTCTAATGTGGGACCTATTCCTTTTGACTAACGTGGTAACGTGATAGTATTTCGTGTTTCTATCCCCATCCTCAATCCATTCAGCTCTAGATTTTGCCGCCCAAAGCAGCTCCTCCTGACTAAGAATCAAGGCATATTCGGCCCTCAGCTCCTTCTCCAAGTCGAGATCAGAGTAGCTAGAAGAGATGATATTCTGGATCTTCTCAAGGAGATCCAGAATTTTGGTCTTTCTTTTAAAAATATTGCCAAACACGCGCCTATTCCAACCCCTGGCCCTATCCGGGAACATCCTAGTGGCCTCTTGGTGACTACCCGCCGCCCTAATCCAGGTTTGGGAGACCAGATTTTTAAAATCCGGGTGGTCGAGCCACATCGGTTCACATCTAAAAGGTCTCACCGGTCTGCTCGGGTCCCCCTTGTTTAGCTGCAGCAATAAAGGGCAATGGTCTGATCTAAGTCTAGTCAGATGGGACACCTTGGCATTCGGGAATTGGACGATCCAGTCTGAGTTAGCCACAACTCTATCAAGCCTTTGTTGGATAAACATGTTGTTTTTACACATTTTGGCCCACGTGAACTGGGGTCCCGAGAACCCCAGGTCGATCAGCCCGCAATGATCAAGCATATCCTTAAAGTTGTTCACCCTATTAGGATCAACAGGTCTACCCCCTCTCTTCTCCTCTTGGCTAACAACCTCATTAAAATCTCCTAAAACAACCCACGACACTTTCATAGCATTAGCCACAGCTTTCAGATTATCCCACAATTGATGCTTCTCCTCCAAAACTACACTAGCATAAATGGCCGATAAAATCCATGATTGGTTAGAGTATGGTACCTTCACCGCAACATGAAGCTCTTGCTTAGAGGCCCCTAGGACCTCAATTTGCATCTTATCGGACTTCCAGAGGATGAGAATGCCACCACTCAGGCCTCTTGAGTCCACCCCTTCAAATCTGTCAAAGTCCAGTTTCTTAGCTTGTTCGCTGATCATTGTCTCCGTAAGAATGGTCATATCCGGCTTATACCTGCGAATAATATCCTTAGCCGAGTTAATCGCCAAATTGCTGCCTAACCCCCTACAATTCCATGCTATGATATTAAGATCCGCGATCCCCCTAAGAGAGTTCGAATTTGAACCCGAGTTCCCCACATGATCATACCCACACTCTATTCCATAGGTTGTACCAATCATAAAAACTATATCTAAAAATGGACAGAAAAAATAAAAAACACAGAGAAGGGAGAAATCACTCCCTCAATCGGTGTCCTCCCCCCGACGGGTCAGCCCCGGGCCATCTGGCATCCTAGTTGGTGATCTGCTCCTCTTACGATCCGAAGATCTCCCACTCAGCACCATGGCAAGCGCACCCACTTCACTACTTGCGTTACGGTCGACTTGGGCTAGGTTGATCCTGTCCACCTGGTGTTTGACCCGGACCTGGTTCGCAAGCAGATCTTCCATTCCCTTCGAACACTCGATCATCAGTCTTGCCCGGTCCCATCGTCCCTGATTGGGATTCAACCCTCCCAAGCCCCCTTCGTTTCCCTTAGCATCTTCTTCCCCCTGGCGACCCGTACTAGCACCCCCCTTTCCCGATTGTGCCCCCATTCCTTCTTTGATTTTTCTGGCTCCTACCTGGGTCAAAGGAGGAAATTTAGCCAGTTCCCGGCCCACCTCGTCAGGCCTGGTCTGCTCCTTGCCCCGGCCCAGGCTCCCCCCTCTCGCAGCCCGAGTTGCAGCTTCAGGCCCACTTTGGCCATCCAGCCCATCCCGTTCTCTTCCATCCTCTTCATCAACACATGGCGTCTCCACAATCCTGACAGACTTCCCAATCCCCCAAACCATCTTCCCGTTGCTCCCCTTCGCATCCTCCTTCCCGTTATTCCTCATCCTCTGAACAGATCATCTTCTTCTTCCCATCATCCCCTGTCCTCCACTCAATCTGGTCGGTTCCTCAATTCCGATGGTCCTGTCTCCCTCGGCCGGAATCGCCATGGATCTGGCCGGCGTCTTCCTCCGGTTATGCACTATCATCCAGGGACCGTAACCCCGATTCTTCCCTTCTGACTGGGTCATGGTTTCCTGGTCCGGCCTTCTTTGATCGTGGGTCGACGCATGCTGGTTTTCCCTTGCGGTCCTCTCCTCCCTGCTGTCTTCCCCGAGCTCTGCCTCCTTCCCCATACGATCCAGGTAAGCCTCCTCCTTCTTCGAGCTACAGTCTTGCCGCTTATGACCTATCATCCCGCACTCGAAACAGAGGGCCGAAAGCCCCTCATAGACTAGGTCAAGGTAAAGATTGTCAATTCTCAGGAATAAGGGTAGGGGTTTGCTTAGATCCATTTGGATACAAAGTCTAGCGAATTTTCCCCTCTCCCCATTGATTGTGGCAATATCCAGTTTTAATAAGGCACCCAAGCTGTTTCCAATTTTTCTTAGGGAGGTTGGATCGTAATATTCTGATGGAAGATAGGGAATTCGGATCCATATGGCAGCCGCAGAGAAAGTTGCCTTAGCCGGTTGGAACTTAGGTTCCCACATTCTCATAGTTAGGAAACTTGAATTGATAAACCATGGCCCCCCCTTGAGAACTCTGTCAAGATCCTCTTTAGTTTGGAATGCAACTTTGTAGAAACCATTGGATAGATCCATGACCTCAAAATTTGCCGATGTTTTCCACAACATGTTTAGCTTACTGATTAGGAACCTGTACTCAACAGATTTCCCGAACAATTTGATAATGATATCTAATGCATGTTTCTGTCTCATTGCCAATTTATCTTCCCAAGAGAAAAAGATCTTGATGCAGTTATCCTCTGGGTGATCATCCACTTCCTCTTCGACATCCTTGAATAGGTATTTTTCGAAGTCGAATGCTTTCTCAAAATCTCCCGGGATATCTCCCGTTAGCTTAGCTTTGTACGAAATTCTGTGATGTTGAACTTCTTTTTCAGGTTCCATCTCCGTGTCCATCAGGTCCTCCTCTCCCCCCGGAGATGCCTGCAGATTGGAGGTGGTTGGAGGCTGATGCCGAGCCTCCATCACGGTGAGCCACCGCACTTGGAAGTAATCAGTGAAGCAGAAAGACCCAAAGCTTGCTAGAGAGAAAGCTTTCAGAACAATTTCTTTTTGTATGTCCTGCTTAGTAGTTAATGACTGCAACTCCCAACAGCACTATTCAAATTGACCCTAAAATAAATAAATTGAGACTCATGAGGTGATATTCTTAAGATAATGTTGCTCCCCACTCGCATGTTTGTACTTGAGGGTTTACAGTACGGCACCACCCAAGATACAATAGTGTTGTCGGGTAGGAATTAACGTTAAATTTCTCTTGACCGATCTAAAGAATGCTTCGACTCAAACCGATCGAACACGACAGTTAACCAAGAAGAAATGTCGAACATGACGACCAGAAAGATTCCAACGAACGTCATCACGATTACCGGAGGAGAAAAATAAAACAACTATAGAGGAAATTTTCATTGTAGGATTCTCTTCGTATATTTTGAAAGTGAAAAAACTATCCTATTTATACAGTGAGAATATTTAGTACTATACGAAAATACTCAATGTGACATGATTGTTATTCACTATTTAGGATTTTGTGCAAGTTTTAGCTTAATTATAAAATGATTTCAAACTTACAAAACATTCACAATTTGACCATTTTTCCCAACAATACCCCACATGAATTAAAATTAATTGATTACCTAAAAGATCTCTAGACTCGAAGTTTGAGTTCAATGATTTACACCTGCATAGGATAAGTAAGTGTTACCCTTTGAACATTCTCTTATGAAGTTACATCGATTTTACTAATCAGTCAGTAGACCGGTTTCATTGAAGTGTCTGTTGTTAGTGTACATGATGACATAATCCTCACATGTATCTTCCTAGTAAAGTTCAGTTCTTGCGTTCATGTATGTTCTTGCCATAGACATTGTTTGGTTTTGCGAGTGTTTTTAGGATTGGGTCTTAAACACCTCCTTTCAAAATAATCTCTCCCTTGTTACTTGTATATGTGATTCATTTTCTCAAAAATTACTTTATTACATTTCTTAATTCTCATATCACTAAAAATATTTGTTTAACCTTATCCACTATCATCACTATTTTTCATCTTAGAAACAGACTTCGGGTTAAAAAATTTCACAATGATCTAGCGCACCATTGTGATTAGGTTATTCCTTTTAAATCTAGATCTTGGGATCTCCAACCAACTAGATTGAGTTTTCCTTCTCAAAAGTTTTTATTGCACGGTCTTAAATCCCACTCATCTTGATAATTGACCAAATTGTTCATTATTGTACCCTTTAGTTAACGGATCCACAATATCATCCTTTGATCTCACATATTCAATCATGATAATTCCAATCGAGAGTAATTATGTAATGAAAGTATTTCATCGACAAATATGTCAGACATATAACAGCTTCACTGCTATGATTATCTAGAATAATTTGTGTGAGCAATTCCAAAAGATAGACAAAACAAAGGATTTTTCACCTTAGCCAAGAGTTTTATCATGTAAAACAAGTAATTGGTCTATTGCTGATTATTTTGACAATATTAAAAATGATTTGGGATGAATTAGCTACTACCGATGATGATAGTTTATGTGATGACTATTTTGCCTCTTCTCGGGTGGTTTATAACAAGGGTAAATAGAAACTGACTGAGTTCTTGATAGGATTGAACGACTCCTTTGGAGGTGGTCAAACTAATATGTTGATGATACAACCCCTTTCCCTCAGTTAATTTTGCATACTTTGTTCTTATTCAAGAGGATAGTCAACGCTTTGTGGTGAGTTTCGACAATGATCCTATTAGACCTAAAATCCGACTTAAAAACGATATTTGAATATAAAAGATTAGAGTCGCTACTAGTTAATTAAGGCTAACTATAAAGCTTGATTACCTAGGAAAATAATTAAATTAAAAACTTAGGATTTCAAAGCGGTCTACGTTTTTTGAGATTAGAGTTCGGGGATTCTGTTACGGAATACAAATATAATTGAAATTTCGCCATTTCAGTACTCTATTCGTTTAATTTATCATTCTTTAAAATATATTTACTGACATAACAATATATTGATTATAAGAAAATTAAATTATTTACGAGTTAGGATCAAACTATAAAAACAAAAAAGCATGAAATATGTAGATATATATAAACGGTGAGAGTACAGGAACTCATATTTTCACAATTTAATATCTTAATAATAAAAATATCAATTAATTAAATGTTAAAGAAAATATAAGACAAAAAGTTAAACAATGTAAATAAATAACTAAACATTGATATATATAAACTTAACCTAACATGGAGATCGTTATTAAAACAAATAGAGAGAGATATATATTTTATGCATAAATAAACAAGAATCATATACATGAGGAACTTCTTAGAGCAATGATGTAATGGAATCGATCGAGATAGTTTATTTTATTTTATTTATGTTCCCCTCTTTACACAATGTATAACACTCTTATTTATATAAGCTCCTAGGGTTTTCTACACTAGGAAGTGTATATGCAATAAAATTTATTCTCTAAATATATCATAATATACCTTATATATTAATCTACTAAATCTGCACGGAAACTGTTTTTGGAAACTTCGTAACTCGCCATATTTGGAATCTTTATAGTGGTGCACCACGTGATGCGATCCTGAACGTGTCGCATCTAGGTTAAAATTGAGGGTCTACAAATACTCTTACATATAGATATTTGAGTTCTCAAATTGGAGAGCACTCACTGTTTTATGTAGGCAGTCAAAACAGTGGCTTTCAGAGAAATATTCTGACCGGGACTTTCCATGATTGAAAGGAGCTTGTATGTCACTTTTGTTGGAAGAAAGGACACTTGTTGGAATAAACATGGAGTGTCAGATCATATCAATAAACAAAAGATTGCAAATAGTGGCAACAACACAAGTTTTTCAGCCACCTATTCGGGCTTTGCTTCTGGCTATACTCTTGGCGGATTTAGTTTGATCTCTTGTCCCAAGCTCACAGGGGTTAGGAGTGATAGAGGTGGTTCGATCACTATGCCCATGTTCATCGTTTCTCAATTAGAGAGTCTCATGGATCTTCTAAACTGTAACCAACACTCGGGAATGAGAGATGTCTCAACTAACATGACAGGTATAACCTTTATTGGTAAGACTGTTGATGATCATTCAATTGATTCTTGGATTATCAATAGTGGTGCTTCATATCACATGGCATGTTTATGCGAACTTTCGTAATCATGCCTCCTTATATGGGGAAGTTCAATTACTAAATTGAGTCACTTCCATGATAACACATTGTGGAAGTTGCTATCTTGGAGGAGCATTGAAACTTGGATCGATTCTCTATGCTTCAAACTTTCGTTACAATTTTCTTTCAGTTTCTCAATTGGTGAAAGAGTTTGGCATCACTAATAACTTTCTTCATAATATAACCGTGTTACAGGACCACTCAAATGGGAAGGTAACGAGGATTGAAGCTGTCCATAAATGACTATATGTTCTTAAGGTCGTTCGGGTTAATGATTGTGATTGTGCTACATTTTGTTATTCCTTGAGGTCAACTCCTCCTTGTACATACCAATCTAGGTCCGGTCTCATCCGCAAAGGTGTCGTCATCTTGGTTCCAGATGATATCGTGCTGTTACATCAACGTCTCGGTCACATGTCTCTTCACAAATTGAAATGTTTGTTTGGATTTGATCCTCAGTTTAGTATGGATGTAACAAATTGTTTAGTTTGCCCTTTGGCTAAGCAAACCCAACTATCATTTTCCTTAGCATTACTCGAACAACGAGTATATTTGATCTCATTCACTTGGATATTTTGGGACCTCATCGGGTAATCACAGCACAAGGACATCTCTATTTCCACATTATTGTTGATGACTGTAGTCAGTCAACTTGAACTTACATGCTTCATCATAAGGATGAAGTTTTTTCGATTATACACGATTTCATCACCTTTGTGCGAAATCAGTTTGGTTGCTTCATCAAATGCTTCCAAAGTGACAATGAAATTGATTTTTACAATATCTTAATGCACGATCAATTTAGCATTTGGGAATTATCCACCAAATGATTTGTGATCGAACATCTCAACAAAATAGGGTGGTCGAACGAAAACACCGACACCTATTAGATGTTGCTCGAGCTTTGAAGTTTTAGCCGAAATTTGGACCGTCTTTGCAACCATTCGAGCTTTGAAGTTTTAACTACTTTTTAATTAATCAATTGGAGGTTTTATTACGTTTTGAACGGGAATATCCCCTATGAGCTCTTACACCAATGCTCGGTTGATTATCATCACTTACGTGGTTTTGGATAATTATGCTTTGGAATAGATCATAGCACTTCGTAGAAGTTTCAACCTTGTTATATCGAAGTCGTGTTCCTTTGTTATGCCATTGGGCATAAGTGATACATCCTATTGCGTTTGGATACCGAAACCATTTTCGTTAACCGCTATGTTGTCTTCAAAGAACGTTTTTCCATTTTGTAGCATCCGCAAGGATACAAATGAATCTAAACTTCTCATTTTTCCTACTCATCATTCAACATCTTGCAAAATGAATCATTATATCTCTCTTGAAGATGATGATGCTTACACTAGAAAAACTGATTCCGGCACTGACCCGATTGATGATGAGTTTTTCAAGAATGATTCGGCGGACCCGATTGACGTCGCTAGTCAAGAGCGATACGTGCCTTGTTCCCACTATTCGACGATCCACTAGCCGGATTGAAACTCCTCATTGGCATAAGGACTACGCCATTTCATGTGAGTTCTTGAATTATATTTGTTTTTCTCAACATTACATGTGCTTTCTTGGAGCTTTGGGCAAGATGATAAAACCATGCTCATTTGAGGAGACAATTATGGATTGAAATTGGATTGACCCAATGCAACATGAAATTGCAGCTTTACAAGAGAACAAGACTTGGGAGTTGGTCATTCCACCTCCACATACAAGACTGATTGGGTTAGGCTTGTTCATTAAAATCGGTTCGACCGAACTAGTCTGGTTCTGGTCTGGTTTGAACTGGTTCAGCCGAACTGGTTTCAAAACCAAACCAGTTTTTTAGACTTTAAGTAGACCAGCTCAAAGTAGTACAAAAAATTCAGTTCGAATCGGTTCGACTCGACTCGTTTTTGTATACTGGTTTATACTTAAATTTAAATCAAACTACTTTAAACTTATATAATTTTAGAACCGGTTTGAAGCAAAATAAACCAAACTGGCCTGAAATTAAACAAACCTAGAGATCTCTTCAATAAACAAAACTTAGAGTGGTATATGTTGATGTTGGACAGGATTTCAGTTGGTTGTGGAACAGATTTTCAGTCGGTTCAGTGTTTTGTCAGTCGGTTCAGTGTGTTTTTCAGCCGGTTCAGTGTTTTTTTAGTCGGTTCAGTGTGTTTTTCAGTTGGTTCAGTGTTTTTTTCTTCTGGTTCAGTGTGTTGGATAAGATTTTCAGTTTCGGTTTGAACCAGATTAATTCCTAACCAAAATTGTTATTTAAAAAACCAGACCATACCAGATCGAACCGGTTATAAATCGGTTCGAACCAGCCCAGTTTTTTTTACCTAAGCCATACCAGTTTTTTTAGAAATATAAAAAAGTACTGGTTTTTTATAAACCAGACCAGTTTAGTTCTGAACCGGTTCAGGGTCAAACCGATTCATGAACAAGCCTAGATTGGGTGTAGATGGGTATATAATGTTAAATACCGCTTGGATGGGACTATTGAAAGATACAAGGCTCAACTCATGGCTAAAGGATAGACGCGAAAGGAAGGAATTGACTTCACCAAAACTCTCCCCGGTTGTTAAAATGGTAACTATTCGAACTATGCTTTATACGCATTGCGTCTCGTAAACGATGGACCATTTGCCAAATGAATGTGAATAATGCCCTTTTGCAGAGAGATTCACTACGGGAAAGGTTAATGTTAAGGGATAAAAAATAGGGTTAATTACCTCAACAGTTACTTATCTTTGACCCGTGTGATTAAAAGATTACTCATATTTTTTTGCGTGACTGAACCGTTACTTAAGTTTGAGGATGTGACTGAACGGTTATCCCGTTAAGTTTTATTTCTGTCTGACTGTCATATGCAAGTCACGTGATCTAATTTAAAGACGATTCCACCCACTTTTATGTTTATGGATTATGATGTAGTAACGGTTAGGTAACAAAATGTCCAAACTAAAGTAACCGTTTAATAACATATAAGAGAAGATAAAACGTCATTTAACAACTTCTCCACAAACTTAAGTCACCACATTTGCAACCATTCATTTCATTTTCTTCTTGAATATGTGATTCTATTTAATGAAAATCCAGCTAAACAAACATCAAGTAGCATCAACCGAATTCATAATACATACAACAATCAATAATCTATGAGCTACAAAAATCAAGCAGCATCAACTGACTAGTAACAACATCAAGCAGCCTTCATCATCCTCATTATTGAAATCACCTTCAAGAACCACAACATCAAGCTTTAGTGATGCTTCCGGTCCAACAGTAACAACATGACCAGTGTCTGCATTAACTAAAACTATACGGATAGTAGCACCCTCATCTCCTTCCACCTTTCCACCAGTAAAGAGAGGAAGAGACAAACGTGATTGAAACTGTAGCAAGAAGTTTCTTCCATCTGGACCTTCAATTTGCTTAGGAGACATTCTGTAATTGGAACGTCGATTAGTAGGGCAATGAAATGAAAAGAAACGTACTAATTTGTTCTTTATTATCTTAGATAGCACCTTGAAAACACTTAAATCAATCTCAAGGTACTGAAATCTATCTTATTAGTAAGAGGTACATGTCCGGAAGCAACCTTCTAGACTGTAAGATGCTATTGCATGTGTCTACTTTCATAATTCAGATCAATATAAGGAAATATAAGATACTATGCTATGTCAATTGAAACTTTCCAAAAATTTATGTAAGTTGTCAAGCTTTAGAGCCTCTACAATTACACTACACCATGAACGAAAACAACATGAAATGACATTACTGCACGCATATGATTATTCAGTAAACGAAAAAACTGAAATCCATAGAAAAGAGCCATATTCAGTTAGTTATATGATTCTTCCATCCAATGACAAGCAAAGTTTGTAAAGCCTAATATGAGTTGGATATAATTGCAAATCAATATGTGCAATCTAGCTAAACTGGAGTTTCACATCCAGTCTGTGCTTTTCCTCAAACGGTGCCTAATTGGTGGACATAAATTCTAGCAACCTCATGGTTCAGTAGAAATTTCTAACAACCTCCAAAGCGGAGAAGGTAAACCAAAAACTTACATTCAAGCAGCAAGTTGACCATCCAATAGGAAGGTAGCCATCTCTTTCGTAGAATTTGTTTTGGAACTCAACCCAATGGTTGTTCATGCTGCATCATCATCATACAAATACGTTGTTCATGATGAATCATCATCATACAAATACGTTCATGCTGCATCATCATCATACAAATGTATATTATCATTATTAGAATTCAAAATGTGAAATTAAATCTCAATAGAAAAAAAGGTGAATGGGGAGCAGTGATTTGGAATTTACCCCCAAGCAAGCATTAGAACTTTCAATATTTGTTTGTAAGAAGTGGGCTCTACTTACAATTTCAACCAGAAATCATAGCATTCCAAGGCACTAAATCCCTCATATACATTTTGTCGAACACCAGGCGTGCAGTCTCAACTTCCCCCACATTTTGACAAGAAATTCTGTAAATTTCAGAATTTTAAGAACTTAAGCAACAGTAATGGTCGGAAACTGACCTTGGAGGATGTCAAAGGTACAAGCCGAGGAAAACCTAGCCGGGTCGAGTCATTTCCATATCGAAGAAAGCGATTTCGAACCTTGCTTCGACGCTCGGATCCATTACCGGAGAAGCGAACAAGAAAAGAAGAAAATAGGGAAACTGAAAGTGTACCTAGATGAGTTGGGTTTTGGAGGCGCCATCGAAGGACGGATCTTGGATTTGAAGAACGAATTGAATCGGAACGAACGGGGAGTAGAAGGAGAAGTATGTATTGGAGAAGGAGAAGCGTATAGTAGGGAGTTTAATTTTGAAGAAGGTCACGTGCACAAGTTTAACAGAGATAACTAACGGATGTAACTGTTCAGTCACATCTCCCAACATAAGTAACGGTTGAGCTCAAGTTTTAACCGTTCAGTCACATGTGTTAACATAAGTAACGGTTGAGGTAATTAACCCTAAAAAATAATATGTTAATGGCTAAAAAATTGATCCCTTAAAAATAGATGACTCATATAAAGACGAGTCGTCCTGTGAAGTGTCTAGAATATTATGATGACTCAAATAAGAATGAGCCATTATATAAAACACAAGCTATGACAGTTTTTTTGAGCCGTAAAAAATAATTTACTAAATATTTTTTTTGCGGCTTCTTATTTTCAGATGTCAAAAATAATTTATTAACTAATTTTTTGTGGCTTCTTATTTTGATCCGCTAAAATATTATAAGTAATTAATCTTTTTTTAAAAACTTTTATTTCAGTCAGTACTAAAATTCGGTATTTATATAGAAAACAATTCAAGATCCTAATTATAAATCAAAATAGAAATTACATACATAACATTTAAATCATAAATGTTACAATATGAATATTCCCATTTCATACATAACCGGTAGCATTAAAATTATAAATCTTACAAAGACGAAAAAATGAGCCGCGAAAAATATATTTTTCTTTTAAATAAGACTAGAATATTTGAGCCGTGAAAATAGGAAATAATTAATTTTGTAAATAAAATTGTGGCCCATCCGATATTGAGCCGTTAAAAATGGCGAAAAAAATATATAAAGACGACTCCACTTCAGTTTAGCCGTGAATAATTTAATAAATAAATTATTGGTAACTCAAATATCCAAGAGTCGCCTTGTTGAGCCCTTAACTCGGATGTCTCCTGTAGTGATTTAAATGAGGACATGTACATGGAGATTCCTTAAGGGTTTTATGACCGAACTACACACAAGATGAAGTTGTTCAAGCTTCGAAAATCATTGTACGACCAAAAGTAAGATTCTCAATAATGGAACATCAAATTAATTGAGTGTCTCCTATGCAATGGATACACTCAAAGTCGATTTGACTATTCCTTGTTTAGCAAGTTTGTCGGACGTCATTAAGTTCACTTGTTGGTTTTTACGCAAACGACTTGATGATCGAACGATTAGATATGGGAATAATAGATGAGTTTAAAGGGATTCTCAATCTTTATTTCAAGATCAAGGATTGGGAGGAGTTGCGTTACTTCCTTGGATTGGAGGTGGCTCGATTCAAGGAGGTTATTATGCTTAGTTAATGCAAATATTCTCTTGGATTGATTTCAGATACGAGGTTAACAATGTGAAAACCGTGTTTCCTCTATTGGAGCAAAATGTTAAGTTGACTTCACATGAGTATGATGCTCTTTTCAAGCAAAATATCAAAGACCCATTGCTTGTGAATGCAGATCATTATCATAGGATTATGGGCCGACTTCTATATTTGACCATGACCTGACCAAACATCGCTTATATAGATACACCTTTTGAGTTAATTTGTCCATCATCCAAAAGTCTCTCATATGAGTGTGGCCATTTGGATAATCCAATACGTTAAAGGTAATCCAGGTTTGGGATTATTTTTCCTGGTGAAGAATGATTTTTGGAGCATGGTTGCCTATTGTGATAGTGATTGGCCATCCTGTTCAATAATAAGAAAATTGATAATCGGGTATTGTACAAGGCCGTAATTCAAATTGCTACAAATCTCGCCTTCCATGAGAGGACGAAACATATAGATATCGAGTGTCATTTATTCGAGACAAACTTTTAGAAGGAGTCATTCGCATAGAGTGTGTGACTTCTTACGCACAACTCGCGAAAATGTTGACCAAGGCGATAGGGAAGGTACAAAGGAATCAATTACTTGAAGGTTTTGGGATGAAGTACCTATACAAAGGGGAGGTGGAAGAAGAAGTAAATGGAGAAAATGAGATGAATGGTGAAGTATATACTTTGAGGACTTATTTAACACTATCTTATAGGAATAATTTGCAATTATGAATAGTTTATAGGAAAATTGGAGCTTCTTTAGTTTTGTAAGTTTGAATTCTCTTGCAAAAATATATATAAGTTTCCTTTCGACGTTTTCTCCAGTTTTCGGTCGCTGGTGTTCATCCATGCCGGTGCCAATATGGATTTGTTCAGAAGGGTCGTGGGGCTGATTAGCGTTTTGTTGGAAGGCAAAGTTCTTCACTTGGACTCGATTAAGTTGAGGCGATCCTATTTGGATATTGTGATTGTTTTGTGTGCAATCCTATTTGTAAGAATAATGAGACCCTTTGGATTTGTTCTGATGGTCACAACCTAAAATAAAACAATGTATACCCAAGTAAAGTGATGAATCTAAATGATACTCACATCTAGATAGTTCTCCTTATGTGTAGTCTTCATCAATACTATTAAAAACAACTTATATAATTTTATATATATTATTAAAATGTATTCAACCTTTTTCTTTTAACAGTGAGTAGGTACACTTATATAATAAATAATGCACATGGATGAAGTCGCTTGCTTGGGTCCTTTCTTATCATGCTCAGTAGTTGGATATGAGATCTGATGTCATAAATTTTGGATAAGGTTTTCCACATCATAAGGGGATGTAGTATTTTGGTTCGTCAAAATTGAAGAGATATATCATCCAAATGTTTTTCTAATAAACATCCATCGTAAATGCATCGTATATTATTGTGTTCCTTAACGCTCCACCACATTTATACGTACCTTCTGTGTCTACTTACTTACAAGTAGTAGTATTCCTCGGCTTGCCTCCCAATGTAGATTTAGTATTATTAGAATCTAAACGGTGTTATGCAGATGAAGACTCACCTATACTAGTTGATCCAACTGTATATGATTATCCAAAGTAATTTATTGCTTATAGAATTAGGTTAGATATGATGGTAGTCAATACATTTGAGCAGGTTTGGTGAATGAATGGATGTATGTAGAGAAGAAGAAAGGAGTAACAGGCAAAATGGAAATATCCCTTTCTGCAGGCCTGGCCCCATTGCCTTTGTCTCCATGCAACTGCAAAAACCTGTGAATGCTGTCATCTTTCTCTTCCTCTCTTCCCTTATCTGCAAGAAAGAGGAGGGGAAGAAGAAGAAGAGAAGGAGGAGAAAGAATGAAGACAAAGAGCTAAGGAAGAAAGTGGTTTTTGCAGTAAACGCCAACCCGACAGAACCTCAAAGCAATACTACTGTGCTTGCTAAATGAGAGATATAGAGCAAGAAATCCCCACTAAGATCAACTTCCTCCACAAGTCTCTTCGTGGCATCAAATCCTTTCTCTATAAAAGGCGACAAAAGCTGCCGAACAAATCCTCCCTCGTCCGTCCCTTCGCATGCGGAAGCAACAGGCAAGACCTACTACTTCATCACAAGTACTACTCTTGGGACGAAGATGATGCAAACAATATGACAGATAAAACTAATCAATACCGAGATGTGAAGAAGCAGGACCCTGGTGGAGCATCAAGTGATGCATCATCATCATCTTCATGTAATGGAAGCTTCATGAAGTTTGCGAATATGCCACGACTGGACATCAAGAAGCTTGACGAGCAAGAAACGAAAGCAAGAGTCGACAAGATGGGAAAGAGAGAGGATCTGCAGGGTGATCATCTTCACAGGGTAGATGTGAAAATGGAGGAGTTGAGTGAGATGGAGAATGTGCTGGATATGGAGGAGGCTATTCACTACTATTCTCGTCTCAGAAGCCCCGTTTACCTTGGCATCGTCGACAAATTTCTCATGGACATTTACTCCGATTTCACTGTTGACGATCATGAATCCTCTGCTAGCATCATCAATAGCTCAAGGAGGAAATTCAGTTCTACTCGCTTATAGATCCCTACATATTTACATTAAAGAGAAATAAGGAAGTTCTGTTTCCTTCTATTTCATGTCCATTGTTGTCTTCTATCAGTTCAATCACTGGCTAGCTAGTGAAGAATGTTATGTGCAATGAAGGTTCTTGTAAGTAATGAAGGTTGTGGAATAGTGAATGGTAATAACAAAATGTTGAGTTGTGTATTTGATGGAAGGTGAATCTATTTATATATAGGACTAACATGTTCTTGAAACCAGTATATTTTAATATTATTTTAAAGAGTATGATTTATATTTATATGGACGTATGTAAATTATATATGATTTTACTTATATGCACTTAATGATGAAAAAAATATAAAAACTTCTGTAAACTATATACACCAATACTTAATAATATCTCAACGTGATCAAATAATTATCTTATTAAATTGATTTGATTTCGTTATTTCGATCATATCTAAACTTCTTTTTTACGGTGAAGTATTTAAGTGATATTCTACCTATTACTAAAAAATAATAGCATCTATAAATTTGGGTATTAAATGACTAAAACAAATAGTATTTAGAAAAACTATGTTGTGCACATTGGAATCTTATAGTATTATATTTTAACACAAATTATGCTTTATTGATTTGTTATAATAATAATAATAATAATTTATTTTGCATGAACGCCATTACCTAGTGTGCTCAATCTTGGTTCCCTATAAACTCTATTTGTTTTATAGAACTTTTTTTTTTACCAACATAATCCGTATATTTCTTAAATCGTTTTGGGGTCAAGAAGACCCTGGTACAACTGAGAATCTATCTGCATATTGAGACAAAGGGGATGGGGTCGGTTAACCCAATCACTCGGACACATCCCCTACAACTTGTTTAGCTAACCAGTCACGACAGGTTTGTAATCACATTGATTTGCGGATCTTGGTATCCTATGTCACGACAGGTTTGTAATCATACCTGCCATGTAAAGGCTATTCTTAATAATAGTTTCAATATGCCAAAAATGTGCTAACCCTATAATGTGGTTAATAACCACCTCCGCATCCAACTAGATCGACACCGAGTTCCACCCGTTGTCAACTGCGAGTTTCACACCTGCAAAAATGGTCTGCGCTTCGAGTATTTCTACCGAAGATGACCTGCCCAAGCTTTGGAAAGCTCCGACCACCCGACCTTCATGGTCCCTAGCCACGACCCTAATACCCCCAAGGCATGTTACACTATTCCAGGATGCATCACAGTTCACTTTTATTGTACCCGATGCTGGTCTGGTCCAGTGTTGTCGCGCCTCAGCAGCTTACTGTCCCAGACTCGCCAGCTACTGCTCTCGGTTCTGCAACACTGCATATTGTTGTTGCAGAACTTGAGCCTTCATCACCTGCCTCCAAATAGTATGACAGACCATGTTAGGGTCCGGTTCTCTGCCTTCGAAGAATTTAGAGCACCTAGTCTTCCAAATGTTCCAACAAGTGATGATGACCGTATTCCACCTCAGTTCGTTTGCACCCTTGCATCCCCTTCGCTCTTGCCACCTCCTCCTCATCCAGTCCTTGATCGTTACACACTCGACCCTCGTTTCCTTGATTCCCAACAGTTGTTCCCAGATTTCAGTCACCCACCCACCCCCGCAAATAAGGTGTTCGGTTGTTTCAGTCTGGCAACACATTGGGCAGTCGGCTGAGACCTGTATTCCCCTTCACCTGAGACGATCCCTGACTGCGAGCGAGTTGGAGGTCAGCCTCCAAGAAAATGCCCTAACTTTGGGCTGGGCAGATGCCTTCCAAACTGCCTCCCACAAGTTTGGTTCGTGTCTCGGACCCCCATCATCCGATCGGTTCTCCCCTTTCCTCTCCTTCGCACGAATATGGTGGTAAACCGATCTAACTGTGACATTCCCCCATCGTTCATAAGGCCACCGAAGCTAGTCTTGCCTCCCAATTAGAGGGATTGTCACTTGCAGTACCACCTGTAATTCATCTAAGGAGACAGCACTTCAGACCCTTTCCTCCCTCCATACTCTGGTTCTCGGGTCGATCAAATCCTCAAGCTTTGTTCTAGCTTGCATCTGCGTAACTGGTTGTGTGCCCAGCCTCCGATCATACCTCCCAGGAATCCAGGCGTCCAAAAAGGGCATGATCGTCTCCCCATTTCCCATTGACCACACCGCCCCATCCTGCATTACCCTTCGACCTTCTATCAAGCTCGACCATGCCCAAGAAGATCTACTTCCCTTCCCCACTGTGATGAAGTCCGATGTCGGGAAGTACAATCCCTTAAGCACCTTAACGCAAAGCGCTTCCTGTTCCGACCACACTCTAAAGGCCATCTTCCCCAAGAGTGCCAAGTTGAATGCCTCGAGCTCCTGAAACCCCAAACCACCCTCCTTTTTGGACCTCGTCATTAGGTCCCATCTCAACCAGTGGATCTTCCGATCCCCGTTCGTCGCTCCCTACCAAAATCTAGCCGTGAGGCTATTGATTGAGCTGCACCATGTCTTGAGCATTGTCCGGAAGCCTCGCATTTCCTTCTCCTCGTCAATCCATTGCCCATTCGAGCCCCGAATCTCGAGTATCTTATTCATTCTTCTTATTTCAAGAGTGGTTTGGTGAAATAACTTGGAGTTTCTATCACCCTCCTTCAACCACTGCGCCCGCGATCTTCGTTTCCGGAAAATCTCTTCGTTTTTCCATAATGCATGAATCTTTGATTGCAGAATTTTTTTTATAGAACTTTCACTAATGACATATTTGTTCTTTATGTTTTATGAACAACTCCGAATTTTAATGTGACTTTAAACCCACTCGATTTTGTCTACCCATTTTCTAATTGGTACTTGAACTTGACATGGTGTGGGAGGTATATACCTAAATTCTTTTGACAGCAAATAAGTTGTCTAACTTTCCTAAATAAACAAATAGATACCTCCCGTTTATTTTCCGTTTATTCTTAACGGAAAATATCACGTGAGGATCATGTGATTCTTGGATTTAAGAGTTAATTAGTAAACAAACATCTGAACACGACTTAACAAGTAGATACCTGTAGAAAAATGAACCAAGGGGTGCTTGTGTAAATCGTAGAAACTTCGAAGACCAAAGTGGACAGTCACGAAAAGTCGTAACTGCCCCCGGGTTTATAAATAGACCCCTAGGGGGGCTTCCCTAAGATACATCCATACACAATCTACATTCTCTCCAATATATATCTATACTCTTATACACATATGCTCTCTAGTTTGTATTAGGGTTATCCAACGTGAAAACCCAAGGGACGCTCTCTTCATGTGACGTCTCTTGTTAGGATGTCTAAGTATAGAGCATTGAAGATGTTCATCACAGCTGGTTTGGACTCAAACATAGAAGATCAAGATAGATTGCGAAGTAAGTAATTGAAGCAAGTAATATGTCTAGATGTATGTAGATTATTGTAGAATGCTCATGAGTTGTCTAGAACACTTAGGAATTGAGGAAGGCTTTAGTCTTTTCTGTTTAGTATAAAAGCCTTCATTGTATTCTCAATCTATAACCTATTTCGATAGTAAAGGTTAAATTCTGTTAAATCAGTTTCAACAAATTACTTCATCTCCAAGCTTCCTTTCTTCTTGTTCATCATCTTCTTCAATCTCATTTCGTTCTTCATTCTGGTTTGATCCAAGAATACTCACATGGTATCAGAGCCATTCGACATGGCTTTCTCATCAAAGTTCTGAAGATTCACAGTGGCAAATTCATTCATCTCAGCATTCGTCGACGCGGTATCAAAAGCTCTACATTCATCTCTGGTATTCGTTTGATTCTACTGCAATTGCTCTGAATAATATTGTGAAAATACGGCTGGTTCATTTGTTCTGCATTTGATAATCATCTGTTGCAAGTGTTGTTTGCTTGTTCTGTTGAAGTTATCATGGAAGAGGCAACTACTACATTCTTTAACAAAAGAATCTGTCAACTAACCGGAGAGGACAACTTCCAATCCTGGAAGCAGCAGGTCCTTCTAGCTATTAGAGGCTTTAATCTTGAAGAACTGCTATTTGGAACGCTGCATGTGCCACCGATGATTGATGATGGCGAAGGTAACAAAATAATCAATCCTGACTATGCTAAACACACGCAGCAGGATAGTTCCTTGTCATCCTGGTTGTTAGCTTCCATATCATCATTAATAAGCAAAGGTCTAGTCGGTTGTATGACTACTACAACTTCACTTTGGTCAAAATTACACCAGCATTTCTCTTCCTCATCTACTACTAGGATAATGAATCTGTATGATAGACTTAAGGTCAGGAAACACTATAATCAGTCGATGCGTGAGTATCTCACTGAGATACAGCTGGTTTGTGTCAGTTTGGCTGGGTGTGGACATCCTATAAAGGAGATGCAACAGATCTCCATAATTCTGAATGGTGTCAAGGGACAATATGACAACATTGTCTCTGTCATCCATGCGAGTAGGAATCCCTAGGATCTAGCATCCATAAGCTTTGTTTTGTTAGATGTTGAAGCGAGACTTAAGGAAATCAGTTATGAAACTTCTTTTACCTTTGCTAATGATGTTGTGAAGAATGTCAGTCCTGCATATCATCAAGTTGTTGTTCCTAACAGCACAAAGTCCAGATCAAATGCAGCAGTCAATTCCGAACAACATCAGTCTACATTGACTCCTGAATTTCAAATCAATAACACAGGCTATGGTAGAGGAAGAGGACGAGGTCGAGGTGCTGGTGGCAATAAACCACAGTGTCATTTGTGCGGCAATTTGGTCACTTGGTGCACAGGTGCTTCCAACGCTTCAATGTTCATTTCCAAGGGGTAACAGCTCAACCTCAAGAGATGAGCTCAACCTCACTTGGTGCACAGGTGTAGCACCATGGACTAATGAGAACAATGAGATACAGCCTTATCCACATCAATCTTATCAGCCACAGACTTATCAGAATTATGTTTCTCTGCCTCAGACACAGCCTCTAATACCTTACATGTTCAATCCTTATCAACCAGCAATGATAAATCCATATCAACCACCATACAATCCTTATGGACCAGCCTTCACGTCATATTATCCTACTAGTCCTTCTGTTCAGCAATGTCCAGTGGCTCAACAAACTCAGCAGGCTCACATCTCTCAAGCTTCTGATGCTCACAAAGCAGCAACACCTCAGACAAACACTGGCAAAACCTGGTACCCGGATTCTGGTGCAACCAACCATTTTGTACAAGGACCATCACCAGGTTTTGGCACTCAACCGTATCTAGGCACAGGTAAGGTTCAGCTGGCCAATGGATCTTTTCTTGACATCGATAGGATAGGAACTTCTGTTATTCCTTCTGCTTCTAAATCGCTTTTGTTCAATAATCTGCTATATACACCTAAAATAACAAAAAACCTTGTATCTGTTTCTCAGTTTACCAAGGACAACTAGGTGTTCTTTGAGTTTCATCCTACATGCTGTGACAAGAGAGGTTCTGTTTAGGGGTGTTGAGTCTAATGGATTGTACAAGTTATATATTAGCCAATTGTTTGATAAATCTGCTCATTGCTTGTCTTCTTCTATTCTTGTTAATAACATGAGTCTAAATGTTGCTGTCATGTATGACACTGATGATAATAACTGTCAGTTGAATAATAATGGAGCTGATATAAATGAAATGAGTTTCTTGACTACCAAAGTGAAAATGAAATCTTCGATCCTTCATCAGAGGCTTGGCCATCCCTCTCTGAATACTCTAAATCTGATTGTTAAAAATAAGAACATATTTGTAATACTGGATGATGTTTTGTGTACTTCATGTGTTGTTGGAAAATGTATCAAACTGCCATTCACAGATTCAAAAACCATTTACAATGCTCCTCTTGAACTCATAGAATTAAATATTTGGGGTCCAGCTCCTTTAGCTTCTAATGGATGTCACTATTACTTAAGTATAGTGGATGTTTTCTCTCAGTTTACGTGGATCTACTTCTTGAAAAAGAAAATTGATGTTGCTCAGATTTTTCCTCAGTTTCACAGGTTAGCTGAAAACTAACTTGGAATGCAGCTCAAATCCATTCAAACTGACAATGGTGGGGAGTTCAAGGCTCTCAGCCCATATTTGTCTCAGTTTGGAATAGCTCATAGGTTTACTTGCCCTTACACATCAGAGCAGAATGGTATCGTCGAGCGAAAACACATGCATATAGTCAAGACAGGTTTGACACTATTGAAGAATGCATCTCTCGCTATGCAGTATTGGACAGGTGCATTCTTCACTGCTGCTTTCTTAATAAATCGATTACCATCTAAAGTTATTCTTAATATTTCTCCTCATGAAAAGATCTTTGGCAAAGCTCTAGATTATGATTTTGTAAGGGGTATTTGGGTGTCTTTGCTTTCTTTTGTTACGCCCCTACAATAAACATAAACTTGATTTTAGATCTGCTCCGTGTGTGTTTCTTGGATATTGCGCAAATCAACATGGCTACAAATGCTTGGATGTTGGTGGTCGTGTTTATGTCTCAAGACATGTCAAATTTAATGAAACTGTTTTCCCGTTTGCTGACAGCGGTGGTCAGTTCATGAAGTCTTCTGCTCCTAAGAATACTGAAACTTCGGTACCTTTCTTGTTACCTTTAAATTCTAATGCTTGTACTCCAATTGATGTAGATGCTTAGATTCCTGTGTAGGTTGATGTATCTCCTCCTCCAGAGTATACAAGTGGCAATGATCCAAGTGACACTGATCATTCTACTGAGTTGACTAACAGGCAGGCTCCCATTGATGTTCAAGAACCTCCTATTGTTTCATCAGGTAATGCTCCTGCATTGGTTGATGAGCTTACCTTAACATTACCTGATAATTGCATTATATACAGACCTCATGGGTCCATGCTTGTTCCATCTGAGTCTACCATTCAGTCAGGTATTATAAATAATCAGTCTTTACAGCATAAGGATTCTTCAATGTCTACAAACATCAGGTATACTTTACAAGATTCATCTCTTGTTCCAGTTCTTTTAAATGATAGTGCAAAACCAATATCTAATGTTGATAATCAGTCAATAACTGAAACTGTAAGATTAAGATGGAACAGTTGCTAGGTACAAGGCTAGGCTTGTTGCAAAGGGGTTTTCGCAAAAAACAGGATTTGACTTTCAAGATACTTTTAGCCCAGTTGTTAAACCTCCTACAGTACGTATTATCCTTACTCTAGCCTTAACTCACAAATGGTCTCTTAGGCAGGTAAACGTTAACAATGCCTTTCTCCTTGGGGAATTGTCTGAAGATGTATATATGACCCAACCTCCTGGATTTGTACAAAATGATGCTCAAGGAAGAGTCATGGTTTGCAGATTGAACAAAGCCTTATATGATTTAAAACAAGCCCCTAGAGCTTGATTCGAAAGGTTTAAGAGTTTTCTGATTCATTCAATTGGTTTTACCACATCTCTTGCTGATAACTGTTTGTTTATAAAGAATACTGATAAAGGTAGTGTCTATCTGTTGGTATATGTAGATGACATTGTGGTTACAGGTAGTGACTCTGAGGCGGTTGAGTGTATCATTCAGGAGATCAATCATGAGTTCAAGTTGAAAGATCTTGGTTTGCTCAATTATTTTTTAGGGATGGATGTTCATGTAGGTGAGGAATGCTTGTTACTTGCTCAAAAAAAGTATATTTATGATTTTCTTCTCAAGGTTGGGGTATCAACTGCCTCGGCTCTACCTCCACCAATGTCAGGTAACTTTCTGAGTAAACTGGTTTCTCATTCTCATGTTGTTCCTGTTGATCCCACTTTGTATAGAAGCACTATAGGGGCGCTGCAACATGTTTGCATTACCAGACCAGATATCAGCTTTGCTGTCAACAAACTTAGTCAGTACATGCAACAGCCTACTGTTAGACACTTGAAGGTTGTTCTTAGAGTGCTTAGATATCTAAAGGGAACTATTAATCATGGGCTTCTATTTAGAGCTTCTCCTGTTTCTTCATTCGAGGTATCCTTAGTTTCATACGCTGATGTAGATTGGGGAAGTGACACAGAAGATAGAAAATATGTGTCTGGTCATTACCTTCTGCTTAATAATAACCCTATTGTTTGGAGTTCAAAAAAGCAATTTGTTATATCTAGGTCCAGTTCAGAAGCTGAATATAGATTAGTGGCTAATGCTATGTGTGAAGTTCTATGGGTGGTTTCATTGTTATCTGAGTTAGGTATTAAACTGTCTTCTATACCTGTGATCTGGTGTGACAATATAGGTGCAGTTGCTTTGACGGAGAATCCTATTCAACACTCAAAGATGAAACATTTCGAACTGGATCTGTGTTTTGTCAGAGAAAAGGTGCAGAGTGGTCAGGTTGTTGTTAACTTTGTTCCAGCTTCTGATCAGGTTGCAAATATCTTAACATAGCCTCTCACTGAAAAACTGTTTTATCTGTTTCGAGATAAGCTTGGTGTGATGACATTTGGTGAAAATCAAAGTGATGGTTTAAATTCTGATGTTAGAAGTATAAGTGATTCTGACTGTGATTCTGAATAGTGTTTTGTTTTGATGCATGCTTTGTTACTTGCTCTCAAGCTGTGTTTTTCTGAATGTTGAGTTTAGTTAGCTTATGTGTTCATTTTCTTCTCTTCACTTAGCTTATCTCAACATTGCCTAGTGTCTGATTTTTTCTCATACTGATTGGTGTCTTTGTGCAGTGTTTCTTGGGTGGTCTATTTCTTTATCTGAAATTCTGATGTTCTGTTTGCAAACTGTTACATAAGGTTGTTTTGCTTTTTACTCATATAGGGTATTCTGTGTTTTTCTTCTCTGTTCTTTAGGGATATGTTTTGTGTGTATGATTGTGCTGAATTACCTGATTGTTATAGTTATCTTACATGCTATCAATCATGCTTGTTAAATTCTACTGCATATGGCTTAGTCATCTTCATAGCATTCTAATCCTCATTGGTGATTTCGAAAAGAAAAAAAAAAAAAAAAGAAGAATCAAAAGCAATATACTGGCATAAGATGAAGCTTAGATACCAAAAATAACATTTACAGAGAAAACGTCAAGATACTCTGTAAACTGTTTGAGGTTGGTAAAATGGAGGAAAGTGAAAACCTCACAGCTTCATTGGTAAGATGGAGGAACTGAAATCTCCCTGTCACGTGAATATATGTATCAAAACAAGTCAAGATGTGTTAATATCCAAGATCGAAATCAAATGAGTAAGATTTGGTCTAAGGTATGAAGTTGACTGATATATGCAGTATGTGTTCTCTATGTTTGATTGATGTATATTAAGGTGTCTTAATGATTCACCTTGACTATGTGTTTTCATACATATTGAAATAATTTCTCTATGGAATTAGATAAAAGAGAACTCAGGTGCGTAATGTGAGTAGAGGTTTCATTTGAATATTTTTTAATCTGACAGTTTGTGAATTTATTACATTAGGAATCTGGATTTTTGAATTAGATTGTTCTTAGTATCATTGTTAGCAAAGTCACTGAGAATGTTGAGAAAATAACTTCCTTGAGGAATGTTAGGATGTCTAAGTATAGAGCATTGAAGATGTTCATCACAGTTGGTTTGGACTCAAACATAGAAGATCAAGATAGCTTGCGAAGTAAGTAATTGAAGCAAGTAATATGTCTAGATGTATGTAGATTATTGTAGAATCTTCATGAGTTGTCTAGAACACTTAGGAATTGAGGAAGGCTTTAGTCTTTTCTGTTTAGTATAAAAGCCTCCATTGTATTCTCAATATATAACCTCTTTTGATAGTAAAGGTTCAATTCTGTTAAATCAGTTACAACAGATTACTTCATCTCTAAGCTTCCTTTCTTCTTGTTCATCTTCTTCTTCAATCTCATTTCGTTCTTCATTCTGGTTTGATCCAAGAATACTCACATCTCTCTTGACCGGTATCATCGCCGTGACTCCGAACCGTTGGTGATCTTGCACGCTTCCGCTACTGCACGTCGATATACCAACCGATGTAAGTATAGTTCTGGTATTATGTTGTTTGTCTTACTAACGTGCTATTTCTCATGCATTTGAATCTTGATAATCCAACATTGGTATCATAGCTGAAGGTTCGGTCTCCGGCATCGTCTTTGTGATGGTCGTGTTTTTCCATCGATGAGCGTTTGTCGCTCCATGAGTGTTCGTTTACGAAAATTTCACTTGGGTCGTTCGAAACTTCACATGACTTCATCTCTTTAGGCCTTCGCATGATTCCCATCTTCGTTATGTGTTGCCATGGTCGCTAGAGTGTCCAAAATCTTTCTCCCAACCTTCATGCCGTATTCATGCGAGAAGAAAGGTACAATGGTTGTATTAATGTAGAATCCATGTATATATCAATCATAAAACATGTTTACTTGTTTTAATATTTATGTAAATCAAGTATGATACATGTTTTGTTACGCATTCATGTGTAAAGTAAATCATGATTTTATGTTGTTTTGGTTGATATGAATAGAGTGATTAACTTAATTATTAGCAAAATTAATTTTTGTTAAGCATATACCTTGGACGATGATTGGGATCACAGTGAACTTTTGACTCCAGGACATGCTTTCATTAATTGATTTGTTAATAAGAGAGTTAGGTATGACATGTGTATTTATGTTGAACAATAATTCTTGCATGCCTTGTTTGTATATGTTGATCGGGTTAATTACCTGAACTGTTACTTATGTTGGCACATGTGACTGAATAGTTACATCCGTTAAACTTGCACATGTACTGTGCACGTGACATTCTTCAAACTTAAACTTCCTAATATACGCTTCTCATATATAAAACCCTATCAGGCTATCTTATTCTTTGATTTGTTGTTTAGGCTTTAAAACCGTCGCTCGCGGAGTTGGGAACGATGGAGGTCGATCGAACTCAAAGGGCGCCGTGGTCGGAATGTCGTTTCCGTTGGAAGAAATAGCTGCCCTAGGAAGAAGGACGATTGGCTTCGGGAGAGACAGCAACTCCCTTGATATTTGCATTTGTTTGTTAAAATAGGTTAATTGAGAACTGCATTTGTCAATTACGGCTAGGAGCATAGCATTGCTTGCGACCATTCCCATTTTGGTCAGGTTTATGAACAAGGTCAGTGGAAAACATTGTTAGGCAGTGTCTTACAAGCCAAGGACGATAAAGCACGTAGAGAAATGAAGATGCTAATTTTCCATTTAATTCGTGAAGATTCATTTGACAGGTGAGTTTTCTAAATACTCCTCCAGAAATGTTTTCTTTTGGTCCAACTAATTACCTTAAAGAGAGATTATCTCTAAGCCTCCAGTAGCAGCTTTATTTGTGCAGAGCGAGATTATGTCTAAGCCTGAGCTTTTTGTGGATCCTGATCCAGAATTACCTTTAGCATTATTAGATCAAAAGGAGGTAAGTGCTAAAATTCAACTAGGTAATTGTAATTTTATAAATAACTCATTCGCTTGGAGAAATTTATTTCTTGTATCAGGCATATAACTCTTTGCTTCTCTCCTCTATGGAGAATATGTTTCTAGATTTTGTAAAATTCATTTCCATTTTTGTGTTTGCGTGGTAGGGGTGTATATTCAGGTGGAAGTGCACAAATGGTTGAGAGTTCACTTAATATCCATGGGGATGAGAGTTCGATGATTTTCCTTGCTCTTGACATGGATCGAGGCACTGTATAAGGACTTTGGTTGGATGAGAAGAGCATCTAGAGGCATGAATCGGTAGCTAGTTAAGGAGGGCATGGATAGAAGTGTGATGTTGGCGATTATGAATGTGATGACACACTGGATGACACTTGACGGAGCTAGCAAAATGACATTGTTAATGCGTTGTGCTGCATTTAAAATGCCATTTTGAACTCGAATTTAGAGAATCCATTATTTATTTATTTATTAGAAAGTTGTTGTTTGTGAAACTTAGTTTCTACTTGAAATACATTTGCCCAGAAAGTCTTTACTGGAAGTTTGTGAACTTTGTATGTCATTTGTCAGTAACCTTTGTCTGTAACTGAAGTATGAAGAACATTGTATCCTTTGCAAAGGTGGCGACTTATGTTTGTGGAGAAGTTGTTAAATGACGTTTTATATTTTCTTAAATGTTATCAAACGGTTACTTTAGTTTGGACATTTTGTTACCTAACTGTTACTACATCATAATCGATAAACATAAAAGGGGGGTAGAAATGTCTTTAAATTAGGTCACGTGACTTCCTCGTGACAGTCAGACAGAAATATGTGACGAAAACTTAACGGAATAACCATTCAGTCACATCCTCAAACTTAAGTAACGGTTTAGTCACGCAAAAAACGATGAGTAACCTTTTAATCACATAGGTCAAAGATAAGTAACTGTTGAGGTAGTTAACCCTATGTTGATCCTGACATGATGATCCTTTTGATATATAAAGGATGACATCAATCCTCTAGAACATTGTTGTCGAACTCAACTATGTGTTGAAGTTGATGGTGATAACTATGGATTCTGAAAGGAGAAAGGTAAGTACTTACACTAAAAGCTTGTGATTCTGGAGACCATATCTAATGACATGAAAAGCCTATTGCCGGGAATATGACCTTGCAAATGCAAGAAATGAAAGCCTATGAAACCTGGAAAGATGAGAACCGAACAATGTGCATCATTTTGCTAAGTGAAATAAATGATGATTTGTTTAGGAAATTTCAAGATTATCAAAATGCAAAGGCGCTTTGGGAGGTTCTGAGAAAGAAATTAGTTTTCTATTTCATAAAATGGATATATTTCCTAACTATGAGAACAACCTCCTACGAGAGACATCTTAAACACTCACTAAAGTTATATATTTGACACATGGTCAATATAATAGATTAGCTTAGATATGTGATCATGTTCTCACTCAAAACAGCAACTCCAAGTAGTTATTCGTTCATTCATGATTTGTGGATGCATTTTAATATACTTATATCCCACTCTGATTAGGTTATCGCTTTGGAAGAAGCCTAAGGGCTCCTAAAATCTGGAAAAGAAAAGCATTAGAGTAAACGGACTCTGGCTGAGTTGCATGTGACAACTTTCTCCAAGACCCAATAGATACCTAAAAGGAGGGATGATAGTAAGAAAGATAACCTTGTTGATTCTAGTTAGAAACAAAGGGCCAATGAAATTGGCAAGTGGAGATGCCCACATCGTGTCCAGGTGGTTAACACAAAGTGCTATAGTTGTAACCGGAATGGTGAAAACCCACAAGATTGCACTGCTCCGAAGTGTCAGGATAAATCCACAAACATGGAGCATTATCATTGAACTTTGAAATTCAGCCTAACCATGATGAGGTGGAAAACTCGAGAGTTGTGTCCGCAAGCTATGTCTATGTGACAACCGAGTCATCAATGCCTAGTTGATTAGTCAAAGAGCTGATTTTCAATTTATGTTTCTATTAGGCCCAACTGTATTTCATTTACAATGTTCATGACATTGAGTTTGTAATATATGGTCAGTTCCGGTGAATTTATTTAATATCGTACTTGCGTGATTTTTTTCCCATGATATCAATATATTCGTACATTTCCTTTTGCGTTATTTTTTAACCAATGTGACCGGAAGCTTTCACGTAGCCAACCAGAATTAGTTCATTTAGACATCTATAATTCAATAATTGTTGTGGAATAGTCTATTTATGATCTATATCAGTTATAATTATTTAATTTTCTACAATGGCTATGAGAACCTTGTGGATAAATTTAATAAATGATTAACTTATTGTTCGCAAATATATTCAGATGTTGATTAGTTTATCCACTCAACTTAGCAAAATACGTGAGAAAGATGATAACTCATTCGTTGACTATATTTTGCACTATGCAACTTAATGATGTTGTTAAAAGTTATAAAAGGAATACTTCTAAAGAAGGTTAAGTGACAACATTGTCCAATTGCACATTCTCCATGGTCATATGCGGGTCGCTCTATTGCCAGTACCCATTGTATTCGTGACGAATGTCTATCGCTTTAACCAAGTGCTTGTTAATCAACTACCTACAAATTCATATGAGTTATGAATCAAAAATTCAAAAAGTGGGTGTGAGATTTCCTCAAAAGAACGATGTCACAATGAAATATTTTTAGAAGGGTAAAAAGTTGGATTACGATCCATTTTCGAGTTCTTGCGCTAAGATACACCAAGATAAATTGATCTGAGTGGGACGATTTTAGTGGATGATGAATTTGTTTCTCGTCTTAAGCCATCCACCTGGATAACTTGATTTGAGTGGGAGGAATTTAGCGGATGTTGAATTAGTATATCATCACAACTCATCTTCTTCAGCATCAGTTGCGAATACAAATAATCTTGGTTAAAACCTTAGTTCAAGTGGGAGCAAGAAGTTGATACTATAAGTAAGGATTGAAAACGTATTGTTCTAGTGGGACGTATATAATATTCTTAATCCCAGTGGGAGCCTATCGTGACTCCTTATACTTCGCCCTTTTAAGGCAAAATGGAGGATAAGATAAAAATGTGTCAAACGTAAATGGATCAAATGGATCATAGAAGTAATGACTCATCTTGAGAATTGTGTCTCGACTGATTACGAATATCAGTTTCGTATATACTCAGAAAAGTAGATCTTGAATATAATTGTTCCTCAATTAAGTATTGGAGTATAAACCGACGTGCTTTTCTAAATTGAGTATGAGAATGCAACTTTAAGACTTAGTTGTCCGTTAAAACTCTATGTTTTTTTCTTGAGACATTATTATAAATGTTAAACGTGATTAAGTCATGTTACATGATTAGTTCATGTTAAATAGGATAATCACTATGGATTAAGCCTGTTAGTGAAATATCCGCAAAATCTTGCAACAAAGTGTTTGTCACATAATATGGATTAGGTAGGTACAAATTTCACCAATGAAGGATAAGACCTAATTGATGTTTAAAGGGTAAACAATAATATATTCTTGGAATTGAGATTCCGAGATAGGCTACTTGATAAATTGAGTTCTTAAGTGATAATTTTAGTATTACACGTTTAAAACTCTTGTATCTAAAAATTCATGATCTAATGCGGCAAATGTCTTAAAGATGAGCTAAGTTGGAAGTTGTATGCATGTTGTGACATGTACTAGACCAACTACTAAATCGGGTATATGACTCAACTTGATTTGATGCTCAAGGATCACATAGTTAATCGTTGTTGAAGCATTGTGTGTATTCTCTTGATAGAATGTTGTGAAGTTGTTCCTAGTGGGAGTTAAGACTCGTCAGGATAAAGTTTCTTTCTAGAAATGGCCATCTGATAAGATCAGTGAAAAACTAGTGAAAACTTCACTGTAGGCGATTGAAGCTAAGCAAATGGCTCTCGCGGCAACAACTAAAATTTAGTTTGGTCTAACAGGTTCCTACAAGCATTGCGGATGATATACATTATTGATCCAGTGCTTGTCTACTGGTGATTGTATTTTCAATATCTTCCTAAAATGATCCTATTTATAATAAGAACATTTAAAAGACCAGCAATACTATGCATAAGGCATGGTGACATGCAAGAAAGTGAATGTGAATTGGTAATCAACAAAAGATGGATTAAACGTATAAGTTCATGAGAACCCTTATGTATGGATGCATTTTTCTGAGTTCTTTTGTCTTAATAATGGTTACGACCATTGCGTAGACCAATGAGATTGATCACATCACAATGTTCTTTTTTATTAAAGAGTTTGATTTGGATACACACATGTTCATTAAGATTGCTCAATGCATTCTTGATTAATGTTTTAATGTATGTTGAGAAACTTAAGGTTAGCTCACCCACACGAGTAACCACCTCCGCGTCTTAGCGGCGTCCCGTCTATGTGACGAGTGGAGATGAGACAGGATTTTGAGTAGAAAATCGTCAAACAGATGATTTGAGAGCTAACTACTCGAATTCATAAGTCGCCCATTTATATGAGGTCATCAGTACAATTTTTATTTTTTTGTCATTGATATGATATCATCGGAAATTTTAATTGAATTTATTTCTAAGTAGTTTACTTTTGAGCGGGATAGGAGTGAGTGTACTCTGATTTAGATGCATTCGGTATCTGGACACACGTCTGCACAACACCGTCTTTATGACATAAGACATACACTCCATGTTAAAAAGAGAAGGGTGTTGTGAAACGGATTTCATATTGCATGTGCTATTAATCGATCACGGGTTTACACAAGCACGATCTGAGCTTGTTGTAGTGTGAGGCCCAAGGATCCTTAACAAGTTCAAAATTTTGCACCATCATGACTCCAATCAGAGACTTGAGACCTAATAGGGTGTTCGCTAGGTTAGCGTGTTACCCGATGGTCATGAACACAGATTCGGCCGGGCGGGATATGTCAGAAAACGAGTCGGGTTAGTGTTTGAAGAATCGTGAGAAGAGGAAGATTGTCAACATAATCTATTTTAAGAATTGTGTTCACGTGCGCACCAATCATGATTTAGTATTGTCATTGTGAATACAAGGTATGATCAATGAGGTCTTTAAAGATACCAAAATGAGGTTTGGCGATCTAGGGTACAAGCATACTTTATTATTGCAGGTTATTCTCAATGAGAGGTTGTATGCTCCTAACATATATACAACAACTAGCTCTCACGAAGTATGTCGGTCGCACGGTGGAGCCCTGTATGAAAGATAAACGAGATCTTAAGAGTATGTCTCTTTACACACTGATCACCCACATATGTGTGAGTGGGAGATGTAGGAAAATGCACCCATAAGGGGTGCTTGTGTAAATCGTAGAAACTTCGGGGACCAAAGTGGACAGTCACGAAAAGTCGCAATTGCCCCCGGGTCTACAAATAGACCCCTAGGGTACTGCCCTAAGATACATCCATACACAATCTACATCCTCTCCAAAAGATATATATACTCTTATACACATATGCTTTCTAGTTTGTCTTAGGGTTATCCAATGTGAAAACCCAACGGACGCTCCGTTCATGTGACGTCCCTCTCGACCGGTATCGTCGCCGTGACTTTGAACCGTCGGCGATCTCGCACGCTTCCACTACCACATGACGATATACCGACCGATGTAAGTATAGTTTCGGTATGACGTTGTTTATTTTACTAACGTGCTATTTCTCGTGCATGTGAATCTCGATAATCCAACAATACCTGAACGGATTCGATCGAACCACTTTATTTAAACAAAATACATAAATTGTCAAGTGTTGATCCATAATACAATCAGTCAATCACTGATTCATAATACAATCAATTGGAAAAAAATCCTTATAAATAAACTTCAAAAAATTCAATACATAATACCTAGGGATGGACAATCGTTTTCGTTCGGCTTCGTAGTTCGTCCTACTTCAACATCGACAATCGACAATCAAAGTTTCAAAGTTGTACCTATATTCTGTCTTTATTTCAGATTTAGGGATTTCACGACTCCTCAGTCTTCATTTCAGCGTACCTATATATTGTTAAATGTGGGATAAAGCACAATACTTCTATATAATGTGTGATCGGGCTTCAAAGTTTGTTAATTCATTTGTATCTTTATTTTGAAGATCATTCATATTCTTGTTTTTCTTTTGAAACTTCGATTGTTGATTGTCGATGCCGAAGACGGACGAACGGTGAAGCTGATTGCCGATCCTTAGGTGTTATGTATTGGATTTTTTGAAGTTTATGCATTCAGGAGCATAGGTTTATGTATCATGTATTGGATTTTTTCCCAGTTGATTGTATTATGGATCTGTGAATAACTGATTGTATTATGGATTGACACTCGACAATTTAAGTATTACTTTTTTTTTAAAATAAAGTGGTTCGGATGAATCGGTTCTGAACTGGGTTCTGAACCAGTTCAGGTATCTACTTGCTAATTCATGTAAGTTCATGTACATGTTTGCTAATTAACCCTTAAATCCAAGAAGCACGTGATCCTCACGTGATAATTTAAGAACGAAAAATAAATGGGAGGTACCTATTTGCTTATTTAAGAAATTTAGGCATCCTATTTGCACCAAAAAAAAAGTTTATGTACCTACCTACCAAACCATATCAAGTTCATGTACTTGTTTGATAATTAACCTTTCAAATTTGATTGACCGATTTTGTCTACACCTTTTCTACTTTGATTGACAGTGATTTTTTCTACAGTTTGTCTACTTTTGTTGGTGGTGATTATAGGAAAATTCTTTCTAGGAATCGTATATATTTAGTATGAGTATAAACTAAATTTATAATATTATTTATTTTTTAAAACAATTATAGTAGGTACATAGTGAAATTAAAACTCTATTCAAATAAACAATGTTAAGTTTCTATTTTCTCATCCATTAAAACTCTAATCAAATAAACAACGTTAAGTTTCTATTTTTCCAACAATCATAAAATTTGTTTGGACTTAGTAAAAAAAATGGTCAAACATTAAAAACACTATTTTAACCAAATTTTCCATCCATGGAAACATTAAGATTCAATGTCTTTTTTGTTTAAGTCCTAATTTAATTATCTATCTACCATATATGTTTGATTGTTTTTTGTAGAAATGATCATAAATAAGTATTTTTCTAAGGATTGTCACTGGAGTACTCATTTTTTCAACAATTCCTTAAACACATTAAAAATATTATAGTAGGTATACAATTAAGTTAGAATTTTAACAAAACAAATGACGTTGAGTTTCAACTTTTCAATCGACCATAAAATTCTATCAAAGTTGATAAAATAAAATGTGCAAACATTACGAGCACAACATTAACCAGATTTTATTGCTAATGAGAAAGTCAAAACACATCACTGCATGTGTTTCTTAACGGTGTAATTTAATTATTTACTTATTATGATTTTTTTTAATTTCTTAGAGTTGGTTGGGAACAAACGAATATCCTCAAATTGAATATTTTAGTGCTTTATAAACACTAAATTTAGACAACTACTTATTTTTAAACCATCTCTTAAAAATGCAAAACATTATAGTATGGAGATAATTAGAATATAATTTTAACAAAACAAACAACGTTCAATTTCTCTTTTCAGAAAAAATTAAATATCACATTACCCTTTAATGCTTAACCAAATTTCAAGTTTTCCCCTTTAAGTTTAAATCGTAAAATTTTCTTCCCTAATGTTTAGCCAAAGTTTGAGTTTGCCCCCTTCATCAACTTTTCCATCTAAATTTAACATAATAAGTTTTGAAAATTGCAAAAATAACAGAAAAAATGCATTTGGGACTCATTTGTAACATTTGGAAGAGTTAAATTGTGACATTTTGAAAGTTTTAAGTTATTTATGCAATTTTGAAAACTTATTGGGCCTCAATTGAACCCTAATCAAATTGGGGTCGAACCAACCGTCAGTTCGAATAGGGATCAAGTCTTGGTCTTGACCCAAACTGACTCCCATGGGTGGGCGACCTGGTCTAGGTCAAGAACCAGACCCGAGCCCCTCGACTTGGTCTTGACCCGAGACCCAAGACCAATCGATTGAGCCTCAATCAAAACTTGGTTGACTCAGAACTCAATTGTAACATTTAAAAAAGTTTAAAATGGTTAAGTTGTGACAGTTTTGAAGTTTTTCTATTATTTTTGCAATTTTCAAAATTTATTATGTTAAATTTGGATGGAAAAGTTGACGGAGGGAGCAGAAACGAATTTTGGCCAAACATGAGAGAATGAAATTTTACGATTTAAATTTTACAGTGAACATTTAAAACTTGACCAAACATTAGAGAGCGATATAACATTTATGTGGAAGTTCTTGATGGACAATTTAAGAGAATTAAATCAATTATTCCAAGGATATCATTAAAATGAATAAAAAATGTTAAATTATTTTATGAGATGACCCATAAATAGTTTTCATACATTTGAATTTAGTAAACAAGATGTATGGTCAATTTATTTTTCAAATATCTACATATATTTGTGAGATCATGATGTGAGTTACATTAATTTATATGGTGTTTTATCACGTGGTATTGCACACACAATAATAAATATTTTTGTTAAGAATGAGACTTTAAAGAAATCATCGGTACACATAATCAAAACGTAGTCTACAAAATGTTTTATTAGCTTATCAATCAATTGCTAAATTTTATAATATTAAGGAATAAGGAGGTACGTAGTTATACTTCTTAATTTCTTTTAACTTATAATATAAGTAGATTTTTTATATACTATTAAGGATATAACTTATATAGATTTATTGCTCTTTAAGAATCTATTTTCATTCAAAATGAATAATGATAGAAAAGAACTGAATAAATACATATATGTGTGAAATACAATAATAAAAAAATAAATTTGAAGCTAATGTTTTTTTCTCCGGTGGTTCGAACATTTTTTTGAAAAAATGATTAGATTATTATTTTATATTATTCCAATATCTTATGTAATTTAAGATTAATTGTATATCTCAGTAAATATATTTAATCTAGTGTTTATCTCTCATAATGTTCTTATATTATCCTAGGAGTTAAATCAATCTTGTCTTCGTAACACCTCTCGCGCGACAAACAACGACAACGTGCACTTGCGTAGTGCATGATAAAGTCTGGTAATAATTATGTAGAAATTTATTGGTGTAGACTGAAAAAGTAAGGACAAACTCATTAAGGAGAAAAAAAGATACAAACACTACATGAAAAATAAATATTTTGTGAAGGAAATTTTGCAAGAGAAATAATCCCTTTAAATTTACCACTATTTGTATGGGATTTGTTAGGGTTAAGTGGGGAGAATAATAATTAATGAAATTCCTCACAAAATATATTTTCCCTACTACATTACTTACAGATTTGTAAGGAAAAGATTTTAGAGGAATAATGACGATATTTTGTGACGGGTTTTTCTTATAAATAGTTTTAAGGATAATCCCTCACTAATTACCTTTTTCAATCCTAAATTTTTTAAGGGATTTATTGCTACTCATAAAATATATTAATTTGCAAGGAATTTATATCTCCTTAAAAATAAATATTTTTTTGTAAGGGAAAACCTAAGAAATATTAACGCCTTCCTACTTCTTCGACTACCTAGAAATATCGTAATCTTTCGTGTAATCTAGCTGCTCCACCTCCCAATCCAGCCTCGGTGCGTTTCATTCATGGTGCGTCTCGATAAATATGAGATTGTATCAAAGTTTCAGGGATTTACTACCTCCAATGTTGTAACTAATTCCTTATGAGTTGGGGCGGAGATGATGATTTGGCGAGCACATTGAGTCCTCTTCAACAGCTTTATCAATGAATGACATCAAAGAATTGTAGTAGCTTATCCACATTGAGCAAAGAATTGTAGTAGCCCCACCGGTTTGTCACTTATCCCTGTTTGACAGCAAAGATTGTGATTTCCATCTCGGAGAGACTATTTACTACACAAAGATCGTTTGACAACAAAGACTGTGAGGCCCAACTACTCAAACTATATCCTACGCAAGCCCATGACCTATTATATTACTATTTTATTTTCAGCCCATGTAATTAATTCTGCTCAATTGTTCTAAATTTTATACGCAAGCCCTTAACCTAATTATGCTAAATTGTTCTAAATTTTCTGCTCGCTCAGCCGTGACTGTGATTTTTTTTCTGCCCGTCCGTGGGTTTTCACCATTTCTTCCCAAATAAGAACCCTAACCTAATTATGCTCGCTCGACGGTTCTGATAAAAGGTGAGTAATCCTCCGCAGTCATTCCATTTGACATTACATATAATCTTCTTCATTCTACAGTGACATTTTAGTGGCTAGGTTGGTCTTTAATTTTGAGCATTAGTGTAGTTTAGATGTTGGGGACTTTAATATAGGTTTGCTCATCTTCTCGATTCGTGTATTCATTTAAGGTTTATTCATTAGCTCGTTGCTTTAAGAGAGTGATTATTGGTTAGTTAGGACATAGTGGCATGATTGATTTGCTTTGGGTTGCATGTTAGTTTGTATAATTGTCTAGTTAAACCATTGAATTACTTTTTTGATATGTTTAGTTTCGGCAGTGGGCTAGTTTGTTAGGAAAGTCGATTGACTTGAGCCAAAAAATAATTATCTGATTAAAAAAAACAAGTGAATAATTGTAGTGAATAGCTACAATTACTAGCTATCTATGTCAAGTTGCAGGGATACAAATGGTTCTTCCATTTGTCTGTTAGGTTTGGACCAAACTACAAAACTAGGCAAGTATCATACTTTTCTAGAAAAATTACTATTCTATACATTGAGATAGAGAATTAAGAAACAACAACTAATGTGTAAAAAAAATGATAATACGAATGAGTAGTCTAATGGAATTGTTCATTCAAATTTAATACGAATAGTATTTGCCTATTTGGGTTATCAATTTTGTAAGCGCACTACAAAAATGAAGTTCTAAGAAACAACTAATGTGTAAAAAATGCTAATACGAATCAGTAGTGGGTGCAATTCTAATGAAATTGTTCTTTTCCTTATGTAACATTTTGTTAAATATAACTTGATATATGAGCTTTTTGTTACATATTTTTCTAAGTTGATTGACTCTTTCTTTTAATAGCATCGTGAAGTTCTTAGGTAGCATTTGATTGGATGTATTAGTTAATACACGTATTAGTTAATACATGTACTAATTAATACACATATTAGTTAATATTATGTTTGAATGGAACATGAATTAAGATATACTTATACGTGTATAACTTAATACAGTGTTTGATTCAATATAAAATTATTTGTAAAATGATAAAATTCATTAATACCCTTAAATTATTTTTTTAAATATTAAAACTGTGTACACATAAATTGATTTAATATGTGCAAATGAACACCAGAATCACTCAAGTGAAATCATACAAGACCATGAAAGATTATAAGTGGCATTCAATAAGATTAATATGACAGCAATAAACACGGGGATAATTGACCATAACAGGTCCCCTGGAAAGGGGCGCCGTAGAGGGTGAGAGCTCCGTCGTGTCCGGACCCTATCGCACCACGAGGCGCCGTCGACGAGTCGGGTTGTTTGAGAATGCAGCCCCAATCGGGCGGTAAATTCCTTCGAAGTCTAAATACGGGCGAGAGACCGATAGCAAACAAGTACCGCGAGGGAAAAATGAAAAGGACTTTGAAAAGAGAGTCAAAGAGTGCTTGAAATTGTCGGGAGGGAAGCGGATGGGGAGTCGGCGATGTGCCCCAGTCAGATGTGGAATGGTGATGAGTCGGTCCATCGATCGATTCAGGGTGTGGACCGATGTGGATTGCGGCGGCGGCCCAAGTCCGAGCCTTTGATACGCTCGCGAAAACGTCCTCGCTGCGATCGTGGTAGATAGCGCGCTCCGCTCAGCGTGCTTCGGCACCTGTGCGCTCCGCTCGGCGTGCTTCGGCACCTGCGCGCTCCGGGCATCGGCCTGTGGGATCCCCATTCGACCCGTCTTGAAACACGGACCAAGGAGTCTGACATGTGTGCGAGTCTATTGGTGGCAAACCCGTTAGGCGCAAGTAAGTTGGTTGGTGGGATCCCCTGTGGGAGCACCGTCGACCGACCTTGATCTTTCATGAAGGGTTCTATTGTGAGCATACATGTCGGGACCCGAAAATGTGGTATGCGGTTACCGGTGGGGTCCCGATCAAAATCGAGTAGCTTAATGGCGTGTGATGACCAGGAGTAACGGTGCCATGACAAAAATTGAGACAAATTGTTAAAAAAAAACTGATGAACAAGGGTGAGAAATGTTTTAAGAGCTCGAGGTTGATAAAAACAAATCAGGGAATTATGATGTAAAACGGTGTTTTTAGAAGAAATTAGCGGGGCAAATTGCCTTACGACAATGGGTTGCATAGAATTCGAAAAGTTATGCGGTTTCAAAAAACAATCATCAAAAATGATCAAGTAATTGAGTTATAGATAGGAATTGTGTGGGTAAATTGATGGTAATTAGGTAATTTTTTATGATGTATTAAATAATACCATGGTTATAGAATGTATTAGTTAATACACAATTAACACTAGAAATGTGTATTAGCTAATACATAGGTATTAATTAGTACCACCTATTATTTCTAATCAAACGTTGTATTAGTTAATACATGTATTAACTAATACTAATACATAGTTAATACTTTAATGAAACACTACCTTAGAGTTAAATAATTGTGAGTCTTCTGTTCAGGTACATCAATAAACGTAAGTAGTTATGGATCGTAGTCGGATGATACGTCGGTTTGATAACAGAGGTTTCACTAGTGAGTTCGAAAGACGAGTAGATGAGTTTCTTAACTTTGCATATTCAATTTCTTCCTTTGTTAGTATGGGAAAGATCAAGTGTCCTTGTCGCAAGTGTTAAAACTTTTGCTATCATAGTCAGGATGATGTCATTGCTCACATTTATGCACATGGGTTTCTTGATTATTATATTCACTGGATTTCTCATGGAGAGCCAATTAGTAGAGACACACCTTTAAGTTCAGAAAACACTAATCCATACAGATAAACGATGATGCAAGCAGTTACTCCTGATTTTGACCGTGATTCAACAACAGATGAACCTAATATAGAGACATCAAAAATTTATTCCTTACTGAATGTCGTTGATGAACCAATCTGGGAAGGTTGCAAGAAGCATATTAAGCTATCAGCTATGTCACGGTTATTGAATTGAAATCAGAATGTCATATGAATGATAAAGGTTTTGATCGTCTTCTTAGCATGGTAAAAACATGTTTCCAGGAAAGGATAAGCTAGCTAACAACGTTTATAAGACCAAGAAATTGATGAAGATGCTTGGACTTAAATATGAAAAGATTGATGTTTGTATCAATAATTGCATGTTGTACTACAGAGAAAATGTGAACAAAGTTAATTTTTCGGTGTCTGGACATGATCGGTTCAAGACAGAAATAATAACAAAAGGTGGTAGAAAGAAGGGCATTCCGTACAAGGTACTGCGTTATTTACCTTTGACCCCAAGACTTCAGCGTCCTTATATGTCCGAAAAAATAGCTAAACACATGACATGGTATGCTTCTCACCAGTATTTTGAGGGATATATGTCACACCCTTCAGATGGTGGGGCATGGAAACACTTTGACGAAATCCATCCTTCATTTGCATCAGATACAAGAAATGTCCGAATTGGCTTATGCACGGATGGATTCAGCCCTTTTGGACAATATGGAAAGCAATATAGTTGTTGGCCAGTGATTATTACTATGTACAATTTGCCTCCTTGGATGTGCATGAAAACTCCATACATGTTCATGAGTTTAGTCATCCCAGGTTCATCTAGTTAAGACCATTGACAGATGAGTTGAATATGCTATGGAGTGTTCGAATAGAAACATACGATATATCAAGAAAACAACACTTCCAGATGAAAGTGGCTCTCTTGTGGACGATTAGTGATTTTCCAAGTTATGATGTGTTATCTGGATGGGGTACACATGGGTGATTATCTTGTGCATATTGCATGGAACGTACTAAAGCATTTAGACTTCATAGTGGAAGAAACACATCATTTTTTTATTGTCATCGTCAATTCCTACCTATAAATCACCCGTTCAGAAAACAAAAGGATTTATTCAAGAAGGGTGTCATAGAGAAATATGGGTCACCTCCTAGATTATGTGGTGAAAATGTATGGAAACGGGTTTGTAGTTTACCTAATATTAGGTTTGGGAAAAAATATGATAAGGAACGTATTGTCGGGTTTGGTAAGGAACATAATTGGGTGAAAAGAAGTATTTTTTGGGAATTGCCTTATTGGAAGATAAATTTGATCCATCACAATCTTGTTGTAATGCATATTGAGAAAAAAGTCTTTGAAAAATAATTACAACATAGTGATGGATGTCAAATAAAAAAAGTAAAGACAATCTAAATGCTAGAGTCGACTTGAAAAAGTACTGCAAGCGACCAGAGTTGGAATTGACCTCTGAGAATGGTAAGGTCATGAAACCTAAAGCTTCTTACTCATTGAGCAAGGAACAACAAGGAGTTGTTTGTGAATGGCTCAAAGAGCTGAAATTTCCTAATGGGTATGCATCAAATATTTCATGGTGTATAAGAAAAACTGAAGTTTCTTCTAAGGGGTTGTTTAAAAGGAATGATTGTAACGTGTTTATGGAGAGATTGCTTTCAGTTACTGTAAGGGACATGGTTCCAAATTCTATTTGGGATGTATTAACTGAGATCAGTTACTTTTTTAGAGACATATGTTCTACTGTTCTTCAAGTTGATCATATGGAGAAACTTCAGAAGAATATTGTAGAGATACTATGCAAGTTGGAGAAAATATTTTCTCCTTCATTTTTTGATTCTATGGAGCACTTACCTGTCCATTTGCCGTATGAGGCTAAAATTGGAGGCCCCGTGCAATATCGATGGATGTATCCATTTGAGAGGTAAACTCTATTTCATTTCATATTAATTGATTTAGGATAGATATGGTTTATCCAAATTATCACATACAATTGTGTGTGTTTTTTTTTTGCATTTTTCAGATTTTTAATGAAGCTAAAGAAAAGTGCGACAAATAAAGCTCATGTTGAGGGCTCTATATGTGAAGCCTACATCATAAGGGAAGTTTCTACATTTTTCTCTTTCTACTTTGAGCCAAGTGTTCAAACAAAATTGTCAAGAGTACCACGGAATGATGATGGTGGAGTTATGGACTTGAATGGGTGCCTATCTATCACTACGGGAGAATACCCAAATAACGGCTAAATCTAACGGCTCAATGTATATTGAGCCGTTAGAAATTAAATTAAGTAGAATATAACGGTTCAACGTAAATTGAGCCGTTACTTTTTTTTTCCACGGCTCAAACAACTGAGTCGTCACCTTTATTTTACATTTAACAGCTCAAATTATTGTTGAGACGCAAGTTTTCTTTAATTTTTCACGGCTCGAATACCATTGAGCCGTCCAATTTTATTTTTTTAAAAGTAAAATTATTTTGGACGGCTCGAATACTTTTGAGCCGTCCTTAAAAAATTCAAATTTCCTTCTTCCCTCTCTTTTTTTTACTAAAATTGGAACACCACTTTTTTTTTACTTTTGACTCAACTGAAAAAGCATAACTTAAAGTCATTAAAGTAAGGAGACAATAATTCAAATTTCAAACGTAAAGTAAGGAGACAGTAAAGCATGCCCCCCCCCCCAAAAAAAAAAAAGCATGCCCCTCCTACTCTCTCTACTGAAACAAATATAAAACTTGTATAAAACAAATAAAGAAGAAGGTAGGTTCATTGGAGCTCAACCAAGAAGGCAGGGGGTGCTGCAACAATAAAGCTTGTATAGAATACCACTTTGGGTGCTGGAGCTCAACGAAGAACGCAGGTTTATGGAGCTCAACGAAGAAGGCAGGTTCGGAGCGTCGGTGCTGCGGAGCTGGAGAAGGCGGGGTCTGGAGAAGGAGGTGTTGCGACTGGAGAAGGCGGTGCGCGACTGAATATGCTGTTTGAATCCCAACGACGAATCTTGACATCAAGGTCCAACAACGAGGCCCTGCGGGCATGAACTCCTGCGGGATCGAAGACGCTGCAGGCATGAACTCCTGCGGGATCGAAGACGCTGCAGGCATGAACTCCTGCGGGATCGAAGACGCTGCGGGCATGAACTCGGTGGTGGTAGCTCATACACGGTGGAAGGTGAAGGTGGTGGGGGAGAAACCAGATCAACCCTGGCAACTTTTTTTGTTTTTCTTGATCGGAACCCTGGTGATGTGATCATGGAAGAAATGCGGCCCACACTTGAAGACAGGGGTGAGATAACCGTGCCGAGTGGACCAATGACACGATCAAGGGCTAGGAAGCTTGGACATACAATCACCACACTACTGGACCGCATAGGACCAACTATCATTCCGTCCGGAGACATGGAGCCTAAGAATCTCTTGGTTGCTCGAATGGACTAAGTCAAGAGGGGCTCGTTTGTACTCTTTTTCCCGACCTTTGGTTTTGTCCCACTGGGTTTTACAAAGGGGGGTTTTAATGAGGCAAACGGTCCACAAGACAACCAATCCCAATAAGAGGAGGAGACTAAAATTCGGCCCATAGGAGAGCTTTCCTTAGGCCCAAATTAGTTTAGGGTTTTACTTCTTTTAGGATAAGTAGCTAGGGTGGCCGAAATTAGAGAGGAATCTACCTTTTTACAAACTTGTGTGCTAGCCACATTGTTCTTCTTGTTCATTGAATGAGAAATTGATTGTTGGTGTGTCATATCCGGCAATTGAATCTTGGTGCGTCATATCCAAGGTTCAAGCTTTGGAATCTTCGAGTGCGTCATATCTTGGAGACTCCATTGTGGAGGTATCAAGGGCTTGTCGCTGCCTTTGTGTGATCCAATCGATCCATCATTCATCCATCATCTATCCTCGTATATTCTGGTCTCGGCAGAATCGTATCCAGGAGGACCGACCTTACCAAAATTGGTCTAGCAGACGGAATACATATCGGAATTCGACGAGCCCACCAATTCCAGAAAGAGGACTCAATTATCAGCGACTTTCGTATTAATCACTCGGATCAATTCGGAGCAGAGATTCGCGGAAAAGGGAACCCTTTATAGAGTCGGAATTCTGACAGCAATATTACGAGCCTTGGGAGAATCGTATCACCACCTACCCTCGAAAGTGCCGACTCCTGGAAGATCGTATCAAGTGGTATCATAGCACACTTTCGAGACTTAATTTTGCTGATTTGTGTTGTGTGATAATCAGGTCCTTGCGCATTATAATGTCAAACCACGCAAGTAATGGAGAGGAGAGCACCAATCAAGCTCAAGGGGCAAGGAACGAACCCCCGGATTTGCGAATTCTTCGCAATGAGATTCGGCGAATGATGCAGCAAGAATTAGGACCTATCATACAAGAGTCCATTAATCGAGCCATGCCGCCACCTATGGGGAATCTTCCAAGAAGAGCTCAACCTCATGCAGACGATGAAGGGCTTCAATCGTCCAACTATTATAGTAGGGGCAGCCGCCACTCCAATCGGGACCAACGGAGACCACGGCGGGAAAGAGGTCGGCTTGAAGATCAACTTGGTGGTCTCAAGTTAAAAATCTCACCTTTCCACGGGAAGAATGATCCGGATGCTTATTTGGAGTGGGAAAAGAAGATCGAACTTGTGTTCGATTGTCAAAATCTTTCGGAGCTTAGAAAGGTACAAGTAGCCGCAACTGAATTTTGTGATTATGCTATCAATTGGTGGGATCAAATCGTGACGAGTAGACGACGTAATCGTGATCCACCCGTAGATACTTGGGATGAACTGAAAAATCTTTTGAGGAAGAGGTTTGTTCCTAACCATTACCATAGGGAACTACATCAAAAGCTTAGACGATTGTCTAAGGGCCGAAAGACCACACTTGCTCCCATGCCGCCGCATGAGATACACCTAGATCAACTTCGACTTCGACAACACGAAGGAACTAATGTGAGTGAACACACAAGTACCCTTACCCAAAATGAGTGTGAGAGTTTGAGGAAAGCCAAAGCCGAGAGATGTGAGTTTACACCCGTGAGTGAACCCGTGAGGCAGTCCAATTTTGTGGTGAGGTCTAGCGTTGTAAAGAGGGCTTTGTCCTCTAAGCAACCCGTTATACTACTTATGTACAAAGAAACGTTGTTGAGTATCACTAATCCCGTGCCGGATTTGCCGAGCAACATCGTTTCCCTTTTGCAGGATTTTGAAGACGTCTTGTCGGATGAAACTCCCCACGCATTACCGCCCCTTCGGGGTATCGAACACCAAATCGATTTTGTACCGGGAGCTTCACTACCTAACCGACCTGCATACCGAACTAATCCTATGGAGACCAAGGAGCTTCAACGACAAGTGAACGACTTGATGGACAAAGGATACATCCGCGAAAGCATGAGCCCATGCGCGGTACCGGTCCTACTCGTCCCTAAGAAGGATGGGACTTGGAGGATGTGCGTCGATTGCCGAGCCATCAACAATATCACTGTAAAGTATCGCCATCCTATTCCTCGATTAGATGACATGTTAGATGAGCTGCATGGATCCACGATATTTTCTAAAATAGATCTTAAGAGTGGTTATCATCAAATTAGGATGAAAGAAGGTGATGAATGGAAAACAGCTTTTAAAACTAAACATGGCTTATATGAGTGGTTAGTCATGCCCTTTGGATTGACTAATGCACCTAGCACTTTCATGAGATTGATGAATCATGTCCTGCGTAACTACATTGGAATTTTTGTGGTTGTTTACTTCGATGACATTTTAGTCTATAGTCGAAGCTTAGAAGAGCATGTTGGGCACTTAAAATCTGTTTTGATGGTTCTTCGAAAGGAGAAGCTTTATGCTAACCTTAAGAAGTGCACTTTTTGTACGGATCACCTTGTGTTTTTGGGTTTTGTTATAAGTGCAGATGGTATTAAGGTGGACGAAGAGAAGGTTAAGGCCATCCGCGATTGGCCGACGCCAACTACCATAGGCGAAGTGCGGAGCTTTCATGGACTTGCGGGTTTCTATCGGAGATTCGTGTGGGATTTTAGTACCATAGCCGCACCTTTCACCGAAGTGATCAAGAAGAGTGTTGGGTTTAAGTGGGAGGACGCACAAGAAAAAACATTCCAAGCTTTGAAGGACAAACTCACCAATGCACCCCTTTTATCTTTACCGAACTTTCTTAAAACCTTTGAAATTGAGTGTGATGCTTCGGGTGTAGGTATTGGAGCTGTTTTGACACAAGAGAAGAGGCCCATAGCCTTCTTTAGTGAGAAGCTTCGAGGAGCTGCCCTAAACTACCCGACCTATGACAAGGAGTTGTATGCGCTAGTTCAAGCCTTGCAAACATGGCAACACTATCTATGGCCCAAGGAGTTCGTCATTCACACCGACCATGAATCCTTGAAGCATTTGAAGGGTCAACAAAAGCTCCACAAACGACATGCTAGGTGGATGGAGTTCATCGAAACCTTCCCTTATGTGATCAAGTATAAGCAAGGTAATGAAAATATTGTTGTCGATGCTCTATCAAGAAGGTATGCCTTGATCTCTACTTTGGATGCTAAGCTTTTAGGCTTTGAATACATAAAGGATCTCTATGAAACTGACTCGGATTTCCAAGATATCTTTAAAGCATGTGCTAAATTCGCTCATGGAAAGTATGTAAGGCACGACGGGTTTCTTTTGTTTAAAAATAGATTATGCGTACCTAACTGTTCGATGCGAGAATTGTTAGTTAGGGAAGCCCATGGCGGAGGATTGATGGGACATTTTGGGATCACTAAGACCTTGAAGGTGATGCAAGAACACTTCTATTGGCCGCAAATGAAAAGGGATGTCGAGCGGATATGTGGAAGATGTGTCACTTGCAAACAAGCCAAAGCAAAGGTACAGTCCCAAGGTTTGTATATGCCCTTACCGATTCCTGAACAACCGTGGGTCGATATATCTATGGATTTTGTGCTTGGATTGCCTAGGACTAGGACTGGAAAGGATTCCATCTTTGTGATTGTGGATAGGTTTTCAAAAATGGCTCATTTCCTTGCATGCCATAAAACTGATGATGCGTCTCATATAGCTGATTTATTCTTCAAAGAAATTGTTCGCTTGCATGGAATGCCTAGGACCATTGTTAGTGATAGAGATGCTAAATTCTTGAGCTACTTTTGGAAAACACTGTGGTCTAAGCTAGGGACTAAACTGCTATTTTCAACTACTTGCCACCCTCAAACTGATGGACAAACCGAAGTAGTGAATAGGACCTTGTCTACTTTGCTACGCACCTTGATTAAGAAGAATTTGAAAACTTGGGAAGAATGCTTGCCACATGTTGAATTTGCGTATAACTGAGCTACACATTCCGCTACCAAGTTTTCACCGTTTGAAATCGTTTATGGATTTAACCCTTTGTCTCCTTTGGATCTAACCGCTTTGCCTATGAGTGAAAGGACTAACTTAGATGGAAAGAAGAAAGCTGAAATTGTCAAACAGATCCATGAAAAGGCCAAGCGCAACATCGAGGAAAGGACGAAGTCGTATGCAAAGCAAGCCAACAAGGGCCGACGTAAGGTGACCTTTGAGGAAGGAGACCTCGTGTGGGTGCACTTGAGGAAGGATAGGTTTCCAGTCGAGAGGAAATCCAAGTTGATGCCTAGAGTGGATGGCCCATTCCGAGTCCTAAAGAAGATCAACGACAATGCTTATCAACTAGACCTCGAAGGGAAGTATAATGTTAGTTCAAGTTTTAACATTACTGATTTGCTTCCTTTTGTTGCAGATGATCCGGATTTGAGGACAAATCCTTTTGAAGAGGGAGGGGATGATGTGATCATGGAAGAAATGCGGCCCACACTTGAAGACAGGGGTGAGATAACCGTGCCGAGTGGACCAATGACACGATCAAGGGCTAGGAAGCTTGGACATACAATCACCACACTACTGGACCGCATAGGACCAACTATCATTCCGTCCGGAGACATGGAGCCTAAGAACCTCTTGGTTGCTCGAATGGACTAAGTCAAGAGGGGCTCGTTTGTACTTTTTTTCCCGACCTTTGGTTTTGTCCCACTGGGTTTTACAAAGGGGGGTTTTAATGAGGCAAACGGTCCACAAGACAACCAATCCCAATAAGAGGAGGAGACTAAAATTCGGCCCATAGGAGAGCTTTCCTTAGGCCCAAATTAGTTTAGGGTTTTACTTCTTTTAGGATAAGTAGCTAGGGTGGCCGAAATTAGAGAGGAATCTACCTTTTTACAAACTTGTGTGCTAGCCACATTGTTCTTCTTGTTCATTGAATGAGAAATTGATTGTTGGTGTGTCATATCCGGCAATTGAATCTTGGTGCGTCATATCCAAGGTTCAAGCTTTGGAATCTTCGAGTGCGTCATATCTTGGAGACTCCATTGTGGAGGTATCAAGGGCTTGTCGCTGCCTTTGTGTGATCCAATCGATCCATCATTCATCCATCATCTATCCTCGTACATTCTGGTCTCGGCAGAATCGTATCCAGGAGGACCGACCTTACCCAAATTGGTCTAGCAGACGGAATACATATCGGAATTCGACGAGCCCACCCATTCCAGAAAGAGGACTCAATTATCTGCGACTTTCGTATTCATCACTCGGATCAATTCGGAGCAGAGCTTCGCGGAAAAGGGAACCCTTTACAGAGTCGGAATTCTGACAGCAATATTACGAGCCTTGGGAGAATCGTATCACCACCTACCCTCGAAAGTGCGACTCCTGGAAGATCGTATCACCTGGCAACTCAGATGACAACATATTTGATCCGACATGGAATACTGGCTTTACCCGACTGGCTTTACAACTTTATTTTTTTAAAATGAAAATATTTTCACGGCTCAAATCCAAATGAGCCATGAAAAATAAGGCTCTTAAAAAAAACGAAAATAATTATTGCGGCTTAACACAAAAGAGCCGCGATAATTATTTCTGCGGCTCGTTTTAACTTGGGCCGGGAAAAGTAACGGCTCAAACAAAATTGAGCCGTGATAATGCTGCCGACGCTTAATGTTACGACTCAAATTCATTTGAGCCGTGACAATATAACGGCTGGATATTCCAGACGTTAAAAAATGCTTTTTCTGCCGATATTGGCCATCTCCCCCGTAGTGTATTTTTCGTCATCCCGGTAGATCATTTGGTCCCGATTTACCTAAGATGCAACCAACCGATGTTGAAATAAAAATTGCACATACATATGTTCTATTGAACACTATAGAAATTGCATCCTTTTCCGAGTAAGTTTTAATTAAAAGTTTCGTCAACTTTTAATTATGTTATATTTTATTAACTCGTAAACATATGATAAGAAAACCAATTATATTTATATAATGTATTTTTGAACTTTTAGGAGATTTGATAACCACATTCGGCAGTTAATGCCACACATAAATGAAGGATCACTAGAAAGATTACGTGCGTCTAATTTTGCTGATTGGTTGAAAAAACACGTAAGTTGAAGTTATTTATAACAAGTCTTTGTTACTATATATTACTCTTTAATCTATTTATAAATTAATATTCTTATGTCATATCATTTTATAATAGGTGATAGAAGAAGGAGGTCAAGTAGATAGAAACATCTTAGCAATCGCTCTGGGTCCATCGACTTCTGTAAAATGCTACAAAGCATATTTCACTAATGGTTTTAACTTCCATATAAAAGAATATGGTCAAGGAAAATGCAGTATGAACAGCGGTATTTGTGGGTAGTTGTTAAAATGAAGAAGAATGTGACAATTATGGCATGTTAGTTGACATTTGGGAGCTTGAATACTTGGGCAATGAGTGCAAAGTTGTTCTTTTCAAATGTGATTGGTATGATACGGAGATAGAGATCAAAGTTCATCCTCGTCATGGTATCGTTAAAATTAATCATCGGTCAAGATTGTCAACAGACTCACCGTTTGTGTTGGCTCAACAACCTCATCAGGTTTAGTATTTGAGTTATCCATCATTAAAGAAAGAAAGAATAGATTGGTGGGTTGTATGTAAAATCAAAGCAAGAAGTAGATATGAAATTCCTATGAATGAAGATTCAACTCTCGCAAATGATGGGTTTTATCAAGAAGACGTGACGACTGATGTAGCCACTATTGATATGGGGTTTGAGCTTGACAATTCAGATATGCTTGTTGATAAAGATCATACAGATGCGTTAGATACCGAACAAATGCACGAGTTGGAAATAATAAATGAATTTTAATAGATGGATGTAGATAGTGATGGTCGAGAAGAGATGGACGAGGAGGAGGAAGGGAATGAGGAAGATGAAGAGGAGGAAGAAGAAGATGATGGTGATGATGATGAAATTTATTTTTGAATATTAAGCATTATACTTCTTTGTGGTATCTTTGAAATTAATATATCTAAGTTTTTTGCATTTCTTTTTGCAATATGAGGCATATCTAGTTTTGTTTGTATGTTGATTAGGAATATGTTTCGGGGTCGTGGTAAATATATGCTTCGAGGAGGAGGTAGAATAATTTTTTCTGGTACATCAATTGAGGGGGAGGCGTCATCGAACCACACAAGGACCGATCCATCTGATAACCATCTTAACGTCTCTAAAGAATCAATTGATGAGGTTAACAATGAAGATAATGAAAATAACGTTGAAGTTAATGTTGAACATGAAGAACAAGAGGAACTAGAACAATCAAATGTGCCAGAGGTGAACTTAGATAATTTGGATGCAATATTACTGATATCATCTGGGCGTTGGTATGTTACTTAACTTTCAACATATATAGTTTTTACATAATATCAATGATGTTTAACATAACTAGGGTTGTCAATCGTGTCGTGTCGTGTCTAATCGTGTCGTGTCATTAATCATGTCGTGTCTAAACATTTCTCGTGTCTAAACGGATAAATCTTAAACGTGTCTAAACATGTCTCGTGTCTAAACGTATAAGTCGTTAATCGTGTCTAAACGTATAGAGTTGTTTAGACACATGATCCGTTAAGGCCAAACTCATATATGTTTTAAAGCAGATATATACACAAATACATATATACAAAGTACGGTCTTCAAAGTAGATACACTCCCAAAAATGTTTATACACTTCCATAATCTATATTTATACTTAATTACTATTTTTAATTTTTAATTACAAATATTTATATGTTCATACTTATTATCCATCAAATATAATATTATCTATTTTAGTCTATATTGCATATAATACTTGTTCATGTTTGTTCATACTTGATATAGATTGCTAATCGTGTCTAAACGTGTGTTTGTCGTGTATTTGCAGGTTAGATGTGTTTAGACACGATTATTAATCGTGTCTAAACGTATAAGAGTTGTTTAGACACGCTTAGTAATCGTGTCGTGTCTAAACGTGTAAATTGCAGATCGTTTGCAGATCGTTTAATCGTGTCGTGTCAGAAATTGCCACCCCTAAACATAACAATAGAAACCAATTGTTGGTAACAATTTTTCTACAGCTTCTCACATCATACTGCTATTCGTACTCTCACTTGTGTAATGAATGAATTTTTTTGTGGGTTCGTACGAGAAATGGAAGAATGTTCCCATCGATTTTCGTGAATTCTACTGGAAAAGGTTTAAGGTACTAATTAATTTTAATGCAGTATATTTTAGATGATCATACAAGTTCTTATTAAATTAACTGGTGTTCAACTATGATTGAAGTGCTTTTGTAATGATGCATCGGCTTTAGAGTTGAGGGAGATTTGGTGAGTGCACTACTAATATTAAATTCTGATTTAGATTAGAACTCTTATCCGGTATTAGTGAGATTTATGATTTAGACATGAATGGTTGTTGGGACAATTTGGGGCAATATCATGCTAGTTAATTGTTTTTATTGTAGTATGTTCTACTGATACTAATTTTATATTTTATGTTGCATGTTTGGGTTAGTATAGAATGGTATTTGATGAGCATAAGTATGACCTTATGGAAGCATTTGGAAGAACAGTTGCATCACGTTACACTAGTATGTTGAATGGTGCGAGGTCTCAGATTTTAAAAGCTCTTAAGAAAAATGATGTTTCTCAGCTTAAGGATCATAACCCTGGATGGATGAATAAGGATATATGGAATTCATTGGTTGAAAAATGGGAAATACCTGAATGGAGAGCAAAATCAGAATCTGCACGTAAAAATCGAATGACAGAGAAAGATGGATCAATCACTAAACACAGTGGAGGATCAATATCTTTTGATGAGCATATGCAAAGAATGGTATTGAATATGGTAACATTTAATATATATGCATATATATAACTTTTCTCATAAATTTGTTTTATTATTATTGTAGACTAGACAACTAGGTCGAGAACCGACTCAAATAGAGTTTTTCTAGAGGCTCCATCGTTTGAAGGGAAGTGAAGATTAATTCATTGATAAAAAATCAAAAAGAGTCATTGTAAGTTCTGTTTTATTATATATTCCTTTGTTCTTCTAATATTACATAGCTCATGATAAGGTCTATAGTGTTATTCTTGTTGATAAATAGTTAGTATTATTATATATTTTTCTCTTCTTAGGAGGACTATGATACAGATGTTGTGGAAAAGTATGGTCATGATGGTGCATCCCAAGTTAAGTTCGATAAAAATTCATGGATTAAAGCAGCTGGATTTCCTAAGAAAGGGAAGTTGTATGGTTTCAGGCCCAAGGTGGATCCAAAGATCCTATTAGGATCCAAAAGTTCAAGTTCAAGTTCAAGGATCCGAAAGACGCACACCGACGAGAAGTATAAAAAGTTACAGGATGTAGTAGAACTATAACAAACTCAAATTTCAGCTCAACAATCTCAGATCAACCAAATGCAAGCATTAGTGCAAAACATGATGAAGCAATTTGCAAAACAAGGTCTCAATGGGATAATGGTTCCACTACTTAAGTGGTTGCATAATTTCTATTTAAATATTTTTGACTAAGTATGTATTATTTAGATACGTTGTTAATTGTTTTATCTTTAGAGAGGACTTTGAATGTTTAAACTATGAATTTGTTTCATATAATAATATATATATATGTGTATTCTACTACATGTTATATATATAATATTATATATATAATAATATATATATAATATTATATATATATATATATATATATACATATATTTATAAAATTATTTATAGTGATTTTCATTGATAGTACATAAAATTCCTCACAAATTTAACTGACTATACTCATTAATAATCCTTTTTGTAAATTTACTAAATAAAAACCCTCACTATTTTCCTCAAAATTTTTGAAACAAAAATCCTTCAAAAAATTCTTTATAATTTACTTGGGAAAATACTCAAAAAATCCCTAAATAAGTTTGTGAGAGAATTGATTTTTAAAAGTTTGCTAGGGATTTTATAAGGAAAATTTGTTGAAATTTTTTGCAAATGATTTTCCTTTTAAAGTGATATTTTTCTGGCAAAGTTATTTTTTAAGGGTAGTTCCCTTAGAAAATTCCTTACAAAGTGAAATTTCTAAGGAATTTTTGAAATTCCCTTAGAAATTTGATCCTCACAAAAAGGCAAATTTATTGTATTGAAATATATGTTATACTCATATTCTCAATAGAGATGAGCAAAATCCGATTCAGTCTGATCTGTCTATTTCGGTCTTGAAACCGAGCTCGGGACCGTTTCATACAGTGTTGGTCTTTTCGGTCGTGGACCGTTTAACCATATATATTTATATAATTTTATACTTGAACAAAATATTAATCAATCAAATTGAAATTAATTTAATTTAATTAATCAATAAAATAAAAATAATAAAACTGTCTTAACAGTCTTAACGACCTTCAATGGCCTAAGACCAAAATTAAGATCGGGACTGATAATACCGTTAAGACAAGACTACTGTTGGTTTCAGTCCATAACCAGAATTTTTGGTTGGGTTTCAGTCGGTTATGACCCTGTCGTGGTCTAAATGATTTTGTTGCTCAAACCTATAATAAGTTCTAAATTCACTTCTTTTTGTTGTTTTTTTTCCTAAATGGGTTTCTTTTAAATTAAAAATGGGATCTGAGTTATATTTTTCTTCACAAATAAACTTAGGGTTCTATTAAAAATACTAAAAAATGGGAGGACAAAAGTCCCTCATTGTGAATATTCTGAAGTTTATCGACAAACACTAGAGTTTATCGAACCACTTTAGAACCTAATGTGTTTTTCGTAATCGAATATTCTGAAGTCTACATATATATATGACCCTCTATGAACTCTATATAACATGACATACTTGATGAGCAACACACTAGATTGAAACCGAGTCCAGATTTAACAGTATAAAATGTATCGAAAATGTTGTCCACTCACATACTTATGTGAACGATATTCGCCTCGTTTTTTGTTTTTTTAGTAAAAAGGTCTATTAAAAGTTAATTGAAAAAAGAGATGAAAGCGGAAAATAAGGCTATCAAAAGTAAGAAAATAAGATTTTTTTTTCTCTTCATATGTTGCATGTGCTATAAACGAAAAAATTATCTAATAAATTCCTTTTATAGAAGATTTCTCCGAGGATTTATCTCATCCATTAGATATAACACCACCATGAATAACATTGAAACTGAAACACCCATCAAGGAGAATCAATGATATGTCTCTCCAAAATCCCCTAGCTTGGTATGAAACATCATTTCCAAAGCCACTCTCGTTAAACACCCCATGTTCATAAATCATATCATAAAAGAAGAAGTAGAGAAAGAAGAGATCAATTGAAGAAGGAAGACGAAGAAATATATTGATATATTTGTCAGCTTTATGTCCCTTCTCATTCCACTACTCTTAGCTTCCCTTCTTTAACCATCTAAAAGATATATTTCCCCATGTAGCTCTTTAGGGAAGAATTTACAGTAGAAGATATCAAACAGGAATAAAAGGTTGAGGTTCTTCCACATAATTAGAATAGTCTTAAGAGAATATGTTGAAAAGGATACCAAGAGCTTGAGCATCAATGCCATATCCATGCAGATATCTTGATGGACATATGTTAAAATCACAAGGGTTTTACAACACATTTGATGATGGATGAATATGAAGAAACGAAACCGCCCTCAGGTAGGTGAAGCTCGTTTCATTTTAAAATATTGTTGCTTCTATATGACAAACATAGTAATCTTTTCTTAGACATGGACCTGATGAAGGAAAGATTTGCAAAGTTGCTTCTAGGAGAAGATATGTCAGGCGGTAGAAAAGGCGTTTCTTCTGCTTTGGCATTATCAAATGCCATTACAAATCTTGCTGGTACATGGTAGCCGAATTAATCGCAGTTTCCTAGCTCAATGTAAATGAAGGGTTTCCAGTTTAGCCTATTTCTTATATGTACGTGGGGGGTGTATGTTGTGTATTGCAGCATCTGTGTTCGGTGAACAGAAACGTCTCGAGCCGATGCATCCAGACAGGAGAGACAGGTGGAAGAGGGAGATAGATTGGTTGTTGTCGGTGACGGATAACATCGTTGAGTTAGTTCCTTCACAACAGAAAATCAATGGTGTAAATATGGAGGTAATTAACATTTTGAAGTTACGTTGTATAAATTGAGAATAAAGAAATCGATTTGATTTCCTCATCTTATGCTTTTATCTGATGTAATCCATCAATAGGTCATGACGACGAAGCAACGAAGAGATCTTCAAGTGAATATCCCTGAACTAAAAAAGCTCGACATGATGTTACTCGTAAGCTTATAGATTAATGTGCAATTTCAATTGTTCAAGAAGAATACATGTGATGAAGCCATGCATCAATTGTCTTTTCTGAAGGATTGTTTGGACAACTTCAAGGACCAGAAAGAATTCATTTATGTATCGAAAGATTCTGACGAATCCGAGAAGAAGAGGGTAGATGACAAAAGGTGGCTACCCACTCCTAAAGTTCCACCAGGAGGCCTCTCTGAAGATGCAAGAAGATGGTTGCAATCTCAGAATGACGCTGTGAACCAAATCCTTAAAGCAGCTATGGCTATTAATGCTCAAGTTTTATCACAAATGGCTATTCCTGATAACTACATTGAATCCCTACCTAAGGTAATTTATATGCACTTTTTTCCCCATTGTATCACATTCCTTAAGTTTTTTTCTAAATTTCCTTTGTCACTAATTGATATCTAGTTGATTTGTTAGAATGGGAGAGCATGTCTTGGAGACACACTTTATCGGAGCATCACAGATGAGCACTTTGATCCGGATATGTTCCTGTGTAACATGGATTTCTCTTCTGAGCATAAGATTTTAGATCTCAAGAACAGGATTCAGGCTTCAGTGATGATTTGGAAGAGGAAGATGAACCACAAAGATGGAAAGTCGGGTTGGGGTTCTGGTGTAAGCTTTGAAAAGAGAGAACTTTTTGAGGAAAGAGCAGAGACGTTGTTATTCCTGATCAAGCAAGAGTTTCCTGGGATTTCTCAATCCACATTAGACATAAGCAAAATCCAATTCAATCGGGTAAATGTAATATAGAACTATTACAATTCAATCGGGTAATATAGTTAGTTGGCTAATCTTACATGAGATGAACTATTATTCTCTCTTTTTACCGAACATTATATGCACTTGCATCATTAAGAACTTGTTAGCTAAGTTATTTGGATAATTGTTTTAACATTTTTCATGGTTGATGATTCTAATAGGATGTAGGGCAAGCCGTACTAGAGAGCTATTCAAGGATACTAGAGAGTTTGGCATACACGCTCCGATCACAAATTGAAGATGTTCTTCGAGCAGATGAAATGGCAAGGAGCCCCGGAAGAAGTCCCATAACAACAAATTCTGAAAGGTTCACAACATCTCAAGATGGAGTTTTTAAACTTCATACAACTAGTAATGTATCCAATTCGGCGACCCTCTCTGATTTCATGGGATGGAACATGGATCAAGGAAACTTGAATGGAAAAGAAATGGATAACTTTTCCTAAGGAGGAACATAAAAAGGTCACCTAGCTACACCGTGGCCTTAACAAAATTAAGTCTTACATACTGAAGTCTGAGGTGGGTTGAGAACATGACCACACAAGGGATTAATTGTAAGATTATATAGGATATGAAGAGATGTTAAAAGAGAGATAACATAAAATATTTGACTATATAAATATAGTAATTTCATGACTCAATTTGAGGTGCCTACGTAAATATGCCAAAGTCTCTTGTATAAAAATGACTTTGTAATGTAATAGCTGCTAACATACTTATTCCTACTAATATGTACTTGAAGAAAGCAAAGTGACACCTAGAATCTTCAATGAGGATAATCTTAAAAAGTATGTATATGCCTAGGAATTTCAACAAAGTCTTAAAATCTGGTTAGAGCCTTAGTAGTAATAAAATCTTTTAGACGCTATCATTCTAGTTTATAAAAAGTTGAAGTGGCTATTTTAGTTGGATATTTCTATTCCATAAAAAAAAAAGGCAATTTGAGAAAATTACAAAGGAAATGTCCTGGTGGATGATCAATCTTGCAGTAATAGTTTGTTATCCATCTCTTTGAATAGAATATCTTCAAGATGTACAAGTTTGGGTGTCTCCACCTTCGAAACCTTTTAATCCTCAAGAAAAACAAGTACTTCTTTCATCATGTATTCTTCCTAAGGAAATAACCTATAATAGTAAATACTAAATAGTATAGATTCTATTCTTGGCCTTTTTATAAGGAAGGAATGGACAAGAATATTTTTCAAATGGAATATAAAAAGAATACCACGTTTTCATACCATTTGGGGTCAATTGATGAAAGGAAAGGTGAACAAAATGAAGCTATAATCAAAGTCAAGGAGGTTCATAAGAAACTCAAGGTCCGCACAAATGTGCTCACTGTGTACACATGCACCAAGATTAAGGTGCTTTCTCAGGAAATCCAACGTTCTCGACACTAGAAAAGTTTCTTACTGGCACTACCCTTCTAAATATATCTACAAAAACCTTTGGATTAAAAAACATCTAAGACCTATCAGGAAAACAAGCTTATAGTCGGACATACCTGAATCTTCTAGGACGTTCCAGTTGGAATGAAGGAGTGGCCTCTTTAGTTCTGCTAGCAATATCGAAAATACTTGAATCTTCTATACTAGTTCGAATGGAGGAGGAAGTTATATAAGCGTTAACAGTCTCTTGATCTTCATAGGAGTTAACAAAGTTACCGAGAAGAAAATTTTTAATTACAAAACTTTTTTCCTTTTGAACGGCTAATAACTTCCATGGCAATTTCTAAGCGTAGGCATGTCATGGATTATACATCCATGAAGAAGAAGAAGCTCTACCGAAGAAGGAGAAGAAGAAGCAGTTTAGCTTATTTCATGTCTATCTGGCATAGGCTACATATCTTCTTTTATAATTGCTAACATACAACTAACTACCAATTATATCCCAACTTGCAAGAATACCTAATAAGGTCCTCCCACTTATTGTGTTATATGACAAAGTCTATCCCTTCTAAAATCTTTGTCCTTAAAGATATTGTAAGTGTAAAATTTTCCGACAACACCTTGTGATACGAACCGAGTTGTTGATAGAAAGATCTTGTGGTATATCTAACAACTCCACGTGGGCAGTCATTATAGTACATATAGAAATAATATTGTTTCTTCACCATAGCTCGAAATTTGACATCGTCTTCTAATTTTAGATTTGCACCACAAACAATATTTCCTACTCGTTGAGGAGCTGTAAAAAATTCTCTTTCTCATCACAAGGCCATGCGGCCCATTGACAAATGGGTGTTTTTAGAGATTCTTGCAGCGTGATAGGACCGTCAACATTATGTGAAATGTCCTCCTGCACATTGGGTTTTTCAAATTGTGAAAACACATATCAGATCACTGTAAGGTTATATGTTCTCCTCTATAGGTGTTTCCACCTCATTAGCGCCCATATTTACAGAGTCCACATGGGTCGACATAAGCTTCCTCGGCTCTAAATCTGACACCAATGTCTTGGACTTCTTGTCTTCGAGTAAAATGCACAAAAATCGATCCATGATCGACCATACATGCTCAGACCCACATCCCATCTTAGAACAATCCACTTTATCTATGTGGAAGGGTCATTCTCGTTGTGCGAAGGATGGAGATGTCGGTTCTCGTTGCCCAAACTGAAGTCAAACTGGTCGTTGTTGTTGTTCTACCTCTAAAACTTCAGTTGCAGTTGTCGAAGACAAACCATGCAAGATTTCATTCTGTTGTAACTCCACTGTGTTCCACACTAAGCAAATATCTTGGGATGATTTCTGATTCTATTCTTGGGATGACGCGGGACAAAATGCAACGAATCTAGCTATTAAGGCAGACGATATTCTACTTCAACAAGGACGTTGAACTTCGTTGTTGGTTGACCGTCGAAGATTTCGCCATCGCGGTTTTGGGCAAGCTGTGAAAGAACTTCTCCTGCTGTAATAATATCGCATTAAGGTGCAAACGGATAGCTTCTAAAGATTTTTGTCGTTGTTCACTTTATTCTACTAGTTATTGTATTCTCCTCTCGTGCTCCTTGAGGGTTAGCTCCATATTGAAGCTTTGAGTTACTGTCATGTCTGTAGCGGCTGGAGCGTGTCTTGTTTGCGGTGTTGGAACCTTACTATGTTTAGAAGTCTGTTTAGTTAGTTAGAAGCTATGTTCTGTTTGTATTTTGTGTTGTTGGGTGAAACAGTTAAGTTATCGGGTTCAGGCAAGAGGATTAGTAGTTTACGTCTGTATATTAAGTTCCAGGTTTCTCACTGAGAGTACTCTATACAAATTATGCATTAACTCTTTACACTGGTATCAGAGTCGAAGGTTGAAGAATACGGAATCAGGAATCCATGGGAGAAGGTTCTAGCCATGTCACGTCTGCGATTCCGCGCTTGATGGACACTGCGACTATTGGAGAACCTTGATAGAAAACTTTATACACTCCAAGGAGTATTGGGACGTGGTCGAAAACGGAGTTGGCAGAGAAGACAATGGAGAATATGTTGCAAGCTAATGAATATAAAAGCAAAGAATTATCTATTTCAAGACATTGATCGAAAGGTCCTTGAAATGATTCTTTGCAAAGACTCTTCTAAGGACATATGGGACTCCATGAAAGCTAAATATTTTGGATCATCTCGGGTACAGCGAGCTCAATTACAAGCCTTGCGAAGAGAATTTGAGCTTCTACAGATGGCCGATGGAGAAAGGGTAAAATGACGGATGGAGAAAATGTAATATCCTACTGCTAAACAACAATGGAAATTTGCAAAAAGATGTGATTCCATGGTGAGTCCATGACAGCAATAGTTGAAATTTTTTTGAGATCATGTGGTGTTCTATATTGAAGAATCTAAAGATACAGAAAATTTGAGTTTGGATGAGTTGCAAAGCTCATTGATAGTACACGAACAAAAAATGAACCGCAATAGAACCTCTAAAGAACAGGCCCTGAAAGTGACGATGAAAACTCCAGTAAACCATCAGACTTCCTCAAATAGAAGCAGCAGAGGGAAGTTCAGCAGGGGTCGTGGTTGAGGAAGATCTAAACGAGGATATGGAGCTGAAAGCTCAAATCATTCAAGGAATGATCATGTTGAATCAAGGAACGAGCATCACAACAATCAGGGAAGAGGAACCTTCGGAAGGGGTCGAGGGAGATACAATAATAAATCGAATGTAGAGTGTTTCAGGTGACACAAGTTCGGGCACTACAAATCTTATTGTTGGACCCGATTGCGAGATGAAAATCAATAAGCACAAACAAATTTTGCGGAGAATGCTGATGAAAAAATCATGTTAATGACGTGTGAAGATACAAAAACATCACAGGATGATATTTGATTCATTTATACGAGTTGTAGCAACCACATGAGCAAGTGCAAAGATTCGTTCAGCAATCTTGATGAAACATACACTTCAACAGTGTCCTTTGGTGATAATTCGACAATTCAGGTAAAGGGTAAAGGTAATTTAAGTTGAAAACACAAAATGGCTTTGTAGAAACAATTGCAGATATGTTGTATGTACCGACACTAAAAGCAAATTTACTAAGACTTGGACAATTACAGGAAAAGGGTTATATGATTTCTATAGAATAAGGAGTGTGTGAACTATACAATGATAAGAAATGATCCATACTTAGCATAAAAATGAATAAAAACGGACTGTTTCCTGTCAAATTAGATGATTTGCAGGTGAGCCTCTCAACTGATAACAAGAAAGACTTATCGTGGTTGTGGCATCAGCGATTCAGGCATCTCAATTTTGGTGGTCTAGAGACTTTGAGCAAAAATGGAGTGGTAAGTGGTCTGCCCAAACTGAAACAACCGAAAGAAGTTTGTTATTCGTGTATTGTTGGCAAACATGCACGGTCAAGCTTTACAAAAGGAAGAACATGGAAAGCAAATGCGCCTCTAGAATTGGTTCATACAAATATATGTGGACCACTCAACCCCATGTTGAATGGAGGGAAAAGGTATTTCATTACATTTATTGACGATTATACGAGGAAATGTTGGAAATATTTGTTGCAAGAAAAACCAGAAGCTTTGAGCTTCTTCAAACGGTTCACGGCACTGATAGAGAAGGAAGCTGGAAAATACATTGGGGGTACTCAGCTCAGACAGAGGAGGAGAGTATTGTTCAAAGGAGTTTGAACAATTCTGCCAACACCAAGGAATACGTAGAGAAAAAAGAGCCCTTACTCCCCCTCAGCAGAATGGGGTAGTCGAGAGGAATAATAGGACTATACTCTACATGGTTCGGAGCGTGCTTGTATCAAGAGATGTTCCCAAAGAATTTTGGCCTGAAGTTGTTCTATGGAGTGTACATTTGCTGAATAGATGTCTCACTTATGTTGTGAGGAACAAGACACCTGAGGGAGCTTGGTCAGGTAAAAATCCATCTATAGACTATTGCAGAACTTTTGGTTGTATAGCTTTTGCGTAGGTTCCATCTCATATGAGGAACGAATTAAAGGATAGAAGTGTGAATAATATCTTTATTGGCCTAAGTGATGAGTCAAAGGCGTATAAACTCTACAATCCCGCAACACAAAAATAAGCATATCAAGATATGTGGTCTTCGATGAATGGAGCAACTAGGATTGGAAGGCAGACATATCAAATGATTTGATCCTTGATGAAGAAGCAAACCAGGATCTGTTTGAAGACAACACCAAAGATCATCATAAGGTCGAGTCTTGTTAGTCTTCAACAATAGTCAAGGACTTACAAGATGACGGAGGTTCAGAATTGAAAAGACCAGGAAAACGACAGACCAGGAAATCAACTTGTCTGGAGGATTATGAGGTAAGTTACTGCAGTGATGTTGAATATATAAATCATTTCTGCTTGTTTGTTGATTCATACCCAATAGATTTCACTTATGCAAATAAAGACATAAAATGGAGAATAACAATGAAAAGTGAAATGAAATCGATAGAGGGTAACAGACCTGGGAATTAGTAGACCTACCTAAGAGGCATAATACTATAAGAGTTAAATGGGTGTATAAAACAAAACTGAAAGAGAATGGTGAGATTGATAAACACAAAGCCATTTTGGTTGCCAAAGGATACAAATAGGAGTATGGTATAGATTATAGAGAGGTGTTTGCACCCATGGCTAGATTAGATACAATTCGATTAATCTTAGCTTTAGCTGCCCAAAATTGTTGGGAAATACATCAACTAGATGTAAAATCAACATTATTATATGAAAAATTGGAAGAAGAGGTCTATGTAGATCAACCCTTAGGTTTTGAAGTTAAAGGAAAAAGAAAACAAAGTTTATAGGCTGAGCAAGGCTCTCTATGACCTAAAACAGGCCCCCAAAAACTTTGTATACCAAACTTGAGACATATCTATCAAGAATTGGATTGGAAAAGTGTCCCTACGAACACACAGTGTTTATCAAATCTAACAAAAACAACATACTTCTTATTGTATGCATATATGTAGATGATCTGATATACACTGGAAACTGTCATAAATTGTTTTGTGAATTGAAAGCATGCATGCTATCTGAATTTAAGATGACAGATCTTGGGAAAATGCATTACTTTCTGGGAGTATAGGTTAGACAAAACGAAAATGAAATATTTCTAAGTCATAAAAAGTTTGATAGGGATGTACTAAAGAGATTTAAGTTGGAGCATTGCAATGTTATCAACACACCAGTTGAAGTAGGTTCAAAACTAAGTAAACAGGGAGAAGGAAAATAAGTTGACAAAACATCATATAGGCAAATCATATTTAGCTTAATGTATTTAACAACAACAAGGCCTGATATACAATATGGAACAGACTTTTGAGTCATACCTATTAGCTGCAAAAAGGGTGCGCAAATATCTACAAGGAACAAAGAATCATGGACTAAAATATCTAAGGGGTGTAAATCATGAGTTATATGCCTATACTGATAGTGATTATGTAGGAGATCGAGGTGACAGAAAAAGGACGTCAGGCTATGAATTTGTGCTGAGTCGAGTTGCAGTGTCCTGGTCTTCTCGAAAAGAGTCAATTGTTAGCCTATCCAGCACGGAAGAAGAAGGTATTGCAGCTTCTCAGTGTGCCTGTCATGCCCTATGGATGAGAAGAATGTCGAAGGAACTAAGAGATGCTTAGTCAATAGAAACTATGGTATTGTGTGACAATAGTTCAGCAATCAAGCAGTCAAGAAACCCAGTCTTCCATAGTCGAAGCAAGCACATCGACGTGAAACAGTTCTTCTTAAGAGACATGCAAACAGGGAGAAATACATATCAATTTCTGTCGGAGTTAAGAACAAGTAGCTAATATATTCACCAAACCATTAAAGCTGTTTTCAAGAATCTGCGAGATAAATTATGAGTATGTGAAGAAGACATAAGTTGATATCCTGCATGAGTATTCAGCTTAAGAAGGAAATTGTTATAACATTATTATGTTTAGTTAGTTTGAGGTTGTGTTCTACTTATATTTTGTGTTGTTGGGTGAAATAGTTAAGTTATCGGGTTTGAGCAAGTGGATTAGTAGTTTACGTCTGTATATTAAGTTCACTGCCTCACGTATAGAATCAGTTTTTAAATTTTTTTTAGTTTAAGGAGTCAATTGTTGGTAGTGGATTAATGGGAGATCAACTGGAAATCTCCTGCTTCTGGTATTTTAAAGTTGTAAACTATTTTGAAGTTTTTTATAGATTGAAATTTATGAAAATAGAAAAGGAACAGCAGTTCCAGGTTTCTCACTGAGAGTACTCTATATAAATTTTACACTTATTCTTTACATGCTAGAGTGACTTCAACAGTAGAGCGGAGGAACGTCGGAAGTGACTGAGTAAGTCGTAGCCGAGGACGAATTGCTCTGTTGTTGGGTGTGGCTGCCCCTTCACGCAACCTTCTGTTCCCGTCCACCTTCGCGCAAGCTTATGGTTCGTGAAGGCTATCAAGGACTCCTGAAAAGTTTATGGAGTTGTGATTGACTTCTTGTGCGAAGTAACCTTGAAGACGCAACCAACAAATTCTGATGCGGATGATAAGAGGATGGTTCCGAAAAGTTGATGCAACGACAGATAGATGGTGGTCGAGTCAGTTCAAGAAGCTGGTTGTGTTTGTGGTTGCATGGATGGTTGCGGTGAGGTGTGAAGGCGGCGTATCAGTTTATGAACATCGGTTTACACATGGTTGGTTAAGGCATACATCTAGATATACGTCTTAACCAACTGTATTAAAAGTCCGAACTTGTGAGTGGAAACATTCAGTATACTCTTAAATCATCTTAACAGTTTACTCTAAAACATCAAGTCATAAGAGCCTCATCAAGAAACCTGATTAAAAAATTTCCAATCTTCAGCATTTACATGAACAAATCTAATTACTTATGTTAATTAATGAAAACAATAAAGTCACAAAATTTCTGTTTTTCTTCTTCAACCACCACCCACAAGCTCTGCTGCAATCATCAAAGCCAAGCTACCACACATAGGCACAACACAACCAAAGAAAGAAAAAATGGGACATAGCTAAGCCTGCAGAATGATCCCTCCGATATAATCGCATATATCAATCAGCAAAAGAAGCAAAAAAGATGAAGAAACCCTATGAGTTGTACAGTTGATTAGTCCCTATCTCTTAATCAACGCTAGTTATTAGCGCATGAACTTGTTGTTAATATCATCAACTATCCTCGCACTGCAGGCTTGTCTTAATATTGCGCAGCGTGCATGAAATCAGAGTGTTGACAGACTCCACTGATTCTACTGTCAGCTTAGCTGTTGGAGAGTTGTTTGTCAGGATTTGGAATGCGATTGTGAGAAGCGATCCACATTCTCCACTCTTCTCCTCTTGCCTTGATGATATCACCAGAGGCCTCGACTCAATCCCATCTGGAAGGATGGAGAAGCCCGATGGAAGCACTGCCAAGCTGCTGGAGTCACAGCCTGTCATCACAGACTGCATCCCGTTGATGTCTACTGGAGCATACACAACCATCGATTCGTACGCATTGGTGCAGCTATCTTGAACTATCCACATGTTGTCCTCCTTCGATTTCATTGTCTGATGATACCAGTCATAAATAAAAACAAGATTTAAGGTTAGTGATGATTGGTAGTTCTGAAACAACTTGTTACTGAAATGCCTTCAAAGCCTGTACACCTCCTTTGTGCTCAGAAACTACATAGACTTTTAGAAATCAGCAATTCACAGAGCCCAACAAATGTGGGACAGTGGGTGTTACAGTCATCTAACTAAGAAGGACATGGAGGAAAAGAGAAGTAAACTCACTTGGATACAGACAGCATTGCCACGGTCTTGGCCTTTAGCAAGATTAGCGATTGATTGAACCGGACCACCGTTGGACATGATATCCCACTGCAACGAAATTCAGTAGAGTGTCTAAGTAAATGGTTTGAAATAATTATTTGTTTGGGGATTTTTAAAAGTAGCTAGGAAGCTGAGCCAACCTCGTGATGGTGCATTTCGTCCCTGAGGAAATCGAAGAGTGTGTTAGGAGAAACAGGCAACAGTACAGAAGCTACGGCGCACAGGATCACTCCCAGAGGTTCTCCTGGGTCGTTGAGGTTCTTTCTAGAAGCTACCCTTATGTCTTCACCTGTTTTACCTGGCACCTTGGTCCAGCTGTGGAAGCTTGATGCTCCTATAGCATGGCAGAAGCTCTGAGTCATCCTCTGTGCAAGCCTCAAGATGCTCTTCCTCCCAGCAAGAGTTGTAACACCTGCATTGCATTCGCTTGCTTTGTAAACTCGGCTTTGTTAAGAAGTGGAGGTTATTTAGTTGAATCTCTAATTACCACTTGAATCCTTGGTGGGAACATTGGTCGCCATGAAGAAGACGAGTCGCTCGCACTGGAGCTGCAGTGTTGCCACCCAATGTCTCGCCCCAAAGGCTAGACCGCTGTTGACAATGGTGCGGTACATCGGGTGAATTGTGCTTTTTTGGCATTCCAGGTGCTCCACCCATATGACCTGATGACATACATCCAACGTTAATAACATTATCCAATGAAAATGACAATACAAGTGCATGAATTTTGTATATACATGAATGATATAACGTACCTTGCAGTGGCCATTGGATTTGTCTTCAATGATGCAACCAGAAGGCCGTTTTCTGCACTTGACAAGAGAAGCATCGATGTTGTCCTCGACTTTGTCAATCGAGACATCCACAATAGCCCATCGCTCGCCACTCAGCTGCTTACAGTATCGGATGAAGTATACCTCCCTTGAGGGCACCATTGGAGTTAGCATTTGAAGCTCGGAAAACATCTGCAGTTTAATACAACACTATTAAAATCTCCATGAAAAGGAGTTCTTCTGTATGAAACAAAACAAAACAAAACTCACTAGCTGCACAGCTCCATCTTTGTTGGGACCTTCACCGTTGCTAATAATATCCACTGTGGCTGCCTTGGAGATCATGCATGGGAACATCTCTTTCCATTGATTCTGCATCAATAAATGTCATTAGATGATTCACAGTTCAGATACTTATGCGTCATTACAAAATAAATAATTAAATCATAGATATATATATATAGTAAGAAACATGTGCGAGTAAAGTAGTACGTACCACATCCATGAAGCTCTGCACTAGTCGTGGCAGATCGACAAACACAACACACGTCTCCCTCGAGGCTTCAATGGATCTCCTAGGGCGTCCATCACCACCAGAACTGGAAGTATCAACAGAGAATTCCTTGACATACTCGTCGTAGTTAAGAATTTCACGACCCGTCTCGACGCTTCGGATCCACAGTGGCTCCCCAGCAGTGGCCATCCTCTTCAACTCCTCCATTGCCTGATTCACCTGTTCCATAATCCTGGACTTGTCCAGTCCAAAGATCCCAGTGTAGAAATCTAACGAGCTTCGGATCTCTTGGTCTGAGGAAGGCGAGGGCGACGTGGTTCCAGGCGGGTACTTCCCTAAAGCTTTTCGAAGCTTCTCAACCTGGGGGATAACACAATTAGATCATTTTCCTAGCTATAGATAGTGAAGTCTAACAAAACAAAAATAGGTTATTTTTTAGAAAGTTGATCAGTGAAAACGGACTGAACCTCGGATTTTAATCGGGCATTTTCAATGCGCAGCTGCTGGTCTTGGGTCGTCAACGAAGAATCTTTGTTAGTGGTGGCCGAACCACAATTGGGGCAACAAGATTTCTGGATGGTTTCTCTCATTGCTTTGTTTTCATCTCTCAGTTTATCCATTTCTGTCTTCAGTAGAGAGTTCTCATGTCGTTCCTGAATTGCCTGCAACCCTCATTCACTTCCAATCATTATTATTGTTCAAAAGAACACCAACCATATTAATTATTCCACCAATTTGCTGAATATATATATATACCTTGAGCTGCGTACGTCGGTTTTGAAACCAAAACTTAACCTGGCGCGGAGCAAGACCCAATTGGTTGCTCAGCTGCTGCCTCTGTTTCTCATCCGGGTGAGGAGACTCTTTGAACAACCTGTAAATCCATACATGCAAATTGCTCAAATGCTTAGCACAATGGTATTTCACTGTCTTACAGTATGTTAAAGGAATAATCAGTTATATATCCATTCGTATTGGCATATAGATATAAAAGATTCTCAATCATATAGATATACACATAAGTGGTTTTCAAATAAAAATGGTACCATCGATATATTACTTTATATATAGATTATTTTTGTTGAAATATTAAAATGTTTTAACACTAATTTAGGACATTTTACTATTTATAGGCTACTAGTACTAATTTTGATAATATTTTTTTCGTCCATATCTAAAAAATCATAAATATTTTTGTAATTAAATTAAAACTCTAGTGACATATACGGGTTGAGTTTCGATTTTCACATACACCATTTTGTCAAAGTTGCATTGCTAATATTTGACTTTTTATATTTTTGACCGAATTTTATAGTTGATGGGGAAATCAAAACTCAACATTGTATATTTTGTTATGGCTCTAATGTAATTATCTACATACTATAATCTTTTTAATTTATTTACATATGGTTAAAAACTATATTCTCAAAATGAGTATTTTGGTAGCTTTTGAAAAATAACAAATAAAAAGTATAGTAGGTAGATATTTAAAATAGAACTCAAACGAGACATACATTGTTGAGTTTTTATTTTCCTATCAACCATAAAATTTAGGCAAACTTAGTAAAATTATCAAAAATTAGCAACACTACTTTGACCGAATTTTATGATCAATGTGAAAATCGAAACTTAACACCTTATGTCTCGTTAGATTTCTAGTTTAATTAGATAATATAGTTTTTCTTATTTTTTTTAGAGTTTCTCGAAAAAATGTATTTTCAAAATGAGTATTTCGGTAGCCTATAAATACTAAATTTAGAACATTATTAAATTAAAACTATAACTATAAACAAACGACGTTGAACAAATGTTAATTAGTAAAAAGTATCAATAATCTGAGAGTTGCTTCAATAACTATATTTGAAGTATATAAAAAACAATTAGAATTTTTAATATTGTGGTAAAGCCCTTAGCTATTAAGTTGGAGGTCTAAAGTTCAAATTTTGCTACAAGTATTAATTTGTTATTATTTTAGATTGTAGTTAGGTTAATACATGGTTGGTTTGATAATTAATTTCCTTCAAATTACTAAGGGCAAATATGTTAAAAGCTATTAGGGAATTTTAGTCTTTCAATAAAAGTTGTCTATATAAAATAATCGATGGTCTAAGAATATAATTTCCCAATAAAAATAATATGTAAGTCTACTTGTTTAGGGTTAAATATCACATTGCCTCCTAATATTTCACCAGATTTCGAGTTTCCCACTTAAACTTTAAATCGTAAAAAAAAACTTTCATCATGTTTGGTCAAAGTTCAAGTTTGTTCCATCTGTCAACTTTTCCATCTGAATTTAACCGAATAAGTTTTGATAATTGTAAAAATAACGGAAACATTTAAGAGGTTACAATTTAACTGTTTCAAACTTTTTCAAATATCACAGTTGGATCCTGATTTCAATGAGGCTCAATTGAACCTCAATCAAGGGGGCTCAAGTCTAGGATAAGATCCAAACCCAAGCCCCAATACTCAGAGTTGGTCCCCCACCCAAGGCGTGTCAGTCTCGGTCAAAATTCAGACATGTGCCCCAATTGAATTTTTATTCAATTATAAAATTTAGAAAAATCTGGAACGATTAAATTGTGACATTTTTTTAAAAATTCTGTTATTTTTGGAATTTTCAAAATTTATTCTATTAAATTTAGATGGAAATATTACGAAAATGGTAAACTTAAATTTTGGTCAAACATAGGGAAAGAAATTTAACAATTTAAAATTGAAGGGAAAACTCAAAATCTTGTCAAACATTAAGAGATAATGTCATATTTTACCCATTTATTTATCTTCATTTTTTCCTTGCTTCGTGCTTTATATAAAGAAGAATAGTAATAATGTGATTTCATTATTAATTTTAAAAATAAAATGCAAAAAAATTATTCTTACTATTTTTTGTTTTTTTACTCATGTGTGTATATATATATATATACATACATAAATGTATATATGTACCTCCTTTTAAAAGCTTCTAGTTATTAAATGATTTCATGTTACTAACTTTCATGTAATTGTGTATAAGGTAACACTTCTTTTAAGGTAAAAGTAGCCATAAAGTAGTATTGATTGATATATTAAATTTAATGATTTATACATAGCACTGTAAAGTTAAGCATAATCTACATTTGAATTGACTTATTATTAATTAAACTACGTAATTATATCACATTTCAACTATTTGAATTGTGTATTCTTTATATATAAATTATAGTGTTTAGAGTTTTATTGAAAAAACAAAATATAAAGGATGAAAGTATAACACGTTCTCAAACTTTGGGGGCTTATCAAAGCCATTACTAGAAGTAACTAGCCCTTGCAGCTACACTCAGCTATTTGTATCACTCCTAATTAGCTAGCTTTGCTAGTCTTATAATAATAAATACATGAAATTTTTTAGGGTTAAATACTAAATAGCTACCCGAACTTTAGACGTTTTACAAATAGATACCCAAACTTTGAATTTTCAATAACAACTATCTAAACTTTGGATGAAATTTCAAATAGCTACCTCAACATTGACACATGGGACAAATCGCTACCTCCGTTAAATTTTTCGTTAAATATGGACGGAAAATGACATGGCAGCACATGATTGGTTCATAATTTTAAAAACTATATTATTTTTTTAAAATATTAAAAAAATAAGAAAAAATCTTTAAAAGAGTAGCTATTTGCCCCATATGTCAAAGTTTAGGTAGTCATTTTTGAAAATTCAAAGTTCGGGTAGCTATTTGTAAAACGTCCAAAGTTTAGGTAGCTATTTGGTATTTAACCCTATTTTTTATTATTAGCCCGCAATTAAATTAATAGTAAGAGTTGAATATTTTTTTATGAAAAAAAAAACATTGCATCAGATTTATTATTATTATTATCCCTAGAGTTACACACTATGATAGGACTTAAAAATGGTTTGGTTTGATTTTGACTGATGCAAAGAATATGGAACAAGATGAGTTATTGAATCGTGCAATAATCCTATGATGATGATGATATACGTACGCTTCCATTTCTCGGATTTGATCGATGGTGTGACGGTGGTACTTCTTTCTCTTCTTCTTCTTTGGGTCTCCATCATTGTCGTCGTCGGGATCTCCATCGAGATCGAATTCATCGTCGGAGCGCGACCTTGCATGACCTGAGTTCTCGCTGCTGATCTCCACCGTGTCCTCCCTCAGCGCCCTGCCTCCGCCCGTAGCACCACCACCACCGCTTCCCTCATCGCCCTCGTCCATCTCAGTGCGGCTGGGAGCCGCCGCCCCAGCATCCCGAAAGATCCCAGCCTATATAGGGAAGAACGTTAGAACAGGAGTTATAATACTTATCGTTGACAGTTAAGTTGGCAAAAGTAGTGAGAGAGAGAGATTTACGAGGCTGAGAGAAAGAGCAGGAGAAGCGAAGAAGTCTTTGGTACGAGACGAGGGAGGATTGTTGTTGGCCATGTTGACGCCCATTGACAGAATCACTCCGTTCGTGAATGGTTTTGAATATGAATATGAATGGAGGAGGGTCTGGTATGGTCTAGTCTCTAAGGAGGTGATGAAGATTTGTTGAAGAGAAAGAAAGAGAATGTGTATGAATGTGGGGTCAATTGATTTAAAGGATACAAAACAAAATAGAGGGAAGAAAACAGTGAAGTTGGGGGGGTTTCCTCGTAATTTTATTATGTTTTTTTATGGGTTTAAGTCTGTCTTGTCGTGAATAGAAACCGGGAGAAGGCTGTTAGGAGTTGACTGTTAGATAGGATAGTCGGGAGCACAAGAAGAGCAGAGTGCGGAGGGAGAGAAGAAGAGAAACACCAGACAGACTCAACTAACTTTAAAGAGGTGGAAAGCTTCTCAACGGTATTCATTATCTGAACAAGAAAAAATACAGTTTTTACTTCCGTACAACCATTAAATAATACAAATATATATATATATATATATATATATATATCACTTTTAATATCAAATTCATATATTTTTTCACATAATTTTCATTCAAAATTATCATATTAGGTAACTTTATTTATTTTTAAAAATGTATCATTCATTCTAGTTATATGTTAACTGATTTCAATCATCTATTTTGATTTTACATATATATATGTACAACCATTAAATAATACAAATATATATACTAGTAACTGACACACGTTTTGCACGATAATTTTTTTATATTAAATGATATGTGAAAATATATGTATAATTTACTTATTGTTTATTAGAATTTTATTTTATAAAAGTATTTTTAATTAAGAATAAATTTAACTTAATATTATACAATAAGATAATAAGGTATATTTATAAATAATATTAACCCTATTAATATTTGTGTATAATATAAATTATTGTATTTATTTAATATTATAATTCTGTTAAATAAAATCAAGATTAAAGCTATTTATTTATAAAAATAATTAAAAAAAAATACATGAATGATTATTGTAAAGCAATAGTGACAATCTATTTTGTGGTTATAAATATTTTAAGTTATTTTGTGATTTTGTCACTTATATTTGTTTAATATGTGAATGAAAGTATAGTAAAAAAAAATCTACAAATAAAATTTTATTTATTTTCTATTTATAAAATATATTAAGTATATAACTATAAAAATATTTTTAATATGTTTTTAATATATTAATATTGATACAATACTTTTAACTTACATATTATGGTTTTATGACTTCTATTAGTTTTATATAACAAACATACAAATCTTACTCCTAAGTGACATGTCATCACTACGGGAGAGGATGGTTATAACGGCTAAACATCACGGCTCAATGTTTATTGAGCCGTGATAAATGAAATTAAATTCAATACCACGACTCAAGTGACTTTGGGTCGTTATTATGTTCTTTTTACGGCTCAATCCACTAAGCCGTTAACTTTATCACGGCTCAAATTGGGGTTGAGCCGTGATAATACTTTTATATTGTCACGACGTTATTTTTATTAAATGAACCAAAAAAAACAATATATATTTGTTTTTTTTTAAAAATATTAAATGGGTATTTGTGACGTTATTTTTATTTAAAAAAATTATATTATCACGGCTCATTTCCGTTGAGCCGTGATAAATGGGTATTTTTTAAAAAAAATAACATTTATCACGGCTCTTTGGGGTTGAGCCGTGATAAATAAGAAAAAAACAATATTTATCACGACTCAAGTTGATTCCAGCCGTAAGTGTATTACTGAAATACTTCAAGTTGATTCCTTCGAACAGAACTTCATCTCTACACTTCATTCTGCAGCTTTCTCTCCAGCAGCATCTCCTTCGTTCCCGTCGGCCCGCTCCAGCTCCAGGCAAGTTCTTGTGTTTTTTTCAATTAATCGAATGGATTCATCTTCCCAAGTCCGATTTCGGTAGGATTTTGCAGAACCTTCGTTCCCGTGTCGTCCTTCTCCGCTCCACTCCAATTTTGGTATGATTTTTTTCGATTTTTTGTTCAATTTTTTCAATGAATTGATCTTCCCAAGCTTATATGTGTTCTAATGGTTAGATATATCTGTATAATTGGCTCAATCGGAAGATTTGAAGAAAAGTTGCAAACCCTAATTTCTCCAAGCTAGGTAACCCTTGATCAATATTCGAATTTATTGTTCATAGGACATGTATAGGAGCAGTTAGTCATATATTATACATCCTCATGACGAATATAAGTTGCCTAGTATAAATTGAATGGATGACAATTTTTTTTTATTGTTAGGAACTTTAAAATTTGATTGTTAGAAACTTTAAATTTAAGTTGCCTCAATGATGAATTTAAGTTGCCTAAATGTTTTTTTTTATGGTTAGGAAGTTTAGAATTTGACCTGGATAGAAGTTGGATAACAAAACCAAGAATTAGCAAAGAGTATCAATCCGGTGTCAAAGACTTCATTGAATTTGCTAATAGAAATGGCTTGGTTAATGGAAAAATGATATGTCCTTGCCATAAATGCAAGAATAAAAAATATCATGTGGCAGAAGAAGTAGAGAGTCACTTGGTATAGAATGGTTTCTTAGTTGGCTATACAATATGTTTTTTTCATGGTGAATCGTGTGTCCAAACTCAGCCAAATATGAATCATGAAAGGAATACTCCTATAAGGAACAGTGAAATAAACACTCATTTGGATGGACAAGCTGAATTACGAGATTTATTTCATGCTGCCATGGGATCAGCTCCGTCAAATATTGTGCAAGATAATAGTCCAGCTGTTGGTGATAATGATGCTTCTGGATCACACCAACATGATGCAGGCCCAGAAATAATTTCACCTCTTCAAAAATTAATGAGTGAGTGTGAGAAACCACTATATCCCCATTGTGAATCATTCATAGTGATATCATTCAACTTACACATTTGGAATATAAAAACAGTTGGTGTCTGGTCTCGGAAATTAGTTGATATGCTGTTTGAAGTTTTAAGAATTGAATTTCCTTCAGCATCCTTTCCAGTTTCTTATTATGATACTAAGAAATTGATTACATAATTGGGTCTTGGGTATGATAAGATACATGCATGCCCAAATGATTGCACGTTGTATTGGGGTGAAAATGCTGAACATTCCAGTTGTCCAACTTGTGGTCTTTCGAGGTGGGAAAACAAAAAAAGACATAGTTGAAGATTGTACTGAAGAGACTACTTCTTCGGGGGAAAAAAAGAAACCTGCAAAAGTATTGCGGTACTTTCCGTTAATTCCAGGACTCAAATGACTATACATGTCAAAGGATAGTGCATCTTCGATGCGATGGCATAAGGAGGGTCGAACAATGGATAGAGTCTTGAGACATCCTGCTGATGCATTGGCGTGGAAGTCATTCGATGAGCGTTACCCAAATTTTGCTTCTGATCCACGTAATGTCATATTAGGATTAGCCAATGATGGTTTTAATCCATTTAGGACGATGAGTGTAACTTATAGTACATGGCCTGTTTTAATAATCCCTTACAATATGGAGCCTTGGTTGTGCATGAAAAAGTCGTCTCTTATATTGGCAATGGTCATCCCTGGTGAAAAAGGTCCTGGAAATGATATAGATATTTATCTAAAACCACTGATCAAAGAGTTCAAACAACTTTGGAAGGGTGTTGAGGCATATGATGCGTTAAAGGGTGAGCACTTTACTCTTCGTGCATCACTCATGTGGACTATTAATGATTTTCCCGCATATGCTAATTTATCTGGCTGGAGTACTAAAGGTCGGGTTGCATGTCCTATATGTGCTTATTCAACCGAGTCTTTGTGATTGGATAACGGTGGCAAATAATGTTATATGTGTCATCGTCGCTGGTTACACATAGATCATCCATTCCGTCGTCAAAAAACTGAGTTTGATGGTACAACTGAGATGCGACTTTCACCAAAAACTCTTTCTGGTGTGGAGGTTTTCGAGCAAATGAGGAGGTTAACAAACAGTTATGGTAAATGTAGTAAGAAGCGGTCAAGAGATGGCAATACCATAGTTGTTGATACAACATTGGAGGATGAAGATATATTTGAGAGAGACGATTACTCTGAACAATGTGCCTCGACATCTACTCAAACCAGTATCTTGTGGAAGAAGAAGAGCATATTTTTTGAATTGCCTTATTGGAAATATAATCTTCTCCGACATAATCTAGATGTGATGCATATAGAAAAAAATGTTTGCGATAACGTGATTGGTACATTGTTGAATGTCGATGGGTAGACAAAGGATAATGAGAAGGCTCGATACGACTTAAAGATTATGGGTATAAGACCTGAACTTCATCCTGTAGATTGTCCCAATGGGAAGACTTATTTGCCTCATGCTTGTTACACCTTTACATTGGTTGAGAAAGATAGGTTTCTTACATTGTTGAAAAATCTTAAAGTTCCTGATGGATATTCTTCAAATATATCAAGGGGAGTAAACCTGAAAGAGCGGAAGCTTTCCAATCTTAAAAGTCATGACATTCATGTGCTAATGCAAGATATTCTACCGCTTGCATTGAGAGGTGTATTGACAAAACATGTTGTTCTAGCTCTCAATGAACTGTTAGCTTTTTTTAAGAAATTGTGCTATAAAACTCTCCATCTCGAGGATTTGGATGAACTTCAGAGCAGTGCAGCACTGGTTCTGTGTCATCTAGAGAAGATTTTTCCTCCAGGATTCTTTATGATGATGGTGCATTTAATTATACATCTACCAGTGGAAGTAAAACTAGGTGGTCCTGTACAATACCGGTGGATGTATCCTATTGAAAGGTTAGTTCAATTAAATTTCCTTATCCAATGTGTTAAGCGGAATGTGACAATATTTTTATTCTTCATGAATTCTTAAGGTTTTTGGTCACCTTGAAAAATTACGTTTGGAATAAAGCTCAATCAGAAGGCTCAATTGCAGAAGGATATATTGTTGAAGAATGTATGACCTTTTGCAAAAGGTTTATGGGAGAACTAAGCTCGATATTTAACCGACCCAAAAGGAGGTTATCTTATGCAGGAGGTGAAAAATATTTGTTTTCATCGGGTGGTTATTTCATTGGTAGTGCTCAGACAACAGTGCTTGATCGGATGTTGCTAGCTCAAGCACATCGTTATGTCTTACTTCATAGTGATATAATCAAAACACACTGTCGGTCAGTTTTCTATTTACATCAATTAATTATGTTTCGATACCAAATATTTAAAGGATAGAGTCGAATTAAATGGAATTGTGCAGGAGATTTATTGATGTTCAACGAGGGCAGTACCCTTCAGTTTCAACTTCTCGCATTGAGGGTCAATGGTTTATAGAGAAATTTGCAGATTGGCTTAATAGACAGGTTTATATGAACTCTTTCTTGTTCTTCCTCTTCGTCCATAGTTTTCTTATTAATTACTTCTATTCTTATAGTATTTCTACCAATCTAGGTCCCTGACATGATTGTTAATAATTGTTCACAAGAAGAAATTGCTCTTGCAACTGGTCCAAATTCCGTTGTTCGAAAATTTAGTGGATTCTCTATCAACGGATTTGTATTCCACACAAAAGATCGGGAGAAAAATAGAAAATGTCAAAATAGTGGTATAATGGTTGAAGCAGATAGCCAAACTTACTATGGAAGACTATCAAACATTGTTGAACTGGATTATTTGGGAGATATTATGTCATATTATTCCAGTGTAATTGGGTTAATGTGAAATCTCCGGGAGGGCTAAAGAAGGATTCAAATGGCACAATATTGGTTAATTTTTCGAGATTGATACACACAGGAGAACGACTGCGTGATGATCCATTTGTGTTCTCATCACAAGTAAAACAAGTTTTTTATATGCAAGTTTCAAAAAATGTGGATTGGCACTTGGTAGTGGAGATGAAGCCAAGAGACACATTTGATATGGAAAAAACTGAAGATGGTGATGAAGATGATGATTCTAGGCAGTGTATGCCTTATCATATTGTAGGTCTTGATGAACTTAATAATAATCATCGTTGGAGTAGAGAAGATGTTGGAGAATGAGTTCTACTTTACTTTATGTACTTCATCCTTTATGTTGAATATATATTATTATTTGGAATTTACCTTATGTCAATTTATAGTGTTATTTTGTATTATCTAACAGTATGTTCACTGTTATATCATAAGTGTCTTTTATATTGTCTTTTAGTGGAAGAAACATGTCAGGCACATATTCAGGTTCTGCTAGTTACAATGATGGTTGTAGCAATAGGCATTCTGCTAGTTGTCCTACACCAACTCCTTCTCACTCAACATCTGAGGGACAGGACGATGGTGCATCGTTACTGACTCATGTGGATATTTTAGGTGATGTAATTTATAATTTAATGTATAATGAATTTAAATAGTTGTTCTCTCATAATCTTTGAAATTTGATTAACAGATAACTCAAGTCGTTGATATTGGCGAAGAAGTAAGCTTAGCCCAATGGAAGTATGAGAAATGCATGATGGGAGAATAGTTATTTACTGTAACCAATATGGTCAACCATATGGTAAATCAGCAAATGTTTTAGGAAGTTGGCTTGGACAAGTTGCTCGTTAATCCCAGCTATGCCCTTTGAACTTCATAGGATGGAAGAATATGCCAGATAACTTCACAAAACAAATACTAGCCATTACAAACGTAAGTTATATGTTAATTTTTTTGCAAGATTTTTTCTATGTTTAACTTATTATCTATTTTCTTACAAACATGTTTGCAGACGAAAGTTGTTTGTCCGGATGATAATGGGTCCTTTGACAAGTTTATAATGAAATCAGTCGCAAAAAAATGGAAGGATCACAAAAATTCTCTAAGAGTAATGTTTTATAAGTCGGGGGTGACAAAAGAAGAAATCAAAGCAAATAACATTGAAGAAGTTGACAAATGGCAATGAGAACTACTAGTAGATCATTGATTTTCTGATGTAGGACAGGTTAGGAAGTCTATTATTTTTCTTACAATATTGATTTCCATTGCGTTGTATTTATTTGTTGGTTTATGTGAAGGAATCATCCTCTCGGGGGAAACAGGCTCGGTCACAACAATCATCTCTTCACACCACTGGGTCAGAGAGTTTTGCTTCTGCAAGATATAGATTGGTATGAATGCTCCTAAACACATGTTTAAATTAATTGACATAATTTTAGTTTTGCTTTATAATGTATTTTATCGTATTTATTTATTAGGAACTTGAACGTAAAAGACTCGTGGGGAGTCTTGAATTCTATGAGTACGCCCATGTCCATAAAAAAAAGTGGTGCGTTTGTTGATGAAGAGACAGCGTCATTAGTGGTAATATAAGAAATTTTCAGTTTAATTATGAGTACAAGTTATATTTATAGAATATGTTGTATTAACATCATCTTCATTCTTAACTTTATGTTGTAGGAAAAAGAAAAATCTAAATTGCAAGAGCATGTTTCTCATAACCCAGACGAGGATCCACTTATAAGATAGGAGAATGTATATCGTGAGGTTGTAGGTGGACAAAAACCGGGGCGAGTCAGAGGTTATGGGCTTGGTGTTACACCGACCATGATACATGGATCAAAAAAATCTAGCTTGAATGATGTAGAGAGACGTATACGAGAACTCGAGGCAGATTATGATGTGAAATGGAAACAACAAGAAGCTAAAATGCAGACATAGATAGGGGAGATATATAAACAATTCCAGATGCAATTTCAGGTCATGCAAAATAATATGCACGAATATAATTCTCTTCAAAGATTCATGACAGGAGGTTCTACAGATGTCCCCCCCCCCTTTTAACAACTTTGGTTTGGGGTCTTCTCATTTACCAACTGGAAATCAAGTAAGTATATAATTTACATTTTGCAATGATATCATTTTATGCATTACTATTTGATGGATATTAGTTCAAATCTATTATTATTGTGTTTTAGTGTTTTGGATGCTTTAGTCATGCAAAATAATTGTTGTGCATCTTATAATTTCAGTTAGTTTAATGTTTAAATGTTGAATCTTATACTTTAATTTTTGATTGTTTATATAGGTTGACCATACAAATTATCATTCTAGTCAGTACACCCCTTTTACCAACCTTGGTTTGGGTTCCTCACATTTACCAGTCGAAAATCAAGTAAGTATTACGTTTCACGGTGTTTTTAGTGTTTTGGATATTTTAGTTTTGCCTGAGAATTGGGGTTTAGTTTGCATCTTATAATTTCAGTTAGTTTAATTTTTAAATGTTGCATCTTATACTTTAATGTTTGAATGTTTATATAGGATGGTCATATAAATCATCATTCTAGTCAGTATACCCCTTTTACCAACCTTGGTTTGGGTTCCTCGCATTTACCAGTCGAAAATCAAGTAAGTATTACTTTAACGGTGTTTTTAGTGTTTTGGATATTTTAGTTTTGCATGTGAATTAAGGTTTACTTTAGTAAGTTAATTTGCTTAATTGTTGAGTATATTATAATTTGAAATTTGGATGTTTTTATAGAATGATCAGGCAACTCATCAATCATCAGCATCTAGTAGTGAACAATCTGCTAGTGGAAGTCAAGAAAACGATGAAGAAAATGAATCGTTTTAGTCAAGACAGTGTGAATGAAGAATTATTATAATATATTATATATGTTAATGAAGCGAACTGACGGATATGTAATGTATTGTATGCAAAAATTATGATTTTGGTATGTAAACTATTCAGGTTATTGTTGTATGATTAGGATTATAATATAAATTATTATTGTTTTTATTAAAAAAAAACAAATTCTTTTTCACGGCTCATATGAAATGAGCCGTGAAAATATGAAATTTGGATGTTTTTATAGAATGATCAGGCAACTCATCAATCATCAGCATCTAGTAGTGAACAATCTGCTAGTGGAGCTCAAGAAAACGATGAAGAAAATGAATCGTTTTAGTCAAGACAGTGTGAATGAAGAATTATTATAATATATTATATATGTTAATGAAGCGAACTGACGGATATGTAATGTATTGTATGCAAAAATTATAATTTTGGTATGTAAACTATTCAGGTTATTGTTGTATGATTAGGATTATGATATAAATTATTATTGTTTTTATTAAAAAAAAACATATTATTTTTCACGACTCATATGAAACGAGTCGTGAAAATATGAATTAAAAAAAAAGTAATTCATTTTTCACGACTTATTTGTGTTTGAGCTTAAAAAAAATTATTGCGGCTCAGCTCAAAAGCGTCGCGATAATTATTTTCACGGTTGTTTTGAGTTTGGGCCGGCAATTATCACAGCTGGATTGAAATTGAGCTGTGATAATTGTCCTGACACTTAATGTTACGACTCAAATTCATTTGAGCCGTGATAAATTAACGACTGGATTTTCCAGCCGTTAAAAATACAATTTTTGGCCGGTAAACACCATCTCTCCCGTAGTGCATGTAAATCACTTTAAAATCCTCCAAACTTTCTCATTCACTCTGAAGATAAGTTACCAAATCTTAACATTTTTTGTTTATCTTTACATGTATATTTATGATTTTATCTTAAATATATTGTATATACTGGATTTTATAAAATATATTAAGTATATAACTATAAAAATCCACTATATACAATATATTTTATCTATATAATATTATGTAATTTAGTATTTTATAAAATCCCCTATATACAATATATTTAAGATACAATCATAAATATACATGTAAAAATAAACAATAAATGGAAAGATTTGGTAACTTATCTTGAGAGTGAATGAGAAAGTTTGGAGAATTTTAAAGTGATTTACATGGCATGTCACTTGGGAGTGAGATTTGTATGTTTGACATGGACTAATTAAAATTAATTATTATGACATTAGGAGTGAAAAAATGTATCAAAAAATCTTATTTGTCACAATTATATACATTCTAACCAAATTAATATATAGATATAGATATATATCACTTTTAATATCAAATTCATATATTTTTTCACATAAGTTTTATTCAAAATTATCATATTAGGTAACTTTATTTCTTTTTAAAAATTTATCATTCATCTAATATGTTAATTGATTTGAATAATCTATTTTGATTTTACATATATATCCGTGATTCAATCATAAGTTCCCTTTTTTTGCCCTTGGTAGTGTTCTAACTCGATTACTGTTTGATTGGACACAATCAACAGATCTTTAGTTTAGGTTAAGAGTAGTTGAAGTAGACATGTATATGCATTGCAATGAAAGATTAAGTAATATAAGTTTAAGTTTACCAGTAATGGGAAACCTGTAAAATTCATATTGAAAAATATTAAACTTGTAAAACAACAACATTAGTTAGTAAACTTCCATGTCCAAAGTCAACTTCATTTATGAGATATTTCTTCCACATACGAGATCTCTCTTACACATATGAAGAGTAAAAGTATTTTGTGTCATATATATATATATATATATATATATATATATATATGTAGTTTGATATATAACTTAGTATATACACAGACAATTAATTAGTAATTCACTTTTTAGGGAAGAAAGATGTTTGTTGGAAGTTTCAAGTAACAAAGTAATTAACTAACGAATACATGGAGAGCCTAAGTTGCAACATTGAAGAAGACAGAATGAAAGTAAAACAACATTGAACTTCCAGAACTGAACTTGGGCACTTTAAATAACGTTAATTTATTTTTCGAGGGAGGAGAGAAAGAGAGATCGAGACTTGTGAGGAGCTTCCGCAAGAGAAGAATAGAAGCTTAAGAAATTGCATGAACGAAAAAAATCAAAATTACGGAGTACTTGAAGTAGATATGTATATGTTTTGCAAGAGAAGATTCATTAAAAGGAAAATAAAGAAAATAGTATATGTTTACTAGTAATGGGAAACCTGTAAAATTCATATTGAATAATATTAAACTTCCATGTTCACACTCAACCCCATTTATGAGAATTGTCTTCCACATACGAAGAGTAGAAGTATTATGGTCATATGTATATATATATGTGTGTGTGTGTGTGTGTGTGTGTGTGTGTGTGTGTGTGTGTGTGTGTGTGTGTGTGTGTAGTTTGATATATAGTTGGCTTGTCCAAATGAACCGGTTCGAACGAAATGGTCTGGTTTGCTCTGAAACTGGTTTGGTTCGAACCGGTTCGGCCGAACTAGTTCCAAAACCAGAGCATTGTTTTTAGCCTTGAAATAGAACAGTTCAAAATAGTACCAAAAATCCAGTTCGAACCGGTTCGACTCGACTCGTTTGTTGATACTGGTTTATACTTAAATTTAAATCAAACCACTTTAAACCTATATAATTTTAGAACCGGTTTGAAGCAAAATCAAATAAACCGGTCTGAAATTAAACCAACCTAGAGATGTCTTCAATAAACCAAACCTAGAGATATATTGGACTCTCGTACGTTGATGTTGGACAGGATTTTAGTCGGTTGTGGAACAGATTTTCAATCGGTTCAGTGTGTTTTTCAGTCGGTTCAACGTATTTTTCATTTGGTTCAGTGTTTTTTCAGCCGGTTCAGTATTTTTCAGTTGATTCAGTTTTTTTTTCAGACGGTTCAGTGTGTTGGACATGATTTTCAGTCGGTTTAGGTTCGGTTTGAACCAGATTATTTCCGAACCAAAATTGTTATTAAAAAAATAGACCAGAACAGTTCGAACCGGTTCTGAATCGATTCGAACCAGACCAGTTCTTTTTTCCTTAAACCAGACCAGTTTTTTTAGAAACAGAAAAATGTACTGTTTTTTTTCAAACCAGACCAGTTCAGTTCAGAACCGGTTCGGGGTCGAACTGGTTCATGAACAAGCCCAATATATAGCTTAGTATATATAAAGACTAGGGCTGGGCAAAAAAAAAACAGTTTGACGGAACTGAACTATACCACATGTGAACCGTACCTCTTTTGAATCGGTTCGCCCGAATCGATTCAGTATTTTTATGGTATTTTGGGTGAAATATGGAGTGGTTCAGTTAAACTACAAAAAAATGAGTCATAAGTGGTAAACTGCATCGTTTTATAAATCATGTATATTGTTATTTTTTAATCTAATCTTTTTTTTTCTCATTTTATGTGAATCGTTTTGTTCATAAGTGCTTTTCCAATTTTAAAATATTTTAGTTTTCAATCTTTCTGTAGATCTTTTTATGTTTTATCAAATTATGTATTAAAAAATATAATTTTTGAATATTTTATATAATTTTTTTATTTAAAGAAAAAATATGGTTAAACCGGTTCAGAACCAATTTTTATACCAGTTCACAAGTGCTATGGTAAATTGCCAAAAAAGTGCAGCGGTTCGGACGAATGGATAAAATAAGTAATTAACAAGTACATAACCTAGTTTACAGATTTGAAGAATACAAAATGAAATTAAAACAACATTGAGCTTGCAGAATTGAACTTGGACACTTTAAAAAATATTGATTTACTTTCCGAAAGAGGAGAGGGATAGGTCGAGACTTGAGAGCAACTTTCGCACGAGAAGAATAGAACCTTCGAAAATGAGTAAAACATTTTGAAGAAACTGACAAATACATAGCTTATGTTGCAACTTTGAAGAAAACATAATTAAAGTAAAACAACATTGAGCTTGCACAATTGAATTTGGAAACTTTAAAGAACGTTGAATTACTTTTCGAGAGAGGAAACTGGCAGGTCTAGACTTGAGAGGAGTTTTCGCACAAGATGAATAGAAGTTTCAGAAATCAAAAGGTGCAGGAATGAAAAAAAAAAACAAGAAAGTTATGGAATAGTTGAAGTATGTATATATGTATATATTTTGCCAGGGAAGATTCAGTAAAAGAAAAATAATGAAAATAATATATGTTTACCAATAACGGGAATCAATCCACTTCCTTTTCGGAAAAGAGTTAAAAAGAGTTAAATGTCTTCCTCCAAACTACACAATTTTTTATGCCAAGTTGTTTTCTTCATAAATATTTAACTGACCCCTAATAATATTATATTAGGGGTATAACTATATAAAAATATTAAAAAAATATTTAATGGGTATTGCAACACTCACGAAGGAAATTTAATATTTTTAAAAATTTACTTAGTTAAGGAAATTTAAAACAGATAAGAATTTAGAGTACATTTTGTTTTTGCCATAAATTTAGAGTACATTTGGGTGGTCCTAAAGAGTGCAGTATTAGGATGCTTTTTGATTGTAGTTTAAAATATATTTTTAAAATGTTATATTTTTCTACCTTTTTATTAATATATAAATATATTATTTAGTCACTGAGAAAAATATAATAACAAAAGCTCTAAAAGTGGATGTCCCTACTCTTCCGCTGTAAGTCAAACATGAAGGACTGACGAACATATAACGTAGTCGAGTGTGGAATTGTATTTGTGTGGTCTCCACATTACAAATACCTATTTTTTTTTATTGATTTTTTCCTGTTCTTATATCATTTATAGGGTGGAAACTGAATTAATGCAATTAATGGATTCCACTCCAAATTCATTTAATTATTTTTCTTCTCTTTTAAACTAAATTTCTCTATTATGTCATCTCGGATAATTCATCAATTTATATATCCTAACGAACGAGACATGACTAACATAATAATTCTTTCATTTTCGCTCACTTATGTTTGCGTTGGAAAACAAAATGACTATAAAATCTCCAATTTCGTCGGTTCCAGATAAACGATAGTTTTTTTTTTGTTTACATTACATGCAAAGCAATGTGATGTGAAAGAAGGCCAATAATCATCATTATTAGCTTATATGTCACTTGGTTGCTACATATCTACTAGATATTATATAAGGATGTTACATATAAAATATGGTTAATTACTTAAACCGTTACACATGTTTGACCAATATGATTAATTGGTTAAACAAGTTTTTTCGCGTGATGGAATGGTTACACATGTTCCAGAATGTGACTGGTTGGTTACTCCGTCACTAAATTGGTAAAGTTTTCTGTCAGTTTCGCATTTGTTAATCATGTGACCCTTCTGAAATGACGGAGTTGCCCTTTCGTTATTTAAATAGCTGGAAAAATGGCATTTTGGAGTGATTACTCCAAAATCGATAAGCCGAAGAAGTACGCGGCGTCGAGGGATGAAGGGAAAGGCCTAGGATGGCTCATGCCACTGTTCTCCCTTGCTTTGTTTAAGTACATGAATGCCACGTCCAACATCATACATGACTGCGATGACGTTATCAACTATTGGGAGTCACTCCACTACCTTCTCTACAACTCAGGCTTTCGCACTTGGGAGTATAGGTGAGAGATTCTGGTGCCTCACTTTAGTGCTTTAGCTGGAAGAGTGAGTGTAATTGCAAATTCAACTGAGGATTGATAAGGAGAATGAACTTGTAAAATTAGTGTTGTGTTATTGCAAGTTATTTCTTGATTTTGCAGATTACGTGCTTCTGTTTGGGTTAGAAAGCATAGCATGAGTAATACTAGTTATGGATAGTGATTTTAGTTGTTAATACGACTATTGATTAATACGACATGCTTTCTTGTGGTTTGGTGAAAATAAAGTAAGAAATTCATCTTCTTGCGCTTATGCTTTTTGAGTTGTCTGTTTGCTTATTAGAGGCACTGCAACCACATTACTTCCACGCTTTACTCAAATTAGTGACACCTTTTATTTTCCTTAATATTGAGGTTCGGGTCTTCTATGCAGTGAGATTCTTTCTTGGATTTCTTTTTTGTCATTGCAGATACGGTGTTGGTTGTAGCACTTTCAAGGAGATATGGGAAGCGGTTAGCTTCTTATGCCATTGCCATGTTATGCTTGATTAGTGGTTGTTTCTTCGCTAGCACAAGTAAGTAGACATCTTCATCTTTGTGGATTGATTAGTCAAGTTCCATACTACGATTATGCTCTTGACTTGATTCTTGACGTTGAGTCTTCTCAAGTTAAGGAAGTGTCAATTTTTGTTTCAGTGAAGTTAAGGAAGAGGTAACTGTAGTTGGTGAAGTGGCTCTGATGTGTCAAATGGAGCAGAAGATTGTTGTTGAAAGTATACAAGCTCGTTCAGATAATACACAATAGAGTCAAGTGTATACTACTCTAATTTATACTGATGATTCAGTAGAACTTGATGTGTTTGGTATATTACAATTATTATTATTTTTGGGAGAGGGGTAGTTGGAGGAGATACATGTCTGAATCATCTTATGTTTCGTGTCAATTGACAATTCTTGGTGAATTGAAATATATAATAATGTATGAAATTTTGTAGTATTTGGGATAATTGAAAATCTGAGTTTAGTTTTTCAGATATCACCACTACTCTTTTTTCTAGAAAAAGAGAGATAATGTCTAACCCCGGTAATAATGCACAATTTCAACTTATTAATCATATTTTAAGAGAACATATGTAATCATTTAATCACACTACAAGGAACATACGTAACCATTTAATCACATTATAGGATAACATATGTAACCATTTAATCAAATTTCACGCTATAATGAACTCTTTAATTTAGATACTATTCAATGAAACCCATGATTTGAAGAACTGAAACTTAGATTCTGAAGAATATCATAACTGAAACTCATTTCAACAAAATATTCAACAATAAATTTAAATTCAACAACAAATACATCAGAACATCTTCTTGTCATCAAAATCTTCGATTCAGTGCCTCTCTTCCACTCCCACCTCAGGCTGCTTTCCAGTATTCAGTTCTCTCTTATTCTTTCTTCCACTCTAAGTAGGGTTCTTACCAAAATTAGTTTTTTTTTTCAGAATCGAAGAAAAAAATTGGGACGAAATACTCAAAATGCTTGCAATTACCTCAAAATTGGAGTAACCATGGAATCATTGAACCGCCAAACTCACAACCCAATGTCTCTAAATGACCAAATTAAAGTCATGGTCAATCGACTCATGAAGGAAGGAGATGAGGTACCCCAGTGTGCGTAAAGACCATTCAAAATCGCATTCACTTAGATTGAGGAGTCGTACCTTTTTTGGTAAATCTCTGCAGATGAACGATACCCCAAAACCTGGAGTAATGATTCTTCAAGTGGAGACTTCTAGAGGATGAAGAAGGGGTTTTCATCTTCTTCTTCCTTTGACATTACTTAATTAATGAAGATAAGAGTAATTTTGTCATTTTATGCATCCAAATAGTGACTTAACGATGATTTATAACGATGAACAATAAAAATGATCAATTAGTCACATGCTGAAACATATGTAACCATTCTGCGCAAACTATAACCAATTAGTCACATGGATAAACATGTGTAACCATTCAAGTAATTAAGTCAATAAAATATATGAAATAAGTGCGCAATGGATCGATTAAGAGTTATATATTCATTCATATCAAACTATTTATAATTTTTATGACGTGACTATTATTAATTGAGCAATTTTATGTAGTTAAAAATTATAAGTAACGTTCTTGCTCAAGAAGTATTTTTTTTATGTATTAATATTATTAAAAATAATAACAATTCACAAATAAATATTCTTTTACTCCTATGTTAATACTAAATTTATCAAATTTGATATTAACAATAAAGATTAATATATTATGTGTATATATATTATAATATCAATTATACCTTAAAATAATATTTTATAAAAAAATAAGTATGTGTAGATATATTATAATTTACTTATAAATTTTATAGAAAATATTTGTGAGATTATACATACGGATATTTTGATAGAAAACAAAATATAAAATAAGTTATGGTCACAACATAAATATGCTGAAAAAATTGTAGTTATACTTTTTATATAATTATGCAAGAAAAAGTTATGAATACATCCGGTCTGTATTCTCTGCATGTAACTTTTAATTACAAGTCTTTCCTTATACTTATCAATTGTTCAGTCCATATTCATTTTTTTCTTTTAAAAATTAACTATTATTACTATAGTGGTTTACATCCTTCAAAACGACCCACTAGCTCTCAAGTATTATTTTGAAGGAGAGATTCAATTTCACTATTGATTGTCTATTTCGATAAAGGTCCTTCTGAAGAGTTCACAACTTTTTGGAAAGTTTGAGGTTCAATTTCAAGCATATATGTTGTCCATTTTTTTTTCCTAGCATAACCTTTTTGCTTTTCTTGGGTTTCACTTCAACATATCCTTAGCTTTGTAGGTCTTGACTATAATCATCAATAGTTGCATATGTTTGTCTCAATGAACTCGTTTCCCGTAGACTTAGCCGAAAACACATTTTCAAAGAATTATGCATTTCTTGACTTATTATCTGATCCTTCTGTATATCCAAGTTTTTTAGATCATGCACATGAAACTGATAAGAATGATTGTTTTGAGCATATCTAATGAAAATGTAATCAACAGTTTTAATTCCAACTCTAACCTTTTTAGAGGGATGTACCATCACCTTTGTAAGAAAACCCCACACTCAGATATGATTGATAGAAAGTGTTCTATTTTTCCACAATTCAAAATGTGTTTTTCTTTCTTTTCTTTTGAGCTACCTTATTTAAAAGGTAATCACTACATAAAATAACTTCTTAATGGACTAACCCATAACTTTTTATCATCTCATTCAATGTTACATTTTTTTCCCTTGTGCCACCCCATTTGATTAAGGTGAGTAGGGGGCCATGGCCTTATGAATGATTCAATGTTCAACCCAAACCTCACAAAAAGGAGCATCATACTCGTCACTTATGTCATTTTTACAATACCTTAATTTTCTTATTAAATTGTTTTTCAATTTCTTGTTTGTAAAGAATAATTTGATCAATTGCTTCATCTTTACTTTTCAACAAATTCACAAAGGCAATAAAGCACCTATTTTGCCTCTCATATGCACAAATTTAAAGTCTCAAATGTCTTTTAGAATTAAGGGGATCCAGTTCTTTTCTATTCGTTAGAATAATGACCTTGTTAACTTACATCAACACATTTTCATACTTATCTCAACACATTTTCATACTTATGTTTGAGATCAATATAAAATGTTGGAATATAATTTATGTGAATTAACCTTCACAATAGGCTTGTTCAAATGAACCGGTTTGGATGAACTGGTCTGGTCTGGAACTGGTTTGGTTCAAACCGGTTCGACCGAACTAGTTTCAAAACCAAACCAGTGGTGTTAGGCTTCAAATAGACCAATTCAAAATAGTACCAAAACTCTAGTTCGAATCGGTTCGACTCGGCTTGTTTTGTGATACTGGTTTATACTTAAATTTAAATCAAACCACTTTAAACCTATATAATTTTAGAACCGGTTTGAAGCAAAATTAACTAAACCGGTCTGAAATTAAACCAAATCTAAAGATGTCTTCAATAAACCAAACCTAGAGATATATTGGATTCCCGTATGTTTATGTTGGACAGGATTTCAATCGATTGTGGAACAGATTTTCAATCGGTTCAGTGTGTTTTTCAGTCGGTTCATTGTATTTTTCAATCGGTTCAATATTTTTTTCATCTGGTTCAGTGTTTTTCTAATTGGTTCAGTATTTTTTCAGACGGTTCAGTGTGTTGGACAGGATTTTTAGCCAATTTAGGTTCGGTTTGAACTTGATTATTTCCGAACCAAAATTGTTATTAAAAAACTCAGAACATAACATTTTGAACCGGTTCTGAATCGGTTCGAACCAGACCAGTTCTTTTTTCCTTAAACCAGACCAGTTTTTTTAGAAATGGAAAAAAGTACTAGTTTTTTTCAAACCAGACCAGTTCAGTTCTGAACCGGTTCGACCCCGAACCAGTTCAGTTTTGAATCGGTTCGACCCCGAACCGGTTCATGAACAAGCCTACTTCACAAGGTATCAAAATTAACATGTCATATTTTATCACGTCATTAATTAGGAGACTCCATCAAGTAAGTAGGAAAAACAAACATTTTTCTTTTTATTCATTTTTTACTTGATCACAATTACTATCAACTTGAGCATATCCCTTACCACAAATGCCACTTTTATTGAGTACAAAGTTCTAAGACTCAAACACAAGATAAAACATGTTTGTTGAGAAACAATCCCAACACTTCCTACTCATGTTTTGCACATGCAACATATTCTTCAAGGTCCATCATTTCCTGGTTAACAAATTTCCCTTTATTTTCCATTAGACTTTACATAGTCACTAATGAAAAATTTCAAATGAGAGAAGTTGTTGATTCTGTGTATTTTACTGATTTATTACGACAATCACATTAATACATATTTCCGCGAGACACCCCGACAATTAAGTATAAATATGAAGGTTTCACTACCTTTCACAATACGTGGAAAGTTCTCTACTCTTACTTGGGGTACTTTAATTCATTAAATTGTTATCCATAGCTACCCATGCTTTGTAGGGGTGAGCTCGGGACGGGTGGGATGAGTTTTTTTCCAAAAAAAAGTTTGGCCCTAAATTTCGAAACTCATGCTTGGAGGCCCGAGCCCGAGCTCAAGATCATCTTAAAAAACTCAGTCGAGTCGGTCTTGCTTGACTCGGGTTAGTCTCGGTCCTGGACCGACTTTTACTCTAAAAATTATAAAGAAAATATCCAAAGCTTTTTAAAAAACAAAACACAATCCAAACATTATACCAAATATCCAATACAAAGCAAAATACAAATATCCAATATCAAAAAGTTTAAATTCCAAACATGACTTTAAACACACAATAAACTAATTAACAAATACAATAAATGTTGATTCCAACCTATACTCGTGTCGGGTCAGTTTATTCGGTCTTTTGGGTATTAAAAAAAACAAGCCCGAGTTTGAGATAAAAAAAACGTTCATTTTGACTCGGTCTTAAATTCAGGACGAACTATTCAAGACGGTCTCGGGATGGGTTTTTTGGTCCACCATTCTTTTTTGCTCAGACCTAATGCTATGCGTGACTCAAAACTCGGTTAGGTTGTTCAATTTCTGTCAAAATTTTAAACGTGTCAAAACACGAGTTTGAACACAAAACCTTATAGACTTTAGTCACCTTAATATTAATATTATTCCTCAAAGCATCATTTTCCCTTGAGTTAATTTCAAATTATTTATGGGATACAAATTTTCATTTAGACTGATTCCCAAGTTGTCGGAGGGTTCGTAGAATCTCCCATTGCGAAACTTTTTAGACAAAGCCATAAGGTTCCCATGCCAGATGGAGTGTGCAATATTGTTTCCACTTTAAACACAACAGAATCTCTAAATTTTTGCTTTTATGCGGATTACACCATGATAATTTTATCATATCTAGGTTCATACCAAACTTATTGAATTTTCAGCATGGACTAATCCAACAAGTCACATTTAGTCCCCCAGATGATCTCCATAACCCTATCGTTGCTACGATGAATTATGAGACTCATTTCTATTTTTAAACGGGATATCAGTCACTTAAGTCAAAACTCATTACTGATTTGAACACCATTGTTTGTAGTCATCTTTCTGAAACATTTACAGAATATGCACATTTTTTCTCGAATAAATATTTTCAAAATTATTTGCAAATAAGTTCAATTAATACCTCCATTGCAAATAAAATGCAACTTACCTTACGAGTGTTAGCAATCTTGAGGGTTTAATTCGTATATTCCAAGTGTAAAAACCAATATGTAGAATAATCAAAATTCAGGATCAATATGCAAAATCATGTGCATCATCGAAATTGACCAATAATAAAAAATAAACTGAGGCCTATTGATGCACGATCTCCTTAACACAATTTCCCCCTACTTACAAGTTGTTACTTGAGGGTTACAGGACGATCACCTCCCGAATTTAACAGTGTCGTCGGGCGAAAACTAGAATAATGTTTCTTCTGATCGAACTGAACAACGTTTGAATTTAGACCGACCAAACAGAACGGTCAATACGAAAGAAAGGTTGAACATGACGACTAGAAGACTCCGACGAACTTCAACACGAATGTTAAAGGACAAAAATAAAACAACTCTATAAAATATTCTCATTTTAGGATGCTCTTCATTGTACGTTTTAAGAGGGAGAATGCTCTCCTATATGGTGAGAATCTTGAGTAGTGAGTGAAAATACTAAATGTGTACAATATTTTTTACTACTTAAAATTTTGTACAAGTTTTGTCTTAATTATAAAATCAATCCAAACTTTCACAAATACACCATTTTTTCAACAGGATCCATCAAAACATGGCTACCCCACTTGGGCAACTTTATGCAGGTGGATTCAAGACTCCAACTATATTTTGGTGTAAGTTTTTCATCTCACTCAATTTGAATGTCAAATTTTGGTGTAATTGTTTTCTTTTATTTAGTTTGTATTTTTCCATCTAATATTTTTTTCTTTTATCATTATTATTCTTTATCTTTAGAAATTTTACATTTATTAAATTAAAGTCAATAACTTTATAAGAGTGTTTGTTATTTGAAGAATTTTTAACTAAGTGAACATTGTCAAGAGTAAAATAACTAAAAAATATATATATAAAGAGTACAATCCCACATTCCATCTCATCACCATATTGTCATGTATATGAGTAGTCTAAAAGCGTGTGAGTTGATGCATTTTTCTACTCCCTTAAGGGCCTATGAACCCTCGCTAAACATTCTCCTATATATAGTATATATACAAAACAAAGTGTTATTAAGAGTTATGTCCCGTTCCACTTGGAGATTGAAAATGTATTTGCTAAATTCACAAATAATATCATTAACAAAAATAAATAAAGGAATAATTTCATCTGACCATCATTAAAGTTTTGGTGTCATCTGGGTTATGATGAATCCAATCTGCAATTCAAACCCTCCCAGTCCACCATTAATTGTCTATTCTACAAATTTGGTAGTTATGAATGGTAGATATATGTATGTACATACTGTGAATCCATATCCATAAACACATCACACGGATTATGACAGAAAACACAATTACAAAGAAATTTCATTCCTTTTATTTATAATATTCTACAGTACTCCATATGAATCTATCTCTATAATGCTTCTTTTCGTGTTAAAGTATTTACTTCCTGATTCTCAGCGGGATGAAAAAGACATAAAGTTGGAATATGAAATTATAAAAAAACCTCGTATATGTATATATAGAGTTTAAATTAATTCAGGTATCTCATAGATTTGGTTTTTACATTGAGGTACCCCAAATATTTTTTTGTTACTTTTAAATACCTCAGAAGTTTGAAGTGGAACTACTTTATTTTGATATCCAAATTAGATGGAATCCATCATGCGTGCATGTCACGTGACTCCTTAGGCCGAAAATCGCATAAATTGAAGTGTGTGAAGACCAAAATACCCATCATGAAATAGACTCCCTCTTCCAGCCAATTAGGTTCGTCTTCTATGTTTATCTTCTCCTTTATGTAAATTAGCCTCTTTTTCCTGTAAAGCCTCGCAAATTAGGTTTTCTGTATTCGCAGATTTCGTTGCGCAAGATCTGAACTTTCCCCCCATCACCTGTGCGTCTTCTCTGTCCCTTCTGTGTTCTATACCCATTGGATCAGGAGATTGCAAGGAAATATCATAACTTTCCTCCTCAATTCAGAACTTTCGTTGTTCTATGGCGGCCCCTTGTGGAATATATGTCATACTATCTGCTAATTAGTTGATGTCCAGGCTAATTTTGATCATTTGCTTACCTAATTTTCGTCATTTGCATGTTAGGAAGCGATGAGGGTGCATGTATTTCGCAAAGGTGAAGAAGATGATGAATGCTGCAGAATAAAAGCTTGACAAATATCGGAGGAGAGAAAGAATATACAAAACGGTTGTTGTTGTATTAGTTGGAATGATCTTGATTTCTGTTTTATGTTGTTTTGACTGAAAAATCTAAACCAATTGAATGTGGGGATGCTCTTTATGTGGGATACTGCGTGTATTTGGTATGTTTGTATGTGGAATCCTTCTGTTAATATTGTTATCAGGTACCTTTTCTTTGTATAATGTTGCTTCCAGGGACCTTTTGTTTGTACAATGTTGCTTCCACGTACTTTTTGTTTGTAAAATGTTGCTTCCAGGTACCTTATATTTCTAAAATGTTTCTCTAAGATATATCATATTTTTTTAATGTCATAATTCAGTATCTCAAAATTTCAACAAAATATAGTAAAAACAACCTTTTATACATCAACATACCAGGATCATAGTTTTCCCTTACATAAACACCAAATCAATACTAAAGTTAAAAAATTGTCATTTGTCCGACATAATTGTTGTGAATGCTATGCTCATTGATCATAAAGTATATTATTTTTTTGTCCAATACCTCAAATTAGGCGGATAGATAAACCACAAAGGGGAGAGAACCATAATTGCTCCTTAAAGGAGAGGGAAATGAACGGAATAATGCAGACGCAACAGAAGGAGACTTTTGAATAAGGAGAAGTTAAAAAATCCATACTATAGGTTTCCCTTACATAAACACCAAATCCATACTAAAGTTAAAAAATTATCATTTGTCTTACATAATTGTTGTGAATGCTCTGCTCATTGATCACATCTCTTAATTCTTCAATGGTCCTGAACTTCATTAAAGTCTAGATTCAATTTGTTGTCTTTAGTTATTTCTTCTTTCTTCACACACGGTTCTTCCGATTTCCCGCCTTGTTTCGGTTGCAATGCATCTATTGCAAAATCAAAACTAGAAGACTTCAAGAAAACATCTTTCTAAAGCTTAGTATGTCGAAAAGATAAAATTCTCAAAATTGTAAAAAATATATATATATTTGCAGCAATTTCATCATATACAAACAATTATAGCCAAAAACCTCCAATCAAGAAAATAAATTTTAGACGGAATCTAAGAACATAGAAATCTCTATCGAAAATTGAAAATTTTCAAGAAATTATCTTTCTGGAACTCAGCATGTGACCCATATCAATTCTTAACTTTCAAAAATTATGCATAAAGTATATTATTTTTTCGCTCAATACCTCAAATTAGGAAGATAGATAAACCACAAAGGGGAGAGAACCCTAATTGTTCCTCAAATGGGAGGGAAGCTGCTCAAAGGAGAGGGAAATGAACGGAATACTGCAGACGCAACAGATGAAGACTTTTGAATAAGCAGAAGGCAAACCTAATTTACTGGTAAGGGAGAGGAACAAATAAAATGAACCTAATTTGCAGGAAGAGGAAGAGGAACAAAGAAGACGAACCTAATTTGCTGGAAGAGTGAGGTTGTGTCATGAGGGGTATTTTGGTCTTCACACACTTCAATTTGTGCGATTTTCGGCCTAAATGAGTCACGTGACACGCACGCCTGACGGTTTCCATCCAAATGGATGTCAAAATAAAGTAGCTCCACTTCAAACTTTTGGGGTACCTAAAAGTAACAAAAAATATTGGGGTACCTCGATGTAAAAGCCCAACTTCTAATGTACGTGAATGAATTGTCACGTGAATAGTTGATGCAGTGAATCGTCGAACACGAGGCGAAGGCCCCGAGTCCATGGAAGCAATGGCAGTGCTAGTCGGTGTGCAACTTGTTCTTGTTGTCGAAAAATGGTGGAGGAAAGTGGAGATTGAATCAGATTCAAGGGTGGTCATAGAACAAGTAAAGGGAGGGAAACCATATTGGAGAATAAGAGCGAACATTGTCAACATAACCACATTTGCAGATCGAGTGGAGCAGATAACATGGAAGGCAATTCCGAGGATAGCTAATGAATATGCTGACTGAATAGTCAAACAAGCTAGAAAGTGAGTGAGTCTGAATGATTAGGTCTCTAGACCCCCACTTCCTCTTATTATCTTATTAGTCAAAAATTGTAATGCTTAACGCTCGTGAGGGTTATCACATCTTTATCCGATGAAATAATATAATCGAGTTGACCAAAACAAAAAATAAATGTAAAGATTACACCTTCAACTTTGTAAACTACTCCCATAAGTCCTTTATATTTCAACAGGATCTACAGGTACGTAGGGTAAAGTCTTTCCTCCCATGCATGTTCCTACGTAATGCATATGGTTTGCTTGTGAAGTATTTTGAGAGATGTGTGGCTGCAGTTGTTCTGTACCTAATATTTCTCTACAGATGTTGAGTCTGTGTAAGAAGGATGTGTTTTGGACGTTACCATATTCTTACATCTGCTGATCTGAATTGAAGCTAGCTGGAGTATTCGTTGACAGAATAGGAAGAGAAGAAAGAAAAGGTTATCCATCTGTGCCAATGGTCGATTGAATCTTCTCATTCCGTTTAATTGAATGGAAACCTTTCTCCAACGTCCTAATATCTCTTCTTTTATTTTTTGTTTGGAGAAGAAGGGTAATTAATTATTTGATAAACTTCTCCTGATTTTGATATAACTGTAGACTGATCCGTGATTCGAAAGGATGAGAGGGCGTCATGGGGATGCATACTCTATGTACAAGCGATTAGTGCAAGCAGAATATGATAATTCTGTTGAGCAGCCACCCAAGGACAAGGAGTAGCAGCCCACGTGAAGAATGCAAGGGAGAAGCCACCATCTTTGACCACCACCTTCTCCAAAAGTCAAGAATGAGCAGCCCACTCTTGGATGCACATGAAGAGAACTCCTCCTATAAAAGGAGAGTTCTGGTATGCATATGGAATAAGGAAAGGAGTGGTAGGGTGTAAGGGATAGAGTGAGAGATTGAGAGAATTTGTAGGTTTTGGAAATCTTGCAACAAATTCTATCAAAGAAGCTCCAGTGGACGTAGGCAATTTGCCGAACCACTTTAAAATCGTCTTGTGTGATTTCCGGTGAGGTGAGTGAAGTATAACAAGTGGTATCAGAGCCTCGGTTCGAAGTTGTCCGAAAATTCAAGTTGCTCAATTTCAATTTTCGACAATACCAGGGTGTTCCTATCGTCAATACGAATCCGTTGCCGCAAACGGAATCGAGATCGGACGTCGGAGTAGCCCACACTTGCTCCTCCAAGTTTCCGAGGTTTTTCACGCGCCCGACGCGCACCGGAGGTTGAAGACGACTGAAAATCACGCTCCCACGCGCCCCCACACGCCCCCACGCGCCCCACGCGCTGCGGACCTGTTTGGCAAGTAATTCCACGCGCACGCACGCTCCTCCACGCGCCCCCACGCGCCTGGCCGATCTGAACCGTCCATTTTCAAGATCTACTCTGGTCTTGATCGAAGCCATCCGGAGTCCGATTTCAACGATCAAATAGTGCTTTCCAACTATTTGGATCATTCCGGAGTCATCCGTACGGTTAGAATTTTGAAATTTTGAGTCTAAAATTTCTAAATTTCGAATGGAAAGATCGGGAGGAGATGGGAGCTCTGATAATGTCAGTAGCTCCAGGCGACAGTCCAATGTTTCAAATGCCAAGTTTCAAGTTGAGAAGTTCGACGGGACAAGCAACTTCGGCATGTGGCAATGTGAAGTCATGGACGTCTTGATCCAACAAGAATTGGATATTGCGTTGGGAGAAAAGCCAGATGATGTGACTGATCGGGATTGGAAGAAGGTCAACACTCAAGCGTGTAGTACAATCCGATTGTGCCTTACCAAAGAACAAAAGTATTTTGTCATGAGAGAGACAAATGCTAAGGTACTTTGGCAGAAGTTGGAGGATAAGTTCATGAAGAAGAGCATTGAGAGTCGTTTGCACTTGAAGAAGAAGCTCTTCAGATTCCAATTTCGTGAAGGTATTTCAATGTCCGAGCATCTGAACAGTTACAACCAAATTCTTGCTGATCTATTAAACTTAGATGTTGAAATAGATGATGAAGATAAGGCTTTACTTTTGTTAAATTCCTTGCCTGATACGTATGAGCATTTAATTACTACTCTACTGTACGGGAAGGAAAGTATTAAGTTCGACGATGTATCTAGTTCTTTAATTAGTAATGAGTACCGGAAAAGGGATAAGCAGGTACAACAAGATACATCAAGTGAAGCTTTAACAGCAAGGGGGAGACCACAGTCAAGGCATCCCAGAAAGAAGAATGATTCAAAATCGAAGACCCAGACCACTTCACGTGGTCCATCAGTCGGTAGAAAACTCGCCAAAGACGAGTGTGCCTTTTGTCACAAAAAAGGACACTGGAGGAAGGAATGTCCAAACCGGAAAGGACAACCGCAAAATCAACCCACTACAGCCAATGTCGTGGACAAAGATGATGATTCCGATTTTTCCTTGATAAGTTCATTATCCATTTGTCATTCCGATGAATGGATTATGGATTCTGGATGTACCTATCATATGTGTCCCAATCGGGACTGGTTTACTGATTTCTCAAAGATCGCAGGTGGAGCAGTTCTTATGGGCAATGACAGTGCCTGTAAGACACAAGGAATAGGTAGCATTCGGTTAAAGCTGCACGATGGTAGCATCAAGACTCTAACAGAAGTTCGGTATGTTCCGGACTTGCGGAAGAATCTCATCTCACTGGGATCTCTGGATTCAAAGGGATTCAGAATCACCATTGAAGACGGAACTCTCAAAGTATTAACAGGAGTTCGGGTGGCTATGAAGGGTTTAAGGCGAGGTAACTTGTACTTCTTGCAGGGAAGTACTGTCGATGGAAGAGCTTCCACAAGCTGTGAGAAGCTGGATGAGACTGATGTCGACACCACCAGTCTTTGGCATATGCGTATGGGACACGCAGGAGAAAAAGCTTTGCAAACACTGGTGAAGCAAGGCTTACTCAAGGGTGCCAAAACTGGTAAATTATCTTTCTGTGAGCACTGTGTATTGGGGAAGCAGAGGCAGGTCAAGTTCGGAACCGCAGTACACAATACACAGGGAATTCTTGACTATGTGCATTCTGATGTTTGGGGGCCGACCCAAAATGCATCTTTGGGAGGTAAACGATGGTTTGTAACTTTTGTTGATGATTATTCTCGTCGTGTGTGGGTGTATACGATGCAGAATAAAGATGAAGTGCTGAAAATCTTCCTTGATTGGAAGAAAATGGTTGAGACTCAGACCGGCAGGAAGATCAAGCGGCTCAGATCTGATAATGGAGGTGAGTACACGTCAGACCCCTTCATGGAATTATGTCGGAGAGAGGGAATTGTCAGACACTTCACAGTACGAGGTACACCGCAGCAAAACGGTGTGGCAGAACGATTGAATCGTACTTTATTAGAGAAAGTGCGATGTATGATGCTGACTGCTGGACTCAGCAAGAAATTTTGGGCTGAAGCTGTGACATATGCCTGCCACATCATCAACCGACTACCCTCAACTGCCAATGAGGGGAAGACTCCCATTGAAATGTGGAGAGGTAAACATGCTACTGATTATGATTTTTTACACATTTTCGGATGTCCTGCTTACTATCATGTTAAAGAAAGTAAGCTTGATCCTAGAGCTAAGAAAGCAAAATTCTTAGGCTTTAGTACTGGTGTAAAAGGGTATAGACTCTGGTGTATAGAGTCCAAAAAGGTAATAATTAGTAGAGATGTTACATTCAATGAATCTGAGATGTTTAAGTCACATAAGCATAAAGATTCCGGTGAAGGCAGCATTGATGGTGAAACATCAGAAGATTCGCAGAAGGTGGAGTTTATTACTTCACAGAAGTTGGAAAAGCATGGACAAGATGAACCGGTCACAGTACCTCCATGTCAACCTGAATCGATAGCAACCAACAGACCGAGGCGAGAGACACGTGTACCAACACGTTATGCAGACTATGTGACATATGCATTACCAGTTGAAGGGGGTGAGATCCCAACCACTTACAAAGAAGCTGTACAGTCCAGTGAACAAGTTGAATGGACAAAGGCAATGAATGAAGAGATGCAGTCTCTTCACCAGAACCGGACTTGGGACCTTGTGCCGCTTCCAAAAGGAAAGAAGGTAATTGGCTGTAAGTGGATCTTCAATCAGAAAGATGATCAAGCTTCTAAAAATGGAGTACGATACAAAGCTAGGTTGGTAGCCAAGGGCTACGCTCAAACAGAGGGAATAGACTACAGTGAGGTATTCTCTCCTGTTGTTAAGCATTCATCCATTCGAATATTACTAGCTTTGGTTTCACAGTATGATCTTGAGTTAGCACAGCTTGATGTAAAGACGGCTTTCTTACATGGTGATCTGGAAGAGGAGATTTATCTGTCTCAACCAGAAGGATTTAAAGAAGCTGGCAAGGAAAATTGGGTATGCAGTCTGAAGAAGTCTCTCTATGGCTTGAAGCAGTCACCTCGGCAATGGTATAAGCGGTTTGACCGTTTTATGATGGGTCTGAAATATACTCGTTGCCAATACGATCATTGTGTATATTTCAGAAAACTTGCAGATGGATCTTTCATTTATTTACTTTTATATGTAGATGATATGTTGATTGCATGTAAAAGTAAGGGGGAGATAGATCGTTTAAAAACTCAGTTAAGTAATGAGTTTGAAATGAAAGATTTAGGAGAAGCACGAAGAATACTGGGGATGGAGATCAGCAGAGATAGGGTGAAAGGAACAGTTCATCTTACTCAGAAGCAGTATTTGAAGAGAATACTACAACGCTTCAACATCGACTCAAAGACGAAGTCGGTGAGTACTCCTATGGCCTCATATTTCAAGCTCAGTGCATTGCAGTCTCCTAAAACTGATGAAGAACGGGACTACATGAGGAATGTCCCATATGCAAGTGTTGTTGGAAGCTTAATGTATGCTATGGTGTGTACACGACCTGATATCTCCCAGGCCGTTGGCTTAGTTAGTCGTTATATGCATAATCCAGGAAAGGACCATTGGCATGCGGCTAAGTGGATTCTACGGTATATTGCAGGGACCGTAGATGTTGGTTTAAAGTTCGATAAGAGTGTAGATAGTCTAGTAACTGGATATGTTGACTCAGACTATGCAGGTGATCTTGACAAACGTCGATCGACAACTGGTTATGTGTTCACTATGGCGGGAGGACCAGTTAGTTGGCGATCAACTTTGCAGTCAACAATTGCACTATCATCAACTGAGGCTGAATACATGGCTGTAACAGAAGCCATGAAAGAAGCTATCTGGTTACAGGGATTGGTAACAGAATTGGGCTTTGAGCAGCAAGAGGTTACCGTGTACTGTGACAGTCAGAGTGCAATCCATTTGGCCAAGAATCAAGTTTATCACTCTCGAACAAAACATATAGATGTCCGATTTCAGTTTGTGCGTGAAATATTAGAAGAAGGTGACATCAAACTTCAGAAGATTGGCACTGAAGATAATCCAGCAGATATGTTGACGAAGGTCGTCACAGGAATCAAGTTCCAACATTGTTTGGACTTGATCAGTATTGTACACTGCTGAGCACCGGCAGGTGCATTGGAGCATGTTCGATAGCAGAAATCTCTCATGTCAAAGCAAATGGTGGATTCATTTGAAGAATGAATACATTTGCAAACAGTCTCGTATGGCACACTTGGGTGGAGGGGGTGATTGTTGAGCAGCCACCCAAGGACAAGGAGTAGCAGCCCACGTGAAGAATGCAAGGGAGAAGCCACCATCTTTGTCCACCACCTTCTCCAAAAGTCAAGAATGAGCAGCCCACTCTTGGATGCACATGAAGAGAACTCCTCCTATAAAAGGAGAGTTCTGGTATGCATATGGAATAAGGAAAGGAGTGGTAGGGTGTAAGGGATAGAGTGAGAGATTGAGAGAATTTGTAGGTTTTGGAAATCTTGCAACAAATTCTATCAAAGAAGCTCCAGTGGACGTAGGCAATTTGCCGAACCACTTTAAAATCGTCTTGTGTGATTTCCGGTGAGGTGAGTGAAGTATAACAAATTCTTACAAACAATACATTTCTCCAGGTATTATTTCACACCACATTGCCTGCTTACTACTTAAACAGACATATATATCTATCTATATAATATTTATTACTGAAATGAAAAGGCAGACTTACTCTGTTGTTTTTTGTGTTGTTGTAATAATACATTGGATTAACGTACATAATGGGTGAAGAATTTTTTACCAATATTTGTTCATCCATAAACTTATTCTCACATCATTTGCCAAACGGAATAGGCAAAGATGTTGGGAAACCGTCTTGGAGGCGTCCACTACCACATATACTGGTGGCTACTCTTTCGTCATTCCTATTTGGCTACCATCTAGGGTGTGTACGTGACTTTCTCTTATTGATCTCCTTCGTGCAGAAATCAGGGAAGAAATGGTAAGCTTAAATGTTTCATGATTGCTTAATGACAGGATAGTTAACGAGACACTCGAAACCATTGCTTCGGATCTTGGCTTCAGCGGGAATACTATGAATGAAGGTGCTTCAGTTCAGTTTTCAACTGTCAAAGAATGAATATCCTAGATTGACATAATCCACACCCATTTTCTACTTTGTGGTTGTGAAGGATTGGTTGTAAGTACGTGTCTTGGTGGTGCTTTTATTGGATCCATATTTAGTGGCTGGATTGCTGATGGAGTTGGTAGGCGTAGGGGATTTCAGTTATGTGCTCTACCTATGAAGTCAGTAGAACAATACCGGTTAATTAGTACATGCTATTAGGTGTCATATCCTGAACTTTTCACTCAAATGCTTGACCACACGTAAATGTATAGATGTTATCCTCCATAGCAAGAGATTCAATTGACAAGATTTGGTTGCAGTGCCACCACAAGAGACCTAATTGGTATGCTTCTTGGTAGATTTTTTGTTGGAACTGGAATGGGGCTTGGACCACCTGTTGCTGCTCTTTATGTAGAGCAGAGGTATGTCTGTCACAATTAGTGGGAATAGTTGAATGCTACTTCACTTTTGATTAACCTCAACTTAAGTCTTGGTTGAACAGGTCTCCCCAACTGCAATGAGGGGTGCCTTTGGCAGCATCACTCAGATAGCTAATTGTCTTGGATTATTAGGGGCTCTATTGATTGGATTTCCGGCCGAAGAAATTCAGGATTGGTCAGTATAAAATTCTAAGGGACATATGAAGTTTGACAAAGTCTAGCCATCACTAGCATATTTTAAATCATGGCCTCAGGTGGCGTGTTTGCTTTTGGGTATCGTCAATCCCTGCTGCATTGCTCGCAATATTGACGGAGTTCTGCGTAGAGAGCCCTCACTGGCTATTCAAGGTAATTTTTCATATTTCACCTGCCAGTTGTATCTCCTGATCATGCTTGTAAAACTTCTTCCTTTCCATGAATTTTCTCTCCTCGACAGAGAGGGAGAGCAGCTGAAGCTGAAGCAGAATACGAGAGAATACTAGGGGCACTTTATGTAAAGTCTGCAATGGCGGAATTATCCAAGGCTGACAGAGGAGACGAGGCAGATGAAGTAAAGATATCTGAACTATTGCGTGGTCGCCATTGTAGAGGTAGAAATCTTAAATATTCATCAATCTGAATGAACGACTTGGGTTTACCCTAAATCATGTTTACATCTTGTAGTTATTTTCATTGGATCGGTCCTTTTTGCTTTACAACAGCTCTCTGGGATCAATGCTATCTTCTACTTCTCTTCTTCAGTCTTTAGAGGTGCTGGTGTTCCGTCTGTTGGAGCCAACATATGCATAGGACTCGCAAATTTACTAGGTGCTGTCGGGTCCCCATGTTTAAAAAAAAAATAAAAAATTATGTGCTTAGATAATAACCTTGTATGTGTTTGGGACCATATTCAGGTTCTATCGCTGCAATGATTTTGATGGATAAATTAGGTAGGAAAGTGCTATCGCTCGGGAGTTTTATGGGTATGGTAAGTTTCTCACAAACCAACTGGTCAAAATGTTGGAAAATTATTGGTTACAGGACCTGAATCACCATTGTTTATAGATTTTATCAAGAAAATTCACTTGCCAAATGCATGCTTTTGGGTTGGTGCAGACCAAACACCACAGTAGCCAATAGTTCTGATAGCTTTCTTTGAGTACAAAGCAAGGTGCTACGTTTATCAAAATGTTAACAATTTGACATACTATTATTTACATGGCAAGTACTACATCTATGTTTGAAAATCTACTACATGATCCATTTTTCTCCGTAATCTTACTACTTTAAATCAACATAGACAAAAAGACATGCTTCACACTGGACATCACGTGCTTGTAAAATATCATTGTTTTCATATTTTGTCAAATGAAGAGCAACTTCACTAATTTTCTTATTTGATCTGACATTCCCAGTAATCCTCTGATTTTTATGTCTTAGGCTGTAGCATTGGTTATTCAAGCTGCTGCTGCAAGCCCCTTCCTATGGAAGACGGCAACATGATCTCTGTCAGTCAGTAGCATCTTACTGTAAGTTCAAAATCTCAGATGCCCACATAGAGCGGAATGTAACTTTATCAACTAAACCAACTACCATTTCATTTTATGTTACTGGAATACATTTCCATACTTAATACCAAAATCAAATAGATGAATAGTCTGATGGGGCTTCCACCCAATTATTTGTTGACTTATTATTAATAAAGTATAACAATATTCAGGGACTAATTGAGTGTGTGAGGGATTTCTTGATAATGACCAGTCCCTTACGTTGCATGAATGCAGCGTTGTTTTGACATTTTCCCTCGGTGCTGGTCCAGTTCCAAGTCTTCTCCTATCAGAAATCTTGCCTGGCAGGATCAGGGCAAAGGCGATGGCGATTTGCATGTCTGTACACTGGGTAATGGCTTTTTCAGAAAGCTCTAGCATCAATATTTGTTTTCTTTCTCCAAATACACATAAATTATTGTTGCCTTTTCATTTCTCTCACAACTGACTGTATCTGTGTTTATCAGGGTGTAAATTTCTTTGTGGGATTACTTTTTCTACAATTGCTAGAGAGACTTGGTCCACAACTCCTGTATACGAGTTTTGCTGTGTTTTGCGTCATAGCAGTGGTGTTTGTGAAGAAAAAAGTGATTGAAACTGCAGGAAGTCACTTCAAGAAATTGAGATTTCTCTTCTTCCTCCAGAGTAGAGGTGAGGTGGCTCAAGTTTTCTTGCCTTCCTACTATAATATGCTTAGGTTGTTTGATATGATTTGTTGGGGATGGAGCCACAGCCACCACAGGTGGAATAGTTGTTGCCGCAATCAATTTGTCCAAGCATCTCCTCCTAGTGGAGTGATGTTAGCTGATGTAAAATCAACTACGAGATTTTGTGTTCCACTTTTTTGCATTCCATCAATGGATGGTGTAATGAGGATGCTGCTTATTTATTGTTGATTGTAGAAAATGTGAACTATTTGGGCTAACAATTGAGTAATTAATTGTGTTCGTTGAGCTTCCGCTCACCCTCATTGCAGCACTGAGGGGCGAATGTTGCCTTCATGTTCAGTGCCACAAGGTCACTGTTCACTTCAGTAACTCTTTCCTCTTCTGCGCCACCAAACTACAGTCAATACCATTACTCTGTTGTACGTGTACAGGTGTGGAGATTTTTTTTATATTTTTTTGTTCTAATTTTTACTTTCACGTTTATTCTTTTCAGATACATGTTTGTATTAAGTATATCATTTAATTTTATTTACTGTTGAAATTTACTAAATAGTTTATATTAATTCTCCTCAATATTAAAAGTCTAGTCTCTCAAATTTTCATTATATCAATTATACTCCTTATATACTTCGATAGTTAACGTTTCTCCCCGCCGCGTGGGAGCTCCTTTGCCGCTGCCTGAAGAACGCCGTTCTGTGGTGGCTCTGTCTCAAGCAATAAGGGGGTTATCATGTGCCCAGTCAGGAAGGAACAACTGGATACGAAAGCACTAACCAATTCGACCAATTAGGAGGGAATAGAGAGCTAAACCTAATTTGAGAGTTAAGAACCCAAATCCAACCATTTCAGGGAAGGGATCAATCAAACCAACCTAACCTTTCAACCATCGAGCTGAGGGGTGGGAGGCGAGGGAGCGCAAGGTCAGCCATTTAGGAATCACAAGCTAGACAAGGATCAGATGTCTGTAAGTATTTCAATCACCTTGTGGCATTTTATTCGTTTACTGCAGGAATTGAAAATGGGAGAGTCTCCCCCAAGCAAAGTGTCCAAGGAAAGCGGTGATAGAATACCCTATGAGAAGTACGTGGACATCCCGGAGAGCAGTTACATCAGAACGGATAATTTGTGCATTGGGAAGGTCCTCAGCAACAAACCGGTGAAGACATCTGCTATCCATAGTGTTCTGCAAAAAGACTGGGATCGTTATGCTGTAGTGAGAGTTCAGGAGATGTCAGGCGAGGTAATTATCTTTGAGTTTCATAATGAAGAAGATTTACTAGATGCAATTGACTGGAGCCCGTGGGCGATTCACGACCAATGCTTATCGCTTAAGAGATGTGATAGAAATTGCTGAATAGCAGAAGTGAAGTTCAATCTGGTGAATTTTTGGGTGCAAATCCATGGATTAGAGGTGGATAAATTCAGCCTACAGAATGCAAGGAAGTTAGGGGAGTGCATTGGGGATGTGCTGGATATAGATGATATAGTTGGTCCTATGGGTTTGGACTGGGACTATCTCAGAGTCAAGATCGAAATCGACACTACTAGACCATTTACAACTGGTATATGGTACACCCGAACAAATGGGGAAAGGGGCAGGGCAATGATATGTTATGAGCGCCTGCCAGATTTCTGCTTTGGATGCGGGAAACTAGGACATAGTGAGCGTAGCTGCAGAAGTGAGATTGTTATGGCAGATACCGAGGAAGGAGGTCCTATGTTTAGACCTTGGATACGGGGAGATAGACCGAGAAGGAGGAACCAGAATTGCAGAATAATAGGATCCCTGCAAAGTCCAACCACGACTGATCCAAAACGTAAGTCGTGGAAGGAGTTAATGAGGGAAAAACAGGAAAGGGAGCAGGGACTATATCCTGGAATGCCAAGTAAGAAGGACAAGGATTGCGATGCTATGAATAGTGATGAGGAGAATATAGAAGGAGGAATGGCCGAAGCCTGGAAAAGGAAAGATGACAATACGAAGACCAGTAATGAGGACCAGTTTAGGAAAGCCAAGGCCAGTGTAGTTCAAGGAACGGGAACAGAAGGCAAGTCTGATGAGGAAGTACGAAATCAGACAGTGGGGGGGAACTAGTTACAATTGGAGGAGAAAAAAGGGGCGCCATCATTCTGCTTAATGCAGAAAACTAACTAGCGGAATGGAGCCTGATACAGAAACCATCCAGCATACAACCCCCAGATCAGATCACATGGAAGAAGGAAAACAAAACTCTGGTGATAAGGGATAAGGAAGAGGTGCCAGTGGAAGAGGAAGGGGAAAGCCAAAGGTCTCTAACCTTCCACCACCCGAATTTGAGCAAGATACTATATCGTAGACAAGAGGAAAGCAAGAAGTTACAGTTGCCGATGACAACCATAAAAGGAGTGGACATGAGCTCGCCAACCAGAGACCTCTCAGGATGGACCATAACAGAGGTAACAAACGACAATGGCATCAACACATCGAGCCCGACAGAACCCATAGAGAGGAGAAAGGGCCCAACGTACACAATTCAGAATAGAAGGGTAGTCTACATGGTTGAATCACCGGAAGGATCGCCGGAGAGGGACAGGGGAGCAATGATTATACAGATAGGTTTGAGCCCGCTCATGCAGAAGGTGCGTCTCAAAAGGAAGCACGAGGACCACAGTGAACCCGATGGGGAGGAGGAAAGGGAATAGGGTCAGAAAATACAGAAAACTACGCGACCCGAGGGAGGCACCATAGCTAAGCAGACCAGCAGACAAGATCAAGGAGTGCAAGGTGAAAGGAAGAGTCCAAGGTCGAGAAGGAAACTTGGACAACAAGGACTGCAGAAGGAGAAAAGGGGTTCAGGTGGCTGTCCCAAAACAGCCACACGACCCCAATGAGTGCTATGTTGTGGAACTGTAGGGGTATCAGATCGGCCCTCACAGTTCCGTACCTAGCCGATCTAAACAAGAGGAACAAATTCCAGATCATTTACCTGATGGAGACTAAGAACGCGGAGAACATTTGCGAGAAGGTAAGGAGGAGAATGCGGTTACAGAGAAGCTGCTATGTGGACCCGATAGGTTTGGCCAGGGGCCTTGCCCTTTGGTGGGGGGGATGGGATAGATCTAATTGTCCACGCAAAAGCACCATCCTACATTGACACCAGCATTGATATGAAGGATGGAAAAGGTACCATTCACGTAACATGGCTATACGCAAGCACAAAATGGGAAGAGAGGATCATACTGTGGGACAAGCTTAGGGAAATAGCAGCAGCGAGAAGGGGACCGTGGATGTGCGTTGGCAACTTCAATGAGATCGCAAACGCCGGGGAAAAAGAAGGAGGAAGGCCCAAACAGCAAAGGAGGATGGATGCTTTCAACACTATGATGCAGGACATCAGACTTGTTGATCTGGGCTTCAAGGGACACCCCTTCACCTGGAGCAACAATAGGGAGGGGGTGGACCGGATTCAGGAAAGGCTTGATCGGACAATCGCAAACGCGGAATGGGTAGGCAATTTCCCAAGCCTAACCGTGACGCACAAACTAATGATAGGCTCGGATCACTGCCTAGTTATCATCAACATGGCACCCCAGAACTCAATTATAAGAAGGCAATTCAGATTTGAAGGGGCTTGGCTCGCAAAACCTGAATGTGGGTAGATTGTAAGAGAGACATGGCAAGTGCACACAAACTCAGGCCGTGCGGAATGGATACATAGGAAACTGGGACAGTGTCGAATCAAACTTCAGAAATGGAGCAAGCAGAATGGAGTGAACTATAAGAAACGCATCGAGGAACTTCAAGGTCAGTTGCTTGCAATTCAAAACAGAAGGGGAGATAGTTATAACAAGCAACAGGAGATGCAGATCAAAGGGCTGCTAGAGGAGGCGTGGAGAATGGAAGAGGAGTATTGGAGACAAAAGTCTCGAGTACAGTGGCTTCAAGCAGGCGACAAAAACACTCGATACTTTCACCAGTCTACGGTGCAAAGAAGAAGGGAGAACAAAATACGGAGAATCCAGAAAACGAACGGGACATGGACAGAGGAGGAAAGGGAGATCCGAGCTGAATGTGAAGACTACTTCAAGCATATATTCAGGTCAGAGGGTTCGGTAGTGGTGGGGGATCAGCTCAATGCAATGCCGAAAATGATATCCAACCGAACCAATGAGGCACTCGAAAGGAATGTAAGCAGGGAAGAGGTCAAAAAGGCAGTGTTCCAATTGGGAGGTAACAAAGCTCCGGGACCAGATGGATTCCCAGGGGTATTCTATCACCGCTTTTGGGACGTGCTTGGGGACGACATATTTCAATCGGTAAATTCCTTCCTTGAAACGAATAGATTGCCTCTAGGTTATTGCTTTACTGACATTGTACTAATTCCTAAAGTGCCAAACCCTATAAACCCGACACAATTTAGGCCAATAAGTTTGTGCAACTTTAGCTACAAAATAATATCCAAAGTATTAGCAAATAGGCTAAAGCGTGTTCTACCAAATATTATAACCCCGTTCCAAAGTGCTTTCGTATCTGGCAGGTTCATTCATGATAATATCCTTATCGCACATGAGCTCTTCCACCATATGAGAACGAACAAAAAGGCAAGCAGGGCGGAATGTGCGGTCAAGTTAGACATGAACAAAGCATACGATCGGGTGGAGTGGAGGTTTGTAATTGAATCAATGAGGGCGTTAGGATTTGGAGAAAGATGGTGCAGTTGGATCAGAGAGTGTATGACCAATGTACAATACAGTGTGGTGGTGAATGGAGAGAAAACACCTCGGTTCAGGCCAACCAGAGGACTACGTCAGGGAGACCCCATCTCGCCATACCTATTCATCATAGTGGCCGACGCATTATCGAGACAAATAAGCAAGGCAGTGGCAGACAAAAGGATTGAGGGAATCAGAATGAAGAGGACGTGTCCAGAGATCCACCATCTACTGTTCGCGGAAGACTCAATATTTTTCATGAGGGCCACGAAGAGGAATGCAACGAACTTCAGGCAGTTACTCGACGCCTACAGCAAGGCATCGGGACAGAGTGTCAACTTACACAAGTCGTGCATTCAATTTGGAGCAACAGTCCAAGAAGCAACAAAAGGAGTGATCAAAGGAACACTCAGATCAGTGTGGTGGACGATGCAGGGAACTACCTCGGGATACCGACCAACTGGGGTAGATCCAAGAAAGCCGCATTGGGCTACATAAAAGAGAGAGTTATAAAGAAGATGCACGGATGGCGGTCCCTTTTTCTAAACAGAGTCGGTAAGGAGGTACTTATTAAGTCAGTGATCACAGCGATCCCGACTTATCTCATGACGCTTTTCAAATTGCCTAAAACGTGGTATGATGAAATTGCAAAGATGATTGCCCGGTTTTGGTGGAATGGAAGAAACGACCAAAGAACGATGCATTGGGTCAGTTGGGAGAAAATGTCAAGGCCGAAACACATGGGGGAATTGGCTTCAGAGAGCTCGGGGACTTCAACCTAGCAATGCTAACAAAAACAGCATGGAGGCTCCTTGATAACCCGAACTTGCTATGGGTCCAGGTAATGAAGGGCCTCTACTTCCCCCGTACTAGTATACTTGAAGCTACTGCAGGTCGTCGGCCATCATGGGCCTGGAGTAGCGTGCTAAAGGGTCGGGACGTGATGAAGTCCCAAGGAGCTTGGAAGGTAGGCAACGGGAGGGACATCCAGGTGTTCGGTGCTGCTTGGATACCGGGCAGACCAGGAATGAAGCTGGGCACGCCAAGGACAGCAGCAGTGCAAGGCAGATTGAAGGTGGCGTAGCTGATTTCCCCAGTCCAGAAGCAATAGAACCTCCAGCCTATTGAAGCCGAGATCACTGAACAAGAAAAACAGTCGATCCAAGCAATACATCTCAGCAAGAACGACAGAAAGGATCGGCTAATCTGGCCATGGGCGAGAGATGTATGCCCAGTCCCGAAACTGATCTATAGGAGGTTGAGGGAACTGGGGCGAGAGGCAACCACAGATGGGGTGAATACAGCCACCGAGCTGCAGGCTGCCTGGTCTTGGGTATCGATAGTGACAGCCCAGTAAAGAAAAGGCCTCGAAAGCCTAATAGCCATAGAGGGGGTAAACCCATGATATTCAAACCGGACCGTCTTAAGTACGAGTCAAACTTGGCCCACCATCGAGTGACCCATAACCGAGCCCAAAGTCTCTAGGGACGCCAAAGGCTCCCAGACTGTTCGCCATTCTTCACCAGGCCGCGACCTCTCACTGCTCGCCATGAGAGTGCTCGCCCTGAAGAGAGTCTTGCCTCTCTCCTCTGGTCTCACTAAACCGTCAATAAGGAAGTGGCCACGATATTCCGCGTATCTCGGTCATATATTCACTAAAGAATAGATATGGTAACTGCAATATCTCGCAGTAACTGTCATATCCCATGATCTGAATCTTCAGCAACACAATATACACTAAGATATTCAGTTGCCTTATACGGTTTGATATCTCCTACCCTATAAATACCCTTGTTTTACATACGTTCTTTGTTTTGAGATATACTCCAACATATACTCATTTAAGCATCGGAGAGGGACCCAGAAACACCCCCTCCGTTGCGCTCCCCTACTTGCAGGTTCACCGGATTTGGAGCAGAAGCGTCTTTCCGTCCTTGTCTGGCATTTAATCCACTGCCAGATCAGCATCCAGGATTTCACGATCCAACATTTGGCGCCGTATGTGGGAACCGAGCAATTCAGCCATGAGAACTCGATCCCAAAACAACCGTCGGAACCAGACTCGCGAGCGATCCTCAGATAGCTCTGATTCCCCCGCCGCTTTCCCGCTTCAACAAGAACCTGCCAGCCAGGCAGGAGCCAATGCCGTCCCCCTGCGGACGGCCCGAGAGCATGTCGGTAATTCCAGACCGACCCCAGCTACCAACCACGTCGAGACTCCAGCTCCGCAAACCGTCCACATCGTCGGGGAAAACATCCAGTTAACCCCGGAGATGATTTCACTGTTGGAGGCCATCCTAGGATAGGCGCGCCGTCAAGCCCCTGCTCCTCAAGAAAACAACCGCCCTGCTGCCACATGGCCCTTACCGTCTGAAACAGCAAATCCTGGCACAACCGCGCCTCCGGAAGATCAGGAGATGACGTCAGGACAACAGTCCATACCTCCGACATACACCAAGGAGCCAACAGCTGCGTACACTGCCAATCCTTCCGGTCCTCCTCCATCAGGGACCTCGCCCAGGTACTGCATTGTGGACCAGATGGACGATCTCCTCAACAAACGGCTCCAAGAAAGACGGCTGACAGTCGTAGCTCCCTTCAAGGAGCAATCTGCTCATCCCTTTTCCGACGAGCTCGTCTCCATCAAGATCCCCAAAGACGTGGTTGCTCGGGCCAAACCTGAGTACAGTGGCGGAGGAGACCCCACCATACACGTCAACAAGCACGAGGCTTCTCTCCTGGGTAAGTCAAATGATCCCAATCACTTGGCTTTACTATTTCCATCCACTCTTTCGGGTTCGGCTTCGTCCTGGTTCTTCGGCCTCCCTGCAGGATCTATTGGAACTTGGGCAGAATTAAGGAGCAAGTTCCTGGAGAGGTATATGGGCGAACGCCAATTAAGGAAAAGCGTGGTCGCCCTGGATGCGGTCAAACAGCAGCTTGGAGAGTCGCTGACCAACTTTTATGGATGTTTCCATCAGAACGTCACAGAGATAGATCGCCGAATCTCGGATGGGGAGATCATTCGAGCATTTTACAGGGGTCTGGATGTGGCCAACAAGGCCTCGAGGAAGCTGCGAAACAGCTACCATGTGAAGGAGATCGAAACGCTGGAGGAGTTGGCGTCCAGAGCAAAATGTTTCATAGACCTTGAAAGGGCGAACACAGAGGCTGACTTCCTGACGACCTCGCTAAGGGTGGTTCCTGAACCCCGACGCGATGGTAAGAAGGAGGGGAAGAAGGAGAAGAAGGGAAAAGACAGCAGGCCCCGAGTCGAGTCTAATCCAGCGCCTCGCCATCTAGAGGTCTCTGAGTACTTTACGCCTTTAAATAGGCAGATCTCAGCGGTACTAGTCGAGATGGAGAGGAGATTCTTGGCGAGGCCACCGATGCCTCGTCGAGGTGGTCAGACCATGGGAAAGGATGTCGAGAGCTATTGCAGATACCACAAGTGCAAGGGCCACAAGACAGATGACTGCCGCATTCTGAAGCGGGATATAGATAAGTTGATTCAGGGGGGAATGCTGAAGGAATTCGTGGCAGGGCGAGACAGAAGTCGAACGCCCCCTAGGAGACATTGTTCGCCAGCCCCTGCTGAGCAAACTGATCCGTCGGGAAGCAAGAGGAGAGTAAATCTGATTGCAGGAGGATTCGGTGCAGGCGGCGAGGGGTCGCATGCCAGGGAGGTCTACGCCACTCAGATCTCCACAGCAGTTCAGTTGGGAAAGCGACCCCGACCTGAGGAGAACATTGTCATCTCATTCTCTGAAGATGATTTGGCACATGTCACCCCCCACCCCCACAACGATGCTTTGGTTATCACAGCAGATATTGACGGCTGTGACGTGGCTAGGATTCTGGTCGACGAAGGCAGCTCGATAGACATCCTATTTTTGGACGCTTTCGAGAAGATGGGCAAGTCCAAGCGTGACCTGAAGAGGTTTGACTTTCCGTTGATTGAGTTTGCGGGAAGGACAACTTATCCACTGGGGGCTATAACCATGCTAGTGATTTTTGGCGAGGGATGGAAGAGCATCAAGGTACCAGTCACTTTCCTGGTGGTCGATTCACCGACATCCTACAACGCCATCATAGGGAGGACCACGATCAATCCGAACAAGATTGTGGCCTCCACAGTCCACCAGAATATGAAGTTCCCTACTCCCAACGGGATCGGAGAAGTGCTCGGCGACCAGCCTTCCTCGCGGCAATGCTATGTGAACTGTCTGCGCAGGAAGAACCAAAGGGAGGCCCTCGCCATTGAAACAAAGGCCGACCCTCGCGAGGACTTGGCTCGAACAGCACCCATGGAGGAATTGGAAGAGGCCGAGATCGATGGTCCAGACAAGAAGGTGCGCATTGGGACCACCTTAAAAGAGGATCAGAAGGAGGCCATGACCGCCCTCCTCAAGGAATTTAAGGAGCTCTTCGCCTGGTAGCCAAGCGATATGCCGGGAATCAGCACAGACATCATCTCCCACGAGCTCAGGATAGACCCTTCCATCAAGCCGATTGCCCAAAAAAGAAGATCGTTCGGGACAGACAAGCGTTTGGCGATCAGGCAGGAAGTCGACAGATTGATTGAGGCTGACTTCGTCAGAGAGGTGAGATTCCAGAGCTGGGTCGCCAACCCAGTTTTGGTCAAGAAATCAAACGGCAAGTGGAGGATGTGCGTCGATTTCCACGACTTGAACAAGGCTTGCCCTAAGGACTCATATCCCCTGCCAAGGATTGATCAGCTGGTCGATGCCACCTTTGGTCACGAGATGCTGAGCTTCATGGATGCCTATTCAGGCTACAACCAGATCAGAATGCATCCAGACGATTAGCCTCACACAGCTTTTTATGCAGACGAGGATATTCTGTGCTACAAGGTGATGCCTTTCAGTCTCATCAATGCCGGGGCAACTTATCAGTGGATGGTGAACCGTCTGTTCCAGGACATGCTGGGGAGAAACATGGAGGCTTATGTGGACGATATGTTCGTCAAAACCATCAAGGGCAATCCGCACACAACAGACCTCCGCGAGGCCTTCGAATGCATGAGGAAGCACAGCGTTCGCCTGAACCCTGCCAAGTGCGCCTTTGGAGTCAAGTCCGGTAAATTTATGGGTTTCATGGTCAGCGAAAGGGGAATCGAAGCAAACCCAGAAAAGCTAAAGGCCATAGAAGAAATGAAGTCGCCAACCTACCACAAGGAGGTCCAATGCCTAAATGGACGCCTAGCTGCTCTCAACCGCTTCCTCTCCAAAGCGAGCGACAGGTCCCTCCCATTTTTCAAAACACTAAGGTCCAACCGCAAGTTCGAGTGAATGCCAGAATGTGAGGAAGCGTTCCAATCCTTGAAGAAGCATATTCAAACACTCCCAGCTCTGGCAAAGCCCGTTCCAGGCGAGCAGCTCTTCCTTTATTTAGGCATTAGCGAGGTGGCAGCCAGTGCTGTTTTAATAAGGGAGGAAAATAATATTCAGAGTCCAGTGTATTTCATTAGCAAAATGTTCAACTCAGCTGAAATAAAATATGTCCAGATTGAGAAGTATCTCTATGCCTTAGTTATTGCTGCTCAGAAGCTGAGACCTTACTTTCATGCACACGACATCACAGTCCTCACTAATCAACCACTCAAAAACTTCCTAATCAAGCCAGACTCTTCAGGAAGAATGGTCAAGTGGGCGATCGAGCTCAGCGAGTTCAGGATCAAATTTGCGCCAAAAACGGCCATCAAAGGTCAAACACTAGCTGATTTCATTGTGGAAAGCACGAGTAACGGTCAAACAGAAGCAGAAAATAGGCAAAGTCAGTCAGCAAACAGCAATCAAATCTGGGAACTCTACACAGATGGGTCTTCATCAAGAGAAGGCTCGGAGGTAGGCTTAATTCTTATCCCTCCTGAGGGCGAGCCTTTGAAATACGCGATTGCCTTAACATTCCCGGCAACCAATAATGAAGCAGAATATGAGGCTCTTATCACTGGACTCAGACTAGCAAAAGGAATGGGTATAACTGCGCTTAAGGTAAAAAGTGACTTAGAGCTTATTGTTAATCAGGTTAATGGCACCTACGAGGCAAGGGGAGAAAAGATGAAAAAATACCTCAGCATCGCCAAGAAGCTCGTTGCGGAAATCTCAAATTTCGCGATTGAGTCTATTCCTCGCCAAGAAAACCAGATGGCAGATTCCTTGAGCAAACTAGCATTCGGAGGGACAACAATCCAGGATGTGCAATTTCTGGAAAAGACCCTATGTTCAGTCCTTGAAAGCAGAGCCGAGGTCTTCAATATTCAAGGACAGGTCACATGGATGACTCCGTTTCAGAATTATTTGAAAGAAGGGATCCTCCCGGATGATGAAGGCGAATCCACGAGTATAAGACGACTTGCGACCAGTTATCTGATTATAGTGGAGAACTCTACAGAAGAGGTTACTCGACTCCTTACTTAAGATGTGTTGCTCATCCAGAAACAGAAAGGGTTCTTCGAGAAGCTCATGAAGGGGCGGCAGCATGTCACGAAGGTGCTCGATCGTTGACAAGAAAAATCTTCAGGTTGGGATACTATTGGCCAACCTTAGGAAAAGATGCGGCTGAATTAACGCAGAAGTGTGAGACTTGCCAGCAGTTTGCACCACGACCAGGTCGACCATCAACACTATTATCCCCAATGGCGGGTGCTTGGCCTTTCGCTCAATGGGGGATCGATATATTAGGTCCTTTCCCTATTAGCACTGGTCAACGCACCCACATTATAGTGGCGATCGACTACTTCACTAAGTGGATAGAGGCGAAGGCTCTAGCTTCTACAACGGAATTTAAGGTCATCAAATTCTTAAAGATCAACATATTCTCCAGGTTCGGAATTCCCAAAATACTCATCAGCGATAATGGTCCGCAATTCATTGGAAAGGAGCTAAAATGACTCTGTGAAGAATATCATGTCGACCATCGTTTCAGCTCAGTGCATCATCCTCAAACGAATGGGCAAGCTGAAGCAGCCAACAATGTTGTTTTAGCAGGACTCAAGAAAAGGGTTCGAGCATTCAAAGGGAATTGGGCAGAAGAGCTGGAAAACGTATTATGGGCCATCAGAACAACGCCTAAGTCAGCCACAGGAGAAACATCTTTCAGCTTAGTGTATGGATCAGAAGCAGTAGCACCCGCCGAAATAGCAGTGCCTACCCATAGAATCCTACATTTTAACGCTGAGGCAAACGAGGTCGAGCGCAGAACTGACCTCGACTTGGCAGAAGAAAAGAGATGGTTATCAGAAAAAGCACAAACAAAGATGCGCCTGGCGACCGCTCGATATTTCAACAGAAAAGTCAGCGCTCGCCAATTTTTCGTGGGGGAGATGGTTATGAGAAGGAATGAATTCACAAGGTTGGACAGTAAAAATAAACTTTCAGCCAAATGGGAAGGACTGTATAAGGTAATAGAGATCGCCGCACCAGGATCCTACTATTTGGAAACCACCGAAGGCGAAAGGTTACCCCGTCCATTCAATTCTGAGCATCTAAGGAGATTTCATACATAGCGTGTAATCAAAATATTATGTTAATAAAAGAAAGCCATTCCTTCATAAAGCATGTCTACTCGAAGCAAGTCGAAGAAAAAAAGACCTGACGCCAAAAGTCAGGCGAAGACCTGATAACCGAATCAGGCCCAAAAGCCCTATCGCCAAAGATAGGCCAAAAAACCCTGACGCCAAAGTCAGGCCAAAAGCCCTAGCAACAAAGCTAGGCCAAAAGCCCTAACAACAAAGTTAGGCCAAAAGCCATATCGCCAAAGATAGGCCAAAAAGCCCTGACGTCAAAGTCAGGCCAAAAGCCATAGCAACAAGGCTAGGCCAAAAGCCCTAACAACAAAGTTAGGCCAAAAACCCTAGCAACAAATCTAGGCCAAAAGCCCTAACAACAAAGTTAGGCCAAAAACCCTATCGCCAAAGATAGGCCAAAAAGCTCTGACACCAAAGTCAGGCCAAAAGACCTAGCAATAAAGTTAGACAAAATGAAAGCCCTGACGCCAAAGTCAGGCCAAAAAGTCCTAACAATAGAATTAGGCAAAAACGGGAGAGCAGACGCCAAAGCCAGACAAAGAGATCTGTTATCAACCCATTAAACAGCGGATAAGGGATTTTAGGCGATCACTATGGATGATGAAGCCTTAAATTAACAAATTCCTTGTTACTATGTAAACAAGTCAAAGGTTTAAACTTCGAAAAGGTAATATCTCTTGGGACTTAGAAGTCTATGCTTTTAAGTGTTAGAGTATTGTCCTTAGAAAGTTCATACAGGCTCATTCTTGGTCCAAGGCTTTAAAAGTCGAGGCCATTACAAAGCAAGAAAAAGTCTGGAGTAATTACGATTACGCGATCAAGATATCGGAAAAGATAGCCAACACATTCAAAGTCATCCAAGGGCGTATGAATAAAAAATGCATTCAATATATAATAACCGAGTCTTTTATCAAAAAGAAATTACAAAGCATGTCTAAGAAGAAAAGGACAAGAAAAATATGAGAAGGATGATCGCCAAGGAGGTGGAGGCTTCAAGCTTTTGGGTCCTCGGGGGCAAGGGTGCTTTGCTCGCCTTCGGGGGCAGAAGTACTCGGCTCGCCTCCAGGGGCAATCTCTTCAGCAGCAACAGCGGGCCGAGGAAGGTGACTCCGCAAGAAACCCTTAAGGGATTCAACTTCCCCAATGGGAAAGTTGGGATCGACTGCCTGGACATCCTCGACCAGGACTTGAAGAAAATCAGCAATCGCCGACTTCATCACCTCCTTTTTGATTCCACGTAGTAATTGGAGAAGGTAGTGGTTTCACTTTGTGGGTCTGTTGTGCTGCATTGATGGGTGGATAGTCACCAAACAGATTAAAAGGGTTACGAGGAGTTTATTGGAATATCAAGCTGGTCATTCATTCTTCTGTGGTTTATTTGTCATTCTTTAGTTGTTTGGTCCTTCTTTGCAATTATTTATCTTTCTGATACCTTTTGTAATTGTTGTTATTTTCGGACAAATTGTTTGTGGGTCTTTCTGTTATTTCCGGATAGTTTCAGTTCCTTCTGTAAATAGCCGTTAGGGTTTTATTTAACAGGATGAGGAATCGCCAAATGAAGGAACCGATTCCAATGATTCCCACGTCTGGTTTTCTGCTCTGTTAGGGTTTGCTTCGTTCTTCATACGTTCTTGTGATTCTTGTATGAAATCACTCAGATTCCATCATGGTATCAGAGCCCTGAGGTAACTCGCCTCTTTTATTTCGGTTCTGTTGTTTTGATTTGATATTGTTGCGTCGCTTGGAACCGTCTGTTGTTTTTCGATCTTGGAACTGAAAGTTCTGTGTAGTGGCTTCTGAATCGAAAGGAAAAGAAAACGATTTGGTTCAGAACCTTTGGTAGTGGTATTCGTGGTTCCGATTGAATCAGTTGTTCTTCCGATTCTTCGGTTGTGACTCTTGATCTTCCTTGCGACTCTTTGCTTCCGATAAAATCTTAAGACATAGCCTTGGCTTGCGGATTCTTGAAACGTGAACCGGCTTGTCTTTGTCTTGTGAGGTATATCTTGTTCCTCAGTTTTTCTGTTCCTTCGATTATTCTGTTTTTTTTTTGTGGATATATCATGGCAGAGACAAAGCCTGCTGAGAAAGTGGACAAATATGACATAGATGAGGTAAATCATGAGGCCATGGCCAAGGTAGACTTCCACCATCCTTTGTATCTTCATCCGAGTGATAACCCTAATGTTAATATGATTCCGATCATATTGACTGAACCTGAAAATTATGTGAAATGGAGTAGATCTATTAGATTCATGTTATTAGGGAGAAATAAGTTGGGATTTGTGACTGGAACCTGTGTGCGTGAAAAGTTTGACTCGGCATATCATCATCTTTGGGATAGATGCAATGCCGTGGTCCTTAGTTGGATTACTATTTCAATTGCCAAAGATCTTTCAGACGGGATGATGTACACTGATAGTGCATTTCTCGTCTGGAAGGAGTTAAAGGAACGTTTTGATAAGGTTAGTGGTCCAAGGGCCTATCAATTGCATATGGAAATTGTCATGACTAGACAGGGGCTTGATTCTATTTCAACATTTTTTTTCAAAATTGAAAGTTCTTTGGGCCGAATATGATGCAGCATGTGCTCTCCCTCATATTGAGGGAGAAGATTTTAAAAAATATATTGAGCACAAAGAACATCAAAGATTATTTCAGTTTCTCATGGGGTTAAATGAGAATTATGCCAATGTTAGAAGTCACTTGCTTCTTTGGAGTCCCTTACCTTCGGTTAACCAAGCTTATAACCTTTTGACTCAGGATGAGAGTCAAAGGGGTATAACTTCTGTTTTGAATGCTACTGTGAACGCAAATTTTGGGAACTCTATTATTTCAAACAAGCCAAAGGGAAACCAAAATTTGGAATGTTCACATTGCCACAAAAAGGGACATACTATAAAGCGATGTTATTCTAGGGGATGCGACTTCTGTAAAAAGAAGGGGCATGCCAAAGATAACTGTTTTAAATACAAGGAGCAATTGAAGGCTAAAGGAAATATTTCCAAAGTCAATGTTGCCTCCTCTGGGACTGGCGACATTGACACTTCTTCTATGCAAACTATTTCTGATCCTTCTGTGAGTTGTGCTGTGCAAGGTGGGATAACATTTACCAAAGAACAATTCGATCAGTTCCTTGCCACAGTAGGGAATGCTGGCAGCACTGCTTCAGGTGCAGGTGCTACCGCTTCTGTGGATCATCATGCAAATACTGCTGGTATTCTTCTGAACTCAACTTCCTTAATACATAGTGACTATTGGATTTTAGATACTGGGGCAACCAACCATATGACCAACATAGATGATTGGTTAGATGGAAAAAAGGCTGTCCCGGGAACTAAAGTTCAATTACCTAATGGTGGTTATTCAGAAGTTTGTGAAACTGGAAATGTTTTGATGGAATTGGATAGAAAATTGAATAATGTTCTGTATCTTCCTGATTTCAAGTACAATCTGTTATCTGTTGCAAAACTTTCTAGAGACTTGAATTGTTGTGTTAGGTTTTATCCTAACCTTGCAATCCTGCAGGACCTCTCAAGTGGGAAGGTCTTGGGGACTGGTAAGGAAGAGTCAGGATTGTATTTCATTAGATTGCCCTGTAAATCTGTTGGATCTGTTGTTCCTTGTCCCTCGGTCAATAATATCATGTTATGGCATATGCGTTTTGGGCATGCATCGTTAAAGGCATTAGAAAATGTTGATACTTTGAATCTGTGTAGAAATAAGGGTTTGGAAAAATGTCATTGTTCTGTTTGCCCTAAAGCAAAGATTGTTAGAAACCTTTTTCCTGTGTCCTATTCTAGAGCAGATGCTGCATTCGATCTTGTTCACGCAGATGTATGGGGTCCTTTTCATACTTCAACTTATGATAATAAACGTTTTTTTCTTACTCTTGTCGATGATTTTTCTAGAGTGACATGGGTCTATTTGATGCAGTTCAAATCTGATGTTGTTGTGGTATTGAAAAGATTTGTTGTGATGATTGAGACTCAATTTGGCAAGAAAATTAAGTGCTTTAGAACAGATAATGGTGGTGAATTCTTTAATGAGCATGTTAGTTCCTTATTCCATGATAAAGGGATTGTTCATCAAAGTAGTTGTGCCTATAACCCGCAGCAAAATGGTAGGGTAGAAAGAAAGCACAGGCACTTGCTAGAAATAGCAAGAGCCTTGAAATTGCAAGGTTTCGTTCCGAATATTTTCTGGGGAAATTGTATTCTTACTGCATGTTACCTGATTAATCTGATGCCCTCCAAATTGCTGAATGGTAAGAGTCCCTTAGAAATATTGAGTAAAAGAAAACCCAAAGTTAACCACTTAAGGGTTTTTGGATGCTTGTGCTATGCAAAAAATCTGGTTGTGACTGATAAGTTTGCCTCCAGAGCCATTCCATCAGTAATGATGGGATACTCTGAGACTCAAAAGGGTTATAGACTCTATGATATTGCTGAAAAAAGGTTTTTTGTAAGTAGAGATGTTCAGTTTTATGAGAATGTCTTTCCCTTTGAGAATGGCGAACTTGATCAGATGCCCATATTTTTTGAGCACTATACTGAGGTTGACTCCTGTGATGTCAATAAACAGATTGACTTTACTGAGGAGGATGACACCTTCGATGCTGTGGATGTTCCAAGTGATGAGTTTCATGAAATCTCTGATGGGACAGTACCAAATGATGAGTCTAATATAGACTCTGATGGATCCCTCGTTCAAAATGTTCCTGTTATCGATTCTGTTAGACCAAACACGAGCAGGTCTGGTAGATCTATTAGACCTCCGATTTGGACAAGTGATTATGATATGTCTAATTCTTCACATGTCCATTCTATTGGGAAATATATTTCATATGATAATCTGTCTGACCATTATCGAAGTTGTGTTGCTTCTATCTCTGAACTGGTTGAACCAGAAAGGTTTTCAGATGCTGTCCAGAATAATTCTTGGGTTCAGGCCATGCAAGAAGAGATAGAAGCACTGGAGGAAAATAAAACCTGGGATCTGGTTCCTCTTCCACAAGGTAAATCTGTTATTGGATGCAAATGGGTTTATAAACTTAAGTTTAAATCTGATGGTAGCTTAAGCCGGTATAAGGCAAGGTTAGTTGCAAAAGGCTATAAGCAGAAACATGGTGTTGATTATTTTGAGACGTTCTCCCCTGTTGCAAAAATGAATAATGTTCGTACTGTCCTTGCTTTAGCATCTGTTTATGACTGACATTTATATCAAATGGACGTGCATAATGCCTTTTTACAAGGGGATTTAGATGAAGAGGTTTACATGTCTGTCCCGGAAGGGTTTTATGATGAAAAGGATAAAACCTTGGTTTGCAAATTAAAGAAATCCTTGTATGGTTTGAAACAGGCAAGTAGACAGTGGAATGTGAAATTGACTGATGCATTGATAAAAGCTGGGTACAGTCAGTCTAGATTAGACTATTCTCTTTTCACGAAGCATGATGGAAATCAGTTAGTTGTTCTGTTAGTTTATGTTGACGATTTACTGATTTCTGGTAATAGTAGCAAGCTTGTTGATGAATTGAAATGCGTGCTGAAATCTAGCTTCAAAATGAAAGATTTGGGTGAATTGATATATTTTCTTGGTATTGAAATTGCTAGATCAAAATTGGGCCTTATTCTCAGTCAAAAAAAGTATGCTCTGGAATTGATTTCTTCTGTTGGTTTATCTGGTAGTAAGATTGCTAAGACTCCCATGGAAATGAATCTGAAGTTAACTAGCAGAAAATATGATGAGCATCTGAATGTTAATAGAGATGATAAAGCCCTATATGATGTCAGCCTTTATAGGAGACTGATAGGGAAGTTGCTTTACTTGACTATAACCAGACCAGATATATCTTTTGCTGTGCAACACTTGAGCCAATTTATGCAGGATCCCAAGGAGTCTCACTATGAAGCTGCAATGAGAATTGTGAAATATGTTAAGAAAGAACCTGGTAAAGGTATTTTATTGTCTAGTGGATCTGATCCTAAGTTGGTTGGCTATTGTGATTCGGACTGGGCAGGGTGTATAGAAACTAGGAAGTCTGTTACTGGCTTTTGTATTATGCTGGGTAAGTCATTAATTTCATGGAAAGTCAAGAAACAAACTACTGTTTCTAGGTCCTCTGCTGAGTCTGAGTATAGAAGCATGAGATCAGCTCTCTCTGAAATAATATGGCTTAGGAATTTGTTGAAAGAGCTAGATTGTGAACAATCTGAACCTGTTACCTTATTCTGTGATAATAAGGCAGCAATTCAGATTGCAAACAATCCCGTCTTTCATGAAAGGACTAAGCATATTGAGATTGACTGTCACTATATTAGAGAGAAACTTCTTGACAAAATTTTGCAGCTTCATCATATTAGAACAAGTGAACAATTGGCAGACATATTCACCAAGGCCTTGGGGACACATCAGCATCATTTGTTGTGCAGTAAGTTAGGAATGAGAAACATATATGCAGGACAGGGGGAGCCTAACTCATGAAGATTTAAAGAAAAATGTCTTTCTAACTCATTGCGGTTGAAACTGAACGAAATGAGTTTTTCAACATATATCGGTAAGTTGCCCCTCCCCTGCCATAAATGTCGTTAACTGTGGTGAGTTTGGACTTATAGGGTCTAAGTTATATTTTTTAAAGTCAAATTTTCATATCTCAATTTACGGCAGAGCGTACAGTCAATTCGTAAGTTCAAATTCAATAATTATTTTTGCATAATTTGAATCGCAATTTAAATATCTACTTATTATAATTTTTTAATTTTTTTTAATAGATACAAATTTTATTTTTAATTAAACATCAAGTCGTCAAAAAAGAATTAAAAAAATATAGATAATGAACGTTACAAAGAGGTAGCGTTTTAACTAAAAATGCTACCCCGGGTAGTGTTTTTGTAAAAAAAAAGCACTACTACATGTAGCACTTATGCATAAATTGCTAATTTTTTTTTTTCAGATATATACTTTTTTTTTTAACATGACTACTTTTTGAAAAAAAATCCTATAATAAAATATATTAAATTATAAAAAATATATTAATTAATTTTAAATTATTAATTTATTAGATAATTTAAAATAAATTAAATTATTAAAAATTACGTCATCGCCCTCTCTTTTGTCCTTTCCGACGTCATCAACGGAATTGAAAAAAAATACCTCTTCATTGTCTTAGGTCTCTGCGGAGTCGGAGGTCCCAACGGAAGCTTCTTCCATGAAACCCTAGTTTCTGTGTGGAAGACAAAGATTTCCATGTTTTGACTTATTTCAACTAGGCCGCGAGCATCTGTCACTTATCATGTGAACTCTTTCACCACTTAGCATCGTTTGTTTCTTCTCCTCGACAAGAAAATTTCCGATCCATGCGCGTTTGCTAGGGTTCCTAACTTTAATGATTCTCCGCCATTTGAGTCTTTTCGTTAATTTGAGGTGCTTTGATTGATCGTAAGTGCGAAATGGGAAGTAAGATTTTTTAGGCATCGAGCTAGATGAGGAACGCAGAATGAATGATGCCGGTTCAGCGTAGTGGTGCGCGCAGGGGGAGATTACCGCAGCAGCGGCAGAATCAATTTGAGGCCGGTGGTGAGGGGATCGCTACAAGGACTCGGCGGCGGCGAGCAGAGACAGCTGTTGCACTGCCACCGGGTCACAAAATTGACAGTATTGCAGCAGCTCCAGTGGTAGGTAGAGAAGCTAATAATAACAGGATACTGGGGGAAGGTCTGGAGCTTGACCGCGTTGGAGCAGAGAAGGGACAGACTTTAGAGAAGCAGATGGATGAGTTTGATAGTGGTGGCAAGGCAAACGGTGGGGACGATGAAGGAGGCGCCGCTCCTCTTCCCGATAGAGTTTGTAATTTTGTACTCTGCACACTTTTTTGATTGCCCACATATTTCCTTGTCATTGCATTCTCCTATGAAGATATAGGTGTAGGGTGGAGAAAATGTTTATTAGATTGAAGTTCTTAAACTTGCTAAGTGCAGAGGCGAACGTATTTTAATCCTTTGTGCTTTATTACTTTGATCAGATAGGAAAAAATCCTTTTTAATTTGTCATGATTTTGCACTTTTAACAAGTGTTGTTTGGAGATGTCATTCCCAGTCTCTTGCTATAGCAAGAACTGTGAGTGATTCACACACGATGAAATGAAAATCTTGTCTTAGCCGTTCCAGAAACTGGTAGTTTGCCTCTATCTGTTTTTTAGTTTTATGTTTCTAGTAATTTGTTTTTTGGCCATCCAAGGAATAATATGTTTCCAGTATTGGATGCAAATTATTTCTTCCATTATGTTGGGAAGTTCTGTGTAGAGATGCTACTGGGTCTCCTTAAGTTATTTGTAGGTTGATTTTTAAGTTCCTAAGACTTAAAGCAATCTTACATTTTAATAAATATGTCATGTCCGCACAGGATGTTAAACCTTGCGTGTAGCGTGTCTTATTAGTGTCAATAACAAGTGTTTAGACTAGATTCTGTGTTTGAAGATTCTAGATCAGCCATTTTTTGGGATTGTACTTATTAATTACTATTCTATTCGTTATAGTGTACTGCTGTAAAACTTAATAACTTTTGGAACATGGTGAAGATGTTTTCTAGCTGTACCATGTTTTGTGCCAAATAGAGGTTTGAAATATTTTGTAATTTTCTAGAAAATTGCTAGAAACATTTCATGTAATCAGTAGTGAATTTTGGAGATTGTTTCTCTTATTTATTTGTGATTCCATTCTTATGGTATAACAAATGGTATAAGTTTTTTTTTTTGAAAGATAAAGGTTAGTAATATCATTAGTTGGCACTAAGAAAGTGCAGGATTTGCAAAATTAGGGATGGCAAAAAATACTATACAAGAAGGGCTGTGGACATACCAAATATTCTATCATTTCCATGAAAACAGTCCCATCTATAAGGAAACGTTTGTTTCCAAGAAGAGTTAGGAATGTCTAGCTAGATGAGGGCTGGTAAATTTACATGAGTTTGCTCTGGATTGTTATAAACCATGGATAGATGGAAGTAGCATTAATATTTTGATCCAGCAATAATCTTTGCAACTTATGAAAATAGGATCTCCAAGTTGAATGGGAAGCTGTTTGTAGTATGAACAACCTTTAATATCAGTAGGGGTAATGCCATACATCTTTGACAAATATTAGACTCGTTTCTTCCTGATTGCAGTCTTATATTCGTAGTTTCATGATTGAGGTGACAGTGTAAGGGGGGGGGGGGGGGGGGGGGGGGGGCACCAGTAACTTTTGTTCCGTTGATCAAAATTCTTATTGCATACTGAAGGCTAGCCATTAGCTATGATTCTTGTCATTGAATGTGTTATAGATGCTTGACTTTCCTCTGGAAATATTTGAGGTTTGCTTTTTATGTTAATGTATCCTTGTTATATTCCTAGTTTATATCAAATGCTTTCGTGCTTTTAGTTGGAGTGTAACATTTTGTTGATTGATTGGAAACTTTTATATGAATAATTCACAAATCCTAATAGTATATTTTTCTGTTTCCTTGTGCTTTTATCTCATCCACATTTCTTTTCTCGCAGATCCAAGTTGGTGCGTCCCCGATGTATAGATTAGACAGGAAGTTGGGGAAGGGTGGGTTTGGACAAGTGTATGTTGGTCGTGTTGGAAATACAAATGAAAGATATAATGGGCCACCAGAGGTATTGCTCTTCCTATGGTACTGCTTCATTTTGAGTTGTGGTAGTTGTCTAATTTTTTGGACTAATTTTATTTTTAGGTGGCATTAAAGTTCGAGCATAGAAGTAGCAAAGGATGTAACTTTGGACCCCCGCATGAATGGCAGGTTTACAAGTGAGTAGCTAGTTTATAGGATACATCCTTATGTACCTATGTTTCATTCGTGTCGTGTAAAGCATTTTTCCGTAACTACAGCACCCTGGGTGGCAGTCATGGTGTGCCAAGGGTCCATTACAAGGGCAGGCAGGGTGATTATTATATCATGGTACGACGTACTAGGCTTTTCCTTTTTACTCATTTAGGTCCATCGTCTTGTGGAGAGTGAACACGAATTATGTATTCCTTTAGGTCATGGATATGCTAGGGCCAAGCTTGTGGGATGTATGGAACAGAAATGCTCACACGTGAGTTCTTTTGCTATCTACAGTATTTGTTACGTCGTGAATATATCTGTCTGTCTTCAACTCCAACATATAAATAGGATTCCTTACGGTGCATTTTGTCCCTCAGAATGTCAATTGAAATGGTTGCGTGCATTGCCATTGAAGCCTTATCCATATTGGAGAAGATCCATGCTAAAGGGTAAGATATTCTCTTAAGAAAGATATGCAATTATTATTGCTTTGACAAATCCATGGAACTAATCTAATCAATCCCAAGCACCTACTCATTGTAAATGATACAAACCTATTACTTTGAACACTTCTTTTGTTGTTATTTAGTGAATCGATTTTAAATGAAAAATTATTAATAACAATGTTCAAGTCATAGTGGAAGAGCATCCGAATACTATTTGAACTTCTAAGATAGTATATAGTTTGGAAAAGAACTGATACTTTTGTAGAAAATCTTCGCAAATTTCATCAAGTATTTTTTTTGTCTTGTGCTTTTTTTTTTCCCAGAAGATTTTCAGTAGAATCCACTTATGATAAAATTTGGTAGGCATACACAAGTTTTTCACATTTTGTTAGAATTGTTCATAGAAGTTGTGGATGAATATATATATATATATATATATTGCAATGGGATCACTAATAGTTGACCAGATGACTTAAGATCTAGAGATGTGAACTGTCAAAACTGCTAATATGATCCGATATTACCCCAAGATCTCGGGCATTTTGATTTAGTTGTTATAGGAAATTTTATTCTATGAATCAAATATAAGATGTTGGCTCTCTAGTAAATGGTGCGAGCTATCCTTCTAAGTGCTTTCCTTGGAGCATGACACTCCATGTTTTTTCAATAATACATAAATAAATTGTACTATTGCTAGGTATGTACACGGTGATGTAAAGCCTGAAAATTTTCTGCTTGGTACTCCTGGGACATCTGATGAAAAGAAGCTCTTCCTAGTTGATCTTGGATTAGGTACTTTCCCATCTTCAATAATTGGCTATTTTCAAGCGGTTCTCAATGGATATTTTTGAAATAACATATTTCTTATTCTAGCTACGAAATGGCGAGATACTTCAACTGGTCTTCATGTTGAGTATGACCAGAGGCCGGATATTTTCAGGTAATCACTCATGTTCGTCTCCTGACATGTAAACTTTTCAGAGTTTATAGTTTCACCTGAAGCTTTCTTATAGATTGCAATGAAATATATCTACACTTGCCTCATCTCAGTGAAAAAAGAAGTAACTTCTGTCGTTATTGCTAACCTTGTTTTTTCTCTTTGCTTGCGTCTCTTCCAGGGGAACAGTGCGTTACGCTAGTGTGCATGCTCATTTAGGCAGAACTGGAAGCAGGAGAGACGATCTTGAGTCCCTAGCTTACACTCTTGTTTTTCTCCTTCGAGGCCGTTTACCTTGGCAAGGCTACCAGGTCAGTGTATTCTTTAATGTGTATATTATTTTCATGTACTTGATAATCTGTTAATACAGTAGTATTTCTCGCAGGGGGAAAATAAGGGGTTTCTTGTCTGTAAGAAGAAGATGGCGACATCCCCGGACACTCTGTGTTGCTTCTGTCCACAGCCATTTAAACTCTTTGTTGAACATATTGTTAACCTAAAATTTGATGAAGAACCAAATTATGCTAAATATATCTCACTTTTTGATGGTATTGTTGGCCCAAACCCAGAGATCAGACCAATCAACACAGATGGAGCTCAAAAGGTTCTAAGGATGTTTCATTTCTTTTTAACTTACTAATAAGACATTAATATTCCAGCCTAGACCTGGTTCTTATTTTCCCTCATGGTAAACATGGGTCTTATACTCTTGCTTTCTTCTTTGAAGCTTGTTATGGTTGGCCATAAAAGAGGACGTTTGACTATGGAGGATGAAGATGATGATGGACAGCCTAGGAAGAAAGTTCGCTTGGGTATGCCTGCCAATCAATGGATTAGTGTTTACAATGCTCGTCGTCCGATGAAGCAAAGGTTTTGATTTTTCCATTAAATATTTTCATATTTTCCTTTTACCATTCAGTAGATATAGCCTCTCCAATATTGTTCATCATATAACAGAATTCTGATCTCTTCTTTGCTATTATATATTGAGTTATACAGCATTTAAGATTAGTATCTGTCATGCCACTAATTGTTCCAGCCATGGTTTTGTAGGTATCACTACAATGTGGCAGATATAAGGCTGGAGCAACATATTGAGAAAGGCAACGAAGATGGCTTATATATTAGCAGTGTAGCTTCATCTCAGAATCTGTGGGCTCTAATTATGGATGCTGGCACTGGATTTAATTCACAAGTTTACGAGCTTTCACCTTATTTTCTTCACAAGGTATGCACTTAAATAAAAACATATGCGAATACTGCATTTATTAAATTTTACTAAAAAAAACTCCTGAAGTAAAGAAACTGAATGATGGAAAGAATGAGTGAGGATATTTATCAAAAGAGAAGTACCAAAATTTTACAAATTGTAAAGTTGGGTATGGGCCTGGTTAAGTTGTATTATGATAACAAGGGGGATCATTTAGTACTTTTTAAATCGTGCTGTTTATCTGCTGTATCACTCGTCATTTTGAACTTTTAGGTCCATCAAGATAAAGTTTTAACCAGCATGACCATAATATTAAAGCTTCTCTTAATAATTTTTTCTGTTGAAAAAGACAAGCAATGACTTGAAATATGTTGCAGAAATTCTAGATTTGTTCAACTGAATTGACTGGAGGGGATTGTTGGGCTTGGAAAAATTCATTTTTTCTTTTTTGTGGTAGCTTAATTGTTTCAAATGTGAATGGACTGAGGAGCATGTCCTCCCAAAAAAAGTCTTGTATAAGCGTAGTGCTTTCATTGTGCTTGTTCTGCTGATGTGGGTGGTGAATGGGAGCAGGAATGGATAATGGAGCAGTGGGAGAAGAACTACTACATTAGTGCGGTAGCTGGGGCAACTAATGGAAGCTCTTTAATAGTTATGTCAAAAGGTGACTGACTATTCTTGACTGTTTGGTTCATTATAAGATTACCAGAAAAAAACACATACTACCTAGAATAGTAGGGATGGGGCTCCGCTATGCTATCATCCGAGTTATAGTTAGTTGACTGAAGCATGCCATTTCTATTTTAATATGAGGGATAGGTACAAACTATCTGCAGCAGTCTTATAAAGTGAGTGAGTCATTCCCTTTCAAATGGATTAACAAGAAATGGAAGGAAGGTTTCTATGTGACGTCAATGGCGACGTCTGGGAGTCGATGGGCAGTTGTCATGTCTCGTGGTGCTGGATTTTCTGACCAGGTTCAAACTAGTCTTTGTCGTAGTAGATTTGACTGTGTTTGTTGTGTTGTAAATTATAATTTTCATTAATATATAATAATAATTTGTGTTTGCAGGTGGTAGAACTAGATTTTTTCTACCCAAGCGAAGGAATACACAGGCGGTGGGAGTACGGTTACCGCATAACATCGACTGCTGCAACTGGTGACCAAGCTGCATTCATCCTCAGTGTCCCTAGACGTAAACTTACCGATGAGACTCAGGAGACTCTCCGTACTTCTGCTTTCCCAAGTACCCATGTCAAGGTTTGTGTGTCTACTACCTTCTCTGTTCCCCCCCTTTTATATATATATATATAAATGTGTTTCCTTTTTCAATTCGTCAGGAGAAATGGGGAAAGAATCTTTACCTTGCATCTGTTTGCTATGGAAGAACTGTGTCGTGAAGGAAAATCATTTCGATCCATTCACGCATGGCACTAGGCTAGGGATAGGTTTGTCGTCTCCAATCTATCTTCTTTTCACTCCCCCCCATTTATGAATGTGCGTTCCATCGCAGCAGCCTCGTCCAATAGAGAAAAAGGGGATTGATGGTAGGATGTCTGTTTGTACTAGTTTCTGTAGTCGTAGCTTTAGTGTCCCAAATTTATAGCTGTGCTTGCCCTTGCTATATATAATGTACTTTCTTCCTACCCTATCCTATTGTTGTATTTTCCAGTTCAGGAGAAAAGAAATGAGTCTAGTATGCGAAAGGCAAATGGATGAGGCAGAGAAATGGTCCACACCATGTGTATTGGAGAACAAGTTAGGCAGTCATAGATGATAATGCTGCCAAAATGTGATGTTTTGTGCTATTATATTATGTGTTACATTTGACGAAAATCATGGCAAATCGATCATGTAAAACGAGTTGTTGCATTGGAGAAACGGTTAAACTCAGATGATTGTTTCCTGTAGGCAAGAGTCTCCCCTTCTAACACGAAAGATACTTGGTATGATCATTAGTGTCTCAGATCCATCCTTCACATTCCTACCGCTGCACAACATATTGCAGGATAAGAAGAAAAACATAATGACCTAGTAGGGACTTCCTGCAAATCCTCATCCATAATGACTAACGAGACACACACACAGAAGGATGCAAGGTTCAAATTAGCACTACAGGAACACGACAAGATCCTTGTCGATTTCACCAAACAAATTTTGACCTTCAACAACCGTCACCAATCTGCTTTCGACCAGCTGAAGTGAATGATCGCGACTTTATCCTCCAAAGAATTTGAGTTGCTGCACACACGGAGTTCTGGGAACAGGAAGCAGCACTAGTTGTCCCACACGAGCATGAGACAAAATATGCTTGGGAGGATTAACCTTTTGCAATTCTCGGGTAGTAATGTCGTAATCTGGTTATTTCAGTCCAAACATTATTTTGAAGTTGACACCCAAGGAGGCTAAGTTGAAAGTAGTAACAATGCATCTAAAAGGAAAACTATTTACTGGCATGTACCACAGCCAACAAACGAAATTAGATGGGTCAATCAAAATGAATTGTTGTTTTGACTAAACAATTATGGATGGCATGACAATTCATTCAATTGAATAGGTTCAAGCTGCACAAAGGAAATCGTTGAGATGGATAAAGTACATTGACGTGCTTCATGCTTGATTTGGGGATGAGCTATGCGGTCACCCGATGCTGAAATGAGAACCTCATGCAGGAAGGTTTGTTCATCGATTATCAAAAATAATTCAATGGTCTGCTTCATAAGGTTCAACTGATCGAGTCCATATCTGAACATTTAGTTGTCAATAGGCTTGGCCAAATAAACCGGTTCGGGCGAACTGGTCTGGTCTGGTCTGAAACTGGTTTGGTTCGAACCGGTTCGGCCGAACTAGTTCCAAAACCAGACCAGTGTTTTTTGCCTTCAAATAGAACAGTTCAAAATAGTACCAAAAATCCAGTTCGAACCGGTTCGACTCGACTCGTTTTTGATACTGGTTTATACTTAAATTTCAATCAAATCACTTTAAACCTATATAATTTTAGAACCGGTTTGAAGCAAAATTAACTAAACCGGTCTGAAATTAAACCAAACCTAGATATGTCTTCAATAAACCAAACCTAGAGATATAGTATGTTGATGTTGGACAAGATTTTAGTCGGTTGTGGAATAGATTTTCAATCGGTTCAATGTGTTTTTCAGTCGGTTCAATGTATTTTTCAGTCGGTTCAGTGTTTTTTCAGCCGGTTCAGTGTTTTTCAGTTGATTCAGTATTTTTTAAGACGGTTCAGTGTGTTGGACAGAATTTTCATCCGGTTTAGGTTCGATTTGAACCGAAATATTTCCGAACCAAAATTGATATTAAAAAAAACAGACCAGAACAGTTCGAACCGGTTCTGAATCGGTTCGAACCAGACCAGTTCTTTTTTCCTTAAACCAGACCAGTTTTTTTAGAAACAGAAAAATGTACTGATTTTTTTCAAACCAGACCAGTTCAGTTCAGAACCGGTTCGAGGTCGAACCGGTTCATGAACAAGCCTAGTTGTCAATCAATTCCTAGAGGGATGGACTGGAACATCACCTGAAAGTTTTTTTTTTTCTTTTCAAAATAGATGATTATATTAATCAAATCGAAAGATCAAGGAGATCAAACATACAATCTTTTACGAAGAATAAATAAAATAAAGAATGTGGATTTTAACACCCAATTATTCTAACACGTCCCTTTTCAAGATTGCGTCACAATCCAGTTCACAAAGGAATTGGCTTCTCGTCTTGCCTCTGTACATATGTTAGCAACATACGAAACTAGCTTCCAACTAATAGATCCATTCATGCATTCAGTAATTGCAGATATGACAATTTCCGCATCCGTCATTCACTCGCGCTCAGACTCCAACTGAAGGCTTTTCTGGATCACCCTAGCCTCCGGGACCTTCGCTTTGTGGTGTTTAATGCTCCGGTTAAACCCTCCCACCAGGAAGCCATCGCTTTGGCGAGCAACCACCCCGATCCCGCCGATGATCGTCTTCTCATCCTAGGAGGCATCACAGTTAAGCTTGATGAATCCTTCAGCTGCCCGAGCCCATGTTGTGCCTCTATTTCAAGTGTAGGTTCTTGGCCTCCTTGGTTAGCATGGCCAGATGCAAATTGGTGTTCAACGAAGGTCTGTCTACGCCTTCACTCATTTGCTGCAGGTTCGGTCGCTCGTTATGAAATACGTATTTGCACCTTTCCTTCCAAATGTGTCACATACTATCGCGCAACGTGCCCAATGTTCATCCCTAACATGTTTCGATAGAATTTGTAGCGTTCCAACTGTTGTGTCATGTGTCGTCAAACCCAAGGTGTCGAGCCACACATTTCTTGTCTTATCACATAGCGCTGCCATGTGCATGGTCATCTCTACCTCTCCACAAAATGCACAAGTCGGTTCGACTTGCATGCCTAAAGCTCGTAGGTTGTTCCGGACGACAAGGGCATTCGAGAGCAACTTCCACATGAATGAGCGGATCTTCGGTAAGGTTTTCATAGTCCAAACACGCTGCTAGATCTCAATTGGTATATATGAGCCATCTCTAAGGACTGGGGATATGGGTGTCACCTTTAGTTGTCAATATACCGAACTGACCGTTGGTTGGCCCTACTTAGAGTTAGGCCAGATGAATTCATCCCTAGTCTGCTACGTACGGATAGGAATCCTCTCTATTGTTTCCTAGGGGCGAAATAAAAAACGTTTGGTTCGAAAATCCGGTGAAAACCGAACCGGTCTGAAACGAAAATCCGGTCCGAAAATATACGGTTCGATTTATGGTCTAATTTTTTTTGTTTGAAACGGTTTTTTAGATCGTTCAGTCTACAAATCTAAAAGACCGTAGAGTTCGGTCCGACCGTTTATACATATATAATTTTATATATTATATTAATTAGTATTAATTAATACAATTAATCAATTTTTTTTTTTTTTGGGCATCATACAATTAATCAATGAATACAAACAAATAATGATTTTGTTATTTAATAGTTATTTTAGTTTTTTAATCGGTTTAGTAGGAAGTTATGTAAACATTGTTAAATTGAGTTATTTTGTTGTTTAATTTGATTTTAAATATTTATTTTGGTTTTGAATGTTTAATTTTTTGTTTTTCGTTTTAAACCGAAAATACGGTCCGAAAATTCGAATGGACGGATTATTTTTCCTTATACGGTCTTTTGGTTATTTTTTTTGAACAAAATCCGATCCGAAATTGTAGGTACCCGATGGAAATAGTAAAACCCCGGTCCGACCGGTTCGGTTTCACCCCTATTGTTTCATGCTCGAGGGCGATGTCCAAGGTTGAATATCCTGTAGGAGACATTTTGGGCCATCTGCTCTTATTAAAGAGTTCACTTTCATCTCCTAATCGCCGACCAACGTTGCTTGACCCGTGAGTTTCCGTTCTGGCATGTTCGGTATCCACGGATTATGGAAGACGTGTACTGACTCACCGTCTCATCTCGTCCATATGCCATTCTATTTTAGAATACTATGTCCCAAAAGAATGCTCGACGAAGCCCACGATTTACGCACTCCTTGTCTCACATTCAAGAAATTGCCCGAAGTATAGTAGAGCCCTTTTAGCATTCTAACCCCAAATGCATCCTCCTGCTTCATTGCCATCCATGCCATCTTAGTAAGAAGTATGCGATTTTGTATCTAGAGCTCCCACCCAAGACCCATACATCTTTTGGCCTTGTTAGCATTTGCCAGCTCCGCTAGTGCATTCCTCTTTCCCTGTTTGACTTTCCCTACTAAAAGGTGGCAATGGTCACGTTAAGCTCAGAACATCACGTCTTCGGGGAAGGAAATGCTGATCGCATGTTGGGGAATGACAGAGATAACCGAGTTAATGAGAATTTAATAATTTCCTTAACCGCAGTATTTAAATAAAGGTAGGGTCATCCTTGAATTTTCTGACGGATTCGATCTCGCAAAATGACAATGCCTCCTTATTCGATTGTCTCACTTCGTCAGAAACCTCAAATATTTCTCGGGTCACAAGATCTCCTTGACTATGATCGCCCGCTTAACCTCAGGTTGAGTCTCTCGATGCGTGTTACTACTAAAAAACATGCTTGAAGTATCCACATTAACCTCTTAACCCATATGATGATAGCGTGACAATACCGATTGATGATCACGTGTAGCTAACGAACACGAGGGGTTGTAGCTCGAACAAAGAAAAGTGCATCATCCACTAAGAACAAATGGTGAAGGGTAAGACATGTGCGACAGAGATTCACTCCTTCTAGCTCATTCCCTTCGATGACCAAAACTATCATTCTCGACAATACATCTTATACCTATATGAACAAATATGACGAGAGGGAGTTGCCTTGGCGGAGACCACGGGATGAACAAAATGGTGTGGAATTTTCCTCCATTTAAGACCACTCGATACTCCACTTACGATACACATTTTCTCACCCAACCGATCCATGTATCATGGAAACCCAACCTATTCATAACTGCGTCCAAGAAGATCCACTCCATTTTCATTGCACATGTTTCACGATCCGACTGTTTTTTGTTGCGCAAGGAATGGAAAGCTTCATGAGAAACAATCATATTGTTCTGGATTTGTTTACCTGTGATGAATGCACATGGAAATGGTATAATCAATTTTCTCAAATGAACCTTAAGTCTATTAGCCAATACTTTTGAAATAATCTTATAAACAAAGTTACATATACTAGTAACTCTAAAGTGGCTAGTGGATGTTGGGTTCAGGATCTTTGGTATTAAAACGATATCAGTTTGCATAAGATGGTAAGGGAAGGTACCTGAGTGGAGGGAAATCTTAACCATGGTGATGATGTCTAGGTCAACCACGCGCTAATACTTCTGAAAGAACATACCCGAAAAACTGTTCAATACAGGAGCCTTAGGACCCCCCAAGTTTGAGGGTTGTGTTAGGAATCTTCAACTTCATATGCTCTCATACCAAATCATTATTCATATATGACTCAACAATGTTCAACATATACCCAAGCAGTTCCTTGTGATCTGCACTACCCGAGGATTTAACAAAACCTGAAACAACATCCTTGCATTCGTTCGTTATCTTCTTCTCATCTGAGATCGAAACGTCATTCCTCGCTTGCAACCGAATGACCTTATTCCACAATTGTTGGTTAAGAGTAGTGATATGGAAGAACTTAGTGTTACGACCCCCTTGCCAAAACCATTTTACCATCTATCATTGATATCAATAAAGGGACTCCCGTTCCTAGATCATCAGATCATCTCTAGTTGTAATTAGGGTCGGCAATAGTGCAGTGAAATACCCATAACCATGGTTATAAGCGTTACTCTTTAATATGGTTAACCATACCATTATGGTGCGGTGCAGTTATAGTGATGGATTTTCTACCCATAATAGTTATGGTTATGATATTTGAGGTATACCCATGGTTATTATATAAATATAATAATTATTTATTATTAATAAACTAATATATACTAAATATAATTGAAATTGGTGTTATTATTAATATACTAATGGTGTTAATGTTTCATCGATGTTAATGTTGAATTTTAATGTTAAGTGTTGGGAATGTTAATGTTGAATGATGTTAGTGTTATATATTTTTATTATTGGTAATATACATTTATATATTTTTTAAAATAAGATTTTTGGTCTTTTATTATATTACATGAGTGGAATGAATATGAGTATACAGGTAAAACTGTGGTTAATAACCACAATTATTTTAAGGGAAAAGTATGAAAAAAATGTAACATGTTTGCCAAAAATGGTGGTTGATGGAACTAGTTTTGGAGTGTAGGTAATTGATGTAACACGTTTTCTGTTGTAGGTTTTAGATGGAAACGTTTGTTATTCTGTCTGTTTGCCCGTTAAAAATCAGCATGTGCCAGCCACGTGACATGATTTGTCAGCTGTTAATGAAATATTTTCGTAAATGCCCAAGATACCCCTACACCTATTTCCCTCCACTTCCCTTCTTTGTTCATACACCCATACCGAAGAGTTGTCCTTACAGCTTCGATTTGATACCCGTCCCTTGCTTTCCAACTTCAAACCCTAAGTTCTTGTGCCTTCTGCTGCGACACTGCGACAACCTTCTGCCGAAAACCCTCGCCAACCTACCCCTCCGACAGCGGAATCGACTTCAAGCAGCTGCAACCGAGTCATCTCCTCGCGCGAATCGTTGTGTCTCATCGGCTGTTCTGTTTAATCCGAAGACGTACCCGCTCAATATCCCGCCAAGGTAACTTCCGTAGCCCCTCCATGCTCTATAAATTGAACGTTTGGTCCGATTTTTAGTTGTATGATTCCAATTTTGCAAAGGTGACGAATTTGTAGTGTAATCTGAACTGTTCTGCGGCTTGATTGTTTAGAGGGTAACCGATTGCATATCTTTGGTGGTTGAAACGAAGGAGTTAAATTGTATGTTCACTTGTATGTTTATAAGGTAAAACGAATGTTATGTGTAACTGATTTGGGATTTTTCATTTGTTAACCGAATGTTGTGTGTGTGTTTTACTGGTTTGTTCTCTTCAAACGACTTCGGTGCTGACAAACACTCTTTTGTGCAGGTTTGAATGTCGACCTCAGGTGCTGATAAGTGGATTTTGAAGATTCACTACGATGACAGTTGGGTGAGTGGTGTGTACAACGACAAATTGTATGAAATGGAGATAACCGAAGCTCAAGTGCCCCCCAACTGTCAGATTGTAGAGCGATCGTTGCCGTGGATATACCTTTGAAAACAATTACCCCAAAGAAGAAAACCATTTTGAAGAGGGGTGGACCATCAAGGAGTTCCCCCCGTTTCAGGTCAAACAAGTTCACAAAATTCCCGACTCAGTGAAGATTTATGTCATTGCGGATTAGATATTATGATTAACTAGGTATTTTTAGGTGCTTTGCAGCATGCATGCTGTCATTTTGATGAACTATACTGTTTTTGTGGATTTTTGTGGATTTTTGTGGATTTTTGTGGATTTTTATGTACTATTTTGTGTTCTGGCGGAATGGGTATTGTATGAAGGTACTTTGACAGGTTTTGTATGGTCTCTGTATGGTCTGGGTTACAGGTTATGATTTTCAGGTGGAATTCTATTCAGTTGTGTTGGTAATGTTCTGCAGAAATTTGCCAAACATGTTACATCTACGTTATACTTGTTCAGAAACATGTTGCATCAAAAACCAACAATTACAAAACATATGTTTTCTGACACCAACACATTAAAAAACATAATGACCCTACAACCGACCCGCAAACTTAAAACACAGACTCAACTTAACTGACAACTACTTTTACCATTACAGAAACAAGCAGGACCACAAGCACTCCAACAACAATAACTAACATCTTCTCCCTCTTACGTAGAAGAACAACTTCGTCTTCGATATGGCCATGCATATCTCGAAATTTGCTTACGGCCCTCCTTCCGTATATGCACATTGGGGGGTCACTCCACTCGAAGTAATTACAACCGTGGTTCTGCAATCGAATTTGGGAATTAGGGTTTCGAATGGAACTTTACAACTGTGGTTGGACAACAATTTTCAAATTCATTCCACAATTAGGGTCAAAACCAAATGAAATCGACAAACGTACCTTATAATTGGGACACCCATAGAAAAACCGACCGAAATTCTTCCATGTGGAAGCTGGTTTGGCATGACTAGTGAACCCACAATAGCAAATCAACGGTTGGTACTCTTCATGCGCCTTCGAGCTTCGAGAAGAGCTGCTGGACTTGTGCGGTGACATCATTCGTTGGAGAAGACACGAACAGGAGAAGATTGGAGCTCAGCCGAAGATTGGAGAAGACACCAACAAGAGAGGTGTTATAACTGTCGTATGAAGAAGACAGGGTCATTTAAGTACTTTCACGTTTCAAATAAGTCACGTGCATGGCATGTGCACACTTAACAGACATTTTGAACGGAAACTTAACGACTGCATCAAATACCTACAACATCAAACATGTTACATCAAATAATACAACTGTGTCGCTTTCACAATTTCTGGCAAACATGTTACATTTTTTTCATACTTTTCCCTTATTTTAATGGTTATGATATTAAAAATTGCACCGGTAATGGTTATGGTATGCAGTTTAAAAATATTTTATGGTTATGGTATTTGTCATACCCGTATCATACCCTAACCATCGACAACCCTAGTTGTAATTGTATAGCTAGTTCCTCCTCAAGATCGTACTCCCCAATCGATAATGGTTGTATATGGTGTAACGTTGCTTTAGCTTCATGAATGCTGGACTTGGTATTATAGAAGTGGTCCTTGCTTTATGCCCAAAGAGCCCTTCGACACCAACCTAGGCGTGACTCAAAGTTTGGTCCGTACTCATCTAATGATTCATCCTTTTCCACGCTGATTCCATAACCCCTTCGCAACGAGGGCCTTCTACCCACATTGGCTTGAAATAAAAATATCGGCCACCCCTGCGCTTGTCCCAATTTGGGAAATGCATCAGCCAATCCGGGTTAACCAACCCCATGTCTAGTGGTTCTCCAATCCGATCCAATTTGCTTGTATTGTTACACCACATAAATTATTGGCCCTTGAAACACATATGGATCATACCAATATCTCGTATGAAGTCATTAAAAGCGTTGATTATTGGTGGATTTTTTAATTTTCCCCCATTCTTATCCGAGTTGTTGCATACATTCTTGAAATCACTAATACACATCCACGACCCTGATCGTCCTCTAGACCAACCACGAATGGTGTTCCACTTCTCCTGGCGTGTAGCAAAATTAGGATGGCTATATACCCAAGTAATATGCGCGGTTTCTATGAAACTACCTCTGGAGATCCTTGTGTCAATAAGATTGTTGCACATGTGTAGTATAATGACATGTGCCTCACTCGTCCACCAATGAGCCAGACCACTTGAAATCTCGCTCGGGTCTATGTATATTTCGTGCTCCATTTGGACCCCACATTGAGCTTTCTCACACCCCCGTCTTATTTTTTGTTTCCATGAAAAATATAACTGACATCTTGTACCTTCTCACGAGATCCTCGAGGTTGGGAATTTTCAGGTTGGATCTAATACATTGAAAATTCCAGCTTATGGCATTCATTACTCTGCGGAGGGTATTTTGGGACAGTCGCCAACCCTTGTTCTTTCTGCATGACTGCAACCTCTTATGTCCTTCCTACTATCAAAGTCTGGCGCGAAGGTGATCATATTGGTTTGGGTTTTCAACCCCATCCTCATCCACTACCTTGCCCCAGATCTTGTAGACTTAATCGCCTAGAAGTTTTCAGTTTAAATGGCTTGATATGTATAAGTTTACTCCTTTTACTGGATCTTTTCTCCTTTTCGTCCTCAAAAGAACGTTTCATCCCCGCACTCATTAGGTAGTCGTATGGTGAAAGCGATGTTGTCTACTGAGGTTTGGCAGTCACATGAGGTAGTTTCTCAGTCAAAAGTCCCATATCGAGTTCATAGGGAAGGTTATTGTACAGATGGATTGGTGACACAATGGCATATGGGATAGGTAGCAAGGTTGGGTTCATTGAGTATTTGGACAAAATGTGGCTATTGCTTTTCACGTCTGCTTGGATTATGAGGGGGGAAAAGGGTACTTGGCCAGGTAATGTAGCTCAATTTGGAGGTGCAGTGGTTCAGAGGGTTGGTCAATATTAGTGAATCTTAAGGTGAGTTTGGTCTGGGATATGGTGATTTACGGTGTGAGGCAATAGCTCGATGTATGGGTTATGTGGCTGGATGGGCTTGGTTTATGTTATTAAAGGGTATACGTGATGGGGTGGATTAGGAGGGGTGGGCGTTAATACTTGTTGGATTCGAGAGGGGGGCTTTGGGTGAAAACTTTCCCGACTTTGGGTGGTTGGGTTGATAGGACACGATTCATCGTGATCCATCCTATCAGGAGGTGGTTATTTCTCAATCGAGATGTTGTGGTTGGCTAAGAGGTTCATGATCTCCTTCCATGTTCAAGAGCCTTCCTGTCCTTTTCCGTTTGATCATTAGTCCGACCAATCACCGTGCTAGTCCTTACTTGTCTTCAAGGCCTATGTCCGACCACCCATAATCTATATAGTGGTTTCTCTTGCATGCTTGGGGACATGATGACATCCTTCTTGCGCATATTCATAGTGTGACCCAATTTACCACAATAGTACCATAAATTAGATATATGCTCATACTTAAGTTCAACCCATTTGGCCGTTCCAATTTGATTTGTCCACCAAAATTCAGCCAACAATGCCTTGTCGGCATCCACCTCCACACGAATTCAAAGAAAGCTTCTAAAACTACCATCCATCTAACTTCTCTACTTCCAGTACACTCCCTACATATTCCCCAACTAGTGTGAAACTGTTTTCATTGACCATACCCAGTGGTAGGTTGTAAACTTGAATCCAATAAGCAACTTTATAGAAGTGATTCTATGAGAGTGACTTCGATTCTCGCCATTGTAGTAAGCTCAGACAATGTCCTTGTATGGACCATGAACCCAAATCCAACACTTTCGACCTGACAGTATCATCCGCGAATTCGAAAAATAGGATGTCATTGGACAATTTTATTATGTTCACCCTCCCATATTTGGTCCAAACTAGTTTTAGTACATTCACCGAAACATTATTCTTAACATGCATTCTAGCAAGTACTTTCCCAACAAAAGTGTTGTAAAAACAGAGAATATGTTGCAGGAACTTTATTTTATTCATTGACTCTATTTGGTTAAATAGAGATCAAGAGAAAACTAAATTTAACAACTTCCTAAAATTAAGGGATTATGAAATCTAACTAAATCTTAAATAGCAGAAAGTAAATATGAAATAATAGAAAGCAAATATTAGAAAATATTGCACGACAACTAAGATACTAATTTAAACACTAAGTTTTTCTGTTAGTGTCTTGAACTTCTCAGCTAGAAGTGGCTTTGTGAAGATGTCCATTAGATGGTCTTCTAATTTGCAATAGACTAAGGAGAGGTACCTTGCTAGGGTTTTTCTTATGTCCCTCAGACTTGGATGCAATCCATGAATTGTGTTAATCTCAAAAGAAGGCCCGTTATAGATTCGTCAATCCCCATTTTTAGCTTGGTGAAATTTACTTGATTGATTGCTGCATCAATGATCAAATCTTCAACATTCTTCTTCATATTAGTAACCTCATCATGGATCTTTCCCAACTGCTTTAGTTTTCCAAAGTCTCTGATTTTCTAAATTGAAATCCACGATAGACAACTTGGATATACATAGCTGCTTCAGTTTCAGACAGAAGCCTTTTTTTTTTATTTCTTCTACTTCGTCTTTCTCTCCTCCTCACCGCGGGCAGTGGCATCACTATACTCTGTAGTTTCTCATCCACCAGCAGCATCATTATATTGGTTCATCTGTGCATTCTCTTCTTCCACCAACTTTATGGTTTTACAAACATCATCTACTCCATCTTTCGTGGTATTATCGTTTAACTCAATCATCTTTATCTTATTCTTCCCGGGCAGGTGTTTCTTCTTATTGTCTGAGAAAGTGACAGAATGACTTCCTTCCACGAAAGTTGTTGTATCTCTAGTTGCAGTAGCAACGAAAAAACTAACAGACCTTGAACCTTCTTCACCTCCACTGGTTTTATTCTTTAATGCAAGCCTTCTTTGGAGACTGCTGTGACCTAGCCTCTTGTGCCAAATTTTAGTCTAATTTTTCTGAGACATATAACCTGCATAATCTTCTTCACTTGGATCAAATAAGAAGATTTTGCCTCTCATCTTGACCCTTAACACCTTTCTTCGTCTAGCATCATAGATAGTGGAATGATCATCTTCAAAGGAGAGCTTGTATTTCTTCTCCATCAGCTGTCCCACACTCAGAAGATTTTGATCAATATCAGGAACGTAAAGTACATATGAGATTACCTTAGTTTCTGATTTAGTTGAAACAACCACTGTTCCTTTTCCATTCGCAGTAAGATACCTTCCATCACCAATTCAGACTCTGGATTCTCTAGGAGTTAACTCTCTGAAAAGGGTTCTGTCGAAGGTCATGTGGTTTGTACAATCACTGTCAATCAACAAAGTTTATGAGGCATTGCTAATGGAGTAGCATTGACCCAAAAAATCTGATCTTCTTCCTCATAGAAATCAGCAACTCGAGCCTCTTTCATTGGCTTATGTGATTTGCACATCACTGCCTCGTGCCTCAGCTTGTTGCACTTGTTGCATTTGGCTTCTGGTCTCCTCCAACATCTGAATGGTGGATGACTTTTCTTTCCACAATGTTGACAAGGTGGAAATTCCTTCTTTTGACTCTTCCACTTGCCTGATCCTTGAATGCTACCCGACCTCTGATGATTTTGTGGCTGCTTCTTGTTGTTCAACTTATCCGATGAGTCTTGGAATTTTGCAGTCAACGCACCTTCCATAGAGGGCTCCAGTATCATCCTTCTCCTCTGTTCCTGAGCCTGTAAAGAGCTTAGAAGTTCTGTCAATTTTAATGTAGACAAATCCTTTGTGTTCTCCAAAGCTTCTATGGTTGCCTCAAATCTTTCAAGTAATGAAACGAGGATTATCTGTACCAATCTACTTTCAGGAAGATCAGTGCCAAGCATTTTTGCTTTGTTTGCAATCCCCATCAGTCGGTCAGAGTATTCTTTGATGGTCAATGAATCCAACATTTGCTGTCGTTCGAACTCGCGGATCAATTTCATCGTCTATATCCCCTGATCCTCTCATCACCTTTGTATTTAACTTTAAGAAAATTCCATATGTCATGATTTGGTTGAAGATTGTCGGAGAGACTGCAGAAAACAGACATGACTTCGCCTTAGCTTTCATTGTCTTCTTCTCCTTTTGGACCTTGATTTGTGCCAATGTTGGGTTGTTTGGAAGAACATCAATATCATAATCTTCCTCCACAATTTAATCTCGCCAGTAAAGGTCTTTAATTACCAGCGAGTAATTGTCGCTGGTAAAATTCCATATTTACCGGCTACCTAAAAGCGACAGTGAAAGTGATACTTACCGACGACTTATTTTCACCAGTAAATGTCTGCATTTGCCGGCGACCTTCTCTCGCCATAGGCGAACTAAGTCGTCGATAAATGTATATATTTTATGTAATAATTATATGCAGAATTTGTGGGGCATCAACTTAACCTCTTAAAAAAATATGCAACAATCAAGTTCTTTTCATACATAACCCAAAATTTACATATAATAATTATGCCTAGTCAGTCCAAAATATTCAATCGACGATGTTTGTCCCATCAAAGTGAGAACTTACAAAATATGGAGGTATTTGTCCCAACAAAGTGAACACTTACAAAACATTGAAAACGTTATCTGCTTCTTTGAAGTTCGTCGTCACCCATCTGATCTGATGCATATCTAAAGCCTTCTCATCTGATTCTTGTAGACACTCATTCAAGGCACTATTTTCTGCACGCAAGTCTTCAACTATCTTCTTGTACTCCATCATCTGTGAGCTACCTGTATCACTAGTGCAATATGAACGTCATTTATGTTTTGATGGTTCCTTTCTTTGGTCTCGTACTTTTACGTATATCTCATCCACATTAGGACTTATCCCTTCAGACTCATCTTGTGTTATCCATTCATCCACTTGTGTCTGCAATGCAAATTTCAAACTACATAAACTATGAAATATGATAGAGTTCCCACTTGAATGCATTGGAATTTTCCATACTTACCATAATTTCAGCCGCAACAACATCACAGGGGGTGCCATCTTTTCGATGTGTATGTATCCGACGATAATGAGCATATTCCGACGGTGGAACGCCATTATTTTTCTCCGTCTATAACGAATGTGTTATTTAAAGCAATATAATAATTTTAGAACATAAATGAATTTATTATATACTAATGAATTATTAATGTGGTTGCTAAATAACTTTTAGTGGAAAACTTTTCTAAGTCGCCGGTAAAATAATTTTGTCGGCGACTTTTATTGGCGTTTTTCCCCCGGTAAAGATAGTACTTCTAGTAGTGCACATCAAACACTAAAGAGTAGTATCACTACTTTACTGGAAGAGTCTCAAGAAGCACGCGCGGGAGTTCACGAGGAATTGCGAAGTTTTCCAAAGAAATAAGAATGAAAGGGTAGCAGACCCAATGCTAGTACTAAATCTCCCAATTCATCAAGCAATATTCACGTAAATATCGAATGACCAAGTATAGTAAATTTATGACCCTTAGCCACGCATACAACATAGACACCGTGTGGCTCAAGTATTCATAAATAAGATCTATGGCCTCCACGGCCTCCCGAGCAACATTGTCAACGATTGGGATTTGATCTTTGTAAGCACCTTCTAGCAAGAGCTACTTAATCAACTAAGCATCTCGCTGTATTTTTCATCTCTTTATCTCCCACAAACAGACGGTCAAACTGAAGGGGTAAACAAATGTTTGGATGCGTACTTGCGATATATGGCGGGATTCAAAATGTCTACTTAATGGATGAAGTGCTAAACTGCTACACCATATTACGATAGTTAATCCTAAAATGATGTTGCACTCCGTCATCGTCCATGGATTGATGGAATGACAAAAGGTAGCTAGGTAAGCCACCTTTCATAGATATAGGATACATCTGAAACTTGATGGTATGATTAGGATTCAAACCCAAACAGGATGATAATTTTAGCTACTAGCTACTACATTTTTAACCTGACTAATAAGCTTAGCACTACAAGATTTTCTTAGATGTAGATAAACAGTTCAATCAACTTTCATGCCTTATTTTTAGATGGTAATTTCACTCCCTCGCAAACCCTAATCTTACCAATTTGAAAAAAATCATAACTAGAGATTATGTTTTTATTTTACCTTACTTGGCTAACTTTATAACTGTGGGGGTATAATACGAGTTCCCCCTAAAGTTTAGGTCGATTTTAAGTTTCCCCCTTAATGTTTAAAATTATAAAAGTTAGTCCTAATGTTTAGACACGATTAAAATTTCCTCCTTTCTGTCAAATGCCCACTTATTTTGGACGGAATTGATGTCATGTGCGTCTCACATGCGTTTTTAAGGACTGAATTGATGAAATTGTCCTCCAATCCACCGTTCCAACCTTCCTCCCTGTCTTCTTCTCTAGACTTCTCTAATCCGACGGCTCCGTGTGCAAGCAGAACACCTTCACCACTGCGTCCATCGCAGGAACCACCCTTGCAGCCGCCATTGCATCATTAGGGCTCAAAGAATCACACGGAATTACAGAGCAATCACCATTCTTGACGATCCTAGTAGGTCGCCGGATCGACGACGAGTCATCAGGGTTCGGTAAAGATTTACCTCGCTTCTTCTGGTGGCGCCCTCCGGAGATATCGGACGGTTCGATGAAGTCGGCGTTGGAGACCGTCGCAGTCGTGAAGGGGATGTCACCGAGATCTAGGGCTTCTACGGATGGGCTTTTGGGGATCGACTTCGGCTTGGGGACCTCTCCTGCGCTTAGAATCACCCATTGTTGGATTGAATTATGGTTCGTCAAGGTTTGAGGGAGGCCGAGTTCAGAGAAAGAGAAAGTGGCGATGAGACGGAGAAGATGTAGAGAAGTCTCCAGCGATGGGGCAGAGAAAGTTTGAGGGAGGCCTAATTGCAACACCTTCACCAAAATTCCAGCATCCTCTAGTCAAGGACGAATCAAAATCATGCTTGGTCAAGAATGAATCACCAACATCCTCTTCACCAGAAAGTTTGTTGCTTGGTTCAAGAACGAATCATATTCAAATTCTTCAAGTAAAAGTGGAAGAGGCCGAGGGCAGTTTGGTCAATTATAAAAATTAAAATAGCACGTGTCTCACACACGAAAGGGAAGATTTTTGATCCGGTCGAAACATGATGATTAAACTTTTTAGTTGGTTGACCTAATTTACATACATTTATTTGTCATACTTGTTATTATAATATATAATTCAGTTTTAGGCAATTATTAATAATATCTGAATTGTTTTTTAAATTATGTGACAATTTGTAAATAATTCATCAAATCTCCGTTTCTGTTGCCCATTTGTCAATATGAGAGCAGGTAAAAATTAAAAGCTCCAAAATTGTAGGGTGCTTACGTGGTATGATGCGGTTTAATTAACAAAAATTATATTTTCTAAGATATCTTATATATACTGATATGGGGTAGAAGGTGAAAGTAAATTGTTGTTTTTAATAATTTAAGATATGTTTGTAATTTTATTTATTCTGATCGAATGTTTCGAGCCTAATCCTGTAAATTTAAATAGTTGTTGTGCCCTTTTCGGTCCAAGGTAAAGTTCGTAATACACTGTTTAAATCATAATGTTTAACTTAATTTGTAAAGTTTTTGAAGTATAACTTATATAACTATTTTCATTTTATCCTTAAGTTTTATTGTTTATTTATTCCAAACAAAAACTTAATTCATAAATTTATATAAAAATCAGATAAATAGTGAAAAAGCTTAATACAGGAAAAATGAAATAATTAGAAAAAGGGAAAAGTCTGAAAATGGTGCAACATGTTTGACGAAAATGATTTTCCAGCCCAAACAATTGTTTTTGGTCCAACGTGTTTGAAAATTATGGTAATTAGTATCTTTGTTAATTTTCTGTTAAAAAATTATGTTAAATAGTTTTATATTTTCAAAATTAGCCAAATATTTTTCTAAATGTTACAACTAAATCCTACAAACTTAAATTAATGTTACAAACAAGTCTCGACTCGATTCGAGCCACACAAAGGGTCCCCTAGCCAGGGTCGTAATCCAGATCATGTCAGACAACCTTAAGGACCTGATCTGGGCTCGGACCCAGACCATAGGACCCCTGATTGGGGCTCAATTGGAGCCCCAATCACTTGAACAGAATCCAGACAGGTTCGGTCCAAACCGTTTGGGGCTCCAATTGAGCCCCAATCAGAGGTGCTATGGTCTGGGTACGAACCCAGACCAGGTCCCCAGGGTTAGGTGACCTGGTTTGGGTTCGGGCCCTAGCCGAGGGACCAAGTGTGTCTCGAATCGAGTCAGGACTTGTTTGAAACATTAATGTAAATTTGTAGGGTTTAACTGTAACATTTAGAAAAATATTTGGTTAATTTGGAATATTTAACGGATTTTTTATACAGGAAAGTAACGGAGGTACCAATTACCATCATTTTCAAACATATTGAACCATTAACTATCACAAAAAAACAAGCTGGACGAAAAACCATTTTGTGCAAACATGTTGTACCATTTTCAGACTTTTCCCTTAGAAAAATGAAATGTTTAATTAAATAAAAATCAAACATTTGATTGAAATAAACTCCTAATGTTGTAGCCAAAGAGAAATTTATGATGCTACACTTTGATAAGGGCTTTTGTCAAGATGTCTATAAGTCGATCTTTCGTGTTGGGATGTTATGGAACAATGGCATGCATCCTCTCAAAACTTCTCACACACAAATGACAATGAATCTTTATATGTTTAGTGCTTTCGTAAACTCTAAACTCTTTGTCTTTATATGGTTGCCCGATATTTGAATTGCTTCCTTGTTATCACAATATAAAATGAGTAGGCATGTCCATGAAAATTCGCAACTCATGAAGCAATACTCGAATCCAATCTGTTTCCTAAGTAGTACTACCCATAGTGTGCAGTACTTAGCTTCAACACTCGATCTCAAAATAGTTGCTTGCTTTTTTTGCTTTCCAAGACAAAGCACTTTCTCCCAGTTTAACAAAATATTAAGAAATTGATCTCCTGGAGACAACAAATGCAACCTAATCGCTGTCACAGTACACCGACATTGAATGGATAGTGTTAGTTCTTGTGAAGAACATCCCTACTCTAGGATCATCCTTCATGTATTGAACCACTTGCAAAGTTGTATCCATATGAAATTTCCTTGGAACATGGTCGTAATAATTTGATGCCTGCAGAGAGTATGCTATATCTCGTCATAGTGTGATACAAAAGTTTCTCACAATTCTCCTATACTTGTTAAAATCGTGCATAAGTGCATCATCCAAATCAGTGCCAAACTCGCAATCATACTCACTTATGTTGAGCTTGAGATTTTGCATCATAGTAATTCAAGAAGTTGTTGCAATTATCAAATCTTTTTCTGAGATTAACTCAAGCGCATACTTGCATTGATTGCAAGCAATTACTTCATTGATTTAGCCACCTCTAGACCAAGAAAATAACTTAGGCAACGAAGATCCTTCAGTTGCAAATTGGACTGTAACACCCCAATATCATGCGAGTTGTAGGACTATAGTGCATTTCATGAGTCAAATCCTTTGCAATCGAATAAATCAACCAAGCTTTGACTATTGCATTACATCTATTACATCACAATTGCATTAGCTCAGCTACATACTCCCTCTGGCACATTCCATTAACAAAACATAGTTTGTTCTTCACGAGTAAGGCATTAGAAATGGCTCTCACCAAAGTGTAATAGTTATCAACGCCAGTAAGCCGCAACAAAATCAGTGATGCATGTGTAGTGTCCGAAGGATGCAAATACAAGATATCATCCCGTAGATCCAATTGTATTTAGCCTTGGTCGAGCAGTTGTTGAATTACTAACCGACGACATGAAGAAAAGTCGAATCCAGTAAATACAAGCAACAATTAACTTCAAAATCGCTTTCAATAGACTTGAAATGTAGTTCGCAAAACAACATGTCATTATCATATCCATAAACTCGCAATTTGAACAAAAGAAGAATTCGAAAAGCAAACTAAACTACTACAGAAATACGCAAACAAACTAAACTACAGTTGGTAATCTAGTAGTGGAAGCGAAACAAAGCGAGATGCAAAGAATTGCTACTTAGCTCTTATATCATGTTATAGATCATGAATTGTAGAATAGGAGTAGAGAAGCTAGAGATCTTCTCACACCCCTTTCTGGATTATTGAAGAAATAATCCTCAACTCATTTAGAGTACTGTGCATGCTATATACAACAGTTAGTTATAACATGACTTAACTTTTCTTTTTGTCATTCAAGAATTAATCTTGGGACATGCCGAGATTCAATTCGACATTCAGGAAAGGGTAATACCGATGAACCAAGTGTCCGTTGGTTAACATGACTTAACTAACTAAGATAGATTCCTAACATAATAGTCCCTTACAATTTCTAATTGATCAATTATACACTTATACTTCTATATTGGATTCAGATGTGTGCCACGAGCCACACCATAGTGTAATTGCTATTATCATTTCTTTATCAAAGTATACGTTTCAGTAAAAAAAAAAATTATTGTGCCACTTAACGAAATAATAAATTAAATCGAAATTGTTTAACATTAACTTAAGCCTTCGAAATTATTGACGATAGCGTGTCTTATTATTTGATTTAAGAAAGTTAATATACATCTATAGATAGTTATAGGGAATATATCATTAACAAACAAGTATAGCTAGGAGATAAATAGCTAAGCTAACACTCTATCTTTGTCATGAGAGACTGGAGAGGTCAAGTGTAAATTGCAAGCTTGCTTTGATTTTCGCTGCAATTGTTCAATTTTAATGAGGAGTATTTATTTTTAATTTTTTTGGCCATCAATTTTAAACAGGAGTATAACTGTTAATATTATGTTTTAATTAAAAATAGCATAAAATATAACTGCGCACCTAATGTTTTGACCAAAATGGAGTTTTTCCCTTATAGTTTATTTATGAAAAATCCATTTTTTCATGTTTGGTCATCAATCGAGTTTACCCGTTCTGTAGACTTTTTCCATCCAAAGTTAAAAGAATTTGTTTTAAAATTGCACAAGTAATAGATTTTTTTTACAAAAATGTCATGACAAAAGACTTTGTAAATTTTATATATGTTACATTTGATTCTGATTTAATCGAGTGAGTTAATCGGAACTCGATTGAGGCTCAATCGAATACCTATAGAATCCATTGCCAATCTCTTTGTCTTTTTCCCCCAAGCTAATTGGTAATACTCTCTGCTATCAGTTTTTGGGTTCTGCATATTTGCTATATATTGTTGCGGTTTGGAATTGTGAAACCCTATTTCATATCGGTTAGAAATAATTGATTTAGAACTTATATAAACAGAGATGTACTACACATGTCTAACATGAATTCCTTATTTCTGGGTCCAAGTGAAGACAACGGGCTCAGTCAATCTGGATTGGGTTAGTGAGGACAGTTGTTCGGCCTTGGGGCACTACAAATGGTATTAGAGCTGACCCGAGACTGTGATTGGGCTTGCAAGGTTGAAGGCACGTGACAATGGGAGGAAATAGTTGGCCAAGCCCTGAATGGTATCTGGAAAGTATCAGACTTGCAAGACTGAGTCACTTACCAAGGGTAAAGATTCTGGACTGGGAAGTGATTTTGGAACTCATATAAGCATAGATGTACACTAAATTCAAATTAGAATTTTCCTTTTCTATGCTCAAATGAGGACAACAGGTTTAGTCAGACTTGGTTAGACTAGTGAGGAAAGTTGCTTATTTTTGTAGCAATACAAGAATCTATCATTGTTTAATTGTATTGTTGTTATACTTTGCTTCAATTCATTTTTGGGTGCTATCTTTGGTGGTCTATAGGTTGAAAAATAATGCATATTTGTTATATTTCAGATTAGAAATCGATCCATAATCTGGGTTCAAAAGGGTATCGTTGATAGAAATCCATATAAGTTTATCAAGTATCACGAAATTGCAGAATAAGGATGGATATATATATTGGTATACAGTTTTATCATAAACATACATATTAATCTTATTATATGATATTTATGCAAATTCCTTTTCTAGCTCCAATCAAATAGGTTAGGATTTAGGTAGACCTATGGACAAGCTAGTCTGGGTTTTAACTCAGACCAACTCCAATCCATGGGCGAGTAGGTATGGGTCACGACCTAGACCCTAACCTTTAGATTAGGCTAAATCGAATTTCGATCAAATCGAGACTCCATTATAATAGATAGAAATTTTTTGAAAGGTTCTGTTGTGATATTTTTAAAATTTTCTATTATTTTGGCAATTTTCAAAACATATGCTAGGGTAAACCACTTCAACAGTCACTTATGTGGCTAAATAGTAACTTAAGTTTTTTTTATGTAGTGAACGATCATGTACGTTTAAAAAAGGGTAAATTTCCCCAATGCACCCAGATGTTTGGGGATGTTGTTAAATGCACCTCACCTGTTGTTTTATGTACCCGTATGTTTGGAATTGTTGTTAAATGCACTCAATTGTTTTAAAGTGTTGTTTTGTGCACCGTGATGTTTGAAGATGTTAAATGCACCCACTGTTATCTTTCCGTCTCCGTTTTCCGTTAAAAGGTACGTGATTGTCTCGTGTGACCACAAATACACCTCCTCATTTTACGGATTTCATTAACATGATTCAAATAAATTGAATTTCAGAACCTTGTGACTATCACATGACGAGATCACAGACGAAAGTAATGGTGAAGGTGGATGTGATGCAAATAACAACAATTCCAAACATACGTGTGCACAAAATAACAGGTGGGGTGCATTTAACAACATCTTCAAATGTCATAGTGCACAAAACAACACTTTAAAACAAGTGAGTGCATTTAACAACATCACCCAAACATCCGGATCCAGTGGGGCTAATTTACCCTTAAAAAAATGTAACTTTTTGGTTAAACGTGTTATATTCAGTCACATATGTTTGACAAATATGATTAATGATGCGTTTGGTTGGTGAAATTCATAATAAGGAATAAGGAATACGAATATGAAATATAAAATAATAATATAATGTTGTTTGGTTGGTGGATTGGAATGGAATAAGGAATTACAATGTTTGTTTGGTGGAATGGTATATGGAAATGGAATGGAATATGGTCTAATGACATATATACCCTTACCCTTACTTTCATATATGTATAATATATAATACAAATAATTTAAATTAATTAATTTTAAAAATTATGAATAATAAAACTTATAAAATATTTAATTAATAATTGGAAAAACTTATAAAATAATTAAATTAATTAATTAATATTAAAGAAAAAAATCTCGTTAGTTATTTAAGATAAAATAGTTGAATTAATGTAAATTTTAATATAAAGTCATTCATTTTACCAATACCCATCAATGATATATTTACCTGAACCATAATATCAATAATTACACTATTCGAAATATAATATTCCATATCAAAGACAGGAACCAAGCACACCACTTGTTTTATTTTAGTGAGCTGGTTTTATGTACACAAAAAAAGAAGAGATGGTCCAAGCAAAACACATATGCTACATTGGTGCTCTACTCTCTTCATCTACTAACTATGGATATATTGCCCGTGTGTTTTTTCAAGATGCCGAAAAGAACTCGAGTTCAATAACCTTTGTAGCTCAGCATCCCGACCTTGCATTCTTTTTTGGAAAGTTCATATGTTGTTCATAACAAATAAATAATTACATTGATCAAGTACATCAAAACCAATCAAACAAGAACAATGAAAGCAATCAAACAAGAACAATGAAGAAACAGTGTTGGGTTCTGTTCTTCTAAGAACAAAAAATGAACTACATGGATTCATTGTCCAGAAACCCTAAACACGATTTATGGGTTCTAACACAGAACCCAGAAATCGCGTTTCAGGGTGAACGAACTCAGAATCGCTAATTCGAGTATGGAAGAAGCATCACAACAACAAAATCAAAGGCAATCAAGCAAGCCAACACAATCAAGCAAACCCTAGATTTAAACCAAAAAGGTAACGCATGGTAGAAATAAAAAAAATGAGATTGGAACTGTACATGATGTTCTTCATAGTTGTGGGTTTGGTCAGTCTGTGGAGAGGAGGCAACTGATTGAATTGGGAGCATCTATCGAAATGGAATTGATTGGTTGTGGGAAGGAGAAGTGACAGCTTCGGTTGGTAATGAATAGCAGTTGTAAACACCTGATTTTGGCTCGGGATCAAAATACCGTACGCGAGGAATCGATATAAAAAAAAAAAAAAAAAATTTAAAAAAATTTAAATTTAAATTAAAAAAAAAAATATCTGAAAGATCCGAAAAATAAATATCTGAATATCTGAAAAAAAGAAATAATAAAAAATCAAAAAGATATAAAAAAATCAAAATAATATCTACTTATTTTGTGTATAAATAGAAGGGAGTGGTGAATGGATTGGGGGGGAGGGTCGTGAGAAATAGGATAGAAAGAAGAAGGAAGATTGAGAAAAAAAAAATAGAGAGAGTGAAAAAAAAATAGAAAAAGAGTGAAAAAAAAAATATCGATAATTATCGGTCTCGATTTCTCGTACGGTGTTTTATCCTCCATTGAGTTAGGTATATTTCTCTCATATTCATATTCAATATCATATTTGTATTTTATACATGTGAAATAAAATTGAGAGTTTATATACATATATTATCTATTTATGCATAATATACTTGTTAATATATATATATATATATGTGTATATTATATTTATATTATGTTTATGTAATATTATTATATCTATATCTATATGTATAATATATATTTATATTATGTTTATGTATTACTATATATATTTATATTATGTTTGTACTATTATATCTATATGTATAATATATATTTATACTATGTTTATCTATTACTATATATATTTATATTATGTTTTTACTATGTATAATATATATGTATAATATATATGTATAATATATATTTATATTATGTTTATGTAATATTATTATATCTATATGTATAATATATATTTATATTATGTTTATGTATTACTATATATATATCTATATGTATAACATATATTTATATTATGTTTATGTATTACTATATATATATCTATATGTATAATATATTTATATTATATTTATGTATTACTATATATATATCTATATGTATAATATATTTATATTATGTTTATGTATTACTATATATATCTATATGTATAAATATATTTATATTATGTTTATGTTATCTATTTATCTATATGTATAATATCTATTTATGTTATGTCTATGTAATACTATATATATATATTATGTATATGTGAAAAAAATTTCAAAATTGACTTAGGTCATTCCCAAACTTTGATGAAGGTTACAACTCGGTCCTTGGACTCTCGGGTCATTTCTTGGACGTTATCGAGTGTTATAAACCAAACCGGAAAAGTTTTGGGCCATTTGTGCAAATTGTTTTTTCTTAATTCAGCTCTTTTAAAAAAAATTTCATTTTGATTTCTAAACTTTTCTAGACATTCCATGATTTCTAAAATGTTACAAATAAGTCTAGAATAATTTCCGGGTTATATTTTAGAATTTTACCAAGTATTACAAATATATCTAGAATAGTTTAGGGTCAATTCTGTAATTTTAAAAAAATATTTTCAGTTAAGTTATATTTTTTTCGGAAATTATAATTTTATTCCTAAATTTTTCTGGACATTCCATGATTTTTTTAAATGTTACAAATAAGTCTAGAATAATTTTCGGGTTATTTTAGAACTTTACCAAGGGTTACAAATAAGTCCAGAATAGTTTAGGGTCATTTCTGCAATTTTCGAAAATATTTGTCCAATTCAGCTCAAATTTTTATAAATTGCATTTTGGTCCCTATTAGTTTTTTGGACATCCTATAACTTCTTAAAATGGGACAAATTAGTCCAACGAGCTTAATATTTTCAAAAATTATTCGTGCATGTCTGACATGTTTAAAATGGCTCGAGAGTTAAACCATTTTCTTTTCGAGCAGGATTAACTTTAGTTCTCTCTTGTTTATTTGAAAATTAAAAAAAAAAATTGTTTGTACATGGTTTGTTTAATTTTAAAAAAAATGCATGTAGTTTTTTTTTTTGTCAAGCATGATTAAAATGGGCAATTCAGGCAAAAATTGAAAAAAACATTTCAAAAGCAAATTAAAGTACCAAAAGGGCGGATTATAAGCTCGCGAGCTTTTAAAGCGTAATCAAACCCCCGAACTCGATTCTCTGGACGTAGACCTTTTTAAGCCCTAGGATGTAAACTCCATGTACCCTAGGCAATTTTAGGATTCCGATTAGCCTTCAATTAATCGGTGGCGACTCTTTCAATTTTTTCGGTCCGGTTGATGACCCCGCTCGACCGGACCCTTCGCTCGCCAAGACCCGATATTTTCAAAAAGGAAAATTAAAAATATTTTAAAAAACGGGTCGGGGAAAGTCGGATCCGACGTCCGACAGCAGTTGATGGCAGTTCTTTCAATAGGTAAAATACATGAGGGTAGTTTCGTCATTTTGCCTTCTATTCCGTATTCTGGGAGAGCCCTATTACCATTTCTCTACGAATCCGTATTCTGAATTTTTCCAATTCTGCAAAACAAACAACTTCATACAGAATTCATATTTCCTATTCCTTCCCTATTCCACATACCAAACACCCTATAAATAGTCACAAAAATGATGATTTTACCCTTCCCTTTTATTTTGTTTTTCATGGTTCTTCATATCTGAAATCTAATTTTGAACTCAGATTTGCGCAAATCCAAGTTCGAATCGAACTCAGGAACGTAGATATGGGTCCAAATCGAATCTAGAAATGCATATTTGGGTCCTAATTGAACCCAGAAATGCATATTTGGGTACTTTTTGATTTAAATATGTACTATTTAGTTACTTATGTTTGACAATATTACATTTTTGTTCGAATTACTAACTTTCGTTAGTTTTCATCGTTAGTGTTTCACATGATAATATTAAGATATGATGGATCGAAAATGTCATTCTTCTCTTCTTTTTTCACGTTTCTTTCCCAATTTTTTCCTCACCTCAATCATAGTGATACAACTTTGGAAAGAGGATTAAGAAACGTGAATAAGAAGAAGGGCATCTTCAGTATATCAAATATTAATATATAACATAAGTTAGTGATTTAAACCCAAAAGTAACATTGTCAAACATAAGTTACTAAATAGCACAAGTTTGAACCAAATATTTACCTCAGGAAATGTGAGTAACCATTTAACAACATTAAAAAATATAAACGACCAAAAGGTAACATTGGACAAACATAAGTAATCAAAGAGGTTGTTAACCCAAAATATTTTAAAAAATTATTTAAACGAATAAAACCAAGCAAGTCGATTATCGAATTTGTAATGTTATTATCTACCGACAAAAAAAACTAAAAAAAACTTAGAGGAGGTGGATAAATAAATTACGAGTTTAACAAATCAAACGATATTGAGTTCTCACTTTCAAACTATATTAGTAGAAGAAATACTTTTTTGACTTTAGCAAAAAACGAAAGGTGCATATTCATTAGATAAGTGTCCACGAAATAAGTCAATAGTTGGTAGAAAGAGGAGCGAAACAAAAGAAATTGATTGAGCAAGTGTTCCATTTCTAAAATTGCATGTCTAATGATCACTTAAATCATATTCTTTCAAAATGTTATATAAAATAATTGTGGAATTTATTTATATACAGTTAAATGGTTTTGAAAGGTAAATAATATTTTAGTCTCCAAAAACTTTTACTTATGTTAACTGTTTATTTTTTTAATTATTAATACATCAACAAGAAAGAAGATGAGTGAAAAAATCGTAATTTTAATGATATGACACATATTAAATTTAATAATATTGTACGATGAGAATGCAAGTGAGAGTTCCTTATACAAAAGCGCTAAATTATAGAATTGTAACAATGTTTATATTTCTTAAATAAAACAAAAAATTGATGGATGCACATTTAAATAATGCTAACTAGCTAGTACTATCCAAAGTAATTGAAGCTGCTTTTAAATTTTCCATCCGAAAACTGACAAGTTTTCAAATATTTCATGATATATATTATACATATGGATTTATTTGGAAAAAACTTAAATTAAAGATATAATTGTTATATTAGATTGAGTTAAATAATAACAGAAAATTAAAGATCATCTTAATATTCTTCCTTAAACTGGTGTCTATGAAAAATTCAGCTTACACTTGGGCTTAGTGCCCGTCCTCGGGCTTTAATGAGTGCATTTTTATTTACATCGTCAAGATTGGAATATGTGCGCTCTGAGACATGTAAGACTTAAAACGTACACTTTAACTAACTGTCTCAAAAATCCAAACTTGTTAGAGAAACTATTCGGTATACTTTTAAGTCATTTTAACATCCCCTTAAGCTGATGTTTATGAACACCGATTTACCCATGAGCGTAGTGCTCGACCTATGCAGTTAATGGGAGTATCATTATTACATGCGCGCTCTGATACCATGTGAGACTTAAGATATATGTATGCCTTAACCAACTTTCTCATAGTCCAAACTTAATTGTGAGAGAATGTATAGGTATACTCTTAAGTCATATTAACAAAAGAAATATAAATTTATCTAAATATGATAAATAAAAACATGTAACATTTGAAATCAATTTTTGATATAATTTTTATTTTGGAACCCGCTATCTAGTGACGTTTGATGTTGCACCAAATGAGAACATGCCACAAGCATTGCCATACAATACCCCAAACTATTTAGAGCTTCTTTCTACGGTTTCTATTAAAATGGAGACGACACATTTTATTTGTTATGTGATTAGGTAAGGGTGATCGAATCATCACGTAAGCAATGTGCCAATAACGCAATTCGATGGAGAATTATGGAACTATATTATTTTTCATCATTTATGACTCATATTTTTGTCAAGTCATTAAAAATGGTCAATTGTTACTCTTGGATATTAGTGACTTTTTGGTGTCCCAAACATTTGTTACTAAACATTTTGACGAGCTAGGCAAACATGAACGTCCATATGAGCTAGGCAGCACCGCACTCAAATCTTCGCCCCAACTTGAGCGTTAGTGTAAAAAATATTTCAGTTCTTTCTTTCAATACGATGCACAAATCTCGCGCCTAGAGTAATGGTTCCTGTTGAAACGAGGTTGATACGGGTTAGAAAAAACCGTCGGAAGTATAGGGAAGCATGCTGATAGCGTCTGAGCAAACTCGTCAGACGAACGGATCAGAAGCTTCTTGTCCTGGAAGAAAAAGATAATGTGGGGTTCCTCCTGATCCATTTTCAATGCTTAAGTGAGTATAGGGTTCAAATGTAATTCAGAATTCAACCTAACTGTAAAGAAGATAACCATGGTGTATTTATACCTGTCGTAGTATATACCTGGCGGTTAAGATTTGGTGCCTAAGGTCTCGCCAAGGATCGTGGCCAGGTTTGATATCTTTAACTGCTATTGTGTGCTAAGGTTTAATGTTACTACTAAATTTGGTTTTAAGGCTGAGTATAGGTGAGCATCGTCATTGTGGAGGAGGGTACTGGAGACTTCAATTTTTTTTTTTCCGTGAGCCTTTGTTTGGTAAGGGAGAGCATGTGGCGCTCGCCTCGTCTTTAGATAGATAAGTTGGCCCTCGTTGGTCGTGCATGCCTCTCTCCTTGTCGAGGGCGAGGATAAAGTATTCGCCTTGTCGGAGGGAGGTTCTAACTTTTATAAGCCTCAGCTTTCTACGCTTGTTTGTCGCGAGCTCGAGACATTTTCCTTGGAGGTTGAGAATAATTCGATCTCGTCACTTGTGAGTTACGTGACTTATTTTCCCCAGAGGGTGGTCAACTTTGATGTCGTTTGCGAGTCTTCTTTTGTTTCGAAGTAAAGTCGGAGCTTAGGACCAACATTTGCCCCCCGATACTTGAGTGAAATGAGCTTTTGGTCGAGCTTGATTTTTAGTAGGTTGGAGACGTCCATGGAGATCGATGCAGTCAAGGAAGCCATAAGGTTGTACTTTACGCGACTTGCCTTGGTAGGTCCTTTCTCTCATAGTTACCTTATTTGATGTGATAATGTTATTTTATGATCCCTACTCCTTTCCCATAGCTCATATGCGCGGAGACAGTCCTCGCCCGCATGGTGGCACATCTGGCCTACGCCCATGGAGATTTGATCCTCAAGTTGGAGGTTTATAAGGGTTGTCAGTTGAATCCTTCAGAGTTCAATGAGTTGGGGACCCCTCTGATAGAGTTGGAGGATCGGAAGAAGCATATCAGGTAGGAGGCGTCCTCGAGGGATGAGGTTCTAGTAGTTGCCGAGGATGCGATGGCGAAGGCTAATCGGGACTGCGCCGATAATGATTGCTCGACTTTTGGCAATTTCCGAAGAAGGTGTCTTCTGAGAGGGATGAATCTTCTACTCATTGGGACCGCCTTACAGCTGAAAAGTCTTCGCTTTTTGCTGGAAAAGCTCAACTTAAGTCTAAGGTGAATGCTGTTCCTTAAAGAGAGATGGTGGTCGAGCGCTAAAAGAAGTTTGAGGACTTCGTTGATACTGCTCTAGAAGGGATGATGTCTAATATTTTCCCTTCCTTTAGGTGGTAGTCGATGACATCAAGGTGGTCGGCCCCAAATTTTCCTTGTGCAAAGTCTAGTCTCTCTAAGAGTTCATGTAGGGTGCTTATGTCTATCCTGATCCTCGTAGTAAGGTACCTGAACAGTCTCAGGTTCTCAAGTTGAGGGTTATGTCGGACGTTGGATCTGACTTTCCCTGACCCTTTTGAAAAATATTTTTATTTTTGTTCACTCAAAAATATCGGGTCTTGGTGAACGACGGGTCCAGTCGAGCGGGGTTCTCACCCGGACTGAAAAAGGAAAGAATCGCCATCAATTAATTAGAGGCTAATCGGAATCCTAAAATTTGTCTATGGTACATGGTGTTAACACCCTAGGGATTGGAAAAGTCTACGTCCAGAGAATCGAGTTCGGGGTTTGATTACGTCTTAAGAGCTTACGAGCCCATAATCTGCCATTTCGGTACTTTAGTTTGCTTTTCAAATTATTTTAATGATTTGCCCGATTTTTATGTTTCGATCATGCTTGGACAAAAAGATTACAAACATTTTCTTTAAATTTACAAACCATGTACAAGTATTCTTTTTTTTATGAGTTAATTTAAAATAATAAACAAGAGAAAATAAAGTTAATCGTGCTTGAAAAAAAGGGTGGTTTAAAAGTGTCAAACGTACATAAATCTAACACTTTAAGAAATCATGGGATGTCCAGAAAAGTTTAGGGAACAAAACACAATCATTTAAAAATTCGAGTTGTATTGAAAACATTTTTTTTTAATTGCCAAAATTGCCCAAAACCTTTCTGATTTGGTTTGTGACACTGGATAAAGTCCCAGAATGACCCGAGAGTCTAAGGACCGAGTTGTAAACTTAATAAAAGTTTGGAATTACCTAATTCATTTCGAAAATATTATTTTTTTGACCGAAACAACCCCCATAACTTTCACAAATATCTAAAATGACCCCAAAGTTATACCGAACTTAAAATCGAATACGATTCTTATATGCAATACAACTATTAACACATAATATTAATAAAACAAACTTCATTCACAATAGAAAATACTAATACAATCTTGAATATGAAAGAGATATACCTAAGTTATTTGGACTTTAGACACTGGACGTGGAACCGAGACCGATAATCACCTATACTTCTTTAAGAAAAATCTTCACTCAATCAATCTCCCTTAATTCTTTCAGTCTTTCTCTATACCTTCTTCTCCCCTTCATCAATCGTAGCTTCTCCCTATATATAGGGGTTTTGTTAATGTTTTTTTTTTTCTTACAATTAGATGATAAAGCATGGACAAACCATAGTGGATAGAAAAGGTGATAACAATTGGGCAAAGGTGATTTGCAATTTGGGAGGGATTTGGTGTGATTGAGGAGGATTTGGTCAAAAGATGATTGTGGATGAGCAAAGTCATCAAATGGGCAAAGATTATTGGCAATTTGGGAGAACTTTTGGTGTGATAGGGGAGGATTTGGTCAAAAGGTGATAGTGAGTGAGCAAAGTCATCAAATGGGCAAAGGTGATGGAAATTGGGAGGACTTTTGGGGAAATTGGTGGGGCTTGGTCATGGTTTAGGGGTTTACGGTTTAGGGGTATAGGGTTTGGTGTTTAAGATTTGGTTTAGGGTTGAGTTTTTTTTTAGGGTCTAGGGTTTTTGGTTTAAGGTTAAGGTATAGGGTTTAGGGTTTGGGGTTTGCCATTTAAGGTTAAGGATTAGGGTTTAGGGTTTGGGGTTTAAGGTTTATTTTGTTTTTTTCTTCGGCTCAATTTTTCTCAGCTCAGATCCTCGCGTACGGTACTTTGACCCCAAGTCAAAATGAGGTGTTTACAGTTGCCCCTCTTTGGACACACTCTCATGGAAGTGATCTCATCAGTATGCGTTCAAAGACAAACAACTGATTTCCGCTCCTCTCGATTCATTATTTACATAGTAGACAGACATCATCACGCAACCTTCGGAAACTAGACACCTATAGGTCGCAATCGTTCATGATGGTTTCTGGAGGCTGAGCGCCTAATCACTCATCAACTTGTGACTCCCAGAAGGTGGACACCTACAAGTCCTGGTCGTTGAGGATGACTTGCGTATGCTGAACACCTAAAGGCGCCACTCGACGGCTTGTGACTCGTTGGGGATGACTTGCGGAGGATGAACACCTAAGGCTCCGCTTGTCGACTTGTGACTCCCAGAACATAGACACCTACAGGTCCTGGTCATCGGGGATGACTCGCAGAGTCTGAACACCTAAAGGCTCCGCTCATCGGCTTGTGACTCGTTGGGGATGACTTGCGGAGGCTGAACACGTAAGGCTCCAATCATCGTCTTGTGACTCCCAGAAGCTGAATAATTACAGGTCCTGGTCGTCGAGGATGACTTGCGGAGGTTGAACACCTAACGGCTCCGCACATCGGCTTGTGACTTGCTTAAAACTCTTGTTGAGACGTTTGACTGCTTGCGCGAACTTCTCACTAATCGATCTTTGAGTCGTCCTTGATGGAATCCCCTAAAGCTATTCATGCTACGTCCACCTGTCGTGGGGACATTATCAAACATGAATCAATACTTGGTTATGTATCGTGATTCAATCTCGTACAAGGTGTATCCATAAAACTTGGTCAAGGCAGCTTAGACTAATGTCAATCGTTTTTTCTCTTCATTGCTACCGTGGGAGAAACAGTGTCGTCTACTTTTGAGTAGTTTTTTTAATCTCTCGATAACCTTTCATTTTGCTACAGTATTTTTTTTACCGTACCTCTTGGTTCCCTTAATTTTTGCCTAGGTCCCCCTTTCAGATTTTTAACCTAGTGGGGATTTGATTCCTCTCCTTCTGCCATAATTTCCCTTTGGGGGATTTTCAATCATGCTCCTCTTCCCTAAATTTGCCCTAAACCTCCCTTTCATATTTTCAATTTAACGGGAATTTTCTCTCACATTTGGAGGTTCGCTTTCTGGTTACGAACTCCTTAAGGGTATATAGTATTTTCTGACTGCGTCCATATTGATTGGACTGGAGAGTTCTTGGTCGTCCATATCGGTGATGATCATGACTCTTCCACTGAAAACCTCTTTGACGACATAAGACCCTTCAGGATTTTTCTGAGAACTAGATCACCTGCTTGTAATTCTCTTGGACACACCTTCCTGTTAAATGCATGAGTCATGCATTGCTGGTACAATTTCCCATGGCATAGCGCGATGAACCGCCTTTCATGTAGGAGGTTTAATTGCTAGTATCTGCATCTCGCCCATTCTGACTCGTCCATCTTTGCCTCAACGAGGATCCTAGCTGACAAGATTTATACTTCAATTGGCAACACAACTTCGGTTCCGTAAACAATGAAAAATGGGGTTGCCCCTGTTGATGTCCGTATTGAGGTCCTGTATGCCATGAGTACACAAGGCAGCTTGTCGTGCTAGTCATTATAATTTACAGTCATTTACTCTATGATTTTCTTGATATTCTTATTTGCTGCATCCACTTTGCCATTCATTTGTGGGCGATATGGAGATGAATATTTATGTTTGATCTTAAATTAGTCACACAACTCATCAACCAGTTTATTATTCAGATCTTTGGCATTGTCTGTGATGATTGACTATGGCACCCCATAACGTGCGATGATCTCCTACTTAATGAAACGCTCGACAGCCTTTTCCGTTACTGATAGGGTTGGGGATTAAAAAAACAGTTCGAACGAACCAGTTCACAAACCAAACATTTTCTTTGCAAAAAATGGAGCGGTTCAGAAAATGTACAAAAAAACGGTTCTCAAATGGTAAACCGTACCACTTCTTGTACCGGTTTTAATATAATATTTTACTAAAATACCTATTTCTAAACCACTAAGACACTAAACCAGATCGGAAGACCGAACGGTTCTCTCCCTCTTCAGTGTCTTCACAGTCTTCAATCTTCAGTTCTTCATTCGGCAGCACTCAGCAATCAGCAACAGCTCCACCTTGTTTGTCGCGTTACTCAGCTCCAGATCGGCCCGCAGTCCGCAGCATCTCTTGGCGCAGCAACACGTTTTGCAGCAGTGGACCACCAACAACAACGAAACATAGCCTCCTCGTTGAACCTGTTACTCGTTTTTTCCTCTCCTTTTGAATTTGAACTGGGGATTTGTGCATTTTTCAATTAAGCTTCTTGTGGCAATAGTTTCACCGCTAGTGTTGGGTTTATCATTAGTTAGGTTGCTGTGATTTTAGCTACCACAGGGCTAGTTTATGGTCCATGTTAAAGCTCAGTTATGGTTCTTGTTCATATTAAGCTAGGTTAAACTTGAAATATTTAATTAGTAAAGTGATTTTTGGAAACTGGGATTAGTCTATGTCCTTGCATAGATACCTTTGGCCTTTGACGAATCTGGTTTCCCACTTCTTGTTTATTTCCTTCGTCACTACGGTTTTCCCACTTCATCTTCTTCCTCCGCAGACTGGTTCATCTTCTTCTTCAGATCTGTGACATTCAAGAACAGTGACAACACATTAGTATTATATATATATATATATAAAGTGGTCCGGTCGAATCAGTTTTGAACCAGTTTTTGAACCGATTCTGAGCAGGTACGGTAATTCGGTTAAAATCTGGAGCGACCAAAAACTGGAGCGGTAAACCGTACCTATTTTAAAATGTGGTAAATGTACGGTTCTGAATCGGTTCATGACCAGCCCTAGTTACTAACGCCAGGGTGATAACCTCTACCCACTTGGTGAAATAATCGATTGCCACCAATATGAATTGATGACCATTGGACGCCTTTGAAGAGATCATGTCGATTACATCGATGCCCCACATTGAGAAAGGCCATGGGGAAGTCATGCGATAGAGATGGTGTGGTGGCTTATGGATTTGGTGACAATGTTGGACGTTTCTCTCACAATCAGACATCATGGTGGACCAAAAGTATCCAAGTCTCATTATCATTTTTGACAGCATTCGCTCGCCCATGTATGAGCCGCAACAACCTTCGTGAGTTTCTTCCATTAGGCTCTTAGCTTCTTCAACATTCACGCATCTCAAAAGGGTATCATCAAATGATATTTTGTGTAAGGTCGGGCCACTGAGAAAATAATTGCAAGCTATTCTTCGTACGACCTTCCAGTCATTTCTTACGGTACCTTCTGGGAACTCTTTGGACTCCAGGTATCTTGTTATGTCAGTTAACCACGGCTGACCGTCTGACTCTTCGACTGTACAACAATAGGCTGGAACCTGTTTGATCTTGATATCCACTGGCAGGACCTGGTTTCCTGATGAAATTTTACTCATTGATGCGAGTGTTTCCACTGCGTCTTCAAATGAGTGAAAGTGATGTATTCAAATTCTATAGCTAAATCCTCAAGGGGCTCATGATATGGTTAGAGTTTACCATCCCTCGTTTTCCATTCCCCTGTCGTTTAGAGAATGATTAACATGAAATCTTTGAATACTTCTAGTTTCTTCACTTCAAGGTTTAGTGCGATGCACATGTAGAGAACACATGCCTCGTATTCTACGATGTTGTCGGTGCAGTGGAAGGTGACCCTGGCCTTCACTGGAAAGTGTTGCTCTTTTGGTGAGATGAGCACTGCCCCGATACCCCTTCCGACCGAATTTACAACCCCATCGAAGTACATCTTCCAATTTGTCTTCGGCATCCCTTCTTCTACTACTTGCACGATATCCCCGTTTGGGAACTCGGAGTTGATCAAGTTATCAGCGAATATAGGCGTATGGTGTAGTACAACGTATACTGGCGAAGTCGCTGTATTACCCACACGAGTGCGCAACATGTCTTCTCCACCTCTTGGTACTTTGCTTCACCCTCTGTCAACTTGTGGTTCAAGTAGTATATGGCATGCTCATTCTTTCCAGTCACATCGAGTTGCCCCAACATGCATCCTAACGAGCCTCGGGGCACTGTTAAATACATAATGAGTGGTCGTTCTGGAGTTGGTCGCACCAGGACTGGTGGGCTCATCAGGTAAATTTTTATGGACTCTAAGGCGTTCTGGCATTCTTCAACCCAGTTCAGTCGAGCATTCTTACACAGCAGACGAAATAAAGATTGACATTTGGTTGTCATATTTGCGATGAAACGCGCAATGTAATTCAAACGACCTAATCGACTTCGGACTTCCGTGACGGTCGATGGTGGGGGGTAGCTCCTGTATCGCCTTGACTTTGTCAGGGTCTACCTTAATTCCTTTCTCACTGACTATGAATCCCAATAAGTTGTTTGATGTGGCTCCAAAAGTGCATTCGGTTGAGTTTAAACACAACTTGTACTTCTTGAGCCTTTCAAATAACATGCGTAAATTGACCAAGTGATCTTCACCTTCTTGAGATTTTGCGATCATATCATCTACGTACACCTCGATTTGTTTTTGCATCATGTCGTGAAACAGTGTCACCATCGCCCTTTGGTAGGTCGCCCCATCGTTCTTTAAACAAAAGGCATTACTCTATAACAAAATGTGCCCCACATTGTAACAAATATGGTTTTTAACTTATCTGCTTTAGACATCTTGATCTGGTTTTATCCTGAGAACCCGTCCATGAGTGTGAACATAGTATGTCGTGTTGTCGACCAACATATCGATATGAGACAGAGGGAAATTATCCTTTGGACTGGCTTTTTTAAGATCTTAATAGTCGACACAGACGCGAACACGGCCATCCTTCTTGGGTACTGGAACAATGTTTGTCACCCATTCAGAATGGTTGCAAACTTTTAAGAATCTCGCGTCAAGACTCAGACTTGCCTCGATCTTCAATTCGCGTGGTTCCTCGGGAGTGCCGATGTTTATGGCCTAGTGAATTATGTTGTTAAGAGTTTATCTCTCTCGTACCTGTCCCAACTTCTTCAATTTCTTTTGTGACACTCTCCTCACTGGATCCTTCTCCGTAATGCTAGAGTCGAATTCAGCAAGGGTGTCCATGTGTGAGATTGAATCATGGTTCCCCTTGTGTTCTCTAGAGGTATTGTTCTCATTATTACTAAGAGAAAGTGCATAAGCAGGTAATGCCATCTAGTTTGTGATATTCTCCCATGGAGAGCTCCAATGGTGACACCAGTTGAAAACAATCTTGATAAGCCTTCGTGAGCAGCAACATTGTTGGGTAGGATCACTTGTGGTGCATTTGTGGTTCAACGTCGAGGGGAGGAACCAACAATGCCCCTGAATTTCTGGTTCAACGTCTCCTTCAGGCAACTTCGTAATCTTTGAAATTAGGATGGAAACCCAGCCCAAAAGTGTGTTTGTTCTTCCTCGGAGCTACTAGGTGTATGATGCCTTGACCGCGGATTCCCAGACTGTGTTCTAAGATGAAGTTATTGCCCAGCATGATCTTCCCCGCCATTAGCTCGACTCTGTCTGGTGCTGGCTCTCATCAATCCTTAATCACATAAATGAGATCGAAGGCATGGACAGATAATGCATCTTCGGTCTTGGTTCTGATGAAAGGTACGGAAGTCTCCTTATAAATGTTGTAGTCTTCTTCCCCATCGATCACAACCAGGTGATCCTCAAAGATAAATTTCACTTTTTGATGCAGGGTAGAAGGCGCTGCCTTTGCGGCGTGCATCCAAGTTCTTCCCAAAAGTAGACTGTAGACCCCGGAATGTCGAAGACTTTGAATGATAAGATAAAAACGCATGGACCAATGTTTAATGGTAATTCAACTTCTCTTCGACATCCCTTATATTGCCATCAAAGGCTCGAACAACGCTCTTGGTTGGACAGATGAATGACGAATCTATCTTCATATGTTGAAGAGTGTACATTGGACATACATTTAAAGTTGATTCGTTGTCAATCATTACCCTTGAGAGCACGTAACCCTTGCTATTTCACACGGTGTGGAAGGCCTTGACACGTCGTTGTCCCTTAGAACCCACCTCTTTATCCCCAAAGGCGATTTGACTAGCAAAGACCGAACTGATGAGATTCTCCACTTGGCAGGTTGAAATTTCCTTTGGTACCAGGTCTTCCTTCAAAACATTCATTAATGCATCTCGATGTGGTTCAGAACTCAATATCAGAGTCAACAAAGAGATTTGTGCTGGGGTTCTGCGTAGCTGGTGCACGACCTTGTACTCAACATCCTTTACAATCTTCATGAAATTGCTCGTTTCTTCTACAGTTACCTTCTTATTTTGGGCTCCCTCCACCTCCTTATCCTTGGGTGGGCTTTCTGGCTGGATATACCAACGCCCGGATCGAGTCTTACTGAAAATGTCTTCGTCTCTCGCGGATCCTTCCGTGTGACCCCCATAGCTCCAAGGCAGTTGTTAGTGGTGTGCCCAAGTGCTCCCATGTAGTACTCACATTTTGAATTTGGTTCATTAGCAAGAACTCTTGTTTTGGGGCTCAAAAACTCAGGACGTATGAGCCCTTGAGCAAAATCCTTCTTGTACAATTCAACCAATGGTATTGGAAGAGGGGTGAATTGTCGGGGCTCTCAAAATCTCCTTTAGTTCTCGCCTTGGTTAACAGGATCTTGCAAGTTAGGTGGGGAGGTTATTCCTTGTAGGGCTCGTGCATCCTGAGGTGTCAGGACCACAGGTGATGGATGGTATTGTTAATTCGGAGCCGAGTAAGGGGTCTGATAAGGGTTAGGATAGACCGCGCATATGGTCGGGGTAGGCTTTTTTGTGCCAGCTTTCTTAGAATCCGCTGTACTTTTGTATGGGTCTTAAATCTTTCTGGACCGAAGCCGTCGCTCGATGAGTTCGCCCGTCATGATGATATTTGAAAATTTCGCAGTGGATTTCATCATTTGGGTATAATATATACCATTAAGAGTACTGATGAAAATTGGGACCGCCACGTTCTACACGAGAGGCGGGTTCATGCAGTTGTCCTTTCCCCTCCACCCAGTCACATAATCTTTGAAAGATTGTCCATCTTTCATCTCCATAGCCTGAAGATCAAGGCGAGTAGGAGCATCCATATTGTGCTTATATTGGCGGTGGAAAAGCTTGGTCAGCTCCTCCATATTTGACACTTGCTCTGTTCTTAACCCTGCGAACCAGACTAGCGCCTCCCCTTTCAAAATTTCCTGGAAGATCTTGGCCATCAACTTGGTATACTTCTCACATGGAGTCATTTTCGCCATGTAGATCTTAAGGTGAACAATCGGATGCCCTGTTCCATCGAACATTTCAAAGTCCGACACCTTGAATTTATCGGTCATTAGGATTTCTTGAAATAAAGCCAGATCAGATAAGTCAAGGCCTCTCAATCGATCTACTCCTTGAATATACCTCATTTTTTTTATATGCTTCAACCGCTTGTCTTGTTCGGTCTCGATCAGAATGGTTGTAATAGATTAAGAGGAAGTGTGATTAGGGAGTCCAAACACGGGTCGTGCGACTTGGTTGGGGTAAGCAGGCACTAGAGGTGCAACCTGATCATGTTGAATTGGGAAAGCTTGCTCATTAGGACGATCATACGTAGGAGGTGGAGCTTGGTTGTATTGCTCACCTGTGGGAGGTAGAACTTGGTTGGGATGGCCATATGTGAGAGGTGAAGCTTGGACAGGATGGTCATGTGTGGGAGGTGAAACTTGGACAAGATGGTCATGTGTGGGAGGTGGATCTTGGACAGGATTGCCATATGTGGGTGGAGGAACTTGGTTTGGTAAGATCAAAGTACTCAGCATGGATTGATGAGGTGTTACGGGCTGGAGTGCTGCTCGGGATAACGTTGTCGGGGATAATATGGTAACCATGGCTACCTGGGCACTTAAAAGAGCAAACATCCGCTGGAACTTGGAGGTCATGTCAACCATTGACTGTTCTGTACGAGAATTCATAGAGTGTATGGTCTGTTCTAGCTGGATGATCCTCTCTTTGTGTTCTTGAGGTACTGGATGTCACATGGGTTCTAGAAAATCCGGTGGAGGGGTTTGATTTTGTTACTCCATTCGCTCTCGTTGAATGCGTATCGTGCTTGTTCTTGCAAGATTTATCTAATTTATTCAAATATCATAGTAAGAGGGGTAAATACACAATTGATCATGCATGTTTGTTTGTTTAAAATTCTGCATGTTTCGTTCATTCCATTCGTAGACTTTGATGACATATATGACAAACGTTTTTTTTCAAACAATACTCTAAAAGGAGTTGGCCAATCAAAGTCTAATTCTTAATACATTTCACATGTCGCCGCAGCTCGTTGAATGCATTTGTTGCTTGCTCCTTGGTTCAAAGGAAGGTCGGGGAAATGTATTTCGAAAATCCTTTATTTGCCTCGTACTTCGTCTGGATTGTTCAAATGTGTCATTCAACTCATCTATTTTGGCCTCATATTTCTCCAAGGTGCGATCACAACTTCTCACTTCATTTCGCACACATTGTAACTCGTTATGGAGACGTTGGATCTCTTTCTTGGATCTAGAGTGTTCATGAGCCCAAATAATACCTTGAATTTCCACCCTAGCTTTCATGACCGTGTAGATGTCCTCGTCAATGTCGGTGGTTTCTCGGGCATATCCCCGATTATCTCCTTTGGGTCAAAAGGTGGACTTGCGGGTACCAAGTAGAACTTGTGAACGTACTCCATTGTCGCATGGTATTCATTTTCCTTTGTCGTGGACCCTTCCGTCACATTTATGAATAGTGGGATTCGGTTTCCCCAATCGTCATTCACTTAACGAACTGAGTCTCGTAGCAAGTTTGCATTGTCTACTCGGATGTGCCACTCGTACGCTCTTAAGGGTACTTGAATGTGCAACGGGATATCTTGGAATCCACCGAATTGTCGACTACCTCGGGAAGGGTAAGTGGTCATAGATCCTCGATGGTTGAGAAGCGGAACACACTCAAACGTTTTGCACCTAAGGATCGTGGAATGGTGGATGGGTAACCATCTTGAAATATAGATTTTCCAATCGAGGGATTTCCATTTCTCAACTTCAAACAATGATCGACCTAACATTCTCAAGATGACCATTTTGTCACCTATTCTTGCCAAATTCTTTTATATGGCTTAAGAACCAAATCTGAAGTAAGCTCGGGCTTGCTTTTAGTTCTCTTTTCCATTTGGTTTTTAATATGTTTAGAGATGCAATGGTTTCGGCGAGCAACGCCTTCACGAAACCTTTTCCTTCTATTACTTGGATGACGACTTTGGGCATAGCTGAGCCGATGAGACCATTAGAAAAAGGGAATACGACCGTTCCCAAAACAAGTAAAACAAAAGCATGGCATCTCCCCAAGGAATTTGTTTTATCAGCAATTCAGCGCTCGATCCAATATACCAAAAGTTCAATAGATAAGTCATGACCCCCATTCAACCTGAGTTCGGTGGACATTTTTACGTTGTGACTTTCAAGAGTTAGGCCAAGGTACTATCTTTGCCCCTTTATTGGAGGTCGAGTTGAACAATACCACGATCCCAATACACCCTTTGAACGATTTGACAGTATTCTTCGAGCGTAGCTGTGAGTTCATTGTTGTTTACCATGAAGACGACGTTTTCCACGTCGTAGAAGTCAGACAAGGCATCGAGAAAAGCCCAGTTGATTTTGTAGTTTGCGAGCTTATGAACCTCGCCAATCTTCTCGTTCACGTACTTCTGATCCTCTTTTGTCATGGCTGTTAGGATGTATGATCTAGTGTACTCTAGGGTAGTTCTAATGTTTCCTAGATACCACTATATATAGTCATATACTCCTATTGTAATCTTTAAGTTTTAGGCAAATCTAAGATGAACTTCTCATTGTTGATTGCCTTAAACTCCCAATTCTGTCCAAGTTTGTCTAAAACACTCACATGGTATCAGAGCTGGGCAATAAGGGATGAAATCCAGATTCAGTTGCAAATTTTCGTTGGAAATCGGTCACAAATCGAAAATTGAAGGTCTCCAGCTTCCCGCGTGCAACTTTTTCCTTCGGTTAGAATCACAGCAGCTCCCTTTGGACGAATCAAGCTGATCACATCCTCGACAAAGTCAGACCAACTGAAATCGATTGATTCTAAGAAGAGGAGATCAGATTTCAACAGAACCGAACAGCATATCCATCGATATGCAGAACCGCAGCGATTCGTTTCTTCTTCCAGAGATATGCAGAACCGCAGCAATTTGTTCCAGCATTTCATTCCATTGATTCATTCCAGCATTTCTTGCATCGATTCATTTAAAGACTGCATCAAGATCCTCCAAATTCGGCAGCGATTCGTTTCAAGACTGCAGCGATTCTTCAGCAAAGTTGCATCTAAATTCACACTGATTATGCTCAAATTCGTCCAGAATTGGCTCCTCCAAGCTTCGATCAGTCCATCACAGTATGATGAGACCTGTGATCTGCTAGTTTGGCCAAGGATGATCGAAGCAATCGCTGTAAGTGTCCTGTATGTTCTTGCTGACTCTGTTTGTTATTATAACTTTGTTTCTGTGATAGCATAGTGTTGAGTTGTTGCGAGAGATCAATTTTTGTTTGTTTTAGCCATAATGTTGCTGAGGAACTGCTGCATAATGTTACTACTGCAAAATGCTGTGATGTCGATTCTGCGATTCTTTGTTGATTACTAGTGTGATTCTGCGATTATGTGATAATGTTGATAAATAAGTTGCTACTATGTTGAGTTGATTTCATTTTGGTACTATTGCACTACGTTGGCTTGTTGCTGCCAATTACATCCTTGAAGAAGTCTGTCAAAATGGATTCATATCAAGGCAATTTAGCATAGCCTGAAAAGTAGTTGATGCCAATAATGAGACTAGTGCTTCGTCTTGCTTGGTGGAGTTGATTCATGCTTGTTGAGTTGCTGAGATTGCCGATTGCTGAGCTGATTTGTGTTTGTTGAGTTGATGTGTTGATTCATACTAAGCTGCCTCACGAGATTGATGAGTTTGCTGATCTCGATTGATGCTACTAATATGAGATTACTTCGAGCTTGGGCTGCAAGTTCGAGTGTCGATTGGACACTTTCTTCTTGTTTTTGGTTTAACCTAAAATGGTATGATCACGATGGATGACCAAGAAGGCACCACAGACATGACCATGGCGGCATTGTTTTCGTTTAGCCTAAAATGGCGTGATCACGATGGATGACCGAGAAGGCAACAAGAACATGTCCATGGCGACATTGTTTTCGTTTACCCTCTTGTTCGTCTGTATCAGCTACCTGCGTGCTTGTATTGGGTTCGAATGATCGATGTCAAACTGAGCAGACATGTGCTCGTTCATTAAAGATGTCAAACCAAGCAGACCTGTGCTTGTTCTTATGTAGCCATAGTGCAACTCCAGTGCACCAGCAGTGCTTCAGTCGTGCCTCATCTAGGTAGTGCAGCTCTAGTGCTCTACCAGTGATCCAGTAGTACAGCCATAGTGCTTCACCAGTGCAGCAGCAGTGCTCGACCAGTGCTCCAGCAGTACAACCATGGTGTTTCAGCAGAAGTTTAATGGTTTTTTGTTGTTTTTAAAAGCTATAGAAGGTTAACTAGTAAGGGGAATGTTAGGATGTATGATCTAGTGTATTTTAGGGTAGTTCTAATGTTTCCTAGATACCACTATATATAGTCATATACTCCTCTTGTAATCTTTAAGTTTTAGGCAAATCTAAGATGATCTTCTCATTGTTGATTGCCTTAAACTCCCAATTCTCTCCACACTTGTCTAAAACACTCACAATGGCTTTCCATATTCGGGCAATTTCGACTGTGGGGGGCTGGATAGCCTTTGTGCGAGGATAGTGGTTTGTCTGCTTCATCCTTACCAAAGATGATGTGGAAACGTCCTAATTATACAAGACAAAATGAACGGAACTTACATTTTTTAAAAAAAATGCAATGCACGTTTGAGAAAGTAAATGTCACTACTAAGTTATTACATTTACAGAGGTTTATGGAATAGAATAGGCCCAATCCTATACATGTCATGATCTAGGGCCAAAACAAAACCCGAGAAATGGAACAAACACGAAAGTGATAGAAGGTTAAACGCGGAGTGGAGCTTTTGTTCTAATGGGATGGAATTTCTAGGTCCTCTGAACCGGCGGAACTTCACCCCTATAGAGGATCACGAGCCCATTCCAATTATCGAGTTGAGTTGTTTGGCTGTGTGCTAGCGATCCAAACCGCTTCGGGCTCATTCCCTACTAAACTCCCTAAGCTCTTAATGTGCTCAAGCTCCGAGCGGGTAATGGTAACCAGCGTGGTGTGTGCAAAACGAGAATTTAAATAGTTTTATTACATTTACATCACATTTCAAACAAAATTTAAAACTGCAAGCATGAGAAAACAATCCAAACGGATAGGGTAAAATATAATATGGCAAAACAAACATGACAAAGCCTAACCCTCTAAAAATCAGTCCCCCACATAGTCGCCAAATTGTCAGACATCGGATCCTACCTTTCCCGAACCTTTTGAATTTTTTTTTATTTTTGTTTGCTCGAAAATATCGGGTCTTGGCGAACGACGGGTCCAGTTGAGCGGGGTCATCAAACGGACTGAAAAAGGAAAGAATCGCCACTGATTAATTAGAGGCTAATCGGAATCCTAAAATTTGCCTAGGGTACATGGTGTTAACATCCTAGGGCTTAGAAAGGTCTACGTCCAGAGAATCGAGTTTGGGGTTTGAATACCTCTTAAGAGCTCGCAAGCCCATAATCCACCCTTTCGGTACTTTAGTTTGCTTTTGAAATTATTATTACCGATTTGCCCAATTTTTCCGTTTCGATCATGCTTGGCCGAAGAGATTACATTCATTTTCTTTAAATTCACAAACTATGTACAAGTACTCTTTTTTTTATGAGTTAATCTAAAATAAATAAAGAAGAGAAAATAAAGTTAATCGTGCTTGAAAAAAAGGGTGGTTTAATTTTGGGTCAATTTAAAAGTGTCAATCATAGAGAAATGATTTTGAAGATGTAAAGCACGTTGGAACAATTTGCAACACTTTGAGAAATCATGGGATGTCCAGAAACCTTTAGGGACCAAAGCACAATTATTTAAAAATTCGAGTTGTATTGAAAAGTTTTTTTAAAAATTGCAGAAATGGCCCAAAACATTTCTGGTTTGATTTATAACATTGGATAAAGTCCCAAATGACCCGAGAGTCGAAGGACCGAGTTGTAACCTTCATCAAAGTTGGGGAATTACCTAATTCATTTCGAAATTATTATTATTTTGACCGAAACAACCCCATAACTTTCACAAATGTCTAAAATGACCCCAAAGTTATACCGAACTTAAAATTGAATACGATTCTTATATGCAATACAACTATTAACACATAATATTGATAAAACAAACTTCATTCACAATAGGCAATACAAAAACAATCTTGAATATGAAAAAGATATACCTAAGTTATTTGGAGTTTAGACACCGTACGACGAACTGATACCGATAATCACCGATACTTCTTTCGAAATAAAAAAAACTTCACTCAATCTCCCTTAATTCTTTTGGCCTTTCTCTCTATCTTCTTTCCCCTTCATCAACCGTAGCTTCTCCCCATTTATAGGGGTTTTATTAATGTTGTTTTTTTGTGCAGGTAGATGATAAAGCATGGATAAACCATAGTGGATGGCTAAGGTAATAGCAATTGGGCAAAAGTGATTGGCAATTTGGGAGGGCTTTTTGTGTGATTTAGGAGGATTTGGTCAAAAGATGATGGTGGGTGACCAAAGTCATCAAACGGGCAAAGGTTATTGGCAATTTGGGAGGAATTTAGGAGGAATTTGGGTGTGATTGGGGAGGATTTGGTCAAAAGGTGATGGTGGGTGAGCAAAGTCATCAAATGGGCAAATGTGATGGAAATTGGGAGGACTTTGGGGGCAATTGGTGGGGCTTGGTAGTGGTTTAGGGGTTTAGGGTTTAGGAGTTTAGGGTTTAGGGGTTTAGGGTTTGGGGTTTAAGGTTGGGTTTAGGGTTTAGTTTTTTTAGGGTCTAGGGTTTGGGGTTTAAGGTTAAGGTATACGGTTTAGGGTTTAGGGTTTAAGGTTTAGGGTTTGTCGTTTAAGGTTAAGGTTTAGAGTAGGGTGATTTTTTTGGGGGGGTTGGGGTTTAAGGTTTAGGGTTTAGGGTTTGGGGTTTATCTTATTTGTTTTTGTTTTTTTCTTCGTCTCAATGTTTGTTGGCTCATATCATCGCGTACGGTATTTTGACCCCAAGCCAAAATCAGGTGTTTACAGGTTCTGTTATTGAAGGTGAGGTGTACGTCAGGAAGATACAAGTCTGGGAGGGTGCTTTCTTAGTTCCTGAGAACACTCAAGGAGAGGCCTTGATTAAGGAAGGCGAGGGTCCCGGGGAATACATGTCGCTTTTGGATGTTCTTGCACATTCTTCTCCTGTTTCCTAAATCTTTGTCTTCTCAATCCTTGTAATTTTTCTTTAACAAACGTTTGGAATGAATGATATTTTCTTTACTCCAAGTATTCTTCCTTAAGTTCTGATTTAGTTGTTTATGTTGTCGAGATACTTAACTTATTGCCCCATGTTTGTTGATACCTTGAGGGTTGCCTCTTGTGCTTGATTATATGGTAATCTTAAGTATGCTATTATAGAAAGTCTTTAATTTATTTGGTTATAGGGTGATCTTAAGTTGATTTCTATAACAATTCTTTAGTCTGATTTGTTATAGGGTGATCTTAGGTTGACCACTAGGAGGAGGAGGAGGACAAGAAGGAAGACAAAGAGGAGGAGGAGAACGATGACGAGGAAGAGGAGGATGATCAGGGAGATCAAGGAGGGTAGAACCGTCATTCAATAATTCATAAAATGAAAATTTGAAGTAAAAAATAACATTGTCAAACATAAGTGATTAAATAACACAAACTTGAATCAAAAAGTAACATCGTCAAATGTAAATGACATCTTAACAACGCCAAAACAAATGATCAATAGGTCAGATTCATTAAACATAAGTGACCGAAGATGTAGTTTATTTATTTAAAATGGACAAAAGTATGAAGAAAAAAATGTAACATGTTTGACCAAAGCTGTAATAAAGTAGACCATGTTTATTTAAGAGGGAATATGTTTCATTTTGTTAATTTTAAATTATGTTAAATAAAATTAATGGTTGATGACGTGACAAATGGAATGATGACGTGACAAATGGAATGATGACATGTCAAATAAATAAATTGCTTTTATGACAAAATTATTATGAAATTCGGGGGGAAAATATCAAAAAAACGATGATTCTCATTATTTTTCTAATTTTTTTACTAAAATAAAATGGTTTTAAAAAATATTTTTTTAAAACGTATTAATCATATATATATATATATATATATATAAACATTATTATAAATAGAAAATACTTAAAATGATTAAAAAAAAACAGAAAATGTTATTTTTATTTATTTCATATATCACAAAAAGTATAAAATAATTTAAGTATACTTAAAATTCGAAAATATATATATAAATTATGTTATTTTGATATTATATTTCATATGTTTAATCTATATTATTAAGGTAGAAGTGGTTTTTGTAACCGCTACATGCAAAATTACACAAATACTCCTTAATAATCTAATTAATTTATATTTGTTATGACTATTTTAGTCATTTAAATATCTTATAAAAAACTTATAGAAAAACTATTTGCACGAAGACTCAAACATATGACCTTATAACAAAAAGACATATGGATGAACCAGTTATACACGTATGTAACGTTACAAATTTTGCAAGATCATAATTATATTTTTCTCTATCACTATCCCTCTCTCCTAGGCTGGGCATGAACCGATTTGGGGTCGGACCGATTCAGAACCGTACCTTACCTAAAATGTGGTAAAGCCTTTAGTCCTTCGTAAAGGTACGGTTCGAGCCTTTCGTCTGAATCGCTTTAGTTTTTTTTTTCGATTTACCGTACCTTATACAAATAACCTTTAATTAATTTATATTTATTTTGACTATTTTGGTCATTTAAATCTCTTCACAAAAGCTTATGAAAAAACTATTTGCTCGAAGACTCAAACATATGACATTAAAAACATACGTATTAACCAGCTACACACATATGTAACAACACAAATTTTTTCTATCACTATTCCTCTTTCATTTCTCATGCACCATTTTTTATATTTATATCTATATGTATATGGTAGAAGTGGTTTTTGTAACCGTCGACAACAAAATACACAAATACCCTTTAATAATCTAATTAGTTTATGTTCATCATGACTATTTTGGTTATTTAAATGTATTCTAAAAAACTTATTATAAAACTATATGCACGAAGACTCTGAACATATGACCTTATAACTAAAAAAACATACATATTAATCAGCCATGCACGTATGTAACAGTATAAATTTTACAATATGATAATTGTATTTTTCTCTATCAGTATCCCTCTCATATTTCTCATGCACCATTTTTATATCTATATCTATATCATTATTTTTTAAATCATTTCATGTTGCTCCTATTTACTTATTTACTCCCCTACAACATTATTTCTCATCTATCCCCATTCCTAGAGAAAACTGAGAAATCCGTGAAATTAAAAACTTAGATCGTCATAATTATAAAAATCTCACTTTCTCAATATATTTAGAGAATTTAAGTTGAATTAACATCGATTAAAATTGGCATGCATTTATATGTTGAATATACATAATATATTGTTTGAATTGATATTTAAGTAACATTTGAGAATGTTTGGGTGCTCAAATATTTATTTTATGAAGGAATTACATGTATACATACTTGAAATGTAGTATCCATAAATGTTGTGTTACCTAGATCAATGAACTCTTAAATTACTAAGGACATAGTTGTATATCTTAATTTTTTGTAATATGTTTTTAACTTAAATTGATTTTTTCATTGACTATTAATGCTATTTTGTCACTATATATAATTATATTGTCATTTAAGAGATTACTTACACTCAATGAATAGTTATAGAAAAACTTGAATCAACGCATATATTTGTAATTTACAATACTTAATAAATGGTTGTATCTTCATAACATGTAGATATATGTGTTATCATACACAATTAAAAAATATTTCAACTGAAAATTTTTTAATCCACTAAAGTGTATTTCTCTAATGATTATACTACAGTATGAAATGCTCTACGGGAGTGCACGTCGTCGTCGTTGGTCGCGCATGAGGTGTAACAAAGATATGATTGTTATGACTCCTACGATAATACAAGAATAGTACGAAAATTCGACATTTAATTAAAATATTATTAATGTAAAACAAAATTTAATTTGCATAAGTTGATGAAATAAAATTTTAAAAATCTAAATATTTTTAAGAAATTGCTCGAGCGACCAAGATTCCTTTTATTATGTAGTGTCTCTTGCTTCCGGTCGCTCGACTATTTTCTTAGAAATATTTATAGTTTTTTATTTTTATTTTATCAGCTTATGCAAATTAAGTTTAGTTTTACATTAACAATATTTTAATCAAATGTTGATTTTTCATAATATTATTGTATTATCGTAAGAGTCATAGCAATCATATATTCGTTACACCACATGCGCGACCAATGACGACGATGTGCACACGCGTAACGCTGTCGTAGATTAGTAAAATATAAATGGTCTAAATATGTGTTTTTCTAACTAATTTTTATTAAAATAAAAATAGTCTTAAAAACATTTCATAAAATATTATTATGTAAATATAAGAAAATAAATGTGAAATAAAGAAGTATTAAAAAACTAAAAATAATATTTTTATTTATAGAATAGATTATAAAAATATGAAATAAATTAATTTATCCTTAAAATTCGAATATATATATATAGATTGTTTAAATCCAAAATAAGCAAAAAGCATAGTTTCCCACTATTCTAGAATAATTTTAATTTATTTATATTATTAATATATTATATAAATAAATTTCATTTTTTTTCTTCATATTTTCATATTGTTTTGAATTTTTAGTTTTTTTATTTGTTATTGGAAAAAACATATTAAAATTTATTTTTTAATAAAATATGAAATATTTAAAAATAAGATTTTCAGTACTTTTATTTTTTTATTTTAAATAATATATTATTACTTATTGTGGTCTAATTATTACTCTCATTTGTGCAAAATTTGTACAGTTATCGAAGTTAACAGAACTATTGAACAAAAAGTTAACGTTTCATTTAAAATTAACATAGTAAAATATAATTTATCGTAAATAAAGGACCCTAAACAATTTATATGTAATAATAATTTTGTCAAATATATTATATATTTTTCCAAGTTTTGTAATTCATCTCACGTTACCAACTCGATATTTTTGGTTCATTCATGAATGTGAATGTGTAGTGCTATAGATTTCCCACGGTCCATACGAGTTAATTTAATAATTTGTGTCATAGTGATTTGAATAAATCTCCTAACGATAATTAAGTATTCCAATTGAGGTATGGGTAAGTACATCTTTTCTTCTCAACAAGAGGGAAGAGTAGACCCTCGGTGAACAAATCCAACAATAAATTCCGGGACCCAAAACAAATCGGTTCACCTACCGCGGAGACAAACAGTCATCGCTCCACGTCAACGTTGCCGAAGTAGTCAACAAATTTCTTTGTCAAAGTAGGCACATCACCTCTTTATATCCTTCCAAATATATAGGAGTTAAATACCATAATTTCTCATAATATTTTAGCAAGAGATTCCACTCTATTGTTTAAAAATAAAAATAGTACTTTGTTATATTTTGTCATCAATCGAGTTTAATCCTTCCGTCAGATTTTTCATCCAAACTTAATATAATATATTTTGAAATTCGTAAAATAACAAAAAATTTTGAAATTTTTCTACATGTTACAATTGAGTCATGATTCAATCGGGATTTGATTGAAGCTCAATTGAGTTTTGATCGAATTTAAATTCAATTGTATATATAGAAAAGTTTTGATGAATTTTGTTGCTACACTTTTAAAAATATCTATTACTATTATAATTTTTAAAATATATTCCATTAAAGTTTTGAAGGAAAATTTGACGAAAACCGTAAACTCGATTGATGAGGAAACAAGAAAATAAAATTTTCAAAAGAAACTTTAAGGAGAAAAATCCATTTTTCTCGTAAACTCTCCTAGTGTTTCCGTAGTGAGGGAATTTTTGTCGTTCCGCCGTCCAATCCTCGTAATTGTCGTGACCTAGCCACGTGAAGGATTGTCGTTGTGTTGATTGTCACGTTGGCTGAATCATAAAGATGTGGGAGAAAGGGGATCATACCAATCAAAATAAGGAAAGAGCTTAGGCGTGGAAATCCATGTCGTAGGATTTATGTTGTTTGACGAAAAGCATGAAGAAAACCGGCGCAACCATGCAATCCACGTGAACAGTGTTTAGGGGAAAAAACTAATTTTCTTTTTACCTGACTTTTGCAGGGGGGGACAACACTGTTGTGAAGGTGGCTGGACCACGATCACTATGAGCAATCATGGTGCAAGTTCTAGGAGTGGAAAGACAAATCGAAAAACCATCCTGGATCAGCCATCGAACCCGTAGTTGGAAAGCAAGGAAAGGTATGTGGGCAAAATTATATCTCAGAAAGTGGTGAATTCTATAGCGATTCAAAATGTGTTGAAGTTGGAATGGGCTAGGTATGAAAAATTTAGAATATCTGAGATTGAAGATAAGATTATGCTATCTGAATTTGAGAATGGTGGTGATAGAAATCATATCTTTGATATGTTGTCGTGGGCAATTCAAGGACATTGTCTAAGCCTTCAAAAGTGGGAACCATATGTTGGGATAAATGATATTGATTTCTCTATGATACAATTTTGGGTGCAAATACATGAACTAGGCCTGGAAAAGCTTAAGCTTCAAAATGCGCAGAGAATTGGAAATAGTATTGGGGAGTACATTGAGACAGACCAGGAAGATGAGAATCTTAGTAGCAGTTATATTCAGTTAAAAGTGAAGATGGACTCAAAAGAACCATTAATGGCGGATTTCTGGTGGAAAAATTCGTATGGAAGATAAACATGCGCAAACATAAAGTATGAACGCTTATCGAATTTTTGTTATGGGTGCAGGAAGCTTGACCACACCACTCAAGGAAGAAGTTAAGATGTCAAAAACCAAGGAGGGACACCCCATGTATAGCCCATGGCTAGTTGGGATAAGACCAATAAAAAAAATTGTATGCCTGAACGAGTGGTGGCAAGCAGAAATGTGAGACACAAACCGAACATCACTACAGAAGAACCTGGTTCGGAGAGGATGATGTATGAACAGATGGATACGGAACTGGACAACCACAAGCCGAGAAGAGGGGAGAATGACAACATGAAACTTTGCCAACCCAATTCAAACTACCACCAGCCAATTGACCTCAATATATGCCCACCAGAAATAACCATCACTCCCTACTACACCAAACCCACCCATGAGGCTTCTCCTAATACCTCCCTACCCCCAATAACATCCTGTTATTCCCTTCAATCAGATATCCTACACATCTTTCAATAGCAAACTTGGCTAAACATCTACAATGATAACCATAATGTACCCCTGAGCCATAGACGAAGCCCTCTCGAGGAAACATTAACCTACCCAATGATAACCTCATTACCTGACCAACTCCTATCCCCACTACCGAAGGAATACCTACCCCACACCTATATTGTGGGGGGAACCCTAACAACTCATCCTCTAGTTGTGATGATGCGATCCCAAACCCTATAAATGGATTCATCCTGATCCTTACCCAGCTGCCCCTAAAACGTAGCCTTGAGGAAGTAGAAGAGGAGCTTCCACATAATAAGCGTATTAGGAGGTTATATGATGGTATGTAAGAGGAATATCATGCAAGGACCCAAATGGAGAGTCCATGCTGTACTTTATCTACGTCTGGACAAAGGACGAAACCCCGAAAGATTCAAACGAATATGGGAAGGGTCAGGAAGAATGTTGGTCGTGGAATGAATGATAATGTGGTTGAAGAATCTATTGCTGAATAGGGTTGTGTTGGTTTTCCTGAAAAAACCACATGGGGACAATGAATACAATTTTTTGGAATTGTCAGGGTCTATTATCTTCCCTGACAACTCGACACCTGAAAGATATCACCAGGGGGCATAAACATGATATTATTTATGTAGCTGAAATAAAAAATGGGAAATCCTTCTGTGAACGTATTAACGAACATGTAGGGATGAAAAATGCCTTTTATGTTGAACCCCAAGGATTATCTGAAGGATTAACTTTATGGCGGACGGATGACACAAACATAACAATTCTTGGATCGAACTACAATTTCATTGATTGTGAAGTTAGATCGAATTACATACCAACTCCAATGTGGGCTACTTGGATACATGTTGATGCTGAGTCCATCCGAAGACAACTCCTATGGAACTCCCTTAGAAGATTTGGTTGCGGGAGATCAAACATGTGGATGTGTATTGGCGATTTTAATGACATAAGCTCTGATTATGAAAAGTAAATAGGGAGGAGAAAATCCCAACGCCTAATTGATGCTTTCAATTCTATGATAGATGATATATGCATGGAAGATATGGGTGCAAAAGGACAAAACTTCACTTGGTCAAATAACAGGAGCGGGAATGATCGAGTGTATGAAAGATTAGATTGCATCCTCATTAACTCGATATAGGGGGAAATTTTCTGAATGTGATATGTATTAATGAGTTGGCAATCGTATTGGATCACTCTTCGTTGACACTACTCTTGAATGGAGAACCGAATAGAAGGAGAAGAAACTTTCGATTTGAGGAGATGTTGATGGAAAGTCCTGAGTACAAATGAGTTATTAAAAAGGCTTGGATCGAAAGAAACCTTAGGGAGTCGCATCGAAGTGTTGAACAGAAACTACGAAATTGCCGCAAAATTCCAATAAGATGGAGCTCTAAACACTTTGGGAATAATAGGATTTAGTTGGGAAAAGCAAAAGAGAGATTGAAGGCTTTATCTCAAAGTGCATCTTGTGTGAGAACCCACCGTGAGGAAGACTTTTTGAATAAATGTATCAAGGATCTTTGGAAATGTGAAGAAGTCTATTAGAAGCATAGGTCAAGGGCAAATTGACTCAAAAATGGTGATCAGAACTCGACTTATTTCCATTTTACAATGGTGGCTAGGCGAAGACAAAACAACATTTCGAGATTGATGAGGAGAATAGGTGAATGGATAACCACAACACGGACATTGTTGAGGAGGTCTGTGACCACTTTGAGATGGATTTGACCTCTTAGAGAGTCGAAGGAAAGGAGGAGGTGCTGAGATGTATACCCCTATATTTGACAGTCGAAATGAAAGGGGAGTTGGACCGGGATGTGTCAGATGAGTAATTTTGGTTGGTTGTGTTCCAATTAGGTGGGTCTCAAGCACCAGGTCCGGATGTTTTTTCAAGTCTGTTCTATCAAAGGAACTGGCATATCATAGGCCCAGACGTCATCACCACGGTCAAAGCCTTCTTAAGGTCAGGTACAATACCCTCTACTCTAAATTATATTGATATTCCTCTTATTCCAAAAGTACTTAGCCCTAGCTATGCCTCATATTTTAGACTGATTAGTCTATGTAACTTTGTCTACAAAAACGTTTCGAAGGGTTTGGCAAATAGACTGAAAGTCTATTTACTAGAACTGATCACCCTTTTTCAGAGTGCCTTTGTGGCAAGTTGGATGATTCAAGACAATATTCTTGTCATGCATGAGGTATTTCACCAGCTCCAATATCAGACTGGTAGTGGAAGAACGGAGTGTGCGCTAAAGGTGGATATGCAGAAATCATATGACCAAGTAAAGTGGGTGTTCCTGATCAAGAGCCTAGAAAAAAGGGGATTTGGTGAAAAATGGATAACATGAATACTGGCTTGCATCACTACACCTACATATAGGGTGTTTGTCAATGTGAACAGGACGACGCAGATACGACCCACCCGAGGCATCAGACAAGGGGATCCATTATTTCCTTATGTGTTTATTCTCCTTGCGAACGTTCTATCGAGACAAATTGGTCAAGCCAATAGTGACTGAAAGCTAAAGAGAATTATTTTGCGAAGGGAATACCCTGAACTTCACCACATGTTCTTTGCAGGCGATTCTTTATTCTTCATTCAGCGATCTGTGGAGAATGCTCGGGCATTAAAGACTACTATTATGGATTATTGTAGAGCATCGGCGCAGCGAATCATTGTGTTGAAATCTACCCAAACATTCAATCAAGGCGTGGATGAGGGATTTGTTTAGACCATACTAGAGGAGCTCCATGTACCACGATCGGACAATCCCGGGAAGTACCTAGGGTTGCCTTCCTTCTCGATCCGTTCAAAAAAGGTTGACTTGGGATACCTAAAGACAAGGAATCATGATAAACTTCAAGGATGGAGAACAAATACACTAAACCAAACGGGAAAGGAGATATTAATCAAGGAAGTTATAACTATTATACCTACTTATGCGATTAGTGCTTTCAGCATTCCAAAAACATGGTGCGCTGAGATAAAACTATGATTACGGATTTTTGGTGGGGAAGATCAGATACAGGGAGAAAGTTCCATTTGAAGATATGGGAGATTATAACAAGAGGGAAAGATGTAGAGGGATTTGGATTCATAGAAATCACAATGTCAATATGGCGCTATTAACAAAGATGGCGGCAAGGGTGTTAACTGAACCAACTTCGTTATGGGTCAAAGTGCTAAAAGGATTATATTTCCCCAGAGGAGATTTCTTATCAGTCGTTAAAGGTGGTAAAGCGTAATGGGGATGGTCAAGTCTCCTAATGGGACGTGATATACTTCGAACAGAGGGGATATGGAATGTGGGCAACATATCGAGTATACAAGTATATGAGGACCAATGGATAAGTACCAAAAGGGGATTCTGAATCGAGACTCAACTTGGGAAAAGCGATCGTGATGCGGTCCTGGTCAGCGCTCTTATAGGATAATCAGTGGGATACAAACCTGGTACGACAACATCTTACACCAGCTGATGCAGTATGTATTCTTCAAATCCCTTTGTCGATGGTGGAACAACATGACAGGCTAGTGTGGCCCTACACAAAGGAGGGAGATGGCACTGTAAGATCAGTTATCATATAATTCGGGAGACAACTGATAGTCGAAGAGCTGGCGAACAAACAACTGAGAATGGGTCATTTACTCTGTGGAGATGCATTTGGAAGGCTCCTACGATCCCCAAAATAAAAGCTTATATCTGGAAGCTGGCCACCGAATCAGTTGTTGTGAAGAGCAACTTTCAAAGGCGTGGTCTCCTCAATAACTCGCCTAACTGCCCCATCTGTGGTGAGAACGAAACTACAATACACATGACGATAGACTGCGGCTGGACGAGAGTTGTTTGGTTCGGGGTCCTGGGACTTCGAAACCCAAACCACAATACACAGTCTATTTGTTGTTGGCTAGAGGACCGAACTAAGGGTTCTGAAATTTCAGCTGAGGTGAACCAAATGAGATGGGCAATGTGCATGACACCATGTTGCTATATTTGTAAGGCACGGTGCAAGGCCATGTTCGAGGCCAAAATTCCACACCGGAGACCACATTTGCGGAGATAAGGCCAATGGTGGAAGAAGTAGGCCGACTGCCAAAACAATCACAGAGGACTCGATAGGATCGGGGAAATACTGGGTGGTGCGCATCGAGGTCAGGCTCTATCTATATTAATTTTGATGCTTCTTGGTGTGTAAAAAATCGGATGGGGGCATCAGTGTAATTGCCCGGAACTCTAGTAGAAAATATTGTTACATGAAGAAATATGTTTTGTGTTTGGAATTGTGTGTTTTGTTTCATTATTATGAGTCAATCTAGTAATTTAGAGTTGTGGTTTGGACTGTAATTTGGAATTGTATGTTTGGGAAATATGCAGTTTGGACTTTAATTTGGAACAGTTTGTGTGTTTTGGAACTGCAATGGATTGTGTAACCGAAATCGAATTGGGGTCGAAAAGAAACAGGTTCCTAATAGGGTACCCGGAACCGTTTGTACAAACAGTTCTGGGTAGGTTCCTGTTCCAAAATTAAACGGGTAGGTTCCGGTTCCAAATTTACATACCCTGTATTAAACTGGGTAGGTTACAGGAACCCCTAAATTTACAAGGTACCCAGAACCGCTCACCCCTAACCATAGGACCTCGATTGCGGCTCAGTTGGAGCATTGATCGGTTTGGACTGAACCTGGACCATTTTCAAACTTTTTCCTGTATTTAAAATTGATGGTTGTGTCACATGATAAGTAATATGTATTTGAGCGAATAAGCTCTATAAAAATGATTTTAAACTTCAAAATTATTGACTTCCACATGTGCCATTATCGAATTGGGTAGACACAATTATGCTTTATAATATTTGGGCTAAAATCGATTTTTCCCTTTAAAATTTGTTTTTGAAAATTTCGTTTTTTCATGTTTGGTTATCAATCGAGTGTACCTTCTTCAGTTCGTTTTTTTTATCCAAACGTAATAGAATATCTTTTAAAATTACAAAAATAAAATAATACTTATAAGAATGTCATAATTTAACCATTTAAAACTTTCTCATATTGTAAACACCTGATTTTGGCTCGGGATCAAAATACCGTACGCGAGGAATCGATATAAAAAAATTAAAAAAAAATAATTAAAAATTAAAATTAAATTTTTTTTTTTTTAAAAAAAATAAATAAATATCTGAAAAATAAATCTCCGAAAAATAAATATCTGAAAAAAATAAATAATAAAAAATCAAAAAAATAATAAAAAAATCAAAAAAATATCTACTTATTTTGTGTATAAATAGAAGAGAGAAAGAAATGATTTGAGGAGAGTGGTCGTGAGAAATAGGAAAGAAAGGAAGAAAGAAGAGAAAAAAAAAACAATAAAAGAAAAAAAACAAGAGAGAAAAAAAAGAAAAAAAAAAGAGTGAAAAATACCGATAATTATCGGACTCGGTTCCTCGTACGGTATTTTAGCCTCCCATGAGTTAGGTATATTTCTCTCATTTTCAATATCATATTTTGTATTTTCTAAATGTGAAATAAAATTGAGAGTTTATATACATATATTATCTATTTATGTATAATATACTTGTTAATATATATATATATATATGTGTATATTATATATTTATATTATGTTTATGTATAATATATATTTATATTATGTTTATACTATATATATCTATATGTATAATGTATATTTATATTATGTTTATGTATTACTATATATATATCTATATGTATAATATATATTTATATTATGTTTACGTATTACTATATATATCTATATGTATAATATATATTTATATTATGTTTATGTTATCTATTTATCTATATGTATAATATCTATTTATATTATGTCTATTTAATACTATATATATATATATTATGTATTATGTATAATATATGTATATTATGTATATGTGAAAAAACAAAAAATTTCAAAAATGACTTAGGTCATTCCCAAACTTTGATGAAGGTTACAACTCGGTCCTTGGACTCTCGGGTCATTTCTGGGACGTTATCGAGTGTTATAAACCAAACCGGAAAAGTTTTGGGTCATTTGTGCAAATTATTTTTTTAATTCAGCTCTTAAAAAAAAAAACATTTTGATTTCTAAACTTTTCTAGACATTCCATGATTTCTAAAAATGTTACAAATAAGTCTAAAATAATTTTCGGGTTATTTTTTGGAATTTTACCAAGTGTTACAAATAAATCTAGAATAGTTTAGGGTCAAATCTGTAATTTTAACAAATATTTTCAGTTCAGTTATATTTTTTTTGAAAATTACAATTTTGATTCCTAAATTTTTCTGGACATTCCATGACTTTTAAAATTGTTACAAATAAGTCTAGAATAAATTTCGGGTTATTTTAGAACTTTACCAAGTGTTACAAATAAGTTCAGAATAGTGTAGGGTCTTTTCTGCAATTTTCGAAAAATTTGTCCAATTCAGCTCAAATTTTAATAAATTGCATTTTGGTCCCTATTATTTTTTGGACATCCTATAACTTCTCAAAATGTGACAAATTAGTTCAACGAGCTTAAAATCTTCAAAAATCATTCGTGCATATTTTGACACGTTTAAAATAGCTCGAGGGTTAAACTATTTTTTTTCGAGCATGATTAACTTTATTTCTCTTTTGTTTATTTGAAATAAACTCAAAAAAAAAAATGTTTATACATGATTTAAAGAAAATGCATATAGTCTTTTTGGGTCAAGCATGATCAAAACTGGCAATTCGGGTAAATTGAAAAACATTTCAAAAGCAAACTAAAGTACCGAAAGGGCGGATTATGAGCTTACGAGCTTTTAAGACGTAATCAAACCCCCGAACTCGATTCTCTGGATGTAGACCTCTCTAAGCCCTAGGATGTTAACTCCATGTACCCTAGGCAATTTTAGGATTCCGATTAGCCTTCAATTAATCGGTGGCGACTCTTTCAAATTTTTTCGATTCGGTTGATGACCCTGCTCGACCGGACCCTTCGCTCGCCAAGACCCGTCATTTTTAAAAACGAATTTAAAAAATATTTAAAAAACGGGTCGGGGAAAGTCAGATCCGACGTCCGACAATTTGGCGACTCTGCTGGGGATCTATTTTAGAGGGTTTAGGCTTTGTCATGTTTGCTTTGTCATATTATATTTTGCTATATCCGTTTTGACCGTTTGCTCATGCTTGCAGTTTCAAATTTTGTCGAAAAGGCGATGTAATTGTAATAAGTAAAAAAAAAAAAATGTAAATTTTTGTTTTGCACACACCACGCTGGTTACCATTACCCGCTCGGACCTGGAGCACATTAAGAGCTTAGGGAGTTTAGTAGGGGAATGTGCCCGGAGCGGTTTGGACTGCCGGCACGCACCCAAACAACTCAACTCGATGATCGGAATGGGCCCGTGATCCTCTTTAGGGGGTGAGGTTCCGCTGGTTCAGAGGACCTAGAAATTCCATCCATTTAGAACAAAAGCTCCACACCGTGTATAGTCTTTACCAGTTTTGTGTATATTTCCATTTTTTGGCCCAACTAATGTAAATGAGAATTTAGCCCAAGTATTTGGATTGGCCCACGGCCCATGAAGAAATTTGGCCCATGAAGAAGTTTGGCCCATTGATGTAAATGTGTTTTGTTTTGGCCTTAGATCATGACATGTATAGGATTGGGCCTTTTGTATTATATATTCCAGACTGTTGTAAATATAATACGATTCTTACTAATGAAGTTAAATTCTTGCACTTGCATTGCATTTTTCAAAAAAAAAAAATGTAAGTTCCGTTCATTCAATCTTGTATCCTTAAGACGTTTCACGCACCATCTTTGGTAAGGATGAAAAAAAAAAATCATTGCCCTCACATTAAGGCCATACATCCCCCTCTGGTCGAAATTTCCCGAATATGGAAAGCCATGACAAAAAGGGAATCAGAAATACGTGAACAAGAAGATTGACGAGGTTCACGAGCTCGTAAACTACATAGTCAATTGGATTCTCCTTAACGCCTTGTCTGAATTCTGGAATATGGAAAACGCGTCTGCGTGATTAAACAACGGAATACGTTCACAAGTTCCATTCGACACATGCAAATCCGTCTTTCGACCCAGAGGAGATCATGGGGGATAAACTCGAACAACCACCGTCATTCTAGCAATGTGGGAGCACCTTGGAAAAATGTGGGGGCAACGTAGCTAAGTTGAATGACACCCTTGAACAATTCATACGTAGAACGAGGCAAATAAAAAGATTTTCAAAATACATGTTCTCGACCTTCGTTCGAACCAAGGAACAATCAACAAATGCACTCAACGAGTTGCACCGTCGTGTGAAACGTCTTAAGAACTAGACATCGATTGGCCAAATCCTTATAAAGTATTTTTGAAAAAAAAATAAAAAAATTCATACATGCAATCAAATTCTACGAATGGAATGAACGGAACATGCAGAATTTTTTAAATCAATCATGCATGATCAATTGTGTATTCATCCTTCTTACTACAGTATTTTGGATTTAGGTTTTCAGGAATCCATGCGACATTCGAAGACCCCAGCATCTCAAGAACACGATGAGAGAATCATCCTACTAGAACAAACCATGTATGTCATGAGTTCCCGCACAGTGCAGTCAATCGTTGGCATGACCTCCTAGGTCGAGCGGATTTTTGCTTTTCTAAGCTCCAGGCAGCCGTGACTACCACAGTATCCCCGATCTCGTCTTCCCGAGGAACACTAATGTCGTGGCACCTCATCAATCCATGTCAGACATTTTTGCCATCCTGACCAAGCTCCACCTCCCACATATGGCCATCCTGACCAAGACCCACTTCCCACATATGACTTTCCCACACCCGAAAGGACAAATACACTTTTAGGATCAGGTTTTCGTCCTAATTTCAAAGATTATGAAGTCGTCTGGAGGAAATATTTAACCGAAAGTTCAGAGACATTGTTATGTCCTTTCCTCGCCGTTCATTTCCAGGCCCACCACAAGTATGCTCACGAGGGCTTCTCAGACTTATTTTCGATGAAGCTACCTCATGCAATTTTGATCGTCCACTCGTTAGTGGGGCACCCTTGCCGAATCTGACTCTATACATTACAGAGAAGGATCCGTTGACCCAGATGACATTGCAATTTGGAACATAAAATCAAGCAGATACCAAATTGTATCAATTTCTGAATGCAGTGAGTGATGAGTATAATCAAGAAAAAGATGATTTACTACGAGAAAACCCGTTACCTGAGGTAAAATCGGCTTATGCAACTATCCGATCAAGAAAAGGACCGGAGACAAGTAATGGGTACCACAACAAGGAGGGACGCCGAGGTTCTCATCGTCAAATTTGAGTCTGTCTTCTATGTTACACCTCGTTCAGAGGAAGTGGCAATCATAGTCAAACTGACCCACACCACCAGACCACATTCGACCACCGGAAAAGGGAAGGTTGTTTTACAAAATAAAGGAGATGAGAAAAACAACTCCCTTTCGTTTGATCGAGCTAAAGCATAGGCGACTTAAATAGAGATGAAAAGATGTCATTGTTGACACGGGGACGACGCCGTTGTTGACTCCTGCATAAGAATCGCCATTGTTAACACGGGACAGACGCCGTTGTTGACTCCTACAGAGGAGACGCCATTGTTGACACGGGAAGACGTTGTTGTTGACAACAAGGAAGACGTCGTTGTCGATGCAGAGAGACGCCATTGTTGGCGTCCTCGATCGGAAAGGCATGAAATGTATCCACTACGAAAATTTTATTTACAGCAAGGCGAAGTACTTCCAACTGATCGGATTCCCTGAAGGGTGGAGAAACCCATGGAGGGACAATAGCAGCGACGCCAGTAACGTCGTCACCACGGGGATGAAATCTGCGCAGAAGAGAAGCAGTCCAGTGATCACCTTGTGTTCTTAGTTGCGTCCTTGCGTACAAAAAAATAGGCAACACTCGCACCCATGAGTAAAATTTCTCCGGGAAACCAAAAACTTCCAATGAAGATCAAGATCAAAGAGATTCCTGCCTATTGTTGTGCAGTAGAAGAGTCAGGCGATCAGCCGTGGTTCACTAACATAAAAAAAAAAAAAAAAATACCTGGCGTACGGACTTCCCAGAGAACGCCACAAGAAAATGTCTGAATCGTCATGCGAGGAAAGACTTGCAATTAATTTCCCAGTGGCCCGACTATACCCATTTGAGATGCGTGAATGCTAAAGAAGCTGAACATCTAATGGAAGAAATTCATGAAGGTTCTTGCGGCCCACACATGAACGTGCAAGACTTGGGTACTTTGGGTTCACCATGACGGCTGACTATATAAAACATGCCCAACAATATCACATCTGTCAAATGTACGCGGACCAAATCCACGCGTCACTGCACGAGCACTATTCCAGAAATTCCCCACGGTCTTTCAAAATGTGGGGCATCGATGTAATCAACATGATTTTCCCAAAAGCGTCCAATGGTCATCGATTCATATTGCATTGATTACAATCAATTACTTCATCAGGATTAGAGGTTATTACCCCGACGTGAATAACGGCAAAGACCATTGAATTTTTCATCAACGAGGACATCATCGTGTGTCATGGGATGCCGAAGTCAATCATCACCGGCAATGCCAGAAATCTAAATTGGATTGAGTTGTGATCAAGTGTAAAAATGCATCTCTATATCACCCACAAATGAATGGCGCAGTGGAAGCAACTATTAATGGACTGACATGATAAGCTGTTTTAGGCACTCATGGCATACAAGACCTCAATACGGACATCAACAGGGGCAACCCCATTTTCCTTTGTTTACGGGATCGAAGCCGTGTTGCCAATTGAAGTAAAATTACCGTCAGCTAGGATCCCCGCCGAGGCAGAGAAGGACGAGTAAGAGTAGGCGAAATGCAGATACGTGCAATTGAACCTCATGACAAAAGGCGACTCATCGCGCAGTGCCACGGGCATTTGTACCAGCAACGCATGGCTCGTGCATTTAATAGGGAAGTCAGTCCAAGAGAATTACAAGCAAGCAATCTAATTCTCCAGGAAAAAGATTCTAGTCAATCCAGACTCTCGGGGCAACTTTGTGCCTAAATATGAAGGGTCTTATGACGCCAAAGAGAGTTTCAGCAGAGGAGTCATGATCGTCACCGACATGGACAACCAAGAACTCCCCAGTCCAATCAATATGGGCGCATTCAAAAAATACTATCCTTAAGGAGTTCGTAACAATAAAACGAGTCTCCAAAAGTGAGAGAAAATTCCCGCTAAATCGAAAACCCGAAAGGGCGGTTTAGTCAATATTTAGGGAAAAGGGGCATGATTGAAAATCCCCAAAAGGACAATCATGGCAAAAGGAGAGGAATCAAATCCCTGCTAGGTTGAAAACCTGAAAAGGCAACCTAGGCAAAAATTAAGGGAACCGAGAGGTGCGGTAAAAAAAAAAAAAAAAATTAACGTAGCAAAATGATAGAAAAACGAGAGATAAAAAAAAACTTCAAGTCAATCCAAACTCTGAGGGCAAGTTTGTACATAAATATGAAGGGATTTATGTCATCAAAGTGATTTTCAGTGGGGGAGCCATGATCATCACAGACATGGACAACAGAGAACTCCCTAATCCAATCAATGTGGATGCAAAAAAAAAAAAAAAATCGTCATCAGAAAGCGAGCCTCCAAAAATGAGAGAAATTCCTGCTAAATCGAAAACCTGAAAGGGCGGTTTAGGCAAAATTTAGGGAAGAGGGGCATGATTAAAAATTCCTAAAAATGGCGATCATGGCAAAAGGAAAGGAATCAAATCCCTGCTAGGTTGAAAACCCAAAAGGGCGACCTAGGCAAAAAATTAAGGGAATCGAGAGGTGCGGTAAAAAAATACCGTAGCAAAAGGAAAGAAAATCAAGAGATTAAAACAAAAAATGCTCAAAAGTGGACGACATTGTTTCCCACAGTAGCAATAAAAAGAAGTTGTGATTGACATTAATTTGAGCTGCCTCGACAACTTGCATGGATACATATTGTGAAGATAGCATGAATGACTTTATGGAACTCCATCAAGAAAGACTCCAAAGTCGATTAATGATAAATCTGACTGAGAAGTCCGCACAAGCAGTCAGACATCTCGAAAATGGTTTTTACCTCCAAAGTGAATTACAAGCTAATGGACGGGGTCTTTAGGTGCTCAACCTCCGCAAGTCATCATCAACAATCGGGACTTGTAGATATCCAACTTCCGAGAGTTACAAACCGACAAACGAAGCGTTTAGGTGCTCAACCTCCATAAGTCATCCCCAACGATCAGAACCTGTAGATATCCAGCTTCTGAAGGCGCCAAGCCGACGAACGGGGCCTTGAGGTGCTCAATCCCCGTAAGTCACCCACTACAAAGCTTTTGGAAAAAAAAACGAACGGAGCCTTTATGTTTCAGCCTTTGCAAGTCATCATCGACGACCAGAACCTGTAGTTATCCAGCTTCTGGGAGTCAGAAGCCGACAAGCGGAGCCTTTAGGTGTTCAGCTTCCACAAAGTCATCCTCGACGAACAGGACCTGTAGTTATCCAGCTTCTGGGAGTCACAAGCCGACAAGTGGAGTCTTTAGCTGCTCAGCCTCCGCAAGTCAACCCCAACGAGTCACAAGCCGACGAGCGGACCCTTTAGGTGTTCAGCCTCCGCAAGTCATCCTCGACGAACAAATCCTGTAGTTATCCAGCTTCTGGGAGTCACAAGCCGACAAGTGGAGCCTTTAGGTGTTCAGCCTCCGCAAGTCATCCTCGACGAACAGGACCTGTAGTTATCCAGCTTCTGGGAGTCACAAACCGATAAGTGGAGTCTTTAGGTGCTCAGACTCCGCAAGTCAACCCCAACAAGTCACACGCCGACGAGCGGACCCTTTAGGTGTTCAGCCTCCGCAAGTCATCCTCGATGACCAGGACCTGTAGTTATCCAGCTTCTGGGAGTCACAAGCCGACAAGTGGAGCCTTTAGGTGTTCAGCCTCCGCAAGTCATCCTCGACGAACAGGACCTGTAGTTATCCAGCTTCTGGGAGTCACAAACCGACAAGTGAAGTCTTTAGGTGCTCAGACTCCGCAAGTCAACCCCAACAAGTCACACGCCGACGAGCGGACCCTTTAGGTGTTCAGCCTCCGCAAGTCATCCTCGATGACCAGGACCTGTAGTTATCCAGCTTCTGGGAGTCACATGCCGATAAGCGGAGCCTTTAGGTGTACAGCCTCCGCAAGCCATCATCAACAAGTCACACGCCGACGAGCGGACCCTTTAGGTGTTCAGCCTCCGCAAGTCATCCTCGACGAACAGAACCTGTAGTTATCCAGCTTCTGGGAGTCACAAGCCGACAAGTGGAGCTTTTAGGTGTTCAGCCTCCGCAAGTCATCCTCGATGACCAGGACCTGTAGTTATCCAACTTCTGGGAGTCACATGTCGATAAGCGGAGCCTTTAGGTGTACAGCCTCCGCAAGCCATCATCAACAAGTCACACGCCGACGAGCGGACCCTTTAGCTATTCAGCCTCCGCAAGTCATCCTCGACGAACAGAACCTGTAGGTATCCAGCTTCTGGGAGTCACAAGCCGACAAGCGGAGCCTTTAGGTGTTCAGCCTCCGCAAGTCATCCTCGATGACCAGGACCTGTAGTTATCCAGCTTCTGGGAATCATAAATTGATGAGCGTTTAGACGCTCAGTCTCCACAAATCATCATGAACGATCGGGACCTATAGGTGTCTAGCTTCCGAAAGTTGCGTGATGATGTTTGTCTACTGTGTAAATAATAAATAAAGAGGAGCCAAAATCAGTTGTTTGTCTTTGAACGTGTACTCATGAGATCACTTTCATGAGCGCATGTCCAAAGAGGGGCAACTGTAAACACCTGATTTTGGCTCGGGATCAAAATACCGTACGCGAGGAGTCGATATAAAAAAATTAAAATTAAAATTTTTTTTTAAAAAAATAAATAAATAAATATCTGAAAAATAAATATCCGAAAAATAAATATCTGAAAAATAAATATCTGAAAAAAAAATAATAAAAAATTCAAAAAAATATCTACTTATTTTGTGTATAAATAGAAGAGAGAAAGAAATGATTTGAGGAGAGTGGTCGTGAGAAATAGGAAAGAAAGGAAGAAAGAAGAGAAAAAAAAAAAAAAAAAAAAAAAGACAAAAAAAAAAAAAAAAGAGTGAAAAATACCGATAATTAACGGACTCGGTTCCTCGTACGGTATTTTAGCCTCCCATGAGTTAGGTATATTTCTCTCTTTTTCAATATCATATTTTGTATTTTCTAAATGTGAAATAAAATTGAGAGTTTATATACATATATTATCTATTTATGTATAATATACTTGTTAATATATATATATATATATATATGTGTGTATATTATATATTTATATTATGTTTATGTATAATATATATTTATATTATGTTTATACTATATATATCTATATGTATAATGTATATTTATATTATGTTTATGTATTACTATATATATATCTATATGTATAATATATATTTATATTATGTTTATGTATTACTATATATATATCTATATGTATAATATATATTTATATTATGTTTACGTATTACTATATATATCTATATGTATAATATATATTTATATTATGTTTATGTTATCTATTTATCTATATGTATAATATCTATTTATATTATGTCTATTTAATACTATATATATATATATTATGTATAATATATGTATATTATGTATATGTGAAAAAAAAAACAAATTTCAAAAATGACTTAGGTCATTCCCAAACTTTGATGAAGGTTACAACTCGGTCCTTGGACTCTCGGGTCATTTCTGGGACGTTATCGAGTGTTATAAACCAAACCGGAAAAGTTTTGGGTCATTTGTGCAAATTGTTTTTTTAATTCAGCTCTTAAAAAAAAAAAAAAAATTTGATTTCTAAACTTTTCTAGACATTCCATGATTTCTAAAAATGTTACAAATAAGTCTAAAATAATTTTCGGGTTATTTTTTGGAATTTTACCAAGTGTTACAAATAAATCTAGAATAGTTTAGGGTCAAATCTGTAATTTTAAAAAATATTTTCAGTTCAGTTATATTTTTTTTGAAAATTAAAATTTTGATTCCTAAATTTTTCTGGACATTCCATGACTTTTAAAATTGTTACAAATAAGTCTAGAATAAATTTCGGGTTATTTTAGAACTTTACCAAGTGTTACAAATAAGTTCATAATAGTTTAGGGTCTTTTCTGCAATTTTCGAAAAATTTGTCCAATTCAGCTCAAATTTTAATAAATTGCATTTTGGTCCCTATTATTGTTTGGACATCCTATAACTTCTCAAAATGGGACAAATTAGTTCAACGAGCTTAAAATCTTCAAAAATCATTCGTGCATGTTTTGACACGTTTAAAATGGCTCGAGGGTTAAACTATTTTTTTTCGAGCATGATTAACTTTATTTCTCTTTTGTTTATTTGAAATAAACTCAAAAAAAAAACAAAATGTTTATACATGATTTAAAGAAAATGCATATAGTCTTTTTGGGTCAAGCATGATCAAAACTGGCAATTCGGGTAAATTGAAAAATATTTCAAAAGCAAACTAAAGTACCGAAAGGGCGGATTATGAGCTTACGAGCTTTTAAGACGTAATCAAACCCCTGAACTCGATTCTCTGGACGTAGACCTCTCTAAGCCCTAGGATGTTAACTCCATGTACCCTAGGCAATTTTAGGATTCCGATTAGCCTTCAATTAATCGGTGGCGACTCTTTCAAAAAATTTCGGTTCGGTTGATGACCCCGCTCGACCGGACCCTTCGCTCGCCAAGACCCGGCATTTTTAAAAACGAATTTAAAAAATATTTAAAAAACGGGTCGGGGAAAGTCAGATCCGACGTCCGACACATATGTTATAATTGAATCATGATTCGATCGAGACTCGATTGAGCTACTACTGACAGGATTAGCATGTAGGTCAAGACCCAAACCATCTTGTTCATGGGTTACATTGTGACATTCTGATAGAATTAGTAAATTTGATAGATAACTAAACATTAAGAAACAAAAATTTCGAAAACAAACTTCAACTGGAAAAATATAATTTTTACATAAATATTAGAGAATATAGTTGTATTTTATTCGTACATATATTTAATAAAGCAATATAATATTTATTTTTAAAATTAGATTGATGTCCTTTACGGGACGTTTATTTCACTAAATTCAGAATAAGAAATAGGGAATAAGGAATAGGAGATAAGAATATTAAGTTATTTTTTTGGTGGAATGAAATGGAATAAAGAAATTATGTTGTTTCTTTGGTGGTATTGTATATGGAAAGGAAATGGAATGTGTTAAAATGACATATTTGCCTCTCCTTGTATATGTTTAGTATATAATACATTTAATTTGTATTATTTATTTTAAAAATTAAGAATAATTAAAAGATTAATATAAATAATTAATAGTTAAAAAATTATAATTTTTTTAATTATTTAATTTATTTGAAAGGCCAATTTTTGGACTTTTTTTAATAAAACAATTTAATCAATGTAAATTATAATGTAGAATAATATATTTTTTCACGATCATTTGATTGGATATTTATCAGAAATATCGTTAATTACAATATCAACAATATAACATTTTATTAGTACACGATAATACAAAGTCCGACAAAGTGTTAGTCATTTGCTAGAAAGTTAGTATAAATGACCACACATACATGATACAAAACGTCGTTAAAATTTTACAATTATAATATAAACCAACCATTATAATATTAAGATCTTCTTGAGCAATGTTCTTCAATGAAACTTGTTTAATTGCAACAAAATCTCCTTTCTCCAAGTCCAGACCCTTGTAAACTAGACCATATGCATCTTTCATGATCTCATCACCAAGCATCTACACCATATATTCATGGAAGTACCCATTAATTTAAGAGTTAATTACCTCAACAGTTACTTATTTTTGACATGTGTGATTAAAAGGTTACTCATCTTTTTTTGCGTGACTGAACCGTTACTTAAGTTTGAGGATGTGACTGAACGGTTATTTCGTTAAGTTTCCGTCACATATTTTCGTTAAACTGTCACGTGCAAGTCACGTGATCTAATTTAAAGACGATTCTACCCCCTCCCCCTTTTATGTTTATGGATTATGATGTAGTAACGGTTAGGTAACAAAATGTCCAAACTAAAGTAACTGTTTAATAACATTTAAGAGAAGATAAAATGTCATTTAACAACTTTTCCACAAACATAAGTCACCATATTTGCAACCATTTCACTTCATTTTCTTCTTGAATATTTGATTCTGTTTGATGAAAATTGAGCTAACAAACATCAAACGAATTCATAATACATACAGCAATTTTCTATTTTCTATATGAATATATGATCAAGTTTTATGAATAAACAATTTTCTATTTTCCTAGGTGAGTGTAGCCTCTTGCCGATAACTTCTGCTTCAGTTCTTGCTGATCCACTGCTCTTACAAGAGCATCGAAACAGGTCGTCCCCACTGTCATAAAAACAACTTAAAACCACATTAGTGCACGCATAGCTGTAGATAATAAGATTTTCAGTTCATACCCATACAAATTTAATTATTGAACTCAGACGAAACAAGGAAGAATATTCTATTGTTGCCTCAGCAAGCTTATAAAATATGAGCAGCGTCAAATCTTAGAGAAATAGTCAAGGTGATATTAAATAGGAGATAAATTTGATTATAATCATCGACTAACATACATCATCTTGCAACCAGAATAAGAAGTCAACTGTAGTATGTAACCAGAATACTAAAGTTTGGGCATTCGACTTCAATACTGAAGTTCCCAACTATAGTATGTAACAATGGCCAAGTCAAGAATCCCGAAGGCTTCTCCACTGAAGAAAGACTTACCTCCAAGCTCTCCTTCCAGTACTTTGAGGCACTTTGATGAATCCCTTCTTTTCTGCTTCTCACCGTTCGATCCAATGAATACTAATAAGCAGAGCTGCAGAATTGCAAAGTTGAAGAACAAGAATTCAACAACAATCACAAAGGTTTGTAGAGTACGAAAATTTTACATACCGGCAAGTGGGATTTCAACAACAATCACAAGAAACTTAGTATGAACGTGAAAGTTTTACATTTTTAGGATAAAAAAGTGATTAAATGAGATTATCAACAATTTATGAAGTAAAAATATTTCATTTTCACATCAAGTTTCATACAAATTTCACATGTTATAGCATAGCTCAGAAGTTCTGCACAATAACAACCCAAGCAAGCAGGCAGAGTTCCAATAACAACCAACCAAAGCAAACCATACCCAACAAAGTTCTGAACAATCCCAATTAATAAAATCCCCCAAATCGGGAAAACCTCACATAAGCTTCCAGCAATGAACCCTATGGCGTCACCCAGGTCCTTGGCCACACCTAGAAGCGCCACTTGTCTTTGGTTGTATCCCATGGTGCTCTTGATCACAGGGAATGTGCGCCCGAATAAGTACCCAAAACAACGAAGAAAGCTTAGCTACAGCTTAGTTGATTCACAACAACGAGCGCAAATCTATTCCAGCTTAGCTGATTCAGCAAACTCAAAGCTGAATAAGATTCACGACAAGAAAAGGGGTACACATACCTAAATAAGATTCACGACAAGGCCCGAAGAAAGCTGAAATGAACAAGCAATCGGAGAAGCGAGCAAGAGGCCACGTGCATTGGAGAAGGAGGAGGCGGACGAATCCTGGATTTGAAGAACAAACTGAATCGGAACGAATGGGAGTACTGGATAAGGAGAAGTATGTAGAAGGATGAGGGTATATTAGGAAGTTTAATTTTGAAAAAGGTCACGTGTACAGTACATGCGCAAGTTTAACGGAGATAATTAACGGATGTAACCGTTCATTCACATCTGCCAACATAAGTAACGGTTGAACTCAAGTTTGAACCGTTCAGTCACATGTGCAACCATAAGTAACGTTTGAGGTAATTAACCCTTAATTTAAATAAGGGTATGAGCTCCAAATAGCAAAAGCCTATGGACAACCCAAACTCCAAACAGAAAATAAAATTTAAAGCAAAGAATTCAAGAAAAGAGACAAAAACCATATGAGAAAATTACGGGAAATTCTCATTTTCAAGGGAGTTGAGTAGAGAAAAACTCCTTTCACTGATTGCTACAACCCAGAGACAAAAAATAGTTCAATCTATGCTGCATAAGTTTTAGCTAGAAGTATTATGATGGCCAACTCAAGATTCTAACTTACTGATACCTGCAATTGAGTACTAAAAAACAACACCAACATATCTTTGGTGATTCATCAATAAGAAGCAACCAATGGATCAACGTAGTCTTTCTAGCCCAGAAAGACAAAAAAGAAACAAGATATATCCATTTGAAAGTAAATACTTTTTCAGCAAGAACCGTACAAAATCAGGACACTTGGAAAATTATCATGAATATTGAAATTGTCAATTTTCAAGAAATTGTCATTAGTATCTTTCTAAGTACAAATAGGTCAATTTTCAAGAAATTGTGCGCTCACATTTGTAGATACCTCGACTCAGAACTATTAAAAAGATATAATATTATTGAATCTTGTTTATTTTATTTTAATTAAAAGATGTAGAGAATTCCATCCTCTCGTTAGGTTCAGTTTTGATTATTCGATGCACACCAACCTAAAAAACTTGACATTTGAAACAGAAATCCTGGAGAGTTTTATGAATGAAAGAATGTTATTCTGTTTTCACAATGTGAAACTGTGACACGACTTTTCTGTCTGCCTTTACCTACTACACGCTTATAACATCTAGATAGGTTAGACATGAAAAATGATTGAGATAGAGCATACTAGTTATAGACTAATAGATGGAGATGTAGTTGATATGACATGAGAAATGGAGAACACAAAAATAGAATTGCATTTCACTAACTCAAGTTGAAAAATAAAATAAAAATAAGTTCTAGTTTGAAAATACATCAAAAATATGTATTAAATGACATGGTATTAAAGTAAAAGAACAGAACATGTATATAAATATAAGTATTAAAATAAAATAATATTATACAATTATGAGAAATGTTTGACTACTTTTTGGAGCCCAATATACATATAATAGAAAAATTAGAGTGCGCTAAAAAAATTGGAGCGCGCTTTTTTTTTTTGGCCAAAACAGCGCGCTTTCAGTATATGAAAAAGTATTTACATTCTTTTTATAATAATTTTTAAAATAAAAAATTAATTTACTTATTTATTTCAATAAAAAAAAAAGAAATATAAAGTATTTATTATTTTAGTAATTTGAAGTGCATTATTTAGATAAACATTATTATATTTAATTAGTTTTAATTTCTCCATGATTATATCAAATAAAATAAATCAATACACTAATAAATTTTTTAGTAACATAATAGAAATGATTTTGTTGTATTAAATTCATGATTTTTTGGACATTAAATTAATAAAATCAATTTAGTATTAATTTTAAAAAGGATATATTAAGAAATGATACATAAATTTATTTTCTTTTAAAAAATAAGTATATGCCAAAAAAAACTTATGAGGGATTATTGTTATAGTCTATGAATTGTTTTACCGATTATATTTTTGTTAAACTTATTATAGTTTTAATAAATTAAATATAACTTATGAAGTCACGTATTGTAAGAACACAACAAAAAAGTATAAATGAAATAAACAAGTAAAGTGAGTAACAAATAAATAAAATAAATTTTCATTAATAGTTAAAAGAAGCCTAAAAATAGTTAAATGAAGCATAAAAATATACATTAATGTGAATCAATAAAATATTTGGATTTTGACAGGTAATCACTTCATTTTATTACTTGTCACAATTCTACGCAATCTAGCCAAATTAATATATAAATATAGATAGATAGTGGTGCCACACTCTGAAGTAATAGATTTGGACGCGTAAGGTGTAGAAGTGATTTATACGATTTTTTTTTCAAAAAGTGATTATTCTTAAAAAAAAATAGAAAAAATATATATATATACATATATAGAAATTTGGTTTTATATACACAATTTTTTGTCTTACAAAAGGCGCTACCTAGGTAGCGCGCAAGGTAAAAGGCGCTACCTAGGTAGCATTTTGTGTTTTTTTGGCACAAACTCTACCTAGGGTAGCGCCATTTACATTACTTTTTTTTTACGACTCAATTTTTAATTAAAAATTATATTATGTATCTATAAAAAATTATAGGACGTATATATTTTAATTGTGATTTAAATGATGCAAAAAATATTAAATTTGGACTTACAGATTGACTGTACACTCTGCTGTAAGTTGAGATATGAAAATTTGACATAAAAATATATAACTGAGACTTTGTAATTCCAAACTCAACACATATAACGATATTTATGGTGAAATTCAATTATTTATTTACGTACTCTAATGTTTTTAAATTTTTTTGATTAGATATATATCTATTTTTAACCTAACATAGTTTGTCCTATGATTTGACTGATATGATTAAATGCATTAGGTGAGAAATTTAATTATATACTTACTCAAAAATAAATTACAGTGCATAAATAACTGAATTACGATATAAATGACGTTTACTAGGCGTCAATTGTTTTATTTTTTGTTGTATATATATGTATAGTTTTTTTTATTAGCCGCATTATACGGCCAATCCGAAAATAAAACATTAACACCTAGTTAGCATCATTTATATCGTAATTAAATTATCTATGCACATTAATGTTTTTGAGTAAGTATATATATAATTAAATTTCTCACCTAATGCATTTAATTATTCCAGTCTAATTATAGGTTAAACGATGTTAGGGTAAAAAATTAAATATATCTCTAATAAAAAAACTAAAACAATTAGAGTATGTGGATAGTTGAATTTCGTCACAAATTTCGTTAACCGGTCTGAGTTATATTTTTTTAAAGTCAAATTTCCATATCTCAACTTAGGGTAGGGTGTACAGTCAATCCGTAAGTCTAAATTTAATATTTTTTTTTCATTATTAGAATCACAATTAAAATATCTACAGCCTACGATATTTTTATTTTTTAAAATAAATACATAATTTAATTTTTAATTAAAAATCGAGTCGTTGATTTTTTTTATAAAAAAAATAATGTGAATGACGCTACCTTAGGTAGCGCTTGTGCAAAAAGGCACAACACGCTGCACAAAGTACGTCTTTTGTCTTGCGCTACTTAGGGTAACGCCTTTTGTAAAATAAAAAATTGTGCGCTACCGTACATCCAAATTTTTAAATATATATATACTTTTCTAATTCTATTTTTAGAATACTCACTTTTTGAAAAAAAATCTATTTATACTTGTAGAATTATCTCATGAATCAAACATTTTCATATTTTTAAAATAAATCTAGAATATATTTTTAAAAGTAAAATTGTAGCAAAAATGTGTATTAATAACTCATTAATTATAAGAAGGTAAGGATGATTGATCTAGATTTACAAATTGTTTTGTTTACCATTATGGTGTCGTTGTTGAGTGTTTTAAAGAGAACTTTATAAATAGGGAAAAGTATGAAAAAAATGTAACATGTTTGCCAGAAATTGTCAAAGCGACACAGTTGTATTATTTGATGTAACATGTTTGATGTTGTAGGTATTTGATGCAGTCGGTAAGTTTCCGTTCAAAATGTCTGTTAAGTGTGCACATGCCATGCACGTGACTTATTTGAAACGTGAAAGTCCTTAAATGCCCCTATCTTCTTCATAAGACTGTTATAACACACCTCTCTTGTTGGTGTCTTCTCCAATCTTCGGCTGAGCTCCAATCTTCTCCAGTGTTCGTGTCTTCTCCAAAGAATGATGTCACCGCACAAGTCCAGCAGCTCTTCTCGAAGCTCGAAGGCGCATGAAGAGTACCAACCGTTGATTTGCTATTGTGGGTTCACTAGTCATGCCAAACCAGCTTCCACATGGAAGAATTTCGGTCGGTTTTTCTATGGGTGTCCCAATTATAAGGTGTGTTTGTCGATTTCATTTGGTTTTGACCCTAATTGTAGAATGAATTTGAAAATTGTTGCCCAACCACAGTTGTAAAGTTCCATTCGAAACCCTAATTCCCAAATTTGATTGCAGAATCACGGTTGTAATTACTTCGAGTGGAGTGACCCCCCAATGTGCATATACGGAAGGAGGGCCGTAAGCAAATTTCGAGATATGCATGGCCATATCGAAGACGAAGTTGTTCCTCTACGTAAGAGGGAGAAGATGTTAGTTATTGTTGTTGGAGTGCTTGTGGTCATGCTTGTTTCTGTAATGTTAAAAGTAGTTGTCAGTTAAGCTGAGTCTGTGTTTTAAGTTTGCGGGTCGGTTGTAGGGTCATTATGTTTTTTAGTGTGTTGGTGTCAGAAAACATATGTTTTGTAATTGTTGGTTTTTGATGCAATATGTTTCTGAACAAGTATAACATAGATGTAACATGTTTGGCAAATTTCTGCAGAACATTACCAACACAACCGAATAGAATTCCACCTGAAAATCAAAACCTGTAACCCAGACCATACAGAGACCATACAAAACCTTTCAAAGTACCTTCATACAATACCTATTCCGCCAGAACACACACTAGTACATAAAAATCCACCAAAATTCACAAAAATCCACAAAAACAGTATAGTTCATCAAAATGACAGCATGCATGCTGCAAAACACCTAAAAATACCTAGTTAATCATTATATCTAATCCGCAATGGCATAAATCTTCACTGAGTCGGGAATTTTGTGAACTTGCTTGACCTGAAACGGGGGAACTCCTTGACGGTCCAGCCCTCTTCAAAATGTTTTTCTTCTTTGGGGTGATTGTTTTCAAAGGCATATCCACGGGAACGATCGCTCTACAATCTGACAGTTGGGGGGCACTTGAGCTTACTCGAACGGGTTCAACATCACTTTCCAGATCAACTCCATGAAATTGTCACATATCCACTTGCCTCCAATCTTCTTTGTATGGAACGCTCTTCCACGACTGTGCTCCTCAAATAACTTTCTTAATTGAAACGTCACTTGCTTTTGAATACGAACCGCGCCAACCTTGAACTGACATGTGGATTGCTTGCACCGGAATTCTATTCGGTTCGGTCCATTAGTTCCCTTAGACTCCATCTCGTAACCCTCCTGAATGTTGTGTCCGATAATGTACTCCCTGAAAGCCTTTGCGTCCACAAATTTCATTCCAAGTTTCAGTTCGTACCTTTTAGTGGGGCGGCCGAACTCAGAATTAACATCTTCGTCAATAACTCTCGCCCTCGACATCTTGGTATATTCCACTTCATCTTCCGAGTTAGGAGGCGTCCGCAATGTGTCACTCGGACAGTCGGGCTCAATGTTAAACATCTCCACATTCACGTTTTGAAGTCCAATCCCGTCAACAGTATCACCCACGTCACCTTCCATAGCACCCACCAAGTCGGGTATATCAGTCATACCTTTGGTGGAGGTACACATTTGCCGTTGTACACACCACCCATCCAACTGTCATCGTAGTGAATCTTCAAAATCCACTTATCAGCACCTGAGGTCGACATTCAAACCTGCACAAAAGAGTGTTTGTCAGCACCCAAGTCGTTTGAAGAGAACAAACCAGTAAAACACACACACAACATTCGGTTAACAAATGAAAAATCCCAAATCAGTTACACATAACATTCGTTTTACCTTATAAACATACAAGTGAACATAGAATTTAACTCCTTCGTTTCAACCACCAAACATGTGCAATCGGTTACCCTCTAAACAATCAAGCCGCAGAACAGTTCGGATTACACTACAAATCCGTCACCTTTGCAAAGTTGGAATCATACAACTAAAAATCGGACCAAACCTTCAATTTATAGAGCATGGAGGGGCTACGGAAGTTACCTTGGCGGGATATTGAGCGGGTACGTCTTCGGATTAAACAGAACAGCCGAGGAGACGCAACGATTCGCGCGAGGAGATGACTCGGTTGCAGCTGCTTGAAGTCGATTCGGCTGTCGGAGGGGTAGGTTGGCGAGGGTTTTCGGCAGAAGGTTGTCGCAGCGTCGCAGCGTCGCAGCAGAAGGCACAAGAACTTAGGGTTTGAAGTTGGAAAGCAAGGGACGGGTATCAAATCGAAGCTGTAAGGACAGCTCTTCGGTATGGGTGTATGAACAAAGAAGGGAAGTGGAGGGAAATAGGTGTAGGGGTATCTTGGGCATTTACGAAAATATTTCATTAACAACTGACAAATCATGGCACGTGGCTGACACATGCTGGTTTTTAACGGGCAAACAGACGGAATAACAAACGTTTCCATCTAAAACCTACAACATAAAACGTGTTACATCAATTACCTACACTCCAAAACTAGTTTCATCAACCACCATTTTTGGCAAACATGTTACATTTTTTTCATACTTTTCCCTTATAAATAAGGGTTACACTTTTAGTATGATTGTTTCACATTTAAAATAATTTTTGCTTGCCCTATGATTAAATTCGTAAAATGAAAAATGTTGAGCTTAAATATTTCTTTTTTCAAAAATCAAATCTAAAATTTTTAGTTTGAGAATGAAACGCTAAACTATTCCGTAAATACTACTATAGTTGATATCTATTTGTAGTCGAAGGTTGAAATCATTGAAGTCGACACCGACTCCCACTCTGTAACCGATCCTCTCTTAATCTCTTATCCGTCTGTAGACTTCTAGTACACTCTTGTCAGAAAATAGAAAAGAAAAAAAAAACATGTTTCAGTTTACCTACCACCATTTCTCATTCTTCTTTAATGTATTTATTTTTGTGCAGATCTTCTTATAGAGACCCACCTCAACAGTTCAGTACACACAGTGGTTGCCTGCATTATTCTAATGCCATTGGATGGAGTTTTCAGTTTCAACCAGGCCGATCTCTGTCTCTACTCTCACCTATCCCCCTCCCTCCCTCCCTCCCTCCCTCCCATCCATATAATATATATAATCAATACTTTGGATCATCATCAACATCTCTCTCTCTAACCATCCAACACCTCTACCAAATTCAGTAAGTTTTCCATATCATATTCAATATGCATGTTGAATGTTTACTGAACTAACTTATATATCCTACCTGTTTTTCTCTATCTCAACACACAGCTTTGATTGAAAAAGCTTGTATCTGCAGTAATGGATGGTATAGAGAGAGTTCGGTCAAGGAGGCGAACAAGCCGAAGCTTGAGTCGGGTTAGCTGGAGTATGGAGGATGTGTTTGCAACCCCACAAGGAAACACCACTTCTAGAGATGACGAAGAAGCACTGAAATGGGCCGCCATTGAGAAGTTGCCCACTTATGATCGTCTCCGGACAAGCATAATGCAATCATTCTTAGAGACTGAGCAGACTCGACAGGGAAACAGGACAGTTGTGGACGTCAGGAATCTGGATTTGAAGGAGAGGCAACAGTTTATTGATAGGATATTTAAGGTTGCTGAAGAAGATAATCAAAAGTTTCTGGAGAAATTCAGGAACAGAATTGACAAGTAAGTAATAATTCATGCATATATTTACAATTTTTATTAAAATTACAATATATATATATATGTACAATTTACTGAAGAAATATCAATGGTTAATGGGTTTTTAGGATCATTTCTTAAATTCAGATTTAAACTTACAAATTCATCGTATATTAAAAACCCCTCATGAATTGCTTATCTAATTTATAGTATTATGTGTCTTTTTGTACATGTATTTGTTGGTAGGACATATACGTAATTTGTTGGATATATTGAACATGTTCCATCTGTATTTTGATTGATACTCAGACTAATTTGTTTCATCTTTATAGGATTATTATTAAATTAAAATAACTGTCAATATTTCACATTTCTATTTAAAAAAAAAATCGTTAGCTTTCATCCACAGTGATTACGGAGCGACGAAAAAAACGACAAACAAAACCAAACCAAACTGATGCTGATATTTCAATTGGGTCGTTGCTTTCAAAAGAAAATAAGGTCGTTGGAGAGACAACGGGATAGTGCAGTGTCCAATTAGGCATTGTTACGTCTCTTTTATTAATGTTTTTTTTCAAAGAAAGAAAGAAAGAAAAGACTATCAATTAGTTTTATTTAAATTATATTATTTAAAACGGTAATATACGATTGTGAATTTTGTTTATGTACAATTTAAAAAATGCTAGAGAGTGATCCAACGGTTTTTAATTAATTATAGCCAACAATAATATGATGAGAGAGTGTTGGAGAAAAGATAAGCAAAACATATATAACCCATATTGTATTTCTTAAATTTAAGAAACACACTATAAAAATATATAAGTGAAGTTGATCGATCTTTAAGGAATGGTTTGTAGCAATTTTTGAATTCACTAAATTAGAAAATGTAATATACTTACACTTTAGAAATATTAAATTAATAATATCTATTTATATTAATTTAGTTAGAAGGTACAAATGAATTTTTTAATTGTATTTTTTCATTCTAATGTCAAATTCATCTACTTTAATTAGTCCATATCACGTATACAATTCTCATTTCTCGTTTGTATGACATGTAAATTACTTTAAAATTATTCAAAGTGTCTAATTCATTTTCTATACATTTTACAGACTTCGATCATCTCTATTTATTTCACATGTATATTCATGTTTTTGTTTTATTTTTTTACAGATTGAATTTTATACATTAAAAATATTTAATATTATATTGATGAAAAATATTCTAATATATTTATAGTATCAACATGCTTTGTTAACTAAGAAAATAAATAATTTTTTGTTTGTAAAATTGATACATAATATATTGTTACTATTACTAAAATAAATAAATTAATAATATTTATATATATATAAATATATGACACTAATAATAGTCACAAAGCTATGAAAATTAACTTAAAACTTAAAAGTATTAATTTTCATTTTACTAATATAATAGTTATTCTTAATTTTTATTATTGATTAATGTATTTAATTAGTGCACTTAATCTTTGTACTACATAACATAATTCATATTATTTAAACATATTGAATAGTTCATATCATGGAAAAATTACCAATAAGTTAAATTAATGCTTAATTAAAATATTTTAATATATAACAATAATATGTATCAAATCGTTACATATATCGTAGTTTGTCCGTTGAATACTTAATACTATATGATGCATCAAGCGCATTTAGTTCTTTAGTATATGGTAATTTGGTTAGCGTAATCAAACAAGTCAATTACATGTCAATATGATGTAAAATTATTTAAAAAAAAAATATTATTTTTCTATATTAAGATTATGAAATTTGATGTTAACTTTGATTTTACCTATGTTAGAATTAAATATAATAATACAAATTTTTGTTTGGAATTATTTTTGTTACTATATTTCGTTTCACTCTACCAAGTTTATACAACATTACATTTTCACCCATACAGAATCTATTAATCATAAAATTTTATAATAATAATGATAATACCATACAATTAAATTTTATTCAAAAAACTTATGTTTACACCTATTATACTTTACATATAGATATTCGTAATTAAAACAAAATGAGGATTATATTTTAGATGTATTGCAAACAATTTTTATAAGAAAAAACCCAAATTTGTATTTATAATTGTGAAAGTGACCCAAACCTTATAAATGTGAGAAATCAAATATAATTACATAAAAATAGTTTGTAATCTATTCTCGAAACTACAAAAAATAGCGTCGTAAAATAGCATAAATATGTTATTATATTTATATGATCAACTTATTTGCAACTAAGACAAAAACAAATATAAATTAAATATATGAAAAAATTAATTTTAAAACAAACAATAATACCTACTAAATAAAGTATTCTTGTAAAATGATATTTTATGGAAAAATTAATAAATAAATTTAACAGATCTAGAATAAATACCTTTAATAAAAAAACACGTTGTCTAAATATTGAAAGTTGGTGAGTATTAATTAACACATTATTTTGCTATAACTATTTGCTATTTTTAGCAAGATATATTTTTATTTAATTATCCAAATGATTCATAAGGTATATATACATTTTCTATTTTTTTGTGTGCTTATTGATCTATAACATTTTAACTTTACCGTGGACCTCATATTATATGACAATAATTTATATAAATTAGTTATACTATGCGCATATAATTTGAATACTCTAACTCCATTAATTAAATCTGACTAAAGTAGTCTCGACTGTATATATATCATGTAAAAACGAAGTATACATGAACACTTTATCAACTTTGCCGAAAGATAAATTCTTTGAACAAGTTTTCCTTTCTCAAATGTAGTATTGTTCATAGTTGTTGTTTTTTTCATATATAATGCATAACATTTGTGATTTAACAGGGTGGGGATTAGGCTTCCAACTGTTGAAGTAAGATTTGAACATTTGAGCATTGAGGCGAATTGCTATGTCGGGAGCAGAGCACTGCCGACTCTGCTAAACGTTGCTCAAAACATGGCAGAATCGGCTCTCGGCTTTGTCGGGATCAGATGGGCTGAAAAAAAGAAGCTTACTGTTCTCAAAGATGTCTCTGGTATTGTCAGGCCAGCAAGGTGAGGAGTCCCAATAACTTATAGAACAAGTCATACTTAACTTCATATATATATAAGTGTATATATGTAAGTTGATTTGTCTGTCGATATTTATATAGGATGGCATTACTATTAGGTCCACCATCTTCGGGGAAGACAACCTTACTGTTAGCTCTTGCTGGAAAGTTGGATCCTAGTCTGAAGGCAAGTTACAGCAAGATCTTTGCTGCTTCCTATTGTTCTTATAAATGCATATATATATATATAGCTTGTTTTTACCTTGATTTAAATGATGGAATATGGTGTTAATTCATTGGTTAGGTTGAAGGTGAAATCACTTACAACGGACACAGGCTCAATGAGTTTGTTCCCCAGAAAACCTCAGCCTACATAAGCCAAAATGATGTTCATATCGGTCTAATGACAGTCAAAGAAACCCTGGATTTCTCTGCAAGGTGTCAAGGAGTTGGGACTAGATATGGTACGCTTCCAAGTCTCTGTACAACCAGCATAACATGACGTTAAAAACAACTGAAATTTCAAAATGTAACCCCAAATTATTTATCTATCGATTATACTTTTTGTTGTGTTGTGTTTACAGAACTCCTCAGTGAGCTCGCAAGAAGGGAAAAACATGCTGGGATTTTCCCTGAACCAGAAGTTGATCTTTTCATGAAGGTGAAAAATATAGACAGTTTTCAAGGATAGAAACTGTAGGAGGATGTTTTCCATTCAACTGCTATATTAGTCATGATTTTTGGTGTAATTTCTTTTGGTAGGCTACCGCAATGGAGGGAGTTGAGAGCAGTCTCATCACTGACTACACACTGAAGGTGCGTTGCAAAATCATATCAACTTCATGCCATATTACGTGCTATATATAACTTTGAAAAGTAACAATACCTGGGGATGTATAGATTTTGGGGTTAGACATATGTCGAGACACTATCGCAGGAGATGAAATGCAGAGAGGCATATCTGGTGGACAGAAGAAAAGACTGACCACAGGTATGAAAATTGTATCTAAAAAATGAATATACTCTGCTGATTGGTGCATTAAACACAGTTGTTAATGTCCTTGATCTGTTTATATATTTGTAGGAGAGATGATTGTAGGACCTACCAAGACGCTGTTTATGGATGAGATATCGACAGGACTTGACAGTTCCACAACATTTCAGATAGTCAAGTGCTTGCAGCAAATCGCTCACCTCACAGATGCCACCATTCTCATGTCACTTCTTCAACCTGCGCCAGAGACATTTGATCTCTTTGATGATATTTTCCTGCTTTCAGAAGGTCAGATCGTTTATCAAGGTCCAAGGGAAAACATAGTTGAGTTCTTCGAGAGCTGTGGATTCCGATGTCCAGAAAGAAAAGGAACTGCTGATTTCTTACAAGAGGTATATATAATGAATGATATGTGAACCAAAAACGATACAATTATAATCAATGATAAAGCAACTTCCTTCAAAGTAGGCACTTCATTTTGCATTGTACTAATGGCAGGTAACGTCGATGAAGGATCAGGAGCAGTATTGGGCTGATCGAACCAGACCCTATCGATACATCTCCGTCAGTGAATTCTCTAATCGCTTCAGGCGTTTCCATGTCGGGATGAGGATCGACAATGAGCTGTCCCTCCCGTTTGACAGGTTCCGCAGCCACAGAGCAGCACTCGTCTTCTCTAGGTACTCTGTCCCGAAAATGGAGATGCTCAGAGCTTGTTTTGACAAGGAGTGGCTTCTTATGAAGAAGAATGCATTTGTCTACATCTTCAAGACCGTGCAGATTATCCTTGTTGCTCTCATTGCTTCCACGGTGTTCATAAGGAGCAGGATGCATACTAGGTTCGTTTTCCAGTATGAACTCTCTATCTTTTTTGAATTTATAAGTTGGTCTATGTTAAGTTTGTTGATCCTTTCATTAGGAATGAGGAAGATGGGGCTGTGTTTGTTGGGGCTCTTCTATTCACAATGATCATTAACATGTTCAATGGATTCGCGGAGCTGTCCATGACCATAATGAGGCTCCCTGTATTTTACAAGCATAGGGATCTTTTGTTCCATCCTCCATGGACTTTTACTCTACCCAATTTCTTGCTGGGGATCCCGATGTCAGTCATTGAGTCTACTGTTTGGATTGTCATGACATATTATTCAATTGGATTTGCACCAGAACCCAGTAGGTACGTTATATATTACCATAATACTACTTTTATTATAATGATGACTCCCTCTTATCCTCTCTCTATCTCTCTCAACTTCACTGCTATTTTCAGGTTCTTCAAGCAACTACTGTTGGTATTCTTAATCCAACAAATGGCAGCTGGTATCTTTAGACTCATTGCTGGAGTTTGCAGGACCATGATCATTGCAAACACGGGTGGCGCATTGATGCTTCTACTGGTGTTCATGCTTGGAGGCTTCATCCTTCCACGAGGTCTCAATCTTCTCTACAACTAGCTAAAACTGGAGACTTGTACGTAGTCCAAGGGATTGAAAGTGTGTGATTTTTCTTATGTTTATCAGGTCAAATTCCGAGTTGGTGGATTTGGGGTTACTGGATCTCACCTTTGACATATGGTTTCAATGCAATCACCGTGAATGAAATGTTTGCTCCTCGATGGATGAACAAACTGGTAAGTTACTTGCATTTATCAATCCTTAAAGTTATATTACTGTGGCAAAAAGATGTTTGCTCCTTGAATGCACATTTGTAGATTCACTAACTCATCAATCTTTTTCATTGGGACACCAGTCCTCAGACAGAAGTACAAGGTTGGGATTGGCGGTGCTAAAGAACTTTGATGTCTTCCCTGACAAGAACTGGTATTGGATTGGTGCTGCAGCTCTATTAGGATTTTCTGTCCTATTCAATGTTCTATTTACCTTTGCACTTATGTATCTAAACCGTAAGTATCTGAAAATTTCAAAATGTATACCTCTTAGTAGATTTATGTTTAAAATGTGTTGACAATCCTTTCGTTGTTTGATCTAATGAAAGCCCTAGGCAAACCACAAGCAGTAATATCCAAAGAATCCGCTGAAGAGTTAGCAGGTGGTCGACTTGATTCAAGGGATAGACCCAGAACTGGAAGACACATTTCAGAAGGTGATTCAAGAGAAATGGCCATTCAAAGAACTGGTAGACAAGGGAATACAGAAAATTTAACCAGAAACCCTTCAGGTCCAGAATTTGCTTCTAGTGTTGGTCCAAAAAGAGGAATGATCCTCCCTTTCACTCCTTTAGCTATGGCATTTGACAGTGTCAATTACTACGTCGACATGCCTGTTGTAAGTTCTCTTAACCCCTGTCCTTTTTTTTCTAAACTAGTTATTTCGTGATGTGCCTACGTTGGTAGTTATAGATTTTTCGGCTACTTCTGATAGGAGATGAAAGAACAAGGAGTCAATGAGGATAAACTCCAACTACTACGTAAAGTAACCGGAGCTTTTAGACCTGGTGTTTTAACTGCACTAATGGGGGTAAGTGGGGCTGGAAAGACTACGCTAATGGATGTTTTAGCAGGAAGAAAGACTGGAGGCTACATTGATGGTGAAATCAGAATATCCGGGTTTCCAAAGAAACAAGAAACTTTTGCAAGAATTTCTGGATATTGTGAACAAAATGATATCCACTCGCCTCAAGTGACCGTCAAGGAATCTCTGATCTACTCAGCTTTCCTACGGTTGCCTAAAGAAGTCAGCAAAGAGGACAAAAAGGTTAAATAGAGATAACCCTTATTTGTAGCTGCAAGTCTTTCTTCGTATACATATATACACTAGTACTAGCAGTAATAAAGATTAAGTTTTTGCTATATATATACATGTTCAGGTATTTGTGACTGAGGTGATGGAACTGGTAGAGTTAGAAATCCTTAAGGATGCCATTGTTGGGCTTCCAGGAATTACAGGCTTGTCTACAGAACAGAGGAAAAGGTTAACCATTGCAGTAGAACTTGTTGCTAATCCTTCAATTATATTCATGGACGAGCCAACATCTGGACTAGATGCCCGAGCTGCAGCAATTGTGATGAGGACTGTGAGGAACACAGTTGATACTGGTCGAACCGTTGTTTGCACAATTCACCAACCAAGCATTGACATCTTTGAAGCGTTTGATGAGGTAATGAACCATGTTCTTTTTCTCATATCTAGTCTTTCGTAACAAGACTATGCATTGGAATGAATTAAAAAATATATATATCTTATCAGCTGCTATTGATGAAAAGAGGGGGACAAGTCATCTACTCTGGTCCTTTAGGCCGCAATTCACAAAAGATCATCCAGTATTTTGAGGTAACTTATATATTTCTTATAATTAAGAAAATATAAGAAGATGTTTTTTTTTTTTTAAATCTTGTTTAACATTAGAGCACTAATGTTAGGCAATTCCGGGTACACAAAAAATAAAAGATAAGTACAATCCCGCGACGTGGATGCTCGAGGTTAGTTCTGTATCTGCTGAAGTTCGATTGGGAGTGGACTTTGCTGAAATCTACACAACTTCGTCTTTACATCAGTAAGTTTCTTATCTGTACAACATTTTTTGCATCTCCTACCATTTTCTTTTTATCTAAGATATGAATCATAAGCAGGAGAAATAAGACATTAGTGAAGGAACTGAGCACACCACCCCCTGGGGCAAAGGATCTATATTTTCCAACACAATATTCACAATCAACATGGGGACAATTTAAATCATGCATTTGGAAGCAATGGTGGACTTATTGGAGAAGTCCCGACTATAATCTCGTGAGGTTTTTCTTTACACTTGCAGCCGGTCTTATGGTTGGAACCATTTTTTGGAAGGTCGGCACAAAAAGGTTAGAGCTGAATTCATAACTTTGAAACTTTGTAGAATGAAATTCAATTGTCTGATCCTGTTTTCTTGCTTTGATCTCATTCAGGGAAAATTCAAATGATCTAACTATGATAATAGGAGCCATGTATGCAGCTGTCTTGTTCCTTGGTGTCAACAATTGCTCCACAGTGCAACCTGTTGTATCGATTGAAAGAACGGTATTTTATCGAGAAAGAGCAGCAGGAATGTATTCTTCCCTTCCTTATGCCCTTGCCCAGGTAATCAGTCAATCATCAGGACTTGTTTTCATCGTCCTTTCTTTCTTCATTTAAATAATTTATCTTTACTAAGGAACTATCAATTGTTTGCTACACAGGTTATATGTGAAGTGCCGTATGTGTTTGTCCAAACCATATACTATACCCTTATAGTATATGGCATGGTAAGCTTCCAATGGACAACGGTGAAATTCTTGTGGTTCTTCTTCGTCAGCTTCTTCTCTTTTCTCTACTTCACATACTATGGGATGATGACTGTTGCCATCACCCCAAACCAACAAGTAGCTTCCATCTTTGCTGCTGCTTTCTATTCACTATTCAATCTTTTCTCCGGCTTCTTCATCCCAAGACCTGTAAGTTTTTTTCTGTATACAATCAACCATATATATATATATATAGTGTTAAAGAGGTTCGTCATACATTCCTTACATAATCTATTCATGTGAAAATCATTTCAGAGAATTCCTAAATGGTGGCTGTGGTACTACTGGATTTGCCCGGTTGCATGGACGGTATATGGCTTGATAGTTTCACAATATGGGGATATCAATGATACGATTCAAGTACCTGGGATGTCGCCAGACCCGACTGTGAAGTGGTACATTGAACACCATTTTGGATATAACCCAGACTTTATGGGTGTAGTAGCTGCTGTACTCATCGGCTTTACACTCTTCTTTGCATTTATGTTTGCCTATTGCATCAAGACCCTCAACTTCCAAATGAGATAGAATATGAATCCAGAATAATTATAGGATTCGAAGTATGTATACTACAGAAGATTGTAACTATGAGGACAGGGAAAAGTAGTAGAAGGAAAAGTTGAAAAATCAAGCAGTGTTTTAGGTTTGTTTTCCATGTAGCACATATAACTTAAATTCTTCCATTTTTCTTCTGTTTGGTCAAACTTATTTCTCCACAATAACAACACTTTCGGTATATAACAGAATTACGATAATACACCCACACACAAACATATTAATTCAATACTTTGAGAAAACAAACTCAGTCAAAATGACATATTTTTCAAAAAAATGAAATTGTTTTTAACTCATACTGATATATATAGTGTTGATCATGGGCGTGGCGGGCCGGTCTCGGAGGCAGGACTAAGACCGAGACCGAAATTTCGGTTTTGCCTTCTGGAGGACCGAGACCTACTTCAGTCAAAAAAGCTCGCCCGAGTCGGTCCTGCTTGAATCGGGCCGGTCTTGGTCTTGGACCGAATCTAGCCTAAAAAAAAAGTAAAACTGAATGTGTCCAAAAAAAAAATTGTAAACACAACAAGTGAACAAACCACCAGTTTACCGTGAACACAACAATACAAATACAAAATGAAATCAAAGTTCCTTTATAGTGAACACAACAATACAAAGTTCATGTAAACACAACAAACCACGAGTGGAATCAAAGTTCCTGTAAAATGGAATTCCTTGATTTGTAGTTCTAGCCGGTCACACCGCCATCTGAGTGGATGTATGAACCTCTTCCAATGAACGGTTAAATTCTTCTTCCTGCAGTTGATTTTTTAAAAAAAGAAAGCATTAAGTAACTAAACAATCTTGAGATGGTATACACTTAAGTAAATCCGTCAAACTCTATCTTATAGCTCATAGACTTCATAAGCAAATCAAAATCAGCATTATGAAAGACCAAGTGAAAACAAAAACCCACTAAATGCATGGGAAATCATGGCTAATGGAAAAGTTGGAGTAAGTCCATTGCCATACAACCAAACGAGTATTGAGAGTAAAACATTACAAACCAACAATAAGCACTGCATCCAAGCCAAACATCTCAGGGTGAGCTTGTGATGTTGATTACCAAATAGACACGGCCAAATTTTAAAATTTATATATTAGTTAGATTGGGGCAGAAATCACTCACATTATGCAATTCAAGCTAAAGCATCAATAATGTAACTCAGCGTGGCTTGCGAACAAAACATCTTTGAATATGAAAGTTATAAACATAACCCCAAGCAAAAAGAGGCATGAACTTCCTACATATGGAAAAATTTTAGACTATACACAACAAGAGGCATGAACTTAATACTATAAACGTGGCGTAGGCTTGTTCATTTAAACCGGTTCAGCTGAACTGGTCTGGTTCTGGTTTGATTCGAGTTGGTTCTGCTGAACTAGTATCAAAATTAGACCAGTGTTTTTAGTCTTCAAGTAGACCAGTTCAAAATAGTACCAAACATTCAGTTCAAATCGACTCGTTTTTTGATACCGGTTTATACTTAAATTTAAATCAAACCACTTTAAACCTATATAATTTTAAAACCGGTTTGAAGCAAAATCAACTAAACTGGTCTGAAATTAAACCAAACCTAGAGATGTCTTCAATAAACCAAACCTAGAGATGTATTGGACTCTCGTATGTTGATGTTGGACAGGATTTTAGTTGGTTGTGGAACAGATTTTAAGCCGGTTCAGTGTGTTTTTTAGTCAGTTCAGTGTATTTTTCAGCTGATTCAGTGTTTTTTCAGTCGGTTCAGCGTGTTTTTCAGTTGGTTCAATACTTTTTCATTCAGTTCCGTGTGTTGGACATGATTTTCAGTCGGTTCAGTTTCAGTTTGAATTAGATTATTTCCTAACCAAAATTGTTATTTAAAAAAACAGACTAAACTAGTTCGAATCGGTTATGAATCGGTTCAAACAAGAACAGTTTTTTTAGAAATATAAAATGTACTGGTTTTTTACAAACCAGACTAGTTCAGTCCTTAACGGTTCGGGGTCGAACCAGTTCATGAACAAGCCTACCGTGGCGACACCAGTTCAGTCGATGGTTGATAATAACCACCTCATTTTTCTTCACCCTTCAGACACACCAGATCTTTCCTTAATCTCTAAAAAGCTAATTGGTTCTGATAGTTATGATTTTTGGAGTCATGTTGTGCACATTTCTCTTGTCGCCAAAAACAAATTTGGATTTATTGATGGAACGCGTGTCAAGGAAAATTTCGAACCTAGCTTGCATCAGATCTGGGAAATATGCAATGCTCTTGTCTTTGCTTGGATCATGAACTCTGTGTCCCATGAATTAATGAACGGAATAGTCTATTCCACAAGTGCGTTTCAGGTATGGAATGATTTAAAAGAAAGGTTTAATGACGTCAATGGATCTCAAATTTTCCAGTTACACCGAGATATCTTCCTTGTTCAGCTAGGTGTTCAGACTATTCCTGAGTTTTTTTTATTATAATCTTCGATTAATGTGGGACGAATTCGATGTCATTTGTAGTATTCCGACTTGTGAGTGTGAACAATTCCAAAAACATCTTGAGCATGCTACAAAATTAAAATTGTTCCAATTTCTCAATGGGTTGAATGGCTCGTATTCGTCTGTTCGTTCTAACCTTCTGATGAGAGAGAAATTGCCCAATATGAACAAAGCATACTCTATTTTAATTCAAGAAGAAACACAAATAGGAATTTCTCATACTTCTATGACCAATATTGTCAACCAGACTCGTCCACCTAGTAGAAACGTGTTTTGTGAATACTGTAAAACAAAGGTCACACTGTCAATCGTTGCTTTAAAAAACATGGGTACCTTGTTGGCTAGAAGGGAGCCAATCTTGACCCCTAAGGGAAGCCATTTCAAGCCAATAATGTCCTAGGTTTTCAGTGTCACCCCACAAGCAATTCTTTTGCTTGTTCAACACCCGAATAGGTTGATTCAGGCTGTCAGACAACACTCGAGTCTACTCAATCTAGATCTACAATGATAAGCATGGTGTAGCTTGAGCAACTTGTTCAACTCCTGAGTAAACAGAATGAGCAGGTCGAGAACTCTGACGCCATGGACAATGTCGCAGGTATATCTCTTAACTCTTCTTTACTGAATTACAATACATGGGCACTTGACACGGGAGCAACCAATCACATGTGTTTCAGATTAGATTGTTTAATTGATTTCAAGAAAACTGAATCTTATGTGCAATTGTCGAATGGTTCCCGTTCAATAGTTTCAGGTGTTGGGAATTTTCCCTTTAACAAGTTAAGCAAACTGAAAAATGTGTTGTATTTACCCGAGTTTAAGTATAACTTGTTGTCTATTTCAAAATTAACACACGACCTTTCTTGTTCTGTGACATTTTTTCCAAAACTCGTATTACTGCAGGATCTCTACAATGGAATGGTGTTGGGGATTGGTAAAGAGGTTGTTGGTCTTTAATTTTTTGATACTCTTACAAGACCATCATCTCAACATGTTTCCTTGCCTCTTAATCCTCAATCCATTTTATGACACAAACGGTTTGGTCACGCACCCATATAGGTCCTTAGCAAAATAGACTCTCTTAAATCAGTTTTTAAAAAAAAAAAATAAGAATGTAATAGACTGTGCGATTTGTCATATGGCTAGACAACATCGATTACCTTTCTTTTCCAGTACTTCCAAACCTCGGTTTGTTTTTGAGTTGTTACATATGGACATATGGAGACCATATCAAAAGCCCACATATGATAATAAACGTTTTTTTTCTTACAATAGTTGACAATGTTTCCTGTATTACTTGGACATATTTACTCAGTCTTAAATCTGATGTTATTGTGATCATACAACCTTTTTTGAATTTAGTTTAGAATCAATTTAACACTATTGTTAAAAAGATAAGAACAAATAATGGAGGTGAGTTTTTTTAATGAATAATGTAAAACACTTTTTTTTTAAACAAATGGATTATTCATGAGAGTAGTTGTCCTTATACTCCTTCACAACAAAACAGAATCGTTGAACGAAACACAAACATTTGTTGGAAGTTGCTAGGGCATTGAAACTAGAAGCACGTATTCTTTCCAGATTTGGGGGGGGACTGTATTCTTACTGCATGGTATCTTATTAATTTGATGCCCTCAACTTTTTTGAATGGTGTTTCACCTTATGAAAAAATGTATGGTAAAAAACCTAAAATAAACCATTTGCGTGTGTTTGGTTCTCTTTGTTATGCGAAAGTATTGCCCAATACAAACAAGTTAGTTTCCCGATCTGTTGCATGTGTAATGATGGGTTATTCCTTGACCCAAAAAGGGTACAAACGTTTAAACTTGCAGACGAAAGTTTTTTTTGTTAATCACGATGTTTGATGTGTTGAGCATACATATCCATTTAAAGCATCCTCAAATGATTATGATAGATTATTTCAGCATGAGCAGATTGATATTACTGATACTACACTTGATATTACTAATACTGCACTTGATAATATGCAATCTAATAAATCAGTTGGGGATGTTGAAAATGTAGATACGATTGAGGATCCTCCAAATAACAGTGATGGATCCCCAACTCCTCCCATGGACATGCCACGTCGGTCATCCCGACCCACAAACGCTTTCTTGGCACAAAGATTATGAGATGTCTAATATTTGTTCCACTGTGAATCCTATACATAATCATGTTTGTTATGATTTATTTCATCCGACTTACAAATGTTTTCTTAATAATTTAGATAAACTCACTGAATCAACCAATTTTTTTGAGGCTTCTAAAAATGAACATTGGGCTTTGGCCATGAAAGATGAAATCAAAGCCTTAAAGAAAATAAAACTTGGGTTTTAGTTCCCCTTCCTGCAGGTAAACACACAATAGGTTGTAAATGGGTTTATAAGGCTAAGTATAATTCTTATGGATCTTTGGAAAGATACAAGACCCGGTTAGTTGCTAAGGGCTAGAGTCAAAAGGAAGGAATTGATTATAGTGATACTTTTTCTCGAGTTGCAAAAATGCTCGTAGTTCGTACACTTTTGGCTATTGCGGCTAAACAAAATTGACCTTATATCAAATGGATGTTTTTAACGTTTTTCTACAGGGTGATCTTGATGAAGAAGCCTATATGCAGGTTCCACTTGGTTTTCCAAACAGGAGGAGAATCATTTAGTATGTCGTTTGCAAAAGTCATTATATGGACTTAAACAAGCATCTAGACAGTGGAATGTCAAGCTCACCGACGCGCTGGTAAAGAATGGTTACGTTCAAAGATAACATGATTATTCCTTATTTATGAAGAAAAGGTATGAAATTGTTGCTTTATTAATATATGTTGATGATCTGCTAATAACTGGAAACAGTAGATTGTTGATTGAACATTTAAAAAACACCATACAAACAAATTTCAGATTGAAAGATTTGGGTGAGCTAAACTATTTTCTTGGTATAGAAGTAGTTAAATCTGATAAATGTCTCATTTTGTGCCAAAGAAAATATGCAATTGAACTACTTTATGAAGTTGGAATGTTAGGTGGTTCCAATAGAGCAAAATATGAAGCTTACAAGTAAGGGATATGATGAAAATTTTCGGTTGAACAGTGATGATGCTTTGATTTCTGATCCCAGTATGTATAGAAAATTGATAGGAAAATTATTATATTTGTCTGTCACTAGGCCATATATTGCATTTTCTGTTCAATGTTTAAGTCAGTATATGCAATCACAAAAAAAATCACATCTAGAAGTTGTTTATAGGATAATAAAATATATCAAGAACCAACCAGGATTAGGGCATTTGACTTACATCTTATAATAATAATGATATTTATGCATTTTGTGATTTAGACTGGGGTAGTTGTTTAGAAAGTAGAATATTTGTAGCTGGTTATTGTATTAAATTATGAAATTCACTAATTTCTTGGAAAGTAAAAAAAACAAGCTACATTTTCTAGGTCTTCTGTTGATGCTGAATATAGGAGTATGAGATCTACGGTCTCTGAAATTATTTGGCTAAGAGGTTTATTAAAAGAACTAATTTTTCCTTTTAAATCTCCTATTACATTATTATGTGATAATAAAACTATCATACAAATTGCATTTAACCCTATGTATCATGAAAGAAGTAAGCATATTGAAATTGATTGTAATTTTGTTAGAGAGCAGATTAATGCAGGTGTTATAAAGACAAAGTACGCGAAGACAAATGATCATCTTGCAGACATATTTATGAAGACTCTAGGGAGTCAGCAACATTATTATTTACTTAGTCAATTAGAAATGAAAAGTATTTATCAGAATATCAACTTGAGGAGGAGTGTTAAATTACAAGCTGATTTGGTAATTTAGGATCCATCATGTATATTTAGATTAGTCTAGAGTGTATTGTTATTTAGTCCTTTTTTATTTTACGTTTTTTTTTTGTTTTCGAAACTTCCTTACCTGTATAAGAAAGTGCTCCGGTAAGATTTTTAATACACGACTTTACCTTCTTTTTTTTTCTTCCACTAGGGTTTCAGCATTACATCGTTTTGTTCATTTTATTTAAATACTTCCATTATATAAGGCTAATGGGGACTCACGTGACAAATGAAATAATAATGTGATTAATCAATTATATTTATTTTTAAAAATTAGGGAAAAGTCTGAAAAACGGACATGATTTTTGACAAAAATGGTTTTCCAACCCAACAGATTGTAAATGGTACAACATGTTTAGAAATAATTGTTTTTGGTCCCTCCGTTTAATTTCCATCCCAATTAACCGTTATGTACTCACGTGCTGTTACGTGCTTAAATCTTTAGTTTTCTGCCCTTGTCTCCTACATGGAAGATGCTTGAGTCTCTCTTCATCTTCAACAACCTTTTCCTCTACGTCGCGGACGCTTTCTCACTCACCCTCCCCTTCTCCTTCCTCAAACTCCCTTGGCTTCTTGGAGATGTTCAAAGAAGGCTTGACCTTACACTTTGGAACCATTCATCGTGTTACAGTGAGACCTGGTGTTGTTCATGATTAGTTGAACGACAGAGGGTCTGTTTCCTGCAAAAGGCGAGGTGGAACAAGAACCCAGGGCATCATCAGTCACTGTAGATAGTCCCACAGTGTATTTTTTTTCAAGGCTCAAATTTTGTAACGTTAGCAGTTCCGCTGGCTCTCATCTATCCAGTATCCTTATCCATCCATATGTCTGCTGAAACGAATGCTTTGGAATTGGGAGTTGGAAGTGAGTTCCCTCTGGTCTTTGAATCTCTGGTGGCTGCAGTGTCATCACTATGCTTTTGATTAGAAGCTTTTACAAGAGACCCCTACCGAGGTTTCATTTCGAGAATTTCGCTACCAACCGGTCTCTTCTTCTGCAGCAACAACAGTTCCATGATTCGTCATCGGCACTGCGTTTTCTTTCAGTCTCTTCAAATTCCCAAAATCAATGTGAGAACAGAGTGTAGATCAAGAAGCAAGCGTACGCTACAAGTGCACGGTGTTCTTCTTCGCCCTCCGCAATAGCTACCATTAGCCTAGTGCAAGATCTGGTCGCCCACAGAAAAAAGACTCCACCAACGATGAACCTTCCAGTGCTGCCTTGTGGAAAAAACAACGATACCGCCGAGAATATCACCACAGGTAACAAACAGTAACCAACGACGCTAGTGCACGTATGTAGATCTATTTTTCCATTGCGTCCTGCCAGCATGTTGAACACCATGTACAGGAAAATTGAACAGACCACGATTCATCCGAGAATGACGTCGAACTGAATCTTTCCAGAGAGTAATTGGAATAAGCAAAAACAGAGGTAGATGATGATAGGTCTGGATAGATCGGAGTCCATGTGGATAGTCGGATTGCCTCAGAGAGGGTTGAGGATCGCCTTGGTCTTCTTCCAGATTTGATCGGGATGGATCCCGAGCTCGTCCAAGAGCGGCTCCTCATCCTCAAACCCGGAGATAAGGTAACTAGCTAATAGTAATGCCCAACTAGTTTGTTTCTAGTTAGTTGCCCTAATTCCATGAATCATTGTGGATGGAATTTTCTGTTGGTCATTTTGCAGTCAGGGACATGAGGAGGCAGACTGTTGCTCCAAAAGGGTAAGTAAATATAGGAAACGGTGGGAAGAGGGTATTATAGTCTTTTATTATTTGTTGTTTAAAAAAATAAAAAAATTTGAATATCACGTGACATACACGTGGCTACTTAACGGGACAATCAAACGACAGGTGGACGGAAGGTCCAATTACCATCAATTTGAAACATGTTATACCAAAAACCATCGTCAAAAAACATGTGGCACAAAAAACCATTTTTGTCAAACATCATGTCCGTTTTTCAGACTTTTCCCTAAAAAATACTAACAAAATCAAAGGAAAAGGGAAAATAGAGGACCAGGGCCTTGAGATCTTCATGTGGATCATAAGTTCTCAAACTATCCAACCTTATCTCCACAAGGTCAGGATGACATCAACTTACTCCCCCATTAAAGTAAGGGAACACATATTAAGGTTGAATTCTTCCATTTTTCAGCAAGTCGATGAATAAGCAACCAAAGCCTACACTCGACGAAAACTAGAAGAAAAAAATGTAATTAGAACAAGCAATAGAAATAACAACCATGAATGAAGTTGCTTGCTTTTGCACCGTAACCACAATCATTTCGCACCAACTTCCATCACTAACAATTCAACAGGAAAACACAAATTACAACACTCCCGAAACTAAAGAAAGCATCAAATATAGGAACTGCGCAGAAAGTAGAATTGGTCATACAAAAATCCAAATTGGCGGCGAATTCTGCAGGATAAGGTCAATAGAGGAGATTACCTCAGTGACACTAAAGCTGGGATTGTCTGAGCGGGAGAATGAAAAATGTTTAGTGAGGAACCGCGATTTGTGGATTATTAGAAGAGCAAAGCAACTGTTAGATAGGTCAGACAGAGTCTTGCAACCTCTGCTTGCAACAGTTGTGGCGGCTACAAGGCTAACTTAATTTTTTCTTATTAGACCGGAGAACCCCCCGGTTCTATAAAAATCGTCCGGTTTATACCTTTTAAACTGGATTCGTTTTGCAATTTTGTCTTTTAAGAGAGCCGAACTGCTAGTAAGGCCGGCTCACAATCCGACCGGATCCGACCGTAGGTCCGGCTCTGATAACATAGGTATGTACTATTTATTAGTGTTATCAGAACTGGACTGGAAGTCCGACCGGGAACCGGCCCCCTGTCTGATTTGGTTAAGTTAAAAGACCGACTTATATATCAACAGTGTTTGAACAAGTGTGAACTGGCCGGGGGGAGGAGGAGAGGGAACGGGTGGACTGAAAGGGGAGGAGGGGGCGGGCGTTTGGAGGAGGGGGCTGGGGGAGAGAGAGGGGAGGGGGGACGAGAGGACAGGCTGGGGAGAGGAGTAATTTTTTTGTATTTACTTATATAGTGTGAACCATACATTGAACCGGATTCAATCGGGTTGGACCAGACGAATCCGGAACCGACCCCCTCGCAGGTTTGAGTGCCCTCCGCCCAAGCCCATCCCAACCCTCTACCCCAACCCAACCCTCCACCTTTTCCCCTCCACCCCGCTCGACCTCACATCCCCCAAGCCCTCCACCCCGCCTCCCCTACCCCTCCACCTCCTCTCATCCCCCCTCCCGCGTCGCCCCCCTGCCCTCTACTTGGGCACCCCCTGCCCTTCACCTGGGCACCCCACTGTTTCCGTCACAGTTGACCTCTTCCGCAAGATCGACACCGATTGGGGACCTCTACCCCACCTCCTATCATCCCCCTCCACCTCTCGCCCCTCACCTCCCACCCTTCCCCTCCACCTCTGCCCTCCACCTGGCCCCCCACTGCTTCCGCCATACCCACTGTTGGCACCCGTCACAAGATTGGCGTCACCGTTGACCTCTTCTGCAAGATTGGCGCCGATTGGGGACCTCTACCCCACCTCTCAACCTCTGATAAGCCTAATCGCGATGAGGAGCTCCGAAAGTCGCAAGAGGAATTCTCGTCCCTCCACCTCCCGCCCACCCCCTCTCCTTAGCCCCCCTCTCCCTCTCTCCTTCCCTATTCTCTTATTTCTTCTTATTCCCTTCGTAGTTCTCAACTCTTCTATTCTCCTGAACTGATCAATTTTTTTTGTTAGAAAAAAAAATTCTCCCTAAAAAAGTGAACCGATAACTGTCCGATCCAATCTGGTTCAAACACTGTTTATATGCATTTAAATTTTTTAACTGAATCAAACCGAACAACGGTTCGGATCCCGGTCGGACCACCGGTCCAGTTCGATTCAGAGAACACTTATTTATATTTAGCTATCATTAAGATCAAAATCCCAAACCAGGGGGCAAAGTCGTCTTTGTGTTTGTAACACGGTGAAGGTGAGAGATTCATATTTAGTATTTATCAAGTTGGCATCTTCAATCATCGAACATTCAATTGATCACGCTACCTTTAGCCAAACCCTAATTTCCCATTATCGATCGATCAATCCATCCACCCACTCCTCTGCGTTTTTCTCGAAATCATGGGGAACACTGAGAAACTGTTGAACCAGATCATGGACTTGAAGTTCACGTCCAAGTCACTCCAGAGGCAGGCCAGGAAGTGCGAGAAGGAGGAGAAGGCGGAGAAGCTCAAGGTCAAGAAGGCGATCGAGAAGGGTAACATGGACGGAGCTCGTATATACGCCGAGAACGCAATCCGGAAGCGTAGCGAGCAGATGAACTATCTCCGCCTCGCTTCCCGTCTCGATGCCGTGGTATCTCGCCTCGACACTCAGGCTAAGATGTCTACCATCACAAAGTCAATGACCAACATAGTCAAGTCACTTGAATCTTCATTGACTACTGGTAAAGTTCCGAAATTGCATTCTTTTGTTTTTGTTTGTCGTTCCTCGAATCGATTTGTACAGTAGCTTTTGCCATGATCATCAAGTTTTCAATTAGACCGACCTTGTAAATGCCGTGGTCTAGCTTGATATTGTTTGAAGCTGACTTTTATTGCTTCGCTAGCTGTTGTTGATCTCTGAACGAAGTAGACTGAGAAAACTCTCTTTGACATAACAACACCTAGGATCTAGAGCTTTTATTGTTGATCCTTGCCTAACATATGGTAAATCATTGATTGGATACACTTTAGATGACACTGGACGTTCTTTATGCAAACATAAAGTTGTTTCGGGGGTCACAATGTAACATTCAAAGGCCTTCATTTGGTGATACGTCGGTGGAGACTGTACTGTATTTTCATTTTTTTTATGAGATGCTGAGGATTTGACTTTATCCATCCAATTCTTTCATCTGAATTGTGAGTTTGTTCCAAGTTCCAACATACGTATACCAATAGGTGGTCTTTGAAAGCTGTGTCTTGCGTCGTTAGTACTCTGACCAAGTTTGTCTGGGAAATATTCTGCTTCAAAGTTGTAGGATTAGCAGTATTGTGAATAGGAAATTCTGTTTTTGACTTTTTGTTCATTGTTATCTTTCCAAACATTTTTTCCTGTGGAGAATTTGTTTCCATATCATGATTGTTTTACTCTACCTGATATCTATGTTTCGGAGGGTCTTTCTTTTGATTAGTATTGTTGAAAGTTGTGGACTGATGGTCTGATCGTATTCAAACTTGTGAGGGCTGTGTTTCAACAATGGTACCTATGATGAGAATGCGTTCTATAGTTCTGATGATGCATTAATTTTGACAGGTAACCTCCAGAAAATGTCTGAGACCATGGACAGCTTTGAGAAGCAATTTGTAAATATGGAGGTGCAGGCTGAGTTCATGGAAAGTGCAATGGCAGGTTCCACCTCACTGTCGACCCCAGAAGGAGAAGTGAACAGCTTAATGCAGCAAGTAGCTGATGATTATGGGTTGGAAGTCTCAGTAGGTTTGCCCCAACCTGCTGCCCATGCTGTGCCGACCAGTCAATCCGAGACTGTGGATGAGGATGATCTCTCAAGGAGGCTAGCAGAGCTCAAGTCTAGAGGCTGAGCATGTTTTACCAGCTACTATTACTACTACTACTGCTATTTTGCTGCAACATGAATTTGTGTTCTATCATTGTTATGTTATGTTGGTGCTGAATTGCGAGAAGAATAACATCTTTGTGTAAGTATAACCCTTTTGCTCAATCGCGGTGATATATTATAAATCTGTTAAAACTCTAAGTTTTGTTTTTGGTTCATGGAAACTGATGTCTGCTCTAAGTTTGTTCAGATTGAGTTAATGAAAATAGATTGGATAAGTTTAGAATAGATATAACCGTTCGATCTTGATCCGGTTCACTCCAACAACGAGTTCGTCTTCTGGTGCATTCATTTAATTTATGTCAGAAAATGGTCAAATTGCCAACTTGACGAATAAAGCATCAATTTGCATTGTAGAATAAAATGAAATCTTTTCTCAACTTGATGACCAAGAAGATAATGTTTTCCATCTCTCTGAATTGAAGATCTAAGTTTATGTCTCCAAATCCAGATCAGCCATGCCGTGCCTCTCTCACCTTCATCGGAGCTCTTTCCACAATTAAACATAGATATTAAATAGTAAGGTTGGTCTCTTCAATTTTGATTTGACCAATTCTACCCCTGTACAATTCTCAACTATCATACCTATGCAATCCTCAGACAAGCAAGTCTGGTCTAGTCGAGGAGTAAGCATTATTGGACTAAAAAATACAGTAGTCTATTACAGTGCCTGACTAACGAAGTGGTATGTATATCGTCTATAACGAAAAATAAATATTCGTTCAACATAATGAAATAATATCAAACACTATCATAACTTACTAATTTTTCATGATATGCCAAAATGATCAGTTTTAACATCCTCTACTCACATTTTGTACCATCTTTTTCAGCATGGATGACACCATTGTGAAAATTATATGCTCGTAATCGATAACACAAGTTGCAGACTAATCAGCAAAATAAGAAAAATGCTACAATAAACTCCAATCGCCAACCAAACCGATCCATACGCCTTTTGCAAGAGCAATCTATCATTAATTTCGTTTCCTGACCCTCCACTTACTAACATTGTTGCTACATTATTACATTGGCCGTATGCGAACCTTTGTTGCCTTTACTGCACTTCTAACCATGGTACGATTTACATTTCACATTGATCTGTACAATCAGAACAGTTGCATAATTTAAATATAACGTGAAAGAATATTTGTTTCTACAGTCAAATTACTTTTAGGTTTCGTTTGGAAAAATATAAAGGGTAAATTACCGCAACATTCACTTATGTTGACACATGTGACTGAACAGTTGAAACTTCTATTGAACAGTTACGTAAGTTTCAAACTGTGACTGAACGGTTACAAATTGTTTTTAAATTTTTTTTACAAAAAATGACTAAAATACCCTTCCACTTATCATGTTCATCTTCATGTTTTACATTTTCAGTATTTTCTTTCTCGATTCAAACCTGAAATCTGATTTCGAATCAAATTTGCGCAAATCTTAATCCGAATAGAACCCAGAAACGCAAATCTAGGTTTAATTCATTATCAGAATTGCAAATATGGGTTATGTTCGAACCTAGATTTGTATTTTTGTGTTTGATTCGAAATCCGATTTGTGTTTCTGGGTTTGATTCGAACTCATATTGTGCAAATCTGTATTTGAAATTAGATTCCAGACATAAACATGAATAACAATATGAACGGGAATAGTAAAATCGTTATTTTAGTGATCATTTAATCATATTTGTTAAACATATTGGACTAAATATGATAAGTTTCACAAAAATAATTATACTTCTGAAACGTACGTGACCGTTTAGTTACACAAAAAAAAACATAAGTGATTATTTAATCATATAGTGCCAACATAAGTGGCCGATGATGAGGTTTACCCTAATATTAATTTATTAACTACCTTGTCATTTGAATGAATTGGATATTTAATTACATGATGAATACTGTTTTACTTCATATGATATTCAATGATCTCTACAACAAAAACAGTTGCGAACTTTAAATTGAAGTACATATGCTGTGAAAAATATATCTTGATTGTAAAGTCAAATTCATTTTACGCTTTATTGGGAAAGTTATTGATTTATTTACTATAGAATTAGTTTGTAAAAACATTCTTAACACACATAATACTATTATTTTTAAAATGGCGGAAATGTCTAAAAATAGTCAAACATGTTTGCACAAAATGGTTTTCCAACCCAAACGATTGTTTTGGGGGTTATTTAGTTAATTGGTTACACATGTTTCATCATTGTGCAGAATGGTTACACATGTTTCAAAATGTGATTAATTGATTTTGATATGTGACTAATTGTTTTTTTTACTGTTCACCGTTAGAAATAACAGTTAAGTCACTATTTAGATACATAAAATGACGTAATTACCCTTTTCATTAACCAAACTGTGTTCTTCATCACCAAGTTGTGTTCTTCATCACCGAATTGAATTGAAGAACCCAGAAATTCGATTATGGGTTCTTCGATTCGATTCTGGTTCTTCAAGATGATTCTGGGTTCTTCAATACCACTAAGGGCATAATAGTCATTTCACAATTCAATAATATGTTAAAAAAATTAATTAACGGTTTACTAACAGAATAATCAATTAATCACATTGAGAAAAACATGTGTAATCAATTAGTCACATAGCAAAACCAATTAATCACATTTTGAAACATGTGTAACCATTCTGCACAATGATGAAACATGTGTAACCAATTAAGTAATTAACCCTTGTTTTTTTGTCCAGCATGTTTTAAAATGATGGTATTTGGTACCTCCGTTACTTTTCTGTTAAAAAATTTGGTTAGATATTTTTTATATTTGCAAAATTAGCCAATTTTTTTTCTAAATGTTACAACTCAACCCTAAAAACTTACACTAATGTTGCAAACAAGTCCCGACTCGATTCGAGTTACACCAAGGGTCCCCTTCAGGGTTCGAACCCATACCACTTCACCCAACCCTGGGGACCATAGAATCCCCGATTGGGGCTCAGTTTGAACCGAACCCAAACCTGGTACCCATGGTTGGGCGACCTGATCTAGGTTCATACACATACCATAGGATCCCCGATTGGGGATTAATTGGAGCCCCAATCGATTTGGACCGAACCTGTCTGGGTTCAGTTCAAACGATTGGAGCTCCAATTGAGCCCCAATCGGGGATCCTATAGTATGGGTCTAGGGCTGGCAATTCGTGCGTGCGTGCGTGCTATCGTGCACCAGGACACGACACGCACGATAGTCCAACACGACATGCACGAAAATGTATTCGTGTCACAGACACACGACACGAACATGACACGAAATTTATTGTATCAACACGACACAATAACATGAAAATATTCGTGGAAAGTCGTAGCACGATAACACGATTTCACCTTTTCACGAAAATAACATGGTAACACGAAAATATTTTGTTGTAACACGATAACACGTTTTCACGTTCACACGATAACACAACCTAAATAACATATACACGTCCCCTCAGATTTTTATATTTCACGTTTGATTCTTATTTCTTAAAATAATATGAATATAATATATAAATTATTAGATTGTTTTCGTGCTATCGTGTTTTGAGACATAAACACTAACACGACACGAAAAAACAATCGTATTATCGTACCATCAAAGGTAAACACGAACACGACTTTTTTCGTGCGTGGTCGTATCGTGTTATCGTGTCGTGAGTGAAATTGCCAGCCCTATTTGGGTCCGAGCCTAGACCAGGTCCCCAGGGTTGGGTGACTTGGTCTGGGTTCAAACCCTGGATAGAGGACCCCCGGTGTGACTCGGATCGAGTTGGTACTTGTTTGAAACATTACTGTAAGTTTGTATTGTTTAATTGTAACATTTAGAAAAATATTTGGTTAATTTTGCAAATATGAAAAATATGTAACGAAATTTTTAACATAAAAGTAACGGAGATACCAATGACCATCATTTTCAAACATGTTGAACCATTAACCATCACAAAAAATACAAGTTGTACGAAAAAACATTTTGTGCAAACATGTTGAACCATTTTCAGACTTTTCTCTTTTTAAAATTATACTTATATCTTACCACCCTTCTCAAATGTATAGGTTTTACCTTTGAGTTAATTATCAAAAAACAAACCGAATTTTGAGGAAAACCAAAGAACAAACGAATATTTTTTTTTTCAAACAACAAACCAAACTTTTGGAATTGAGCAAACAACAAATCTACCTCAAATTTTCATTATGTTTGAACGGATTTTTTAATGCTTGAGGAAGTTATTAAGTCAGCATTAGTTGAAGTATTCTAAGGAAAGGGTATTACAACTTAATAACTCCCTCAAACATTGAAAAATCCGTTCAAACATAATAAAAATTTGAGGTAGGTTTATTGATTGCTCAATTCCAAAAGTGTGGTTTGTTGTTTGTAAAAACAAATGTTCAGTTTGCTGTTTGATTTTTCCTTAAAGTCCGGTTTGTTTTTTGGTCCTGTACTTTTTATCATTCTTTTACTCATAAATGGGAAGATTTATATTTCAATTATCTTTTTATTGAATTTCTTACGATGTTGATATATTAAGACGATATATAAAAAATCAATCAAGTACGATTCATGTGAAATGATATTATATACATTTTTAAATAACATCATTTACAATATTAATTTTGACATGATAATGTCATTTCCATACAAAAGTACTTACGGGGCGTTTCTTTCATGGAATTCGGAATAAGGAATACGGAATAAGGAATATGAATAGGGAATAAGGAATAGGAGATAAGAATATTAAGTTGTTTCTTTGGTGGAATGAAATGGAATAAGGAATTCTGTTGTTTCTTTGGTGGAATTGTATATGGAAAGGGAATGGAATGTAGTAAAATGACATATTTGCCTCTCCTTGTATATGTATAGTATATAATATATATAATCTGTATTAATTAATTTTAAAATTAAGAATAATAAAAACTTATAATATAATTAATTAATAATTAAAAAAATAAAATAACTTATTTAATTAATTATTAATTAAGATAAAATTGTTGAATTAATATAAATTTTAAAGTAAGGACATTTCAGTCATTTCGCCTCCTATTTCTCATTCCTAGCGCGCCTGGCTTAGGTATTCCGAGCTTTTCACACGGAATGTCTAAGCCTACCTCGCCCGGAATCCGTAAGCCAAATTTTTGCAATTCCGCGAAAAGAACAACTTCTTACGGAATCCGTAAGCCGAATTCCTTTTCCATTTCGTGAAAAGAACATGCCATTAATTCATAGTAGTTTACAATATCTAGAGAACTCTTTTCAAATTTGATTAGCAGTACGTGCAATACATCTATCAATTAGGCCCGACAATGGTGCAGTGAAAAATTCATAACCATGATTGTAACTGTTATTTTTTTTTATATATGGTTAACCATACCATTATGGTGTTGTGCGATTATGGTGATGAATTTTCTACCTGTAATGGTTATGTTATTTTAGTCATACCCATGGTTATAACCATGTTTATTATATAAATATAATAATAATAATAATTTAATAGTAATAACAGAAGTAGAATTTTCACTGATCTATAATTGTAGGGCGAACTGTAACTGAATGATGTAAATGTTAAATGATATTAGTATTTTTGAATGATGCTAATGTTGAATGATATTAATGTTGAATGTTTTTGTTGCTTGTGACATAACTTTATGTATTTATTAAGATAACATTTATAATGTTCCATTACATTTCACATAGGGGTGGTAGTAAATATGGGTATACGGTTAAAAATGTGCTTAATAACCATGCTTATGGATATGGTTATGGTATTGGAAATTATACCCGTAATGGTTATGGTTATGGTATGCAATTTAAAAATATGGTATGATTATATTTGACATATTTGCATCATACCCTAACCATTGACAACCATACAATCAATAGTTTTAGTCTTTTTAAAAGAAACAAAGTGAAAAGGAAAAAACCTTCAGGTTAGATCATATAATAATAAGGGTTAAAAACCAAGGAGTTACCTGAACTTTGAATGTTTTGCAACAAGCTACCCAAACTTTAAAAATTCAAAAGTGGATTCCTCAACTTTGGACAGAGGTACAACGAGCTAGCTCCGTCCAAATTACTGTCAATTCATCAAGGAAATTGGCACGTGCCTCTCACATGTTCATTTATTCATTTGAAATGTCGAAATTACCCCATAAATCACTTACTTTAAACATCATTCTTCTTCTCTGTAAGTCATATAATCTTCTTCATTCCCTCTACACAAAATTAAGGTTTTCAATTCGAAGCATCTGTCAATTGGTAAGTCCCCGAAATTGATTCATCCTATGAAATTGCTTCGTTCTTGCCGATGAAGAAGTTGCAGTTGCTCACGATCTTTTGACCTTGTCAATGTATTCTTTTACATCGGCTACATCTTCTACTCCGTTGGTGAAATTCTTCAAATGTGGTTTGTCTGCTACCATTAAAACATCTTGTCCATGGGATAATTTCGGTCGAAGGTTTTATGGATGCGCTAATTATGACGTAAGTCCGCTACCTTCATTATCCTTGGGAATGAAGAGTAACACAGTTTGTACGGTTCTTATCAAGTAACATTGTTTTGTTGCAATGTAGACTAAGTTGAAGGGGTCCGGTTGTGGGTTCTTCAGTTGGTATGACTTGAACATGTGTAGCCATTCAAAGAGGGTTTCAAGCAAAGTTAGGAGGTTGGTGTCAAAGGTTGAAGAAAACTGCCGGACGAAATATGAGCAGAAGATTCGTGTGTATGAATATATGATTTTAATTTTGATTGCGTTGTTGTTGTTAAGGTTTTAGTTCATGTTTTTAGGTTATCCTAACTAGCTGAAGAATGAAATCAGTTAATGTTTGTAGTTCATGTTTTAATTTTGATTGTGTTGTATCAACTTTTATGAGGAATATTAGATGTTTCGAACATGTGTTGCAAAATGTTGTGTTGGTGTATGTGTTGTTAATAATTTTGATTGTGATGCAAAATGTGTTGAATTGGCTATTCCGAAATGATGGCAAAAAGTGGTTAATTGTCAAAAGTGCTTCCAAATGATAGTTTATACCGTCTAGATAAATCAGTTTCATCATCAGACGGTGGCAGTGTAATGATAACAGCTTCTTGACCAATGAGTTCATCGACCTCCAAATCATACAGTCCCACCTCCACCTCCACACCTCCTAATGCGTTAGAAGGTCCTACATGATCGGTCAACGGAGTTTGTATCCTCTCAGAAACTAAGCTAGCTTGTTCCCATAAGTCACTATCACTGTCATCCTCTTCTTCCAACTCTTGCAAGTAATCTTCATCACTTACATCTTCCAATTCATCCTCACAAGACCTATCTACAACTGACCCATCTAACCTTGGGCCATTCATTTTTGATCCACCTAAATTAGGCCCACAAACACCTAGCTATGGCCCAGTTACTTCTGTCACTAATCCATCTACAGTTGGCCCAAAAGAAATGCATTCATCACCAAAATGCATGGTCAGATAAATGCCTTCATCAATTTGTTCATTCCTATCCAACCGAGTAGGACCGTGGACAAGATCTTCATATTTTTTTTACCAAGAATAACAGCAACACACAATTCTTCTCACCATCTAACTTATCCACCATTAATTTTAAATCATTTTCTGAGGCAACCACATGTAATCCAGTCGGAAGTTCATCTTTCAGATGCATACAATGTATCACATCCCCAACTTCATGATAACACTTTTGTACCGAAACAGACTGCAAATCCTTGAAGCTTACAGACCTAGGGAATTCCTCATAATCAAGCAACCCTACATATTCAACCTTACCTTCCAGTTCAATTAGTCGTCCATGAAAGTGGATCTAGAACAACAAATCATCATTTGATCCTTTTGGAATGAAGAACCTGTACAATACGGAAGTAATCAAATTGCGCAAAAAACATCAGTACAATACAGATAAAATCAGAAGATATTCGGGCATTACAAGAGGAAACCCCTAATATACGTACCCTTCTTTGTCGATCTTCCCTAACATCTCTCAAATTCGTACTAAACCCTAGAAATTTTGGGTCTTGAACGAAATAATATAATGTACATCAATCGATGAGGAGAAGCCCAAAACTTGCATGCACGGAGGTATGAATCAACTTGAGTCTCTTCAGTTTCTTCAACAAAAATGGAGGATTCGTCTGAGTAGGAAGTTCGGTTTTGTCGAACAGCAGAGTAACATGGATGAAGTATCTCTCTTCAACAGAGGATTTTTGAAACTCCGTCTCTTCGGTTTCTTTACGAATATAATCCCTTTGAGTCTTTGACACGCAAGAGTAGGAGAAAAGGGTGTCATGGGAAGTTTTTATAAAAATGTTCAGTTTACCGCGAAAATCAGACCACGTGAGAGGCACATGTCAATTTCCGTGATGAATTGACGGTAATTTGGACTGAGGTAGCTCGTTGTACCTCTGTCCAAAGTTGATGAATCCACTTTTGAATTTTTAAAGTTCGGGTAGCTCATTGCAAAACGTCCAAAGTTCAGGTATCTCCTTGGTATATAACCCAACAATTAATTGCACTTAACACTTTATGCTTTTAGGACAATTAGTATTACAGTATGGCATCAAGGTCTCTTTGTGCCCACAAAGTCTTCGATTCAATATTCGTGACCCCTAATTATTAAACACATGATATAAACCAATGCTACAATGAGCATTCACGTAAGAAAAATGGGTTTTGTAATCATTATTTATTATCCTTTAAAAAGATCTTTTTAACAGAACTAGAATTTTGAAGGAAAAGCGAAATTCATTTTCCCTGTATTTTTCATAATATTATAAATCCAAATGAAGGATTTGGCATCTATTTTATTTTCCTATATTTCCTTTGAAAACGTTTTTATGGGATTAGTCGACAATGACGAGTATCTTTCTTAAATATGCGATTAATTTCACAAGAGTGTCTTTCTTAAATATTAAGCACCATAAATACATATTATTTATAAGATCTTATCTCCAATTGGTTTTAGAATGAGTCTCGTTTGTATAAGTGATTGTTCTTTGTTTGTCCAATAGATTTGTCTGGTCTAGAGGTAGAATTGAACACTGATTTGAAATTTCTCTACCCAAATTGTAAAAATGTCGCCAATACAAACACATAGATACAACATATAACTTAAGGTTTACTGGATCTGACAATAATCTATATGAAAGTTGAAGCGGACCTGCTTGAGGTGGAATCACACTCTTTCAGATGAAGAGAAGAGCACATGTTAACAAACGTTAACCTATGTCTCCACAACAATTAATCTAAGTATAATATTGTAGGTGGTTAATTGTAATCAGAAAAACATCTCCAGTTACGAGTCTTAACACTCATATATAGATAAAAAAAATATGGGTCAGATACACAACTATGATTAGTTAACAAGTTCCAATTCATTAGCGACCCAATAACACATAATAATACATCGCTCACTGGCACACACTTAAGGGTGTTTATCTTAAGCCAACACCAGGAGAATATATCCTCCTTATACAACAAAAGTCTCATCCAAATTATAGATGGAGCGCATAATAAAACATATATATTTTTTTCACGGACCACATATGAAATTATGTATCAGTGGTTGTTCATTTGTCCATAAGATTTGGTTAGTTTAGAAGCAGAATTAAATGCTTTGAAAATTCTTTATCCAAACTAGTGAAATTTGTTGTCAATACAAACATATATACAACACATAATTTTAGGATAACTTGGATCTGACAATAATTTTTGCAAAAGTTGAAGCGGATCTATACTTGAGGTGGAATTACAGTCTTTCAAAATATGGGATCGCCACATGTTCAGAAAAGATAACTTATGTCACCACAACTATTAATGTAAATCTAATATAGGTAGTCAGAAAAACATCTCCAATTATGAGCCTTAACACTAGAGGTATCAATGGTTAGGGTATGGTGCAGGTATGTCAAATACCATAACCATACCACATTTTTAAATTGCATACCATAACCATTAACTATGTCGCTGCATAATCATGGTTATTAACCATGGTTTTAAACGTATAACCATATTTATTACCAACATGTGAAATGTAATGGAACATTATAAATGTTATCTTAATAAATACATAAAGTTATGTCACAAGCAACAAAAATATTCAACATTAATATCATTCAACATTAGCATAATTCAAAATTAATACTAATACCATTTAACATATACATAATTCAATTTTAATTACAGTTCCCCCTGGAATTATAGATTAACGAAATCTAAAAGTGAAAATTATATTTTTGTTATTAGTATTTATTAATATATTAATATTAAATTATTATTATTATTATATTTATATAATAACTCTGGGTATGATTAAAATACCATAACCATAACCATTACGGGTATAAAATTTATCATAATAACCGCACCGCACCATGATGGTACGATTAACCATATAAAAAAATAACGGTTATAACCATAATTATGGATTGTTATCGCACCATTGCCGACCCTACTTAACACTCATATATATATATAGTGATATAATGAAAAATGATACAAGTCAAATACACAACTAAGATTAGGTAACAAGCTCCCATTTATTTGTGATCCAATAAAATACATACATCACTCACTCACAAAAAGTTAAGGGTGCTCGTTTCTTATGACAGCGCCAAGAGAATATATGATCATTTTAGAGTAAAAGTCTACTACCTGGAAAATAGTCATGAACCAGTAAGGTCAACAAGCAAAGTGTTACGGACTTTTAGAAGTTATAACAACTCATGAATTCCACACATATCACCCCAGTGATCTCACAGATCTGTCAGATTGCATCCACAACCTTGGCCAATGGTGTGGCTGGTGGTCACTGTTGGGTTCTGTAAATCTTCTTCTCCACAGGGTCACTTGCGGAGTGTGAACAGGTCTCCAACCAGAGTAGGGAGAATGCTCGACGGGCTGAGAAGGAGGCGGCGCTCCTACAGGCTGAGAAGGAGGCGGCGCTCCTACAGGCTGAGACTGCCCAGAAGGAGAAAGAGACATCTTTTCTCCAACTCCAAGTTGTTCAAAAGGAGAAGGTGGCGGAGCTCATTCAATTAAAGACTGCCAAGATGGAAGCGGTGGCCTATTTCAAGAAAACTGCTGCCTTTGAGGAAGCTGTTGAGAGGCACCTGGTCAACAAGATCATCCGTGTATACGGAAACTTAGTTGCCCAAATCCGTGAGGTTCAGCCAGATTTCCCCGTGGAGCAGGTACAAGGCTTTCAAGCCTTCTTGCGGATGCAGCAGCAAAACATGAAAGCTGAGGCTGCTGTTTCAAAGGCTAAGGTTGCTTCTTCAAAAGCGACACCATCCACCACCAGCACTCCTAAGGTTGGGCAGAAAAGGGCGGCGCCAGAGCCTAGCACTGAGACTCCCCAGGGCACTCCTTTAAGGACCATTCCTCCAAAGGACAATTAGAAAATGTTACCGCTTTCTAGGACTTTGTTTTAGTAGTTTTAGCACTTGAACATTTTCCCTTGTAAATTATCGTTTTTAGATAATGAAGTCAAGGCATGTTTATTAAGGCGTCGACTTTATTATTCGAACATTGAATCAATGACTTCTATAACTTGCAATACTCATTAGTAATATTCAAATACTTGATATATTTACAATGGCATTGTACATTACAATCTAAGCATGGAATTTTTTCAAATGCTCCGCATGGAATGTTTTTCAAATGCTCCGCATTGAAAGTATTCCTTAGCTTTCTTCCTTCCTCATCCTCCAAGACATAGACGTTGGGGTGGGGAACAACGACGACCTTATAGGGCCATTCCCATTTCGGGGAAAGTTTATTCAACCTATCCAGGTTTGAGAATTCATTTCTTCTCCATACCATCTCCCCCACGAAAAATTGGCGAGAGAACACTCGCCGATTATAATATCTAGCAGTGGCTAATCTCATTCGTCATTGAGTTTCGTCGGAGATCCATCTTTTAGCTTCGACCAAGTCAAGGTCGACACGCCTCTGTTCATCATTAGGCACCACCTCATAATGGATTAGTCGGTGCGATGCTCTGCTATTTCAGTAGGAGCCACAACTTCCGAACCATACACCAATCCAAAGTGTGTTTCACCCGTAGATATTTTTGGTGTTGTCCTGATGGACCATAGAACATTATCCAATTCATCAGTCCATCTTCCTTTCAAAGCGTCAATGCGCTTTTTCAAACCATTGAGAATAACTTTGTTTGCTGCTTCTACTTGCCCATTTGTCCGGGCATGCCTTACCGAGGCATGGCGATGGTCAATGTGCAATTCTTCACAAAAGCATTTTAGCTCCCTTCCAGCAAATTGAGGACCATTATCACTGACAAGAACACTCGGAATTCCATATCTAGAAATAATTCTGGATTTCAGGAATTTTACTACTTGGAATTCCGTAGTCGACACCAGAGCTTTAGCTTCTACCCACTTTGAAAAGTAATCCACTGCTACTATAATATAGCACTTCTGTTTAGACTTGGGAAATGGACCCACCAAATCGACTCCCCATTGCACGAATGGCCAAGCGACGCGTATAGGTATCAATTCCGATGGGGGACGCCCAATCCTTGGAGTGTACTTTTGGCATGATTCACACTTTCTCACCATTTCTTCTGCTTCCTTTGCCATTGTCGTCCAATAATACCCCTGATTCAGGGCTTTCCGAACGATGGATTTAGCCCCTTCATGGCAAGCAGCATATCCTTCGTGCAGTTCTCTGAGTATGGTGGTAGCTTCAGGTGGGGTGACGCATCTTAAGAAAGGCGTAGAAAATCCCTTTTTGTAAAGGACTCCATCAATCAAGTTATAACTTGGCGCTATGCACTTCATTCTTTCCAATTCCGCCTCCTTCGAAGGTTCAATCCCTGATCCCCAAATAGGCCTTTATAGGCGTCGCCCATGTATCGTTGCTATGAATGTTAAAACAATTATATGCTTCTTGAGATGAAACAGTTTCGACAAAATGGACTTTCAAAGGTGTTGGCTTCCAGACATATTTGCTAAAGGCATCTGCTTCTTCATTTTCTTCTCTCGGAATGACGTTAATCTCATATTGGGCGAAGCCTTCAATCAAAATTTTGGCTTCCCTTAAATACTTTTTCATTATCTTTCCCTTAGCTGCATATTCCCCCTTTGACTTGATTAACCACAAGTTGGGAATCGCAGTATACCTTGATGGATGTGATGCCTATACCTCGAGCTATCTTTAGACCCGCAACCAATGCCTCATACTCAGATTCGTTGTTGGTGGCCTTAAAGGTTAGAACCAAGGCATATTTTAAAGATTCTCCTCCATCTGGTGGAGTTAGCACCAATCCAGCCCCTGAACCTTCCATGGATGAAGATCCATCTGTGTATAACTTCCATACAGGCGAGGCTTCTTCTTTAATGTTTGGACGTAAGGTATTTGTGGAGGGTGACGCCTTATCTTGGCTATGTGTGGACTCGACTATGAAGTCTGCCAAAACTTGACCTTTTATGGCTGTTCTAGGAGCAAATTGGATTCAAAATTCACTTAACTCTATCGCTCACTTTATCATCCTTCCAGACGCATCTGGTTTTTGGAGGAAATGTTTTAGTGGTTGATTAGTTAGTACAGTGATTTCATACTCGTGGAAGTAGGGGCGCAGTTTCCGAGCAGAAATTATCAACGCAAAGAGATACTTCTCAACTTCTACATAGTTTATTTCTGCCTTTGAAAGGACCTGAGATACATAGGAATCTGGCACTTGGCCAGATTCTATGTTCTTTACAAGTACAGAGCTTACAGCCACTGGACTAACACTTCAGTAGAGAACTAAAGTGTCGCCCCTTTCTGGCTTAGCCAAAGGCGGTAGGGTTCGAAGATGCTTCTTCAGCTCTTGAAACGCCTCTTCGCATGCTGATGTCCATTCGAACTTTTTGTTAGCCCTTAATACTTGGAAGAAGGGTAGGGATCTATCCCCAGTTTTGGATAAAAATCTGCTTAGCGCCGCCAACCTTCCATTTAGACTTTGTACTTCCTTGTGACAAGTGGGACTGTTCATGCCCTCAATGGCGCCTAGCTTCTCGAGATTTACTTCAATCCCCCTTTGGCTCACCATGTACCCCAAGAACTTTCCAGATTGGACCCCAAATGCACATTTGGCGGGGTTTAATCGCACTTGATGAAGCCTCATAACTTCGAAGATTTTCCCGAGGTCCTCCTTGTGATCGACGCTCTTGATGGATTTCACCAGCATATCATCGACATAAGCCTCCATGTTCACCCATATCATGCCTGCAAAGAGTTTGTTGACCATCCTCTGGTAGGTGGCACCAACATTGATAAGTCCGAAAGGCATGACAGTATAGTGATATATATCACTATCTGCATAAAAAGCTGTGTGATGAGCGTCGCTGGCTGAAATCTTGATCTGGTTATACCCAAAATAAGGATCCATAAAGCTCAATAACTCATGCCCTGAGGTGGCGTCGACCAGCTGGTCAATTCGCGGCAAAGGATATGAATCTTTTGGGCATGCTTTGTTCAAGTCCCTAAAATTGACACACATTCTCCATTTGCCTGTGCTTTTCTTCACCAATACAGGGTTTGCGACCCATGTTTGGAATCTAATTTCCTTTACAAATCGAGCTTCAATCAACTTTGCCATTTCTTGCTGTATGGCAATGGCCTTTTCTTCCCCTACCGGTCGTCGCTTCTGAGCGATAGGTTTGACACTTGTGTCGATATTGAGCTCGTGAGTAATAATGTCCTCACTTATACCCGGCATATCGCTCGGTTTCCAATAAAAGAGCTCTCGAAATTCGATTAGCAGGAGAGTTAACGCCGTAGCCTGCTCTTCTGGAAGCGTCGCTCCAATTTGGACGACCTTTTCAGGGTCATCTATCCATATCTTTACCAGTCCTTCCACTGGTGTTGGGCGAACCTTCCCTTCCCTTAAATCCTCCTATGCTTGGATGGATAAGGTTTCATTTCTTTTTAAGACTCGGTGCCTAGTGGATTGCACATAGCAATTTCTTGCCCCCGGCTGATTGCCTTTTACCACTCCTATCCCGTGAGGAGTTGGAAACTTCAGGAGTTGATGATAAGTTGAATGAACCATTCGATATGGATTCAAAGTAGACCGTCCCAAAATCACGTTGTAGGCTGTAGGGGCGTCAACTACAACAAAAGTGACATCCACTGTCAAGGATTTTCATCCCTCATCCACTGCCTAAAAGTGGGAAGTTCACTTTTTTCAGGTCTTTTTCACTCTGTCCCATTTTCTTCAGAGCGTCGAGAAAAAGGACATCCGTTGAACTTCCCGAATCGATAAGCACTCGCTCTACATCGTATCCAGCGATTTCCGCAGTGATGACCAGTGCATCCTCATGTGGGCATGTCACATGATCCATTTCATCCTCCTTGAAAGTATTACTGGTTTCTTCCGGTGATCTAATGTGCTTTCCTGCCTTAGAGGTTCCAGACAACTGAGTAACATATACCTGTCTGGCACTACTAGTTTCTCCTCCCGAGGCAAAACCGCCACTAATCACTCGTACATGTCCTTGCTTGCCCCTGGAGCCCTCATCTCCCATTTATCTTTTAGGCGACACCCTCCTGTCCCTCCGTGGGCTGGGACTCCGATTCCTTTTTGCCACAAAGTTTTTGAGGAGTCCCTTCTGGATGAGTGCCTCAATATCTCTCTTCAAAATCTTGCAACTGTCAGTGCTATGCCCCTTACTTCGATGGTATCAACAATATTGCTCATGATAAGGGCTCATAGGTCCTCCTGACCTTCGAGGTAATGGTGGCGACGCCAAATCCCTCTTCTCCATTTCGTTTAGAACTACAAAAATGTCTTGGTTTAAGGGCGTGAAAGCCTCAAAAACTTCTCGTGGTGGACGTGGGATATTGGGGCGGCGCCTGTCCTCTTGGGGACGACTTCGTTTATCCTCCTGGGGACGACTTTTCTGTGGCTTCTGCTCTGGCCTTTTTCCTTCTTGTACCTCCTTTTGATGATCTTTAGAAGATTTTCTTCCTTCGCGGGCTATTTCAAGGTCAATATATGACTTGACCCTCGCTGCCAGATCAGATATGGTATGAACAGGGATGACGCTCAAACTGTCGTGCAGAGCTGAGCCCCGAGGACCTAGTGATCCAACAAAAGCTCGAATAGTCTCACCTCTTGTGATAACTTGATCGATACTAGCTAGAACCTGGTTAAAGCGTTTGTAAAAATCTCCCAAACTTTCATCCCCTGCTTGCCGAATATGATCTAAAGTACCCACGCTTTTCAGCAATTGTCTACCACCCATGTACTGGATGATAAATTTTTCCTTCAAATCCGTCCAAGACTTGACCGAAGCCTTGGGTAAGCCAAAGAACCAATGAGAGGCGGCGCAGCTCAAAGTTGAAGGAAAAAGTATTGCACAATGCTTTTCATTTTTAGATCTTGCCAATAGGGAAGATTCGTGAGTTTGGACATGCTCCACAGGGTCACCCTCCCCTCTATACACATCAATTCTAGGGATCGGGACAGATGGTATTTCTACCTCCAGAATTTCGTCCGTGAAAGGATGTGATGCTCTATCTCTTACTTCGGGCATTACTTTGCCAGGTTGTTCCTTGTTCGCCTCAGCAATAAGCTCCCTCACTTTATCCAGGGTCACTTCACCCGGAGGAGGAGCCATTACTACTGGGGGTATAAGCGTAGCGACGCCTCTGGGCAAAGGATCTACCATAGATGGTAGTCCAACTACGGGAACCTCTCGGGGTTCTGATGTCGCTTCACCCGTGCGATGATGCTCGTTAAAATGAGCTGCACGAGCAACAACCATAAGCTCTCTTCGATTCAAAAGCTCATCTATCGCAGCTATAAGTGCGGGCGTAACTATCTCTTGGGCAGTGGGCACTACTGAGGGCGCTCTTCCTCCGGATGAGGCTGTATGAGATTGTGCGGGTAGGAGCGGCGCTCGAGTCTGCGGAGGTGGTAGTACTCTAGCCTGGACTCCTATTGGAGCTGAAGCACTTGGGTGCGCCGCCCCTGAATTTCCCCGAAACCTTGGCATAAAAGCAGAAGGTGTCAGGTGTTGTTGCAGAACGTGGAGGGAACTTCCTTTCTCCGGTTGCTGAGTTTTCTTAGCTCTTGTATTGACAGGATCCATGACAATGTTTTGCTCAAAGGTTTCCCACAGACGGCGCCAGATGTTGGGTTCTGTAAATCTTCTTCACTACAGGCGTCACTCCTCTCGGTTCGGACCTGCGTAGAAATGACAACTTCGGGTCGAACCGTTTATTCCACTCCGAAGCTTAAGTAGTTCTAAGGCTTTGAAGAACTTTTATGTGGATGTGGTGAAAATCTAAATGTAATAAATGATAATGAATGCTGGTATTTATAGGCTTTGTTTAACCTGATGAACAGTGCTTCCTTTTTCCCTTGGTTAGCCTTTTTAACTGAGGTCAAACTGACCTTCGGATGGGACAGAGGTCCTTATCTATTAAATATCAGAGATATTTTATCTCATTTAATGCTGTCATACCTCCATTTAATGCGGCCTTATCCTGACACATATGGGCGACGCCTTTATATAGGCTGACGACTCTCACATATATTTATGGGCGACGCCTTACATAAATGGTTTGTATAAATCTTATTGATTTTCTTTAGGTCAGTGATATAATGGTTTATTAAAATAAGGCGTCCCTTATAAACCCCATCAGTCACCAAGTAGACACAAATTCAGGTAGATCCTATATAACCATCATCCTTCCAAGAACCTATCAACCGGATTAACCCTTATATTTAACACTATGGATCCATACTTAATTTAATATAAGGTTAATAACCAAATCGTTACCCCAACTTTGAGTACTTTACAAATTGCTACATAAACTTTGCTTTTTCAAATTTTGCTACCTGTACTTTTTGGGCTGAAATGCTACCTTGGTTACATTTTTCCTTAAATATGGATGGAAAATTATGTGACAACACATGATTGGTCCATGATTTAAGGATGTCCATATTATGTAAGAATGTCCATTTGATACACAAATTAGCCAAACTAAAATCCATAAACTCTCATCTGAGCCCTAAGTAGATTGATAGACCATAATCTATCTAAGTTGTTACGCGGAGCAACCATATTTTAGTGCAAAAATTAATGATTTTGGACTCACCGTTCTTTTCAGTCATTGCTCAAATAGCCAAATCGACCATAACAATCTAAACTTAGTCACAAAGGCAAATAAATCATGATCCAAATCCACTTGACATAAAAACAATATATAAAATATCCAAACTGTAAAACATACATTCTCAATTATAGTTCAAGGAAATGAACATTGTTATGTGGGAAAATATCCAATGATGTACATGAATCAAGTCTACGCATTTCTAGAGGCCTAACATGTTTCTCAAAAATCTCTATTTTCACATATTTGGTGAATATATCCGCAATCATCTCATATGTAAATAACTATTTCAAACTATTCATCTTTTTACAATTTGTGTCACTTAGCGTAGTCATATTTACTATCTATGTGTATGAATTTGTAGGGTACCTCAGATCCTTTATTGCGGAGATTGTAACAGGATTTTCATAATAGACTTGAACTTATACGGTCACTTGTCTATTGCTTAACAATCCATTCAGCAACTTATTCAACCACATAAACTGATCCTCATAAATTGATTTTAGGAGCCTACTCAATGTGATAGGTTGATGTCAGAAGTCTCAGATTAGACATCCATCGTGGACAGTACGATACATGATTGTTCATTGCTCATCCAGGTTATGACACTATCAAATAGCGAGTTCATTTTTCTTCTGTCTCATTCACCATTAAAGCCAGTATCACTATACTCAATCAATCCAAGAGCCACAAAGTTCTGTCAGTCACGTTGGTAGGACAGTGTGTAATTGCTATAATATTTAGATATCGATAATGCTTTTTTATTGTCTGTAATATTTTGGTCGTTAGTCAATTTGGTACCAATCGTGTGACGAATGTCTGACTACATACACATTATTGTGTACATCAAAGTTTCGACTGCAATTAGGTCCGAAATTCATATCATATGATATATTTCTTATGATGTCTTGGGATATATATTATTATAGAGAGGATGGTCTACTGTAGCTGGGGTTGTAGTTAATCATGTCGAATTTATCCAACATTTTGTTTATGTAACTCTTATGTGAAAGACATAATATTTGTCTTTAGCAACAATATCTCAAATATTTAATTCCAATGATGTATGTTGTCTAACTCGCGTCCTTCATCTCAAATAGAGAGGAATCTCAAATAGAGAGGAATCTCAAATAGAGGGGACAACTATGTCTTACCTTGTGTGAGGAACCCATATTGTTTCTATGTAGAGTAATAAACACAAAATTTATTATGAACATTTTGGTATACAAGCAATGGTCCTCATCCAACATGAAAAATTTATCTTCCACGACCAAGTCATACAAGTTTTGGTACCATTGTCTAGATAATTGTTTGAGATTATAAATCAATTTCTGAAAGCCTACACATTAAGTGCTCCTAACTCTTTTACACGAAGAATTTAGGTTGCGCTGTTTAGATCTCTTCTTATAACTCACTGCTGAGGAAAAATATCTTAAGATCCATCTGGTGCAGTTCTAAATACATACAATAACTAGAATTAGACGAAGTGTGGTCAATCACACATTCAAAGAGAAGGTTTTCTTATAGTCCATTTCTCGTTGGAGAGAGGTGCTAACTTTTGTAGATCTAGCATGCCTATGCCTGTCTGGGGCAAGCTTGAAACGTTCACCTTGGAGGTTGGGATAACTCGATCTCATCACGTGCGAGTCGTGTGACTTATCTTCTCTCGAGACAAGTTAGCTCTGGTACTGTTTGCGAGTCTTCTTTTGTTTCAAGGTCGGTGCCTAGACAACCCAATAGTAACAAAGTGGATTATTATATTACAATGACAAATAATAGAGAAATATTAAATAGAAATATCGGAAAAAATATTGAAATAACATGTAAATATTAGTTACTTGAAAGTTTAAAAAAATAATAACAGATAACTGTGTCAAAACATAATTTATGAGTGTAATTAATTTCCACCGTTGAGTAAGTATCCGTGCTCACCCTAGTTCATCTCAAGCATCTCTCATGGCTTGGTTAAACTTGTGTGGCATCATCGGTAACGATCCATTGCTTTTAATGCCAAACAACTACTTCGGTATCTCTCATTTATCTCTTTCGATCCTTCTCCCCTAGCTAGCTGTCAAACACTGATCTGATATTTATATCTTCTTTAAATGATAGCATCGTCTCTGTCATCCTTCACCGCCCAATATATTACCCATCCTCACTTCATTATCTAGCTGGATCCTGAAACTGCAGAGAGCTGAAGTGATTGGTACAAGAATGGTTCATCTTCATCAATTGATGCTGCCATTGCTGGTGATTCTGGTAGTGGTAACAAGGATCTCTGCCCAGAACTCCACAACCACTTCTACTTTTTTTCCAGCAGTCATAACATTCGGCGACTCCTCTGTGGATGTTGGAAACAACAACTATCTGCCCACCATTTTCAAGGCAGATTACCCTCCTTATGGAAGAGACTTCACCAACCACAAGGCTACCGGAAGATTCTGCAATGGCAAATTAGCCACCGACATTACTAGTATTTATTCTATCTATTTTTATTTTGTAACTATCATTTCAACGTCAAAAAATAACTTCTTTACAACTTATATATCTCTCTATATATATATCACTTTTATAATTTACAGCTGAATCTCTCGGCTTCAAGAAATTCCCCATAGCATACCTCAGCCCCGAAGCATCTGGAAAAAACCTACTAATCGGGGCTAATTTTGCTTCTGCTGCCTCAGGCTATGACGAGAAATATGCAACATTAAACGTAAGCATTCATCCTTGTGTGTGTGTGAATTTGATAGTTCAGCTTCAACGTTTTACGTTCAAATACACTTGTAAATAAATAAAAATGTATAACGAATTGCAATATGGTTCCAGCATGCTATTACATTACCTGAACAGCTGGAGTACTACAAAGATTACAAGAAAAAACTAGCCAAGGTGGCCGGAAGCAAACAATCTGCATCCATCATCAAGGAAGCTCTCTACATATTGAGTGTAGGGAGCGGAGACTTCCTTCAGAATTACTATGTCAACCCTTTCATCAACAAAGTTTACAGTGCCGATGAATACTCCAACATGCTCATCTCTTCCTTTTCCACCTTTATCAAGGTATTATTATTTTGATACATTTGCATGTTGCTCTTCCCGCTTGACAAGCAACCTACGTACATGATTTCTATTATATGAACATTAACACTTACTTGGTTATGATACTTTTGCATGATAACAGGACTTATATGGGTTAGGAGCCAGGAGGATCGGAGTGACTTCACTAGCACCAATTGGTTGCTTTCCGGCAGCATTGACCTTATTTGGGCTTCAAGAGAAAGGGTGTGTCTCCAGGATCAATACAGATGCTCAGGGATTCAACAAAAAGCTGAATGCAGAAACCAAGAGTCTCAAGAAGCAGCTCCCTAATCTTAAGATTGTCGTCTTTGATATTTTTACCCCTCTCTATGGTCTCATCAAATCCCCTTCTCAGAGTGGTATGAATCCAAGCTCAAAACTAAAATTAATAAGGTTCATCAGATTAACTACTGGGTGATCTGCAGGGTTCAAGGAAGTGAAGAGAGGTTGCTGTGGATCGGGACAAGTTGACACAACAGTGTTCCTATGTAACCCCAAATCGCCAGGAACTTGTTCAAATGCAACACAATATGTGTTCTGGGATGGCGTCCACCCTAGTGAAGCTGCTAATCAAGTTCTTGCAGATGCTCTAATTATTCAAGGCCTAGCACTCATTTAATGCTATCCAATCCTGAAAAATTACCATGATGTGGTGTTACAATGTGTAGATGAATGCAAATGCAGGAGATTTCAATGATATATTATGATTTAGCAACAAACTCTTTGATATCACGTGTAACCTTTCTAGAACAAGTCTCAACATGGTGTTAAATCTAGTAGAGTATTTCATTATTTATCCACACCTTTTGCACGTACAATTATACTTATTATTTTCATCAGATTTCTTACCTTTATAAATACAATTTCATACTACAGATGTTGTCTTTCTGCTCCTTTTACATATTCTTGCAATTAGAGTTGTCCGCTAACATGATCCATCATCTTCTAAATGTACCTCTAAATCAGTATATTAGCCTCCGCCATTAAATTACTCTACAAATTAGAGAAGAACATCACAATATATAAATAGAGAGAGAGATATAGATGTGTGAAAAGTCAAAATTCTGATAGGATTTAACAAACATACTAAAAAAAAGTGATCCATTACATCATTATGTGTAGTTAAACTTGGTAGTTGGTAACTAGTAACTCAAAATTCTACTAAACATGGTAGCGGGCTACAACATCATTATGTGTCTTATTGTTGTTTATCAAGCAAGACAAGTCGAAGAACAACAGAAAACGTCATAAGCAAAATATGCAGAACTTGGATTAATTTTATTCAATCTACAATTGGGGATTTATACAAGAGATATTACATATTTTTAGCTAATCAATCCACTACTTCAACTATTTTTAGCTAATTAATCCACTACTTCCACTAATATGGAAACCTGATTTCAACTAACACTCCTCCTAAATCAGGTTGGTGCAAACTCCCAATCTCTCCCTAAGAAGTAATACTTCACCTTGAAGTGTTTTGTCTTTCCATTCATAGCTAAAATTTGATCCTGAAGAACCTTCTTAATTGCATTTGTCTTACATTTTTTTATTATTCTCAATCATGGAAAGCTCCTCCTTCATTGCCGCTAGCCATTTTTATCAATCTTGGCTTCCTCATATCCTCCAGGTTCAAGGACTGAAAGATTTCATCTTTGATAAATATCACCAAGAGATCTTGACCCCCTAACAGATTGATCATATGCCAGTTCATCATCATCAAGGCAGACGCTTCTGCCTTCAACTGTAGGAGAAACAGAAGAACAAGGCTAGAATGGTTTGTCCTTGATCCGATCCTTCGACCGCTCCAACTCCGAGCGAAGCGTATTCGTAGTCACATTTGCAATCTCAAGTTGCCTCTTGGTGTTCCTTATGACTTCCATTGTTTGATCTTCAGATTATCTACAGTCAGCAAGTTCATTCCTTAGGGTTTCAGAGAGATCCATACGAAGTGTATGAACATCGTGATGTGCAGACTCTATGATGTCTTCTTTGATTGTGAAAGCAGATTGCTCCTCCTCGAATAGATTGAGTTCAAAACTCTTTCCCTTCATCTTGACCGTGAACAGTTCTGGGTCTGCTGGATCCTTTATCACACATACTATGTTTTTGAAAATCACTTAAAAACCTTTCTTAATTAATTGACCAACACTAAGAAGATTTTGATCAATATTTGGCACATAGAGAACATCAGTGATTAATTTTGTTCCAGAACAACTTGTGATAACTATGGTTCCTTTACCTTTGACGACAATATACTCACCATTTCCAATTCTGACTTTGGAAAGAACTGACCTGTCAAGTTGTTAGAAAAGTCTCACATCACCAGTCATGTGACTAGTGCAACCACTGTCAACCAGCCACCCATCACTCGATGCTCCTGTTGTGAAGCAAGAAGCCGCAAATATATGTTCCTCCTCTTTTTCATGGACAACAACTTGGGTTTCTCTCAACGTCTGATTGTATTTTTCAGGGCAAATCTTTTCGACATGCCCCGTCTTCTGACACCTCCTGCATTTTATGTCTGACCTCTTCCAACATTTGTAGTGAGGATGCTTCTTCTTACCACAATGCTTATATGGAGGAAGAGTTTCACCTTTTTGGCCTATTACTGTCGTACTTGACTCACCGTCACTAGAATTAAGCTAGCCTTTCCACATATTCTCCTTAATTTTCTGGTTTAAGTGCAGCTTGGCCTTCAATTGCCATTCTTCACACATCAATCTTCTTTGCTCTTGAGCTTGAAGAGCACTAAGGATCTCTGCCAATTTTAGAGTTGACAGGTCCTTGGTGTTCTTTCTTGTCTCAATGGTTGCTTCAAATCTCTCAAGAAGATAGACTAATATCTTCTCCACAATTCTGTCATCCTTCATCTCCTTACCAAGTATTCTAACCTGGTTTGTGAGTCCCACCAATCGATCTGAGTATTCTTGGATGATCTCAGATTCTTTCATCTGCTCCTTCTCGAATTCTCTTATCAAGTTCAGAGATTTCATGCCCCTTATCCTCTCATCTTCTTTGTATTCTTTTTCGAGGAAGTCCCAACTTTTATTGGCTGACTTTATGGACATGATTCAGCTGAAAATTGCAGGTGAGACTGTCGAATAAAAGCATGACTTGACTCGTGCCTTTCTCATATTCTTATCCCTTTGAACCTTGATTTGAGCAAGTGTGGGGTTGGGTGGAAGAGCTGGAATTTCATAGTCTTCTTCAACAGACTCCCACATATCAGTACCCTCCATGTAAGCTTCCATTTTGACAGACCAAGCTTGGTAGTTTGAGCCGTCAAATTTTGGTGGAGCAACACCTGAGAAAGATTCTTCTATTTGATGAGATTTTAGAGTGTTTATGGGTGAATGATCTCAAGAAATCGACAATCACACAACCTCACATATCCCTCAAGAATTTAAGCTTTGATACCACTGTTGTTTATCAAGCAAGATAAGTCGAAGAACATCAGAAAACATAAGCAAAATATGCAGAACTTGGATTAAGTTTAGGGTTAACTACCTCAACAGTTACTTATCTTTGACCTATGTGATTAAAATGTTACTCATATTTTTTTGTGTGGCTGAAACGTTACTTAAGTTTGAAGATGTGACTGAATTGTTATTCTGTGAAGTTTCTGGCACATATTACCGTCTAAATGTCACGTGGAGAGCACGTGACCCAATTTAAACGATTTGAAGTGAATTGAAAGTACGATTCTACCCTCCTGTCACCTTTGTACCGTTTCCCATCGTTTGATAGTCAGCAACACACTCTAACTTCTCATCAACTCCCATTTTCCTCCAACCCACCCTTTCATACCTTTTTCCGCACAGAGGTCTCTTGATTTGCAGCACCGAACTCCCCCTCAGTGACATTGCGATTTGGAAACCACATCTCCAAGTAAGTTCTCGTTTGCGATTCGGTTGACCTACAACTTGATTGTCTTTTCGCATTCTAATGTGTGCTACCAGTTCGGTTTCTGTTTGTCTACCCTTTTCTCTGCGATAATCTTCGATTCGTTTGAAGATTACGATTTGCCTTTTCTGTGCGGTACGAAACTATGAATTTGCTGTAGATTAATGCTCCAATTTCTATGTGAATGTGTGATTTGCTGCAGATTCATGTTCCAGTTCAGCTTGTAGGTTAGGGTTTTGTGTTGTGTTGCTTCGTACGTGTTGTAGTTTGTCGATTTTGTAACAAAGTTTTGATTTTCATCGTGAAATTTTTTTTTTTCTCGAAGATCTGTTGTATTTGGTTTGATTCTATCATTTTGTTGTTTGTATATGTTGTTAATTGGCTTGATGCGTTGTGGGTTACGTTTGTTCCACATTTTGTGAAAAATTTGTTATCTTAGTTGATGCATACCTTTATCCGCAGGAATGTCAAGAAAAGACTACATTTATATGCTATACATTAGGCACGGTGGGAAGTGGATTGACAATGGGGGAATTCATGTATACGAAGGTGAGGAGAAGCCATTTGTCATACCGTGTGAGAATACGAATTACGAGTTTCTCTCCGGATTAGCTACCATATATTGCAATCTCGTAGAAGATGGTGGACTTCTATACCTCCCACCGAACGGAAACCCGAAGACAGATTTGAGGGTAATCAGTCATGAGAAAGACATTCCATCACTTTTGGAGTCCCAAGGTAGTTGTGAAAAGATTGAAGTTTTTGTGTTGCCTCCATTAAGCCAAGATGCGTGTGTGAAGGATCCCTTTTTGATGATGGTGCGCATCAAAGTGGTCAAAAAGTTGAAGTCAGGGAGACGTAAGGAACCTAACCTGGAAATTGGTAAGAAGCATGTTGTTGAGGATGAGACCAAACAACCAACCTTTGTTGACAAAGTTAAGAAACTGGTTGTTGAGGAAGATCTTAGTGATGACTCAATATTTGAGGGTGATGGAACGCTAGTCGATCTTCTAGATGACTTAAAGCACTTCAATTTTGAGGGTGAGACGAGTGATAGTTCGGTGGAGGTTGGTCCATCCTCCCAAGCAGTTGCGAAAATGGAGAAAGAAGAAGAACGTAAAAAAACGAAAGCACCGTTAGAAAAGGAATGACCATGGGAAGTCCCTGGTTTTGGAGCAGACTTAAGCGATTGTAGGAGTGACACATTGGAAATGCGTGGACAAGCGGACGTACAAGATGTTGCCTCAACTTGTGCATTTTTTTAAACATTACAAGGACGAAAAGCATTCAGAAGATTTCGAGCTTCAACATTACAAGGATGCTCAAATCACATGACATGGAACAAGAAGTGGTTTGAAACCTTAGATGAAACATACCACGGCAAAGCTAGGAAACAATGCTAGAACGAAAGTTATGGGAGAAGGCGGCATCAAGTTGCACATTGGTGAATACACATAGGTCCTCTCACATGTATACTTTTTTCTAGACTTGAAGAAAAATCTGTCGAGTGTGGGTCAACTTCAAGGAAGGGGACTATTAGTTCTCATGAAGGATAATACTTTCAAGGTATACCACCAGAGAAAAGGGCTCATGATGCAGACTAAGATGACAACCAACAAAATGTTTGTGCTAAAAACAACCCAACCCAACGGTGAGATCACCTATTTGAGCATCATCCCAGAACACGAAGTACTCCTTTGGCATCAAAGGTTTTCCTATCACAGCTTAGCTTCTGGCAGAAAAGAACTTGGTAAAATGTCTGCCACGAGTTAAAGCCCCAAGAGAGCTATGCCAGAGTTGTCTAAAAGGGAAGCAACACCAACCTCCAATACCGAAAAATAGTCAACAGAGGGCAACAAAATGACTCTCCCTAGTTCATGCAGACATGTGTGGTCCCATAATGTCAAATTCCAATAGTAACAAGAGGTACTTGCTTACCTTCATTGATGATTTCAGTAGAAAAATATGGGTGCATCTTATTCATGAAAAATCGGAGTCATTTAAAGCATTCAAAAGATTCAATAGTGTTGTTGAAAAGGAGTTAGAAGAGAAAATCATCACGCTAAGGACAAATCGGGGAGGAGAGTTATGTTCCAATGAATTCTACACCAACCATGGACAAAGCGCAGCATAATGAACTTTGTGAGAAGCATGTTATATGAGAAGAATCTCTTTAAAGAATTATGGGCAGAGGCGGTGAGTTAGGTAATCGATGTAATGAATATTAGACCCATCGCAACTCTGGAGGATAGAACCCCCGAAGAGGCCTGAAGTGGACACAAGCCATCAGTCAACCACTTCAGGGTGTTCGTCTGTGTTGGACATGTTCATATACCTGATCAAAGAAGAACAAAACTGGATGACAAAAAGGTGAAATGGATAAGAATGATTTATGGAATTCGTTGGTTGAAAAATAGGAAAAAAAACTTAATGGAGAGCAAAATTAGAAGTTGAACAAAAAAAACGAATGACAGAGAAAGATGGTTCAATCACTAAACACAGTGGAGGGTCAATCTCTTTAGATGATCACATGCAACAAATGCTATTGAATGTGGCAACATCTAATATATAATCTCATAAATTTCGTTTTTATTATTGTAGACTGGACAACTAGGTCGATAACCAACTCAACGAGAGTTTTTTTGAAGGCTACATTGTTTGAAGGGAAGTGAGGATCATTTCATTAATAAGAAATCAAAAAGAGTCATTGTAAGTTCTGTATTATATGTACAATTCTTGATTATTGTATGTTCCCTTGTTATTCTAATATTATATAGATGATGATACGATCTATGCTTCTATTCTTGTTGATAAATAGTTCATATGTGTAAACTATATTTTTTCCTTTTTAGAAGGACTATGACACAGATGATGTGGGAAAGTATGGTCATGATGGTGCATCCCATGTTAAGTTCAATAAAAATGGGTTAAAGCAACTGGATTTCCTTGAAAAGACAGTTGTATGGTTTCGACCCAAGGTGGATCCAAACATCCTATTAGGATTCGAAAGTTCTTCATTTTCATATACATGGTACAAGAGTTCAAAGATCCTAAATATTCATAACGACAATAAGTATTAAAAGTTGCAAGATGTAGTGGTCCTACAACAAGCACAAATTTCAACGATCTCAAATCGATCAAATGCAAGCATTAGTGCAAAGCATGAGCAATTTGTAAAACAAGGCCATGAGTTTAATCCCCTCAATGGAATAATGGTTCCACTTCTTAGGTTAGTTCACCTTTATTTTATGTGTTTGAGGCTTAGTATGCGTTTTAGGCCTAGTGTGTGGTGGATGATCAACTTCCAATCAAGTGAAACATAAACTGTAGAACGAGCAAAACTTGTAATAGTATGACACTCTTAGTGACCTTTCATCTTCTTCTTTTTTTGTCGTTTATCACACTTTTACTATGTGGATGCATCTTTGTTGATCTGTTACTAGATGAGTCCAAGAACTACAAAAAACAAAAGATCATGCATGAAGGAATTCACAAGGAGGTACTAATGCATGTTAAGTTTGTCATTCGTAGATAGATTATTGAAGTAAATGATGCACTATTACATGATATGCAAGAAAGGTTAAACTTGAGTATTAACCACTTTCTTATATAAGGCAACAGATGAACTTGAGTATTTATGTAGGTTGCTAAAGAGTATCAAACTGTGAAAAAAGAAAGGTGGTGGTGGAAAATGTTCGGTTTTAGTTAGTCTTCTTTTAAAATTGAGCAGAATGTTTGCTCATATCATCTTGTTTGGTAGAAAATGACTTAAACTATATTATTGTCATTTTTTTCTATTATATATATTTGGGAAAAGTCTGAAAATGGTACAACATATTTGACGAAAATGGTTTTCCAGCCCAAACGATTGTATTTGGTCCAACATGTTTGAAAATGATGGTAATTGGTACCTCCGTTACTTTTCTGTTAAAAAAATCCGTTAAATATTTTATATTTACAAAATTAACCCATTTTTTTCTACAAGTTACAATTAAACCCTACAATCTTACACTAATGTTTCAAATAAGTCTCTTCTCGATTCGAGCCACACCGGGGGTCCCCTAGCCAGAGGGTCTGAACCCAGACTAGGTCACCCAACCCTGAGGATCGGGTCTGGGTTCGAACCAAGAGCATAGGACCCCCGATTGGGGCTCAATTGGAGCCTCAATCGTTTGAGCTGAACCGAGTCAGATTCGGTCCAAACCGATTGGGGTCCAATTGAGCCCTAATCGGGGGGCCTATGGTTTGGGTCCTAACCTGGACCATGTACCCATGGTTGGGAGACCTGGTCTGGGTTCAGAACCAGACCATAGGACCCTCGATTGGGGTTCAATTGGATCCCCAATCGAGGATCCTATGGTCTGGGTCCTAACCCAGACCATGTACCCATGGTTGGGCGACCATGTCTGGGTTCAGGCCCAGGCCATAGGATCCCCGATTGGGGCTCAATTGGAGCCCCAATCGGGGGTCCTATGGTCTGGATCCTAACCCAGACCATGTACTCATGGTTGGGAAACCTGGTATGGGTTCGGACCCAGACCATAAGACCCCCGATTGGAGCTCAATTGGAGCCCCAATCAGTTGAACCGAACTCAGCTAGGTTCGGTCCAAACCGATTGGGGCTCCAATTGAGTCCCAATCGGGGGTCCTATGGTTTGGGTCCGAACCGAGACCCATGTAAGTGCATATACATATATATATAATTATAATTATGTATTAATATATATTCTTAAAATTATTTATTAATGATTTCCCTTGAAAAGGCTAGTGCACAAAAATTCCTAAAAAAATCCTTAGAATATAACTCCTTAAAAATCATTATGTAAATTTACCAATTAAAAACCCTCACTATTTTCCTCAAAATTCTTGAAACATAAATTCTTGTAAGATTTCTTTATAATTTACTCAAATAAAATCCTCACAAAATTCCTAAAGTAAATTTGTGAGGAGACTGATTTTTAAAGGTTTGTTACAGATTTTGTAAGAAAAATTTGCTCAAAATTTTTGCAACGGATATTCCTTTTAAACTACTATATTTTTAGCGAACTTATTTGTTAAGTGTAGATCTCTTACAAAATTTCTAATAAAGTAATATTTATAAGGGATTTTCAATATTCCTTTACAAATTTGACCCTCAAAACAATCTTGTAATGTTTTTTTTATATTTTTTTATTAGTCTCATTAGTTTTTGTTTTTGCCATCAGTATCATTAGTTAATGTATGATTACAACTTGTAATTTTTAAGTTGTTACGGTACTCTATTTATTCAAGAAACCTCGACTTCGTTTAATAATGGAGAATTACCAAAGTTACTTTTGATGTCATCTGGACATTATGCACATGCAATAATATTGATATAATAGTATCAACAATTATATTGTGATTATTAACATTTGAAAACTAATGGAACAAAATACTACAGTGACCGACACATGATCGAAATATTAAAATAGATACATTTATGATTTATGAGGTACCTGAAAGTAACAATTGTTTTTCTAAAGTACATATTTATAAAAATGTGACCTATTAGGTATATAAATTAATTATTTTTTATCCCTTTCAGATATTAACCTATTGGATAGAACAGAACTGATGAATCCAATGTGTGTAACCACCTTTATAAGATTGAGACACTGGCTTGAACTGATTGAGCACAAATGAATTCTGTTAACTAATCTGTGTAACTGGATTGACTTAGGGTTGGAGCTTGCATTGGGTAGTTTGTAAGAGAGCACCTGTGCTCATATCTTTCAGTAACACGTGATGGAATTATGTTGGTGTGAGGGAGTGGGGTAGAGAACCGATACTGGGATGGCGGTGACATCATAATTGACAGGGGTGAAAGAAAATCCGATGAAAAATGAACCAGACCTAACCAAAAATAAACGGTTCAGTTTATGGTCAGATTTTTTTAGTTTGATTCAGTTTGTTAGATCGTGTGTTCGGTCTACGACGGGGTCTAATCCGACTATTAATACGTGTATAATTTTATATATTATATTTATTAATATAATTAATTAATGATTACAAACTAATAATAATTTATTTATTCAATAGTTATTTTAGCTGTTTAATCAATTTAGTAAAAAGTTAGGTAAACATTATTAAATCGAGCTATTTTATTGTTTAATTTAATTTTTAATACTTATTTTGAATTTGAATGTGCATTTTTTTTATTTTTTTGTTTAATCCGAAATCCAAATCCAAACAGTTTACTTTTCTTTTTATGTTGAACGTTTTTTTTAAAGAAAATCTGGTTCGAAAGTATTGGTACTCGTCCGAAATAGTAAAATAAAAAATGAGCCGACCAACCCGGTTTCACCCCTAATATTAATTGATCATTACATATTTACACAAGTGGAATAATCTGACCAAGTTCAGTTCAGATTGCGGTTTTCAGTGTCTGATTCGGCTCAATGCCAACTCTTGTTCGTTCGTATGGAGAATCTGTGTACCAACCAAGACACGATACATGTTTCTTTCCTCGACCCAACAAGGTTGTCAAAGGCACCGACAGATGAGTGTTGTCTACTACTATATTAGTAGTATACTTTACTATGTAAGGAACCTGCAGATGGTGTTTTCCTGTGAGATGTTTTGAGCTTTCTCTGTCTCTCCTCCAAGGAGACCTTGAGAGCTTTTGCATACTTGGTCAGATCATCTTTCTGGAGTGAATCTTCGACCTGAAGGTTACTCAGACTCTGAATGTCGAGAGAGTGTCTACGTGAACTCAAACCCAGGGCACCATTGCTGTCATTATCCTCCTCATGAACATCTTTTCCCAAGATCAATAATTTCCGAAGCTTACCAAACAGCTTACTCTTCTTCTTCATCATCTTGCTGGACACGGAATTGGAATTATCAAAGGAAGAATAATCATCCGAGTAGTCAGTGAAGTAATTAGAGGATGATGAGCATTGGTCAGAATCCAGATGGAAGGAAGACATATCCTCTGCAACCACCTCGGAGCCTGTTGCATATTGTAGAATCAGCTGCTTTGCTTTCTTCTCAGATTTAGGGCTCAGTGTCTTGCTCAGGTCTCTAGCCACGGTTTTGCCCTCAGCTGGCTCATAGTTTCTCAGCTCGTAGCGAAGGCATGCATTGATCCATCGAAGGTAGACTAACTCTTCTATATCGGAACATCGATTTGACTGAAGCTGTTCAACCTCTTCTGTCAAGCTCTCTTTCTCTCGTCGCAGTAGCTCACTCTCTCTCTTCAGCACCTCCATCTGAAATAACCAGCCATACTGTTACTAAGAACTGCCATTTTCGATACAATTAACCCAATTACTGACAGTTAATAATCAAATTGGGTTAATTATACTACTATATTACATAGTGAATCATTACATTTACGCCCCCACACCCACACCTACCAAACTTAATGAATGCACTGTCACATTATCTTCTTTTTTTTTTTCATTTTGTTTCCATATCAAACTCAGTTACCAGAACTAAATGAAGGTATCAAATTCTTATAGGCAATAATGGATTTTAAAAGTTGAGGATAGTGTCTTTTTAAGTACATATATAATGCAATTCTAAAGGTGCGTAATAAGGATATTTTACTTTATGGTAGTTAAAAAAAAATGAAGTAAAAAACTCAAGACAGAACTTTTTTTATCACACCGCAAGATGAATTGCAAGCGCATGCAGATCAAACCAAATTGCACAGCCAGAGACCAGAACTGAGCTAACTTAATTCAGAAGTTACTCACCAATCAATGACTAAAAATCAAGCATACTTTCAAAATTTTACCAAGAGAATCACCTGGGGATCTTCCATAACGCAATTTGCAAGGATTTGAGTAGACTCCAACCTCTGAACCAATTCATTGTTTTCCTGCTGCAGGTTCATATTAGACTTCCTCAGTTCCTCCACCTCATCCTCCAACTGCTTCAACTTCTGAAGGTTTGCTTGCATTTCAGAATCCAACTCCATGATGTGTAGCTTCTCAACTCTCTTCTGCAGGTGCAGTATCTGTTCCCTGTTATGCTCCGCTTCAGATCTCAACTTCTTTTTCAGCATCCCGATTTTAGATCGTGCAGTCTCTAAGTCAGCTACAACCTGGGCATGGTCTGCTACTTGCTGCTGCAACTTCTTGTTTTGTTCCTGAAGAGACTCTATCTTCATAGAAAGTAGCTTAGACTCCATGTTGCTTAGCTTTAGTCGGTTTTGTAGCTCCATAGAAGCAGACTCCTGCTCCTTCAGTCCATAATATTCCAACAATTGGACCTCAAGGTTTGATTCTCGCTCACGGAGCACTTCCACCATGTTGTTGAGCTGCTTGATCTCTTCTTCATACATGGTTATGTATGATTTGGGGGTCTCAAGTTCAGGCATTTCAGTTTCTAATTTGTTTAGGGTGAAATTGCATGGAGCTGAAATGTCTAATTCCTTCACAACATCGTTCGTTGGATCAGCAAAGGAAGTCTCAGTTAGGATCCTCTGACGGTACATACCTTCCTGATTGCAAAAATAAGAGGAGATATTTTTTGAGAGGACCATACCCAGACATGACTATAACCGAGTTTTTCACAGAAAGAAGGCAGTACATGCTGTAAATAAGGTCGTAGGCACCCAACAACAACAGTATTATATGTTTGCATTGAAATAAACATCTTCTCTGGTTTCAAATTCAAGGATTTATTGAAGCCCAAGCAACTAGCCTAAGTCAAGCATGAAACAAGGAAATCCTATCATATCACATACCATTTGATCTCATTTGCAGAAACCTCCTTTTTCTCAGTAAGCACAATGACTTGACTTTTTTAATAATGATAAATCAAAAATAGTAAGGAGACTTACTAGTAAAACCATGGCAAGCATCAAAACGCACAACAGACCACAAATCATCAGGAATACTTACAAATACATACGGTCCATAAACAGGAAATGCTTACATTTTCTTCATTTTTAAAATCAGTCCTCTGTCCTTCTGCAAGAACCTCGTCGCCATTGTCATGACCTAAATGCAAGCAATAGTAGAAGACGAAAAGTAAATCTCTGCACAATTATGCATGATATGGTAGTAAGAAAGAGCACACATACACAGAGTGCTGGGTAATGAAGGAGGAGGTGGCAGTGACTTCACTTTCTTGCCCCGAACTCGAGAGAAGAGGAAGCTAGCAAAAGAAAGAGCCAAAGCTACCCCTACTCTAACTAGAACTGGACTTAAATTCTTTTCCTCTTTACTCATCACTGTATATAAGAAGAGAGATCAGAATCATTAGAGATAGCAGGTCCTCTTCTTCATCGGCAGCCATCTACATCTGCTACATAAGAGCAATCCAGTCACGAAAGTAAATCCGAAGCACAAGCAAAGCAAATTCAAATTACGGACAACAAACAAATATTTGAAAACAAAAATACCCGCTCCTTTCCTTCTTTGTCTTATAGTCGAAATTTTCTAAATAATTATCTGGCCCCCCAATGTCACATCACATGATCCATCTAGGAATGGAAGATCCCTTTTCATTTCATGAAAATCAATGAAATTTTCATCAGGAAGTTAAGAAATAACCATAAATATCTTCAAATCTTGGAGCGGAGAAGGTTCACAGATGGTGCAAAGTAGCAATCAATTCATTATACACCGTTCCTCGCAATTAGATTAGTGGAAACAGTGGGCAGCTACTATTCATCGAGCTCGGTACAGAACCTGATTTTCCCCTCTTCTTCTTTCAAATGAAGTGTGAAGTAATTCCAGACAAAAAAATCAATCGATTGATAAAATTCTATAATTTAATCAAACAGTATACTGCTGCTTCATCATCAGTCATCACCTACCTGTTAAGGCCCTCTTCTCAAACTCTTATCTTCATCGAAGAAACACAAAAATGAAGAGCCTCCCTCCTCCTCGTATGGAGTTGTCGTTTCCCAAACCTAACCTCTCTCTTGAGCAATACGGAGAGAATAATGGTTGCGTATCAACACGGGAGACAAACGTAGAGGAAATGACGGGATCGTAGACAGAGGAAGGAAAGAACAAAAAGAGGGGTTTGTGTTGAATAATGATACGATGTGAGACAGAAGCTCTAGTGGGAGGGTGGGTCTCTGCAACATCAAAAACAGACAAACAGCTGTCTTATTTTTCTCCATGCAAAATCAAGAGTGTATTTTCCTGTCTCTTTAGTCGATTCAAGTCAGATCGACATCCGGGGTTTGGTCAAACTAGAGGAATACTACATTTTTTTAATAAAAAACTGTTCAATTAGAATAATGGTTTTTTAGACTTTTACGTATTTTTTACAACTTTTGTTAGATACTAAATATAAATATCAAATTATATTTAGTATTAATAATTTTAATAGTACTTTGTATTTGACTTTTATAATCGAATAATACCTTTAAAAAAATTGTTTTAGTATATAGTACTCTATTGTTCAAAAATGTTGTCAGTTTCTTAGTCTTAAGTTATATTTTTCTTCTATTAGATGGTCACGTGAATATGCATTATGTGTCAAATTAGCACCACGTAAGTTTCATGTCGTTACCACGTAGATATACAATATAATATTTATTTTATATACTAAAATTACATAAATTTTAAAAGAAAATCCTAAATAACCTAAAAACAATTAAAAATTAGTTGAAGAAAAATTGTAAAAAACATATATTTTTTGTAAAGATTTTTTTTTAAAATGTAGTGTGGGACCATAGTTATCCAAACCAAACCGTCGGTTAGATCGTGAATCGACCACTAAAGCAGATCGATTCTCTAAAAAGACTGAAATGCAAAACGAACGAGGTCCGAAGAGAGTAAATCGAATGATTTTAAAAAAAAACAGTTTTTGAAGAACCGTTTGGTTCTCTGGTTCGCTACTTAATTTTTTTTTTAATTACATTTTCACATTCGCCTAAAAGGAGTGACCCAACACTTGCCTCAAACTTCAAATTATGTAATCCATAGAAAAATTAGAGGTGAAGAATCGTCTAAACGAAGCTTCAAGGAGGTGACGGTTTGTTTTAATGATTTTCATTATACGACACCTCCTATGGTGAATATGGATTCACTTATGCAGTTTGATCGTTTGATCCAGATATCCACTTGTGCATCATTATAGTCTTCTAATTGAATATCGCTTATAATGCACTCTATAACTATGAGTATATATCAAGCCCTGGAGTAATCTTATGATTTTGTTCCACTTATCCATACTTGGACTAATTATATATCTACTTAATACGCCAATTGTGTGTCCAATATCATGTATAATACATGTCATAAAGTACATAATACTTCCAATGATCCTTGAGTACTCTACTTGAAAGTCATTTTCACGTATATTTCTTAAGAAATACTTGTTTGGATCCCATTGGAAAGCAATCCTTTTTTTCATTTTTCTGATATTTTGTTGATATAATGAGATTGACTTAAAATGATTTCTCCTGATGTTTTAATAATCTTTATTTGAAGGATTACATTAGCAAGGCCCGTAACTTTCATGTCAAATCTTGAATTCAATATATTTGTTTTTCGATTTTGTCATCTCCTTGTTATTTTCAATAATAAACATGTCATCAACATAAAGACACAAAATGATGTAACTTTAATTTGTATTTTTCACGTAGATGCAAGTTCCTTCTATATGTCATTAGAAAGTCATAACTTGTGTGCTCAGTTATCTAAAAAGTACAATGGTAGTGGGTTGATGTTCAAATCAAATCATGTTGCATCCAATGAGGTAAGTCTTGTTTCTTATGTTGATTGGGGTGGTGATCTAGCTGATAGGAAATCACCCTGTGAGCATTATCTTCTTCTAAATGTTAACCCTATAATATGAAGCTCAAACGTTAAATTTTCAAAGAGGATGACAAATTGTTGATTTAATAAATACTATAATATTCAACGAACTAATTGAATAGAAGAGTAACGACGGTACATTTAACTATATTCAGCAACCCAGTCTGGGTTCGATTCTGCATGGGTCAGACTCACCCAGGGTTCGACCCTTTGGGTTCAATTGACCCACTCAGGGTCGAACCTTAGGTTGGACCAAGGGTCCTACCCTCATTTTTTTTAAGAATAATATATTTTATATTTTAATTTTCTAAATTTTATTATTAAGTTTTTTTCTTCATATATATATAAAGTTAGTTCAATTAAGTTTTAATTTTTACTTTACATTTGTCATATGAGCGCTACAACATTATTTTGTTATACAAATTTGACGCTCAATAATAATTTAGACTAAAAAATAACATTCTCAAACATAAGATATCATAAACAACATAGTGGAACTAATAAATAACATGAGTCACATATAGAGTACCATTAACTCTTTTAAGTTTAATAAGTTTTTTTTTTCTTCAGATTATATATATATAGTTGATTAAATTAATCTTTTTTCTTATTTATTTTTATTTTTCATCTGTCACGTTATTATTTTGTTAATCAAATTTGACAATCAACATTATTTTGGACTAAAGAACAACATTATAATACATAAGGTATCATGAAACAATATAAGAGTATCAAACAAAGAGTACCATTGGAACCATTAGAACCATTAATCCTTAGATTTATTATAATTGTTTAAAATATTTATTTATCTCGTGATATAGTATAAATGGACGAGTATTTCTTTGTATTTAATAGAGGTTAAAGTCAAAATCGACTTAATAATAATTATTTCTCTCTTTTACTTTTTAAAGCTTCCAAACTCAATTTCGTCCAATATGTTACTCATCAGTCACTTGGAAAGCACTGAGAAATGGGAGGAGCTGTCTGAAGGAAGGACTAGGGTGGATTGTGGGAGACGGAGCTAGCGTTAACGTCTGGTATGATAAATGGTTTGGCCCTAACTCTTTGCGTAGTATGGTGCAGGGTCCTCTGGGCTTCGAGGAGCAGGATCTTAAGCTGCAGGAGTTAATTTCAAATAATGGGGAGTGAGACGTTTCAAACCTGTCACTCCAGATCCCGAATTCCATTGTGGAGATGATAAGAGCGACTCCAAGGAGTATAGGCCAAGGGGGTCAAGATAGGAAGTTATGGTGGGGCTCTCCGACAGGTACACCATCCGTAGCCATGGTTCATAGGAGTATCAGCCAGAAAAGGCACAACCACATCGAGCAATATCGGAGTAAGTGGAACTGGATCTGGGAAGGTAAAAACTTACCCAGAATCAAACACTTTTTGTGGTTGTGTAATCATGATCGTATACCTACTGCTTGCATGCTTAGGAAGAGAGGTATGGATATTGATCCCGTTTGTAAAATCTGTGGCCTATTTGAAGAAAACACCCTGCATGTCCTGCGGGATTGTCAGTATGCTAGGCAAGTTTGGTTGGATATTGGTATTCCGGGTGACATAGATTTTCATGATAACCAGTTAGTGGTTTGGTTGAAAGCTAACAGTCATGATGATAGGGAGCATCACGAGGGGATGAAATGGGGTTTGATTTTTTTCTCTGCTGTGTGGTTTATCTGGAAAAACAAAAATTCGTTTATTTTCACTAACAAATTTCTGGATAGAGATATTGTCAGTCTAACATTTTCGCAGGTAAGAGAAATCTTGATTGCACTGGAGAAGTCACAACACGCACGGAGTGGGACGGAGCTCGAAGTTCGATGGATTACACCAGAGTTTGGTTGGACCAAACTGAACACAGATGGATCGGCGATAGGAAATCCGGGACCAGCAGGATGCGCAGCGATCCTAAGAAACCACCTAGGTGGTTGGGTGAAAGGGGCTCAAAGAAGACTGGGCATAACGAATAGCTTGGTCGCAGAGTTATGGGGGATAAGGGATGGGCTTATATTGGCAAGGAAAATGGGAATTCAGGACCTCCATGTGGAGTCGGATGCTAAAGAGGTGATATGTATGATTCTAGAAGAGAACTTGGAAGACAGGCCGCTAACCCCTATTATCTGTGATTGCAGGAGACTGATGTTGGGATTCAGGAGAGTGAAGCTAAGACGCGTGTTCAGAGAAGGAAACGAAGCAGCAGACATGTTGGCTAAGGAAGCGGTCAACATAGAATCAACCTTTGTTGAGTTGGATCAACCACCGAGGAGTGTTGTAGCGATTCTTAGACTAGATACCATGGGTGTGACTAAGACTAGATTTGTAACTCTAGAGTAGACTAGTTTGTATGTTTTTGTTTCAGCATTTACCAAAAAAAAAAAAAAATGTTACTCCTCGATTCGAGGGTGGTCACTACCATAACTAGAGTATGATAATGAAGAATTAGGCATTAGACAACCACCAGAAGGCACGACATTGACGGAGACCTAGAGAGTGGAATTGGAAAATAGAAAATTGAACTATTTAAGGGTGAAACACTATCTCTTTTAGGCAATTCATCGTCCCACATTGGAACTAATTCTTTGCAAAGATACTTCTAAGGATATATAAGACTCCATGAAGAAGAAATGTAAAGACTTGGCTAGAGTAAAGAAGTTCAAATCTTGAAAAGAAATTTTGAGACATGAAAAAATGTGAATTTTTCTACAACTATTTTGCCAGAGCGATGGATGTCAGCAACAAGATGCATTTACACGGCGAGAAGATGCTAGATGTCTTTTTTTTGATGCATTAAGATGCTAGATGTCACCATTGTGGAATTATTTTTGCATTCCTAGACACCCAATTTTAATTATGTCGCCTGCTCAATTGAATAATCAAAAGATATTAATTTACTCAACCTTAATGAATTGCATAGTTTTGTGTTAGTTAATAAAAAAAAGATGGATCAAAGTTCAACTAGTGAGAAACAGGAGTTATCAACACCCCTCATGAAGGAACACGAATACCTAGGTATCTAAAAAAAGTGTTATCTTTTTTAGTTATTATCTTTTAGCGCGTATACTTAAGTATCTAAAAAATTGTTATCTTTTCTAGTTATTATCTTTTACAAGGAGCGCGTATACTTAAGTATCTAAAAAAAGTGTTATATTTTCTTGTTATTATCTTTTACATAGTTACTTCTAAAGGGTACTCAGAGACTAACCAAACAGAGGGAAAAGACAAAGGTTAAGTATGAACTAAAGATAATAGATTTATTGTTCAATAATAACTTTAAGTTTGTATGTTTTAACTAGGTGTCTTATTCCTACTTTGCATAATAAGTAGTTAATTTAATATATTTGGTATTATTTTATTTTAAGTTATTATTGATACTGCATGGTATAAAATTTATTCAAATTAATTTTTAAGTAAATATAAAGTACAATAATTTTTCAAAAATAAAAAAGAATACTATATTTTTCTAATTAAGGTGGTAATGATTTATAAACTAGTTCTCTCTCTCTCTCTTTCTCTCTCTCTCTCTATATATATGAATATTTACATGTATTTATCTATGACATGTTTTTAAATTATTTAAATTTAAATATTTTTTAATTATAATTTAAATATTTTTAAACTCTTATATTGCAAATATAGTGAGTATGAAATATTTAACTAATGATATGAAATGCTTATTAAATATGTATTTTTTTAATCAATGAAAATTTATTTCAATAAAAGTTAATTTAGTTATAAAATTATACAAAAATAAAAATAAAGTATGTCTAAGAAAAATAAAATTCTTTAGTATAATAATAAATAGTAATAGTTTAGATTTAAAAAAATGAATACAATAAATGAATAGATAAGAAAGAATTTATAACGTATCCTGCAAATCTATTAGAAACTTCATAAGAGTTATGGCTTTTAGATGTACACATAGTAAGTCCATGTTATCTACAATTACAAAAATAATTAATCAAACTAATGAAAATGTTTTTTTTACAACTAAACATAACAAAATTTATGTATTTTAATTAGAGATGTTCTAACCAAATTAATATATAAATAAATAGAGATGTTCGTTCTAAATAATTGGGTTAGTTTACTGTTTAAATAATCAGTTGATTTTATTAATTATATAAACTTTTTGGATATTAATCCACATGATCTGGTTATGAATTATGATATAAAAAGAATAATATAAACAAAAATTAAGGGACACGATTGTTTTATGTACATGTATATATAAATACATTCATAAAATGTGAAAACAATACTTATAAATCCAAAATATGTTTTTATAAAATGTTTGATAAAAAACCATGAACAAAAACAATGTCTGGAAAAATCTTAATGGTGCTTTAACATGGATATTGTAAAAAATCGTGTCCCGGTCTTCCTAGAGTTTTTTTTTTTATCATCATAATTATAGCCTTAACATCCAAGTCAAACTTCAATGTGTTTCAGCTTGTCTCGATCATGATCTCAACCCGGATAACAAAGCCCTTACTTTTATGATGTCCAAGTCGTGTTGAAGATGTTGTGATAGTTGTGTGAGGTAGGACTGATCATGGTCGGGCCGGTTGATTTTGGAGGCAAGTCTGAGACCAAAATTTTGGTCTTGACTCGTGGAGGAGACCGACATCGGAAAAAAAAACATCTGAGTCGGTCTTACTTGATTCGGATCGGTCTCAGTCTTGGATTAATTTTTTTGGTAAAAAAAACAACTGAATCTGGCCAAAAAATAACTACCAACGGAGCCGTGAAGGAGTGTTAAAGCCGTTCGACTACTCAACTTCCTTTCTTGCTTCCCCCAAATATCAAATTCAATCAATTTTCACGCATTCCCACTAAACTCCCATCCCATGCTCTTTAAGCTTCTTGATCTTCCTTCCATTAATGGAGAATCAGAAGATTCAGCAACGATCGATCGAGTTCTCTGAGTTGGACTTGGATGTGGCTCGGCAGCTCGTTCAACTCAGCAGATCAAACTCAGGCGAGACCTCAAGGATGGAGAAAGACAATGATGATGGGACCAATGAAGCCTGCTCTGCTCCGATGAAGGTTGGTGGAGTAATAGCTGTAATTGGAGCTTGGGATGTAAAATTTATAGGGTTTGATAAAATTCGGTATGGACCGGTCCTAATTGGGCTTTCGGAGAAAAATTCCGAGCCTGATCTTGAAGAACAAACTCCGTCCGCTCGGTTCTAGTCGGACCGGTCTTGTCGGAAGTTTGATCCATCCGTCTTTTTTTATCACCCCTAGTTTGAGGAAGTAAATGCTGCACACTTGTGATATCAAATAATTAGGGTGTTTTCTTTCCTCATTCTAAGCCCTCTCTCTATCCACCTTTGATTTTTGCTACAATTAAATTGAGTGATAGAAGAAATTTTGCTATCGGTGTAACGACCAAACAACATAGATACTTGTGGAATCAAAGAAGATAGAAGAAATTCATGGAATGGTCCTAATAAAATTATTATTTTAATATGACTTTAAATAAAAATATAGTTACAAATTTTAAAAACAATAAATATATTAAAATATGAAGTTATTTTACTTAGCTACCATTAGGGTTGCTCAAGCTACCCCACCAAGGAAGGCTTGTTCTAGGTTTGAGTCACCTTATTTTTGATTTGGTGGAAAACTATTATTTTATTATCATATTTATACTTTTTATACCAAAAACATTATTTTTACAGATTTAGGTATTTTTATATAAAATAAACAATTAAGATTATTTTATTTTTCCATGATTATTCAAGATTTTTTAAAACGGTTAACATTTTTCTAACTGTTGGATCTCGAAGTCCCGTTTGCTCTCCGAAATCTCGTGCTGGGGGCTCCACATACCTACAAAAAGGAAATCCCGGGGTGTTCACGTCGTTTCCCCTCTGATGCCTAAGTTAGTCGCGGTTTGTGTATTGTAGAGAGTGTATGTTAGGTAAGATTAACAATTGTCACATTAGTCCTAGAATGGAGATGGCTGAGGGCATTTATCGCCTTCACCCTTAACCTGATTTGAGTCACTTCTGACCATGGTTGTCCTAGGTGGCGTCCGGTTAACTGAGTGGAATAGTATCGAGCCTTGTGCTACCTGGTGTCCCGTGCATAGTGGCATTGTGCCTTGTGCCTAGGTTCCACGCCTGGCGTGCTGGTGCCCCCATTCCCTACTGTCGAACCTCGAGTCTTGCACTTGTCAGAGAGGAACGTAGGGGAGAATATTCCTTCGTGGCGCGCCTTGAGGATCTTGGCGCGTCCTTACTGGCGCGCCCCTAACCGATGAGCTTCATTCTTGGGCATGATACCCAATTGCCCGGGCCTAAAGGCCAGGATCCATCATCTGCCCTCGAAGCCCAAAATGAGTGTCGCTCATGTTGGGTTTGATAGGTATTATCGGCCTCGGGTAATGGCGTTCTTCTGATTATCAGCGAGTCTAGACTGCTGATCAGTACTTGATTTGAGTAACGTTTGGCGCACTGTTTTGTTGGTAGTAAGGCGCCCCAATTCAAAATTCAAATTTGAACTTCAAACAGAAGCGGGAAGGAGTCGAAGAGTCTCGAACCGTTGGAAACACTTGGCTTCCCGAGGACGTTTCAACCAATCATAACCCCTAGGGGTAGTCTGACCGTTCATCTCCCCTAGGGAGCTCCTCTATAAAAGGGCCCTTCCTCCTTCATTCTTCCACTTTTACTTCTCCGAGCTTTTCTCTCTCTAGAATTTGCTTTGCCTTTTCTCTAAAATTCCGCCCGTTCTTTTCGTTCTTCCTCCGATCACCCTAGGGGTAGTCTGATGCCTAGGTACAGGAATAAAGCGTCACCTTTGGTAGGCTTGGCTAGTGGGGGAAGCACCTTTAGATGAGTCTTCAAGTCCTGAAACGCATGTTCACATTCTAGGGTCCATTTGAACTTCTTGTTCACTGTCAGGATATGAAAAAATGGGAAGGATTTCTCTCCCGCCTTTGCTAGGAAACGACTAAGTGCCGCTAGTCTACCATTCAAGCATTGGACGTCCTTGTGACAGCTGGGGCTCCGCATCTTCTCGATCGCCTCTAGTTTCGCGGGATTCACCTCGATTCCTCTGTGTCTCACCATGTAGCCTAAAAATGTTCCAGATTGAACGCCCAAAGCGCATTTTTTCGGGTTAAGGCGCACCTGGTGGAGACACATATGCTCGAAGGTCCTTCTTAGATCCTCCACGTGATCAACGCCTTTTACAGATTTGACGAGCATATCAACTACCTACGCCTCCATGGTATCGCCTATCATTCCTGCAAATAGCTTTTTTACCATCCTCTGGTAGGTCATCCCTGCATTAATCAAACCAAAAGGCATCACCGTAGAATGGTAAACGTCGCTATCTACGTAAAATGTTGTGTGTCGGGCGTCGCCTTCGGCCATTTGAATTTGGTTGTATCCAGAATAGGTGTCCGTGAAACTGAGAATCTCATGTCTTGACGTGGCATCTACTAGCTGGTCGGTCCTTGGCAGGGGATAACAGTCCTTGGGACACACCCTGTTCAGATCCGTGAAGTCCACACACATGATTCATTTTCCATTATTCTTTTTCTTTACCAGGACTGGGTTCGCCACCCACGTCTGAAACCTGATTTCTTTGACGAAGTTGGCCTCTACCAACTTTCCTACTTCTTGTCTTATGGTGATGACTTTCTCTTCCCCTACTGCGCGTCGCTTTTGAGCGATCGACCAGATGCTAGGATCAATTTTCAGTTCGTGGGCGATAATGTCCCTGCTGATGCTCGACATATCGCTAGATTTCCAAGAGAAAAGCTCCTTGAACTCTACCAAGAGCATTAGTAACGCCTTGGCCTCATTTTTGGGGAGCGGCACCCCTATATGTACTTCTTTTCCTGGTCCTTCCACCTCTACCTTCTTTAAGCCCTCCACAACCTGTGGGCGACTCCTTTCATCCCGAGGGTCTTCCCCTGTTTGGATCGCCAGAGTTTCCTTTCCCTTGCCTTTTAAAACGTGGTGGCGCGTGGAGTTGACATAGCAACTGCGAGACGTTGACTGGTCTCCCTTCACTGCTCCGACTCCATGTGGCGTTGGAAACTTCAGCAACTGGTGGTAGGTGGAGTGGACCATCTTGTGAGGATTCAAAGTCGAACGCACTAGAATGACATTGTATGAAGCAGGAGCGTCTACCACGATGAAGGTAATGTTCATTCTCAATGACTTCCACCCCTCGCCTATCTCGACTAGCAGGGTGACCTCTCCTACTAGCTATGTGGCAAGCGATGCGCATCCCATCAATGGGAAATTGACCTTCCTCAAATCCTTCTCCTTCTACCCCATCCTATGTTAGGTTTCCAGAAAGAAGACATTCGTTGAGCTTCCAAATTCGACCAAGACCCTCCTCATGTTAAAATTTTCAACCCCCATTGTAATAACAAGGGCATCATCATGGGGCGAGGTGACATTCCCCATCTCCCTCTCCGAGAAGGAGATGGCTACCTCGTTTGCTTCTCTGGGGCGCTTCCCGGCTTTAGAAGTTCCTGCTATTTGAGGAGCGTATACTTCTCTAGTGACACCTGTTTCTCCTCTTGCGGTGAAACCACCGCTAATTGCGTACAACTCTGACTTCCCAAAGCCATATGCCCCCGAGCTCTTCCTGGGCGACGCTTTTCTTTCCTTTCTAGGACTCCTACTCCTCACCGCTGGGCGATGAAGTTTTGAAGATACCCTATTTGGATGAGGTTCTCTATATCCCTTTTCAGGATCCGACAATTGTCTGTTGAGTGTCCTTTACAACGGTGATAGCATCAGTAGGCCTTCTTGTCGCTACCTAACTGAGCGTCGCCACTCCTCACTGTGGGAGGTGTTGCCAGAATCTTCTCCATATCTGACAGGATAACCGAGATATCCTGTGTAAGTGGCGTATAAGTCTCATAGAATTCCCTACTGGCACGTGGGATCATAGGCCAATGCCTCGAGTCATCATTTCCTGCTTTATGATGACGCTAATCCCCTTGTTTTTTTTTCCTTCTGGGGTGTCCTTCTTCGACTCCTTTCGCACCGCTCTTCTCCCTTCTTTGGCGATCTCTAGGTCGATGTAAGATTTGACCCTAGCCGCCATATCTTGCACCGTGTTGACGGGGATCACACTAAGGGTGTCATGTAGAGCGGCGACTATAGGTCCCAGAGCTCGTATAAAAGCCCGAATAGTCTCGCCTCCCATGATGACTTGGTCGATCTCTGTCAATTCTTTGTTGAACCTTGTGTAGAGATCGCATAGGCTCTCGTCACTTCCTTACCTAATGTTGTTAAGAGTCCCTACGCTCTTGAGTAGTTATCGCCCGCCCATGCACTGGACGATGAACTTCTCCTTCAAGTCGCTCCAACTCCTGATGGAAGCCTTGGGTAGTCCGAAGAACTAATGTGAGGCGACGCCTCCAAGGGTCACTGGGAAAAAGGAGCGTGAAATGATTGTCATCATTCGTTCGTCCTAAGAGAGAGGCTTCATGACTCTGTATATGTCCCACCAGATCTCCTTCGCTCTTGTAGCATTCAATCTTAGAGGGCCGCACATGGTGCAGAATAGTTAAGTTCAGTATTTCGGGAGCAAAGGGATGCAAAGCCCTGTAACGGAGGCGAGGCATAACCCAACCCTTCTGCTCCTTCACCTTTTGGGCGATCATCTCTTCCAGGTCCTCCTTCGTCATAGCACCAAGAAGTGGTGCTATTGAAGTAGCGCTGCTTATGGGGGGAACGAGCTGTTGTGCTGGGGGTCGTGGCCTAGAGGTGGCCTCCTCCATCCTCGTGGCCTCTGCCTAGCGAGCGGCTTTAGCAGCGGCTCTCTGCTCTCACCTGTCGAGCAGGTAATCTAGTGTCGCAATGAGCGCAGGTGTTAGGGCATTCTCTGGTTGTACCTTTGCCCTTGAAGGCGCTCTTACTGAAGAGACGATCCAAGAGTGTGCCGGTTTGGGATTTTCGACTCCTACGATAGTAAGTTATTTGGACGGTGCGCCTTGACGATTAAACTCGGAGGTTTACACCTCTTGAATGACCTCGTTTGGAGGTATGACGGTCGTGCCGCCTAGATGTTCCTGCAGGATGTGGAGCGAGTCATTTTCAATGACTTCTCTGTAGTTCTTTGCTCTTCTAGTAAGGGAGCGATAACTGGTTTTGCTTAAGGTTCCCACAGACGGCGCCAATGTTGGATCTCGAAGTCCCATTTGCTCTCCGGAATCTCGTGTTGGGCGATCCACATACCTACAAGAAGGAAATCTCGGGCCGTTCCCGTCGTTTTCCCTCTGATGCCTAAGTTAGTCGGAGTTTGTGTATTGTAGAGAGTGTATGTAAGGTAAGATTAACAGTTATCACATTAGTCCTAAAGTAGAATTGAGTGAGGGCATTTATAGCCTTCACCCTTCACCTGATTTGAGTCACTTATGACCATGGTTGTTCTATGTAGCGCCCGGTTAACTGAGTAGAATAGTCTCGAGCCTTGTGCTACCTGGTGTCCCGTGCATAGTGACATTGTGCCCTGTGCCTAGGTTCCATGCCTGGCGTACTGGTGCCCCCATTCCCTACCGTCGGACCTCGAGTCCTGCACTTGTCAGAGAGGAACATAGGGGAGAATGTTCCTTCGTAGCACGCCTTGACGATCTTGGCGCGCCCTTACTGGCGCGACCCTAACTGGTGGGATTCATTCTTGGGCCTGATACCCAATTGCGAGGGCCCAAAGACGAGGATCCATCACTAACTAGTTAAGGTTATGAGCATTATACCCATTTGCATAACTTCTGAATCCTTTGTGAACTCGAATAGAGGAATCATCGATATAAGGATGGAAAAGCTATATATGATTGGTGTGAGTTGTATGAGGTTGTAGTCGTTCTTGTTTTGTAAGTTCCTAGGTAGAAGATTGGCTTATGTTGGGAAGTATTGCACTTTTGCTCTCATTTGGAGAACAACGATGAGTTAGAACAAAAATCAATGTTCAAGTTTCCTTGCACAAGCACGTTCTCACATTTCTTTCTTTGGGACAGGAAAAAACAAGACAAATGATTGAAGGAGACGTTGAATACCGAGACTGTCATGTTCCAGAACCGGACAAGGATTTGTAGTTATGTGGCCAATGTATAGTTTAGATTGAAGTTATGTGGTCAATGTATAGTTTACTTCAAGTCAAATGATCAATTTGTAATTAGTAGAAAGTAGTACCAGTATCAGTTTCATATAAATAAGAGCTGTACCGAATCTTCAATTTTAAGAAATGAAGTCACTTTCCTCTTCATCTAATTTCCAACTATTTTTTAGTTCATTCAATTCTATGTGTTTAGAATCCTTTCATGGTATCAGAGCCATCTTCTTCAAGCTCTAGCAATTCCGCGAGCAATTCTATGGAAAATTTCCAGGTTTGAAAGTTTTGATTTTGCAATTAGTTGTTGTTCTTCGCGGTACTCTACTCTTCGCGACTATCTGTTGTAGTTCGATTATCTGTTGTTGTTCTTAGTCATTATCTGCTGTTGTTCTTCGCAATTATCTGTTTTTGCGAGTCACAATTATCTGCTGGTGTTAGTCGCTATTGTCTATTGGTGTTGTTCGTCATTTCCAGGATTGTTCTTCGCAATACTCTGTTTTTGCGATACTCTGTTCCTTGTCTGGACATGTTCTTCGCTCTGTTATGTGTGATTATATGTGAATTCCAGCATGGATTCAAATCCTAAGTATTTCACAAACAAGACCATTCACCTGAAACTAGACAAGGCAAATTACTTGTAGTGGAAACAACAAATCCTCTTCACAATCGCCATCCACAGATTAGAAGGATACCTCGGCGGCTCAACTCGTGAAGATGAGCTAATCATAAATGAGTATGGAACAAAGACTATCAATCCAACATATAGTGCCTTCAAAGAGCAGGATAGTGCTCTGGCTTCATGGCTCCTAACATCGGTATCATCATCTTTACTCCTTAATCTTGTACAATGTCCATCATAATATGAGATTTTGAATGTGTTGCATCAACTATTTTCTGTTGCATCTATTACTCGTGTGATGAGGCTTTTGTGTTCACTACAATCACAAAGAAAACGTGATATATCTATGAGAGAATACCTTGGTAGAATTCAACTCCTCTATGATAGCTCGTCCCTTTCATGGCCGCCATCTCCATTCTTCCGTCGTCTCCATCCTTCCGACCTTAAACTGTGAAAATACTTCTAGTATGGAATTCTTATGAACAAATCAAAGAAAAGATCCGACTTTTAAATCTCAGTTCCAATAGTCAGATCATACTCTTGTATTACAACAGCTACTTTTGTTGCCCCATCCCAAATCTGGACACGCCTCTTGATCCTTCTCCCTCAATTTAATTCAGTTGTGGTGAATCCTCCCAAATTATTCAAATAAAGAACTAGATCAACATAGAAACTCAATCAATATAATTGTTCATTTTTTTAATATATATAAAGTGGTTCGGCCGAACCGGTTTTGAGTCGGTTTAGAACAGGTACGGTAAAGTACTATCCCGCCCGATCTCCAACGTCCACTAAAGTACTAGCCCGACCGATATTCCCCTCGAGTTGATATACTCCCTGTTATACATCCCTACTTTCATTTGAATCCTTTCACAATAGGCATCCCCATTATTCATTTCCATAAGAAAGATTATGTTCGGGCGATACCTTTTCTTGAGGTCTTTTAGGTGGTGAATTGTCAAGTCAGAGCCCAGACCCTGACAATTCTAGGATAGTAGACTCATTGGGCTCGTGTGGCTGTTTCAGGACAACCAGCAGAACCCTTTTCATCATTAGCTTCCATTTGTATGTTTTTTGCCTTACTACGCTTATCTATCCTATTCTTTCTACCGATTTTTGCTCTTACCACACTCTTCCTTGGACTAACTTTTTCTTTCCCAGTATCCCTTCCCTTTCCATTTGTTTTTTTCGCTTTGTCCATCTTCTTTCCCTTTTATCTTCTTTGCCTAGGCCTGTTCCTACATGCTACCACTCTTTCTTTTTAGAGTCATCTTACTCATGTAGGGGCTTAGGCCAGATGTCGAATTTGGGTTTTCATGGGCGGGGGTATGGAGTGGTGAGTTTGGTGGGTTTTCAACTATGTAAGGTATTGTAGTTAGGTTTTCATTCAGGTATTGTAGGGTAGGGGTGGTGTCGAGTAGATACATGATTATTGGGTATGGGAGGTTAATGAGTTGGTGAGGTTGTGTGGGGCGAAAGTTTATCTGGACCGACTCTCTTCCTTGTATTAGTGGATGTATGTATTGGTTAGGGGTTGTGTTCTTTCGGGTGTGTGGGTATAGTTTTTTTTTGCAGGTTGACTGGCAATGCTCCTGTGGAGGGTTATTGATGTTTCTATGGGGAATTCATTCAAGTCAATGCTTGTATTGCTGCTAGTGCTGTTCCCTGGTGTACTTCTCAGCATTGTCAAGATCTTCAGATCAAAGATATAGATTTAGAGAAAAACAAATAAAAACTGAAATATATATATTTTCTACTTGAACAATCTGCTACACTGAATGCATATATAGATATATATGCTAAAACTAGTCGTTGGTAACTTATTCTCTCTCTCTATATATATATCCTTAAACTTTGACTATCTCTCTATACATATCCTTAACATTTGGCATACCTATACTTATATCCTAACATTCTCCATACTTGATTTGCTTTTGAAAAGACTTTGAACTCCTTTGCCTCCTTGAATTCCTTTGCCTTGCTTGAACACATGAATCAGCGATTTTCAGTTATGATAATCCATTGATGCTTCTTTGACTGACTAGTCTCTTTAACTATCTATCATTCAAGCCAAAGCACTAGGTTTCTTCACACACAAATGTATCCATATCAAATAGATTAAAAAACACAATCTTATACTCATAATGCAGTTATATTAGAACCTTCACATACGATATTATCATAAGCACGCATCATGAATCATTCGTTCAATGCTTTCACTATAAAGGCTCATGCAGATGCATCATAGATTACACATCAAATATATCTCACACATGTACTTAAAATAACTGAACGGTTTCTTTGATATTCATCACATCATCAGACTAACCTAACACCAGTCTTCGTTTATCTACTTTATCTACCATTTTTACGAATTCTTTGATTGAGAGTTTGATTTATTCTTTCTATCTTTTTATATATATATTTTTTCACTGCAATTATTTTACCTTGACAGGAGAGTTTTAGCTCTTATCTTAACAATACAGCTGGATGGTTTCAGCCATCATCTTTTCTTCCTCAAGAGTATGAACACAAGTATGTTGTCGTTCTCTTGTGCACATAACTCTATTTGGACTAAAACTGTACCCTATGTCAAATCAGTGATATGATATTTCTTGAGGTGCAGAGAAGAGGACGAACAGGTATGAATGGCAATATAAATGTTAAGAAAACTCAAAGAAAAGCAGTTACATACCAGTATAGAATAAAGATAATTCAATGGAACTCACTGATGCATAAGAATAAGGATTTATGGAAAACAGAGGAATGACAACAAATGTAATGCTCATCTAGATAATATAAATGATCATGAACTATTAACTGCAGAATTAAATAATCATGATGCCTTAAATCTGATTGAATAAGATCATTCAATGGAATAGAACAAGGCGCTTTTAAGACTACAAACGATACCAGCTACTGAGAAGACATATCAAGTCAGGGAGACATACAAGAATTGCCTGAACCTATTTATGTACTCGATGCAAATGTGAAGACAACTCCTGAAGTTCTTGAACTGAAAACACACCAAGCTTCTTTCTCCATGGCACACATGTCTTCTATGTTAATGGTTTCGTTAACACATTAGCCACATTCTCATTTGCTGGAACAAAGTTGACGACGAGTTCCCCATATTGAACCTTTTCTCGGATGAATAACATATCAATCTCCACATGCTTCATCTTTAAATGATGAACCGAATTTTCTGACAACGCTATATCACTGGTATTATCACTCCATATCACTGGAGGAGATGGCAGAGTCATACCTATTTTCAGAAGAAGAGACTTCACCTACAGGATTTCACACACAAAATTAGCAATGACACGGAATTCAGCTTCAGCACTTAACCTAGAAACCCCTGACTGCTTCTTGGGGCTCCAGATGATGGGGTTGCCATTGAGAAAAAGATAGTGGCCAGAGATAGACCTCCTATCAAGAACATCACCTCCCCAATCAGCATCTGCAGAAGAAACCAGTGACACATCAGTAGAGGAACAAGGAACTGAGTGAAACAACAGACCATGATCCAGTATGCCATTCAAATAGCGGATGACATGAATAACAACAAACTAGTGACTAGAACACGGTGCCTGCATATACTGACTTAACTTGTTGACAACAAAGTTAATGTCAGGCCTGGTGATACAAATATACTGCAATGCACATATAGTGCTTCTATAGAGAAACTCATCATGAAACAATTCAGTACACTGATCCATACCTGAGTGAGTGATACACATATCTGTCATAGGAGTAGGAAAAACATTTTCATAAGACAAACTAACCTTAGATATGAGCTCCTGAATATACATGTTTTGATGAAGAAGCAAATAGTCTTCTCGAGTGGAAACTTCCATTCCTAGAAAATATTTGAGATTCCCCATATCTTTTAGCTTGAAGTGATCATGGATAGAACAGATAAATTGTTCAACCATTGAAGAGGATGAACCAGTGATGACAATATCATCTAGGTAAACAAGTAACAAAACAAAACCATGATCATATTTCTTAATGAACAAACAACTATCAGCAGTAGAAACATGAAAGCAAAGAGACTGAAGAAGATAATATTTCAATTTTTCAAACCAGGCACGCGGAGCGTGCTTCAAACCATACATGGCTTTCTGTAACTTGCAAACTAAAAGAGCTGAACTAGATGACGAAGGCTGCTCAAAACCAGGCGGTTGCACCATGTAAACCTCCTTAGTCAGATCTCCATGAAGAAACACATTATTGATGTCCACCTGCCGTAAGCACCACTTATGAGTTAGCGGAAGAGACAATACAATCCGAACAGTTGCAACCTTCACAACAGGACTGAAAGTATCCTATAAATCAAATCCAGCCTTCTGGGAAAAATCTTTAGCAGCTAGCCGAGCCTTGTGCCTAGATTTGCTTCCATATGCATGTCTTTTAATTTTGAACAGACACTTACACCCAATGGGAATCCTTCCATCAGGCAGAGAAACCACATAACATATTTTCTTACCTAGGAAGGCACTCATCTCATCATGAATAGCATTGGCCCACTCTGGAGAAAGCAAGGCTTCCTGAATGGACAGAGGTTCTCTAGAAGATTCTCAGTAGAAACACAAGTAGACGTAAGATCTTGTAAAAATGCCTTGGATCGTGTCATCATTGGATGAGTACTCAATACAGGAGCATATGATTGAACCTTTAACAAAGAACCAGAAGCATGTGGATTTGGCATCGAAGAGGGTAATGATTCTAACTGAGATACAAGAACTAATGAGTCATGATAAGGAACATACTTCACAGAATCAGGTGCTAGAGAGATGGAATCAGCAGGAGCAAATGATAAAGTAGGAGAAACTAAAGGCAATGAAATATGATAAAGGCTGGATAAGTGACCAGAGGAAGGAGTGTCCACACAATGAGGTTGAGGTGGAGAACAAGCAGATGATGAGGGGGAAACCACCGATCGAAAAGGAGCAGAGTCGTGGGATGTTAGAATCTCAGGAGAAACTGCAGAAGACCCATCAAACTTAAATATAGAATCAATATGAATAAAAAAAAGGTTTTGAAGCCGAAACAGATTTAGGAGAAAGAGAACCAAAGAACTCACCATGAGGATCAGCAAAAGGAAATGTCATTTCATGAAAAACAACATTTCTATAGACATAGATCCTACCCGACGATGAGAGACATTTATACCCATGATGCTTAGAGCAATATCCCAGAAAAACACAAGCCTCTGAACGAAAAGAAAATCTGTGATTCTAAAACGGTCTGAGATGAGGAAAACATAATGAACCAAAGACACGAAGAAAATATTAATCAGGTTTAGTTTGAAATAAAACCTAATGGGGAGAAAGATTACCAATGGAAGATAAAGGTAGGCGATTAATCAGAAAGACAGTCGTGAAGAAAGCATTTGTCCAGTAATGAACGAGAACAGACGGCTGAGCAAGAAGAGTCAGGCCAAGCTCCACAATATGACGATGCTTGCGTTCCACCATACCATTCTGTTGACTGGTGTAAGGACAGGTGACACGATGCATAATTCCATGTTGAGCAAGATAAGGGGACAATAACTTAAACTCCCCCCACCATCAGACTGAACAACTTTCAGAAAACAACCAAGCTGCTTCTCGGCCAGTACATGAAACTCTTGACGCCTGAGGAGCATCACTCTTCTTGGCCAAAAAATAAGTCCACGTATACCTACTGTAAGCATCAACCACACTAAGATAATAGTTAGAATTGCTGGATGTGTAGGTAGAGGGTCCCCAAACATCAATATGAACCAGTTCAAGAGGAGCATTATATTGAGTTTCAGAAGACAAATGAGGTTGATGTTTACTTTTACCTATAGCACAAGCCGAACATTCAGAGAAAATATGTTTAACATGAAGATCATGAAGACGCAGAAATTTTGTCAAAATGAAATTTGAAGGATGTCCAAGTCTCATGTGCCACAATAGAGATGAACTTTTGGGACTTAAAGATACAACACAACATTTAAAAAGAGAAGAAATATCATCATTCATCATATCAATATCATCATTCACACAATCAGAATCAACTGTAGGTTCAACACATAAAGAATCATTATCAAACAAAATATTTTTATTAATTTCAGTTTGTGAGGATGTAACCCCACTTGGAACAATATTTAGAATAGAATTCAAATGACCAGACACTGCAACATTATTATCAATAGAAGGACTACTAAACTGAACTGAATTGACAGATCTAAATGCTGACAGATCAAGTTGATACATACCATCACACTCAAATCCTCGAAGAAGAACTCTGTGCGACATGGAATGTCTAACGAAACAATGTGACGCATGAAACTCAAAGTAGACTTGATTTTCCTTGGCAAACTGAGAAACACATAGGAGATTCTTAGTAACACTGGAGTATATAACATATTATTTAACATAAGATACTTAGACTGAGTAAGAATCATGGAAGAACTAATCGCAGAAATATGTAAAGATGAACTATTCCCTACTAGCACCTTACCTGGACCTGTGTACGGAGATGCCACCTTTGGAACATGATGAGTATTGGTTAGATGGTTTGTCGCTCCAGAGTCAGGATACCAGTTTGCATCAGTATGAACTACAGGAGCAACACATGCAAGATTTGCTTGCGGCGAGAGCGAGATGTTGGGTTGACCACATGATGAGTTGGTTGAGACCATAGGAGAAAAGACATACAGACCTGATGGCATGTAATGACCATAGACAGCTGGTGTAGGCATATCATAAGGAGGAGGATAAACCATAGGAGGTGCATCCAAAGGCATGTATGGATGAATAACCAGAGCATGATGTGCAGCACCAGGAGATGGGGCGAGATATCCAGCAGACAGTGGAACTAATTGGTGCGGATATGCAGAGGCTGGAGACAGTTGATATGCAGGAACATGACTTTTATATGGAGAGGCATCATCCACTGAATCATCCCATTGAGCAGATGACAGATTTGCAGAAGGTGTGGAAGAGAATGAATGAGCAGGATCTGTGACTCCAGTAAAGTGCACGTTGAATCGTTGATAACATCTATGCACTAGATGTCCAAATTTCCCACACAATTGACATTGTGTTCTGTTTCCTCCATATCCCCTGTCACGACCACGTCCTCTGCCAGAATTACCTTGCTGATTAGCTCCTGAAGTATGTTGTTGATAAACACCTGAACTAGAGTGCTGCTGTCCTTGATGCTACGATCGTACCTTATGCAAAATATTTCCCTCACCAGTGACAAAATAAACATTAACAGATTGCATAGAATCATAAGATTTTGGACCAGCAGTGTGATTTACCGCAACATTCGTCGTAACAACTGAATCAAAGATCATATCAGACTGCCTAGCTTCAATATCTAATAAAACCAAGCTCACAGATGCTATATCATAAGGATTTCTACTTGCATGTATCACAAAAATCACATTATCGATCTGACATTTCACATCATTAAGAATGATCAAAATCTGGTGCATCTCCTCAATTGGATGTCTACAACTGGCGAGACTATCACAAGTAGTCTGAATGTCGGTTAAGTAATCACGCATGAACTGATGAAGCAGCTTCCGGGCTTTCAGACGATCATATAAATGCATAATCCAAGTCGTTGATGAAGACGAAAAATCCTTGTGCAAAATTTGCCAAATAGATGACGCATTCATGAAACCAATCAGGCATCGACTAACTTGAGGAGATACAGATGCCATCAACTAAGACACTAACGAACTGTCGAGCTGCACCGATTTTGTGTATGCTGGATTGACTTGATCATGACCATTGTTGTCACGAACAAATTGTGGAACAACCTCGATTCCATGCAGATATGCTTCAAGATTGTATCCACGCACCGAGAGCAGAACATGTTGCTTCCAGGACTGAAAGTTTTCTTCTCCAAGCAATTGCACAACCTTCTTATTTGCAAACAGTGGAGTAGCGTCTTCCATGGATGACCGGAGGAAGACGGCGCGACGTAGGGTTGCGTCAGCGTAGGGTTACGGCGGCATAGAATCAACCTTGCTCTGATACGATGTCAAGATCTTCAGATCAAAGATATATATTTAGAGAAAAATAGATAAAAACTAAAGTAGATATGTTTTCTACTTGAACAATCTGTTACACCGAATGCATATATATATATATATTCTAAAACTAGCCGTTGGTAACTTCCTCTCTCTCTCTCTATATATATCCTTAACCTTTGGCATACCTATACTTATATCCTAACAAGTACTTCGTCCTGGTATATCTGTGTGTCCATGTCCATCATCTCTTCACTTCAGCTGGTATGTGTTGTCTCCCCTTCTTGGTTATCCTTCAGTGTTGTCTCCTTCACCGTCTCCTGCTGGTCATTATCTTTCATCAGATTTCTCACTTCCGTCATAATATCATACCATGTACGCCGGAAATTTCTCGTTGCCCATGTGCTGATTTCTCCATCCTCACCGACTGGTTTTTGGGTCGGTACGTTTTTTAGTCGTCCCCTACCAACCATGGTCCGTAGGCTGGGACTCTTGGGTTTGGTTCCAATATCTGCACTTCCTCCTTACATGTTTGGGTCGTATGTCCCAATGTACAATATCCATAACATAAATCTGATAATCTTTCGTACTTGACTGATGCCTATCTTTCTCCTCCTTGTGAGTTTGTCCACTAAACGTCAGCCATAAGCGACTTATTTACATCTATGTCCACTTTCATTGTCATGTATTTTTTTTTGTAATCTCTATATCCTTCTCTACCTCCCTATAATGACAGATTTGATTTCCTATTTTTCAGGCATTTTCTGTGCGAAATTTTTCCAAGCCAAGATCGTGTATATGCACCCAGAAATTTACCTAGTTAAATTCCACATATTTTTTGCCTATGCTCGGATCCCATCTTTTTATGCTCACCACATGCCCATTGATCACCCATGGAGACATATAGATAATTTTGCACCTAATTTCTTCGTTGTCAAAATCAAAGGCCAATAATTCAGCCGATGCCTCCGATATATTGACTGGTCCGTATCTAGCCCATGTCAACTTCAAGACATTGTGTTTTGTATTCATTTTGACGGTTTTTCGGGATATAACTTTACCCACATACTGATCACTATGCTCCAATCACAGGTTGGAGTTTAGGTCCAATCACTCATTGGAATTGACTCTATGAGAATTCATATTGTTCACGGTCCAGATGCCCTCACTGTCGTCGTCACTTCCTGCAAAAACAACACAGAAAAAAAACCGAATTAGAATTAGGTTTTTGGTCTCTCAATGCATTCCTCTATGCGTCTCTTCTGCATATAATTAACGTAGTCACATGCTTTCTTCCTTGGATTGCTGCCGATTGGTTGACAAATCTAGCACAAATTGTGTTAGGGATTGGAGCCGATTGGTGGCTAGTGAATTCTCTCATGTTTCCCTAACAGAGAGAGATTTAGTAGTGTCTCTCCCCCAAATATAAAGAAAGTGATGGGTTATGAATATTGGGCTGGGCTTTTTTTTACATTAGGCCCAATAACACTATGCACTGAATTTATTAAAGCCCAATTATATTCGGGTGTCACCCAATTAAAGCGCAATTTCATTTGGGTGTCGCCCTATAAGGATGCGCCAAAGACAAGAAATACTCAGATTAAGTGTGTGACACCGCATCCACTGACCACCTCAGTTGGTGCGCCTGTACACCTACAAATTAGGTCAGTTACTTTTAGCACGCCTAGGATTAAACAAACTAAAAGGATAGTCTTCAGTGACATTGCCACTACAAACAAATATTCTTAAAGTAAGCATGGTTGGCTCGCCTCAGAGACAGCTTGAATAACTATGGTAGGATTTGATTCTACCATGGTACAGGTATGGAATGTTATAAATACAACATTCTCATCCTCAGTTAAGGGTAAGGTTTTTTTGATATTGAACACTTATACAATCTGAGTACTCAAATACAACGGACCTCCGACTATCTTTGTCATAGGATGGGAAACAACGGGAACACCCCAAGATTTCCTTTGTGCATGTCAAAGGAGCGAACACTAGGGAGGAGAATCCGGTTTATGTGATCCAACACATTGGTGCCATCTGTGGGAACCTTTTAACAAAATTAAGCCATGGTTCCACCTGTAACACGAGCAAAGACTATTCACGAAGTTAACGACGATGATTCGTTGCAAAACCTGTAACAACATTTGGGGCAGATATCGTACATACCAGTCCAAATGGTGTCGCCCCAGTAATCGGGCACCATCAGTCCCTGAGGAACAAAGATATGATCCTGATGCGCCAAGACCCACACAGTCTCGCATAGATTGTTCTGCTAAAAGGGTGTCGCCTCGTGTAGAGGTAGCTCCAGAGATCATATTAACAACAATGTTCATAGCGGCCCTTGATGATCTCATGGATAGAAGATAGCAGAGAGTCGCCGCTCAAGCAGCCCAATGGATAGAAGATAGCGACCTTTCCTTACAAGTGTCGCCACGATGGGTACAAGTCTGACAATGGATCCTCCCCCTGGTACATTGACCAAGGAGGAAATTAAAGAGATTGTCGCCCAAACGCTGAAGGATTAAAAGGGCAGAACCATTCCATATCTTCGAGATAGGTCATCGCATCCCTTTTCTCTAAAAACCTGTCGGTAACAGTGCCAACCCATTTTCAACCACCGCTTCGAATAGATTATTATGGTGATGAAAGTGATCCGGTTTTCCATATTAAAAGGCATGAAGCCTCCTTGTTGGGAAGAACAAGTGAGGATACGCATTTTGCACTCCTTTTTCCTGCCACCTTAGGAGATGTCGCATCGCATTGGTTTTTCAGTCTCCCTAAAGTATCAATAAGATCATGGGGAGAATTGAAGGAAACGTTGATCATACAATATATGGAAGGTCGTCGCGTCGACTTCTAAAAAGTTTGGTAACTATGGATCACCTAAGACAAAAGGGTGATGAAAACCTGAGCGACTTCTACACTACATTCAATAAATAATTAGTTGGGATTGATTAAGACATTACCAAATGGGATACCATCCGCGCTTTTATACGTGGATTGGGACCAAGGGGTTAGAATTTGTATGATAGTTTGAGTGTCATACCTGTCACTACAGTAGAAGAAATGGTGGAGCGAGTCAAGTCTTACGTAGACTTGGAAATTGCAAGAGAATGAAGGAAGGCTAATAAAGAAGTATTTTAAAAAAATATACTTCAGAGGGAAAGAGACCAGACCAACGTTCTTTTAAATCTGGACATGATGATAAGCGTCGCCAATTCATGCCTCACCCACAAAGAGAAGTATTTGAAAGTTTCATGCCCTTAAATATGGAAATTTCCATTGTTTTGACGGAAATGGAAAACAAGAATTGGGCGATGTCCCCACCACAACGAAAGGCTGATACTGTCATGGGGAGTAATCCCAATCAATATTGTCGATACCATCGTTGTAAGGGGCATCATATAGATGACTGTCATATCCTGAAAAGGGATATTGAAAGGCTGATCCAAGAGGGGCATTTGAAAAAATTTGTGGCCCGACGCTAGAAGAGTAGGAGTCCAAGGAGAGTGTCGCCTAGACACAATAAGCCAGTGGCTGGACCTAGCAGGCAGGAATACTTGAACATGATAAACGGAGGTTTTACCGCAGGGGGAGAAACAAACACCGCTAGGGAGGTCTATGGCTCCCAAATTTCAAGAACTTCCAAGTTACAAAAGCGCCCCAGAGAAGAGGACAAAGTGATTATTTTCTTTTCAGAAAAAGAAATGGGACATGTCACTTCTCCACATGATGACGCCCTGGTGATTACAATGGGGGTTGACATGTTCAATATGAAGAAAGTATTGGTGGATTCAGGAAGTTCAACGAATATTTTGTTGTTGGATGCTTATAAGAGAATGGGACGGAAGGAAAAAGACTTGAAAAATGTCAATTTTCCATTGATGGGATTCGCCTCGCATACTACCTACCTAGTAGGAGCTGTGATTCTTCCAGTTCACTTGGGTGAGGGATGGAAAACTTTGGATTTGGAGGTCACCTTCATTGTAGTAGATTCCCCTGCATCATACAATGCCACATTAGGGCGATCGACTTTAAATCCAAACAAAATGGTGCATTCTACATATCACCAGTTGCTGAAATTCCCAATGCCTCATGGAGTAGGAGTGGTTAAAGGTGATCAACCAGCAACGCGTAGTTGCTATGTCCAAGCAACGCGGTGCCATATAAAAATGAAAGAATCTTTAATGATTCAAACGTAGGAGAATCCCCGAGAGGATAAGAGTCGACCCCAGCCAGTCGAAGGTTTGAAGAAGGTGGAGGTTGATGGTCCAGGGAAAGAGGTACAGATTGGAGCGTCGCTCCAAGAAGAAGAAGCTACAACTCCATCAATGCTTTTGGTAGATTTCAAGGAATTGTTCGCATCAAAACCCAACGACATGCCAGGCATTAGCAGGGATGTGATATTCCATGAGCTCAACCTGGACCTGAATGTTAGGCCCATTGCCCAAAAGCGACGCCATGTAGGTGAAGCGAAGGCGATCGCCATCATGCAAGAAGTGGGGAAGTTGGTGGAGGCCAGATTTGTAAAAGAAAGTAGGTTCTAAACCTGTGTGACCAATCCAGTATTGGTCAAGAAGAATAATGGGAAGTGGAGGATGTGCATTGACTATCGTGATGTAAATAAGGCATGTCCGAAAGATTCATATCCTTTGCCAAGGATAGATCAATTGGTTGATGCCACTTCAGGTCATGAACTTCTTAGCTTTATGGATGCGTATTCTGGTTATAACCAGATACAGATGGCTGAGGATGATGCTCAAGATACAACCTTTTATGCGGATAGTTATATTTATCACTATACGGTGATGCCTTTTGGTTTGTTAAATGCAGGAGTTACTTATCAAAGGATGGTAACACAAACGTTTTTGCTGGAATGATAGGCGTCACCATGGAAGCATATGTGGATGACATGTTAGTGAAATCCATAAAAAGCGATGATCATGTTGAAGACTTGAGAAGAACCTTCGAGAGGATGCGCCTACATCAAGTGCGCCTAAACCCAGCGAAATGTGCTTTTGGCGTCCAGTTAGACATGTTTCTGGGATACATGGTTAGCGAGAGAGGAATAAAAGTCAACCCGGAGAAGTTGGAAGCGATTGAAGCTATGAGGAGTCTCACCTGCCATAAAGAAGTACATAGCTTGAACGAAAGGCTAGCGGTGCTAAGCCGTTTCCTAGCAAAGGCGGGGGATAAATCGCTCCATTTCTTCCAGGTGTTGAGAGCTAATAAGAAGTTCGAATGGATTTCTGAATGTGAGCGAGTTTCGAATTAAGTATGCTCCAAGGAATGCAATAAAAGGGTAGGCCTTGGCAGATTTCATTGTAGAATCCACATGTCCTCAACCTGCGAAGCCTAAAGAAAAGAAAAAGGAAGAAAATCCTTTTATACTTCATACGGATGGTTCTTCATCAGTCGAAGGCTCGGGGGAAGGATTAGTTTTGACCCCACCAGATGGTGGAACATCGTTAAGATACGCCTTAGTGCTTACCTTTAAGGCGACCAATAATGAGGCGGAATATGAAGCGCTTGTTACTGGTTTGCGATTGGCTAAAGGTTTAGGTGTTACGTCTCTTCATGTATATTGTGATTCACAATTGGTAGTCAATCAAATCAAGGGTGAGTACATGGCAAAAGGTGAAAAAATGAAGTTGTACTGAAAAGATGCTATAGTATTTGTAGCATGGTTTAATCAATTTCATATATAAACAAGCCTACGAGATGCGAATCATGAAGCAGATGCTTTAAGCAAATATGCTTGGCAGGCGACGCCCATTCGAGTATTTTTGGAATCCGGAGAGCTCCCTGCGGATGAAGACAATGCCAAGAAAATTATTCGATTAGCTCCTAGCTTTCGAATAATTGATGGATTACTTTATAAGAAGGGTTTTTCTACACCCTATCTTAGATGCGTCGCTCATCCTGAAACGACTACCATTCTGAAAGAAGTACATGAAGGGTATGCGACTTATCATGAAGGAGCGAGGTCAACTGTGAGGAAAATCTTGAACCAGGGTGACCTACAATGAACTAAGAGGCGACAACTTTGGTTATGAAATGTGAATCATGCCAAAAGTATAGTCCGAAAAAAGTGTGTCCCCCAGCAAATCTTACTAGTATATGTGTGGTATGGCCATTTGCTCAATGGGGAATGTACTTGGTAGGTCCATTACCAAGGTCTAAGCAGCGCACTTATATAATTGTGGCGGTTGACTATTTTTCGAAGTGGATTGAAGCAAAGGCATTGGCGTCGACTACTAAGTTCCAGGTAATTAAGTTCCTTAAGTTCCTTAAGTCAATAATTGTTTCTCGATATGGAATCCCAAGTGTGCTAGTTAGTGACAATGGTCCACAATTCGCCGGAAAGGAATTAAAATGGTTTTGTGAGGAATTAAAAATTGACCATAGGCATGCTTCAGTCAAACATGCGCAAGCCAATTGACAAGTGGAGGCGGCGAATAAAACAGTGTTGAATGGTCTAAAGAAAAGACTTGACGCATTGTGAGGAAAATGGACAGAAGAATTGGAAAAAGTCTTATGGGCATTGCAGACAACCCCAAATAAGGCGACTGGAGAAACACCTTTCGGATTGGTGTATGGTTCTGAGGCTGTGGCTCCAACAGAGATAGCAGTCGAATCCCATATAGTAAAGCATTATGACGCTTTGAGTAATGATGACCGAAGGCATATGGAATTGGATATGGTTGATGAAAAGCGATGGGCCTCCGAAGAAATTCAAGTGTGGATGCGTTTATCTACGACAAGATACTATAATAGGCGAGTATCCCCTCGCCAAGTTTTTTTTTTTTGGGGGGAGGGGGGTTATGCCGAAGACATGAATTCTCGCATCAAGATAGAGTAAATAAATTGCCCCCAAAATGGGAAGTACCTTAAGGTCGTTGCCATTCTTCATCCAAACGCATATGTTTTAGAGGATCAAGAAGGAAAAGTATTGAGGAATACTTTTAATGCAAAGCATCTGAAAAAATATTTATGCTTGAAAGATGGTGTATGGTGTATGAATATGTATTAGAATGTCGAAGGGGTTGTAATTAAAAATCAATACTTATTGGCGATTGCTTGAGTTTGATTAATTGAATACTATGCTTAAAGTTTGTTTATGCGATGGCATTTATTACAATTATTTATGGCGACTTGTTTATTTATGATTATAAACAACAAGTATGATAACCATACTTAATCAAAATAAGGCTAAGCTCGAAAAGTTTGTTTAGGTAATGGCATTCATTACAAATATTTATGGTGACTTGTTTGTTTGCGATTATGAACAACAAGTATGATACCCATACTTAGTTAAAATAAGGCTAAGTATGAAACTTGTAAAAACCGAGGAGAATGAACAAGGAAGTAAGCGAATGAAAATTATAAGTATAATAAAGGCGTTGTAATAAGTCCTTACAAACCCAAAAAAGACTAATGAAATAAAAAGCACAAAAGGAAAAATTTATGAAGTAGGTGGGGCTGGATCCTTGGAAGGAGAAGGCAGCAGAGGCGGATTGCTTGAAGGAGTGTCGGTAGCGGATGTCATTTCAGGAGTTGGCGCAGCAGGTTCTGGGTCGAGGGGCACTTCTGTAATTGGGCATATGCTTCAGAAGAAACGCTTTCATCCTCAGATTCCTCTTCTTCATCTCCCTTCAACGCCTCAGCTTCTTCCCAGAATTTAAGAGTGAGGTAACTCTTCAGGAAATCCAGCTTGTCCAGAGGGAAGTTGGGGTCAACCTTGTGAATATCCTTGGCCTTCTTCTTGAAGATGGTTATCACTAATGTGCGATTCCATTCCGCAGCAGCTTGGGTGAACTCTTTGCTGGTGCAACATGATTCCACTACCTCCTCTAATCACTTAGGGAGTTCAGTTTTTAGGAGTTCGACCTCCTGGGCTGACTACGTTGCCTCCTTTAGCCCTTGCTCCGCCTCTCTTTTGACTTCTTTGGCCATTTCATGGGAAGTCGACACTTCATCTTTTAAATGAGTGTTTTCCCTTTGAACCTTTTGGAGAGTCACGGCTAAGGCGTTCTCTCTTTTTTTGGCCTCCCGCAAATTGGCAGCGAGTTGTTCCTTTTGGACAAGCTCAGTCTCCAGATCTTTTTGCACCGCCTCGGAGATGACGAGGCGACGACGCATCTTCTCCAACTCAAACTCAGCTTTTTCCGCCTTTCAAATGGTGGAGATGTTGCACTTCTTCTCCTCTAATAATCCCAAAAGGGTCGCACCCATCTTTAGAAGAGCAGAAATAATCTGAAAGATTTCAAAAAGTTAGAAAAAAATACAAGTATACAAATTCATAAAGAAGGAAAGATGGAAAAGGCGCATACTTGACTCATCACCAAAGAAAGGGATTGGTGAACGAGTCCCTCCACAACTTCTGCTTCCAAAGTTAAAGGCCCCGTATCAGCAGGGGGAATACGCCTAAAAACAAGTGAATACCCAAGCTGGGGTCTTGGCAGGAGTTACCAACTACTAAGGGTACTCCCCTTAGTTTGGCACAAGGCTCCCAGGGTTGTTGGGGGTTGAGAGAGTCTACATTCTACATAAGTTCTCGCCTCAGGTCGAAATGAGGACCTGTGTAGGGAGGAGGACCTTCTTAGCGTGGGTAAGTCAATATTGAAGGAGGAGGAGGAGGTACATCATCGACGTCAGGAAGATTGTCGACCAAGATCACCTCTTGGGACCTGGTAGGAGTTGTTCGGGTAGGAGTGGGTGTCTTGGATTTAGAGGCTTCAGCAGGTGCCGCTCCTTTCTTAAGGATGCCAGCAGATCACCTCTTAAGGATCACCTGTCGGATCAAAGGAAGGGTCAAATACTCCCTTCTTAAGGATACCATTATGATATTCAGTGTAGGTCCACATGATGCCGCCATTGGCCAACACAGGGGGCCCCCACTTTTTAGTGAATAATATGTTATTCCTATTACCAATGACGATGTTATTAATCCAATAGGATTTAGGAATCACACATTTGAAAGTCGTGACGGCTTCATTTGTGGCGTCGCTGAAAAGCTCGGCTGGAGCCTTAAGATGATCAAGTGATTCCTCCATAGGTTTCACCTTCTTATGCTCTTTTGAGGAATGATGAATCTTGCGTTTCTTAGAGCCCTCAAGAGCATCGCCTTTCATCTCCTTTGTCTTCTTCTTCTCCTTCGACGTCTTTTTCTGAGGAAAATCCTTGTCTGCAAAAAATGGGAAGAATAAGTTATTTACCAGAATAAAAGGCAGAAGGTGACGATCTACAAGGGACATGCCAGCTTCCTCTAAATTAGACTCACTGATCTCTTTGGAGATTATCCATGCGCGCCCCACCTGATTATCTAAATAGATTGTCACCAAGGCGTTCATGTCGGTCGAGGACAGTTCCTCGACGCCGAGAATAGGATCTTTGCTCGCCTTTGATGATACTAGACACCAGGGAACGTCTCCTTGGAAAAAGAAGTAGGCACTCTTCCAATTTGAATTACGGTTTTGAAAACCCGTGACTAGGGGACGAGTGGAATCCCAGGTCCAATCTTTAAAAGGCAGACCCAATCGAGTAGTAAAAAGGTGTACGCCTAAACGATTGGCATCTAGGCGATAAAAACATCGAAAAACGTTTAAAGAATAGTCCCACCCGCGACGAAAGCAAAGGACACGGAAGCCCACCCAAGTGCGAAGGGCGTTTGGAGAAAGTTGGGTGGGAGAAATACCATAATGGCGACACATTTCGACTAAAGGAGGACAATAAGGAAACCTTAGTCTCACATCAATTTGAAGTGGGAATATGATTTCCTCGCCTTCTTTAGGCTGAATTATGGCGTGAGGATTCTCAAGATACGCATCATCAGGGATGGGATACCTAGGGGTATGAGTGTCGCTCAAACCAGCCTCAACTACTGAGAAAGGGAAAGTGTATTGGGTTTAAGCTCAAGAAAAGGCGTAGGGAGAAAGATGTGATTACCAAGGTCGGAGTCGGAAGCCATTCTTCTATATGATAGAATGGCGCGGAGATGATGGGCGTTGAGAGCGAGGGGAAAACACCGAGCAAGGATGAATGGCGATCAGAGTTTGGCCTGAATTATAGAGAGAAGACAGAGGATTTTTAGAGAGAGAAAGCTCCGAAAATTGGAATAAAAAATAAAAGTGATAAATGAAGCAAGGTAGGGATTTATAAGACCCCCTAGGGAAGTCGAACGGTTACATAGGGGGAGGAAATTACGATTATACCCCCTTAAAGTAAAGAGTCGAATGGTTACAAGGGAGGAAATTACGATTTTACCCTCCTAACAGAAAGAGTCTTCTCAGTTCCCGAAGCTTCTAGAAGATCCCGCCTAAACATTTGAATTTAAAATTTGTAATAATGGCGAGATAGAGGAGGATCGCGCATGAATGATGCGTGGAAGGCAGTTACAACTGATGGAATGATTTAGGCGACGCCTCTGGAAGAATAACTTACAAAAGAGGAAGCATAAGAGTTAATAAATGGCGTCGCTCTATCGAAGATGAATCATCATTGAAGGAGGAAACAACTTTTTAAGAGGGATTATTATCCTCAAATGAGTGTCGCTCATTTAAGGCATTGGGGGCAAATGATGGGTTATGAATATTGGGCTGGGCTATTTTATAGATTTGGCCCAATAACACTATGGACTGAATTTATTAAATGCCAATTATATTTGGGCGTCGCCCTTGACCGAGGATGCGCAATTTCATTAAAGGCATCGCCCTATAAGGATGCACGAAAGACAGGAAATACTCAAATTAAGTGTGTGACACCGCATCACCTGACCACCTCAGTTGATGCGCCTGCACACCTACAAATAAGGTCGGTTGCGTTTAGCATGCCTAGGATTAAACAAACTAAAAGGATAGTCTACAGTGGAATAACCACCACAAACAAATATTCTTAAAGTAATCACGGTTGGCTCGCCTTAGAGACAACTCAGATAACTATGGTAGGATTAGACTCTACCATGGTACAGGTATGGAATGTTATAAATACAACATTATCATACTCAGTTAAGGGTAATGTTTTTCTGATATTGAACACTTATAGAATCTGATTACTAAAATACACTTATACACACCATTAAAATACATATCATATTATAATTTGTTTGTTATAGATACCAAAGAATACATATGCATACTACCAAGAGTCCAATATAGCTCCAGCCAACAGTTAATTCTTCTGCTCTATGGATACATATGCATACTACCAAGAGTCCCATAAGTGGGAGCCCATTTACAAAAGCTCAGTTCTGTATCTGACCTTAAAACATATTCCTCTATATATCAGTAGATATAGGGGTGCTCAGGGTTAGGAAAAACCTGATGTCGATGCTGATGATAGTTAGCCGCCCTACAGTTTAGAAAGAGGTCAGTAGATGTGATATTATAGGTCATTGCCCATCAAACCGTGGCATGTCCTACCGTCTGGCAGACCGTGATCCCAACCTTAGGCAGATCCACTTCCGCTAAGGCAATCGTTCAAGGAGTTAACTTAATTATGTATTATGTTGTTCCCTAATCGATTGCATGTTCCATACATATTCCAACATTAGTATCAGAGTCATAGTAGGTTGGTTTTCGAATTGTCGAATTTCAGGAAAATCCCCACTGCGGTCAGTCGTGACCGCGACGAGCCCCAGCCACTAAAGCCACCACCCGAGGTCGAATAAGGGGTGGAGGCGGCCTTCGTGGCCGCAACTCAACCCTTGCTGGCCGCAGCCACTGTGGCTGCAGCTAAGCCGAGGCTGGTCGTAGCCTTCGTGGCTGCGGCTCGGGTGGACAGTTGGTCGCAACCGCAGACGAGGCCACAAGCTTCGTGGCTGGCCACTTCCAGGCAAGAAGTGTTCAACCATCGTGGTCAACCCCACGGGAGAGAGGGTCAGCCACAAGGGGCGACGACTAGGGTTTCAAAAACCTTAGCTCCCCCTTTCCACGAAGAAGAAGACACTAGACTGGTATGAGTGAATCGGTCCAGACCGGTCTGGTCGGACGAGTTGGACCAGATCCATTTAATACGACCGGTTCGATGTTGGACGGACTGGTTCAGTGCAGACCGGGCAACAGAGGATGACCGATCCAGTTCTATTGTCAAAGACTCACCGGTTCGGTCCAGTTTGGATGGTTGAATGCTGCTCTAACCGGTCTTAGCTAATTCAGAGACTTTGGGCCATCTGAATTGGTTTGAAACAAATTTGGTGTCGATCTTGGATCCTCTGTGAGTCCTAGTGGTTTATTTTAGTCTGGTAAACGTGCTTGTTCCCTTTCATAAATAATGTTTAGGTTAATTTAATTAATTGTTGGACCAATTTGAATTGCTCGGACAACCTTATAATATTTTATGTTGCATGACTAGATAGGTAGAACACTGTGTGGATTCCTTGAGATCTCTGGATTACTTTGTGTTTTCTGCAGGGTAGATACTTTTGCCTTATTTTATTTGATTGACTCTTGACTCCATGACTGGTAGAATTGATTAGGTTGTGATTGTTGAGATCCCATCATAGTGTGTGAAAATTGGTCTAACATGTTAATTACTTTTGTTTGTTGAGACTTTAGTACCTAAATTTTTATTTGTTGAGACTTTGGTCTCCAAATTTTTGTTCATGGTGATTTTGATCCCCAAACTTTTGGTTACGGTGACTTTAGTCCTCAAAGTTTTGTAAATTGCAAATTAGCTCCAAATTAATTTATTCTTGAAAGGTATAAATATATATATGTGTGTATTGACATGTATGGTTTGTTTCTTTGCTTGCATGTATTGGATTACCTAGATAGGTAGATCTAGTTTTCGCTTAGCATAGATAGCAAACCTTTATGATTGTCCTTAGTAACATTTCAGAAGTTTGGATGAGTACGAACTGCACCTAGGAAAATGTTCCTGAGTGTGAATTGGTTCGTTAGTCTGTGAGGTTCTCCGAATTTCCTTGAATAATGCTAGGACAATTGCTTTGTAAGAGTCGAACACTTTGGTTTAGTGCGATATGTTCGACTCCGGTCCGTTAAGGACTATTGGTATAGACTGTGTTTCGATTGATAGTACTGACTTTAGGGCATGCTTAGAGATGGGGAGTACTTCTCGGCATAGCTAGGGTTGTCCCGCAAGATTAAGTATGTTCTCAAGTCTGTCCCATCGATCTGAGACTTGTCTTTTACATGCAATAGAACATTGTTCCTTGTGTCTTCATTATCCTATTAGAATTTCCATTAGAGAAATTAGGTCGCCATGAAGAACATCACCGCTTAGTTGGATAAAGGTCTTTGACTTAACGGTGACATCTATAAAATCCGTAGAAAGCATATAAACATGGTCCTAACTAGAAGTCCATTAACCCCATCAAGAAAATTATGAAAAGACCCGATTATGGAATAACGAATCAGCAAAAGGCTTTCCATTTGAGTGGGAGGTTAATGATGCTGAGACGTGCGCCATGATGCTAAGTACGGTGGATGAGTTTGAGCTTAACACACGGCTAAAGGGTTGTGGCATACTTTGTAAGCTAGAAATGGTTCTATACGACTTCTCAGCAGTGCTTACTCAACTTTAAGTTTGATTCATACATGATGAGTCCTCAACACTCCGCGAGATAGCATCTGAGGCATATGGCCAACATGATCGTGAAACTCAAGGAGAACGGTTAGTCAGTGACCGATGAGCAGCAAATCCAGGTCGTAATCCAATCTTTGCTTAACTCCTAGAAATAGATGAAAATCTAAATAACTCATTCTAAGGCCCTCATTACCTTAGAATATGTTCAAAGACTCATTGAGTTGAAGAGGACAGACCTAAGGTCGCTGGACCTAAGGCCGAGGTGCGTGTGACACCATCCTCTGGACCTAAGAAGAGTCGCTGAAGGCGAAAGAGTAATGCACGGCGCAATGGCGCAAATACATTGATGGAAAAGTAGACAAAGACTGATGTGAACCCAAGGACTCCTCCGAAAACAACGCCGCGAAAATGTTGCGCAAGACCGAGAAGCCTAAATACAGGAAATGCTTCAACTGTGGCCAGTGGGTACACTTTGTGAACGCATGCCCTAAATAAATCTGACACAATTGTCTTAATGGCTAATCTAGTGAATTTTGTATTCCTAGTACAGATATGTTGACTCAGTCATGTCCTTTGTGGATTTTGGATTCAGGATCGACAAATCACGTAGCCAAGGATCGTGACGTTTTCCTAGAGTACCATAGAGTCCCGCGAGAAATTAGGTGGATTTACATCGACAACAACTTTCGTGTTGAATTCAAAGTAATTAGAACTTGTGAGTCACGCTTGCGCGGTGGTCGAGTTTTAGTCTGAAGTCATATCCTATATGTTTCGAAGAATCACCGATATGTTATTTCAGTCTTAGGATTAATGAAACTCGATTTTAAATTATCTTTTCCTGAATCTTCCATCCAATTGTCTTTAAATTCAACTTCGTTTGTATTTAGTATTATTTTTGGTGGATTTATTATTTCGGATTTATATTCATGCAACAATAATAATTTCATGTTCTTCCTTCTACTCGCGGATATGTTTGCGATGAGAATGAATGACCAACTAGATTTGAATATAAAGGTCAACATACAATGCAGCGGCTAACCCAATGGGGTTTGCTGCCCAACATTCCACAAGTGGAGTCGTTTACTTGTGTAAGTTGTCTAGCAGAAAATTCCACCAGAACGCCTTTTTGGTTAGGGCACCGAGAGCCGAATTTCCATTTGCAATTAGTTCATTCTGACGTCTGTGACCCTCTTAGTGCAAGGGTTCAACACGGAGCACAAATTTTCATTACATTTACAGATGATTACACCCGTTAAATAGGAAAGTAAAGGTCTTCCACCCTGATCGTGGAAGAAGAGTACCTTTCAACGAAATTTAACGGTTTATGTAATGAAAAGGGAATCATTCATCAGTTGACGATCCCGTTCACCCCTCAGCAAATTGGTTTTGCTGATAGGCACAATAAAACGCTCCTTGAAATGGTTCGATCGATATGGCGCAGACTCATTTGTTGATTTCCTTATGAGGAAACGCATTGGAGACTGCTGCCTACATCCTGAACCATGTGTCGACGAAGACGGTACTTAACTCCATATGAGTTTTGGACTGGAATAAGTTCTGGACCTTCGCTGTATGCGCCAAGGGTATTTTTGGTTACTCTGATACCTCCAAGGGTTGTGTTTATAGCTGAGCAGGACAATGGGAGTGTTACCGAGATCGAATCATGACACGTAACGTTTGTAGAGAACAAATTTCCTAAGAAGGGAGAGATTGATTTGGATCGATCTCTATATGAGATTCAAGATCAAGTTGAGCAGACTCATGTTAATTCGAGTGGGAGAGTTGAAACAGCAGATGATGAATCAGTTCGTCGTTCGCCAGATTCACCGCCTGCTGGAGAGAATGGAACAGATTCCGCTCCTGATGATCTTGTTGACAGTGGGAGCATTAGGGATCCCATTCTCAGTGGGAGTGATCATGGTCATACCTCGGTAGTAGTGAGTTGTTAAGTCGTGGGCTAGAACATAAGTTTTACTCACGACGATATGCATTCGAAGGTGATGGAGAACTAATCACCCTAATATCTGACGATATGGTTATTGTGTCGTAAAATGTTAGAGAATCTCTCAATGGACCCTTCTAATAAGAATGGATGAAAATAATGGAAGATGAGATGAACACTTTGAACGAGATGAAATTTATAAGGAAGAACGGTGTTTAGACACTGGTCGACCTTGAAGAAGACATAGAGCAATAAAGCTAAATGGGTTCTTAAGATGAAGCTCAAGGATGATGAAAAGTTGAGTATCACAACTCGATTGATTATGGCTATTGGAGTGAGTCTAGACTTAGAACTGCACTAGATAAACGTTAAGACCGTGTTCCTCAATGGTGAGTTAGAAGAATAGATCTATATGGAGCGCTTTGCATGCTTTGTGCGGAAAGGCCATGAGCACTTAGTGTGCAAACTTCACAAATTGATCTATGGTCAACCTCTCAAAATGGATATATGGACCAGATAAATCAATTATGTAGCTAAGTGCAGTCAGAAGCCTGATCTGCGCAATAGTGTGTACTCGGACTGATATTTGTCATGCAGGCAACTTGGTATATAGGTACCAAGCTGATCCCGGATTGAAGAAATGACAGACAGTAAATAGGATCATATGATATCTTAAGGGCATCGTCATGCTCTCTGCTAGAGACTTGCTAGAGATCCGAGAATCTCTGGATGACTAGGTATAACGATGCAGACTATGGTGGTGATTTTGATGAGAGAAAATACACTTCGAACTTTATGCTCTGCTATCCGATGGCGCCATATCGTGGATGAGCAAGAAGCAGTCGCACATTATGTTGATCACCATTGATGCCAAATGTGTGAGTCTTGTGTGGACCATTCAGTAGGTTGTATGGCTGAAGAGACTTCCAGGTTGATTGCTGAGTCATTGGAGTCACAATCTCCATGATATAGAAATCCAAGTATCATAACAAGTCATGAGAAACTATATTAGAGACGTGGTTAGACATAAGGTGATGAGTTTGAAATACTTGTCTACTGATGAGATCGTTGTGGACCGTCTCTCCAACCTTGAAGAGGGAGTCTTTAGTGAGGCATGTGTAGTCTCTAGGACTGTGTAGATTTAGTTGATGTACTTCATTGGTTTTATTTCCTATACAATGTTCTTTAACTTGAATTATATTTGAGTATGCATGTGTTTCACAGTTTGAGTGTTTTGTATGTTCTTACTATGATTGTTTATTGATATATGTCAAAGTGGATTAGACCACCCTCTCCCACGGGTGATAGCTTATATGCCTTTGTGGCTAGGTGAGGCTGGTGAAGCTTTTTAGTTCTGGAAGTCTGTTGGGATGACCGGAAATGGTTTTGTGTCCGGAAATATCTGATTTCGCACTATGACGGATTCTGGTCTGTCAATCCACTCAGGGGTTGGATGGGAGTCTTTGTGACTTTTGTTTCGGGTACTTTGTGTGCATGATAGACATCTGTACAACATTTGGACATATACTCCATGGGAGAGGAGATATGTTGTAGCGTGCGTTCCTTACCGCAGCGCACCCAAATACGACCATGGGTATGACCCGAGATGTGATCTTAACTCGGAGTCGTGTGAGACCCAGAGCTCTTTGCGTAAGAGCCATGTACGTACCCTCATTAATCTTAAACAAAGACTTGAGGTTCAGTTCAACGTTTGCTATCTTAGTTCGTGTTCGATGGGCCTTCGACGTATTCCGTCCGAGTCCCGGTTCTAGAAAAGCGAGTTGAATTGTGCTGATAGTTTTGTGGTAAGGGATGGTCATTATGGGATCTTCTCGATATTGTGTCCTCTAGGTAGCCATCAACCGCGGCATCGGCTGCGGTTGTGGGCGCAATACATATATAGGTCTGAAAGATCATTGTGTGGTTAGACCTGGACAAAGATTACATAACCAAGGGTGCAAGGCACATTTCCACTGCTGGTGTGGGATCCGCGGGTCGTACGTATTCTTAACCGGTGCATATCACTTTGCTCATTTTGCCTGCCGATCGCACGCCTGCCTCCTCGTATGTGACTTTACTGTATAATGAGATTCGTTCTCTTGGTGCTGGCATGATGAATGAGCGCCCCCCACTTTGTGCGAGTGGGAGATGTTGGTTTTAGGATAATGGGCCGCCCATAAGTGGGAGCCCATTTACATAAGCTCATTTGTGTATCTGCATTATAACCTATCCCTCTATATGTCAGTATATATAGGGGTGCTCAGAGTTAGGAAAAACCTGATGTCGATGCTGATGATAGTTAGCCGCCCTACAGTTTAGACAAAGGTCAGTAGCTGTGGTATTATAGATCATTGCCCGTCAAACCGTGGCGTGTCCTCCCGTCCGGCAGATACGCTTCCGCTAAGGCAATCGTTCAAGGAGGTAACTTAATTATGTGTTATGTTGTTCCCTAATCGATTGCATGTTTTGTACATATTCCAACAGTGTGCAATATCATTCATATATTTTATGAGATAAGTGGGGTGTAATAGACTGAACCACCATGCAAATTGATGGTTCAAAGTGAAGAAATATTCTTATATATACTTAAACACCTAATATAAATAAAAAGATGAAAATGGACTTACTGGTAACGTATATGACAAAGGCGGTAGAAATATTTCTTGACAACAATAACTATGATCTTCATCACTAAGGAAAGGATACATATTCTTCTCAAAGTCATGGGAAAACTGTTATACATTGTCAAAGGACGAAGAGTAGGTGACATATCGTAGAGGAAAAGCAGCTCCTGTAAGAGACAGAGAACACTATATAGAAGAGTGAGTAGTAGATATATATTGATAATTTTTCTCAAGCATACTGAGTGGAAGTAAAGATGACATGGGAATGATAAGACGCTTTGATGGGTGAATGATCGACGATGGAGAAACAGATTGCAAGAGTTGAATACATGAAACGTGTTTATTTATATAGTGCGGGGCGAGACAGTGCTGTTAGGTATAGCTATTAAAAACAACAATATAACTGTTATATATAGTTGTTAGAACAGTAAAATAGCAGTTAGTTCTAAGTGTATAAATAGATTACTTGTAAGCTAATTCAAGTATCGAACAATACAATACAATATTCAATCCAATTTACAACATGGTATCAGAGCAGACTCAATGGTTGTAGGACCAAATCTGTCATAGCTTATCACTCACCTTCAACTTACCGACCAATACCACGAGCTGTCATGTCGAACGACGGTAGCTCGATCAATCAAAACTCGAATGGGCTCTATCGCTCAAATACAAAGGGGCAATACCGGTCATATCCGAACGGATCATCATCCCGATCAGATAAATCAAAGTTTCGGTGCATTCACTGTGACTAAGCACACTAAGGAACAATGCTTCAAGATCGTCGGCTACCCCGACTGGTGGAAAAATGACCGAGAGAGCTGCGGGAGACGACCATCGACGACAGACACAGAAGACCAAAGAAGCTGTCATGGACCGAACGAGTTTTTTTTGACAAGGACCGAAGGAGCTGCCAATTCTCCATGGAACGAACGAGAGGTCTGCGAGGGAGGCGAAGGGGGATGAAGCTAACGGTAATAAGAAAGAAAAAAAAACAGTAATAATGATGTCGGTAGGACCACCTTTATTAAAAGTGACTGATGTTGTCTACAACAATGATGATGTCGGCAGCAATGATGTGTCGGAATGATGCCATGTTCTCCACACATAGATGAAAGGAGGAAGTCGTGAGGAGTTCGTCGGGAGGTAGACGAAGGGGCCAGAGAAGAAGAGGAAAGGCTCGCAAAAGGAGGAATGACTGCGGCTGATAGAGGTAAAGGGTTTGGATTTTTATTTCCAAGCCCTTCAACTCTTAACCCTAGCAATTTTTCCCTAAAAGATTCAATATTGTTACAAAATAAACCTAATCTTAGTCTTAATTACCCAAATCAGACCCATAAAAACGATATACTTGCAAATAAATTCAAGAAAAATTTAGAAAATAACAAAATAATTCTGGAATGTCTAGGGACCCGTAAATATGGTCCAAAGTTCTAATAAATTAGAAAATCATCACATTAGGTCTCTGTATAAACCAACAAAAACACATGTTCAAGCAGCTAATGGATACATAGTCCTTGTAGAAGAAGGAGCAACTATCGAAATTTCACCAACATTAACCCTATCTAATTGTTTGTATGTTCCGCCATTAACACAAATTATTATCAATTAGTCATGCAACAAAGGAACTAAACTATATAATGATTATGCATCCTACCTTTTGTGTCCTAGAAGACATCATAACATGGAAGATTATTGGACGTAGCACCGAGCGTCATGGATTGTATTACATGGACAAAGTGACTCAACAAGGTACTGCAATGCTAGCTCACGGGACTGCAAACCAAAAGGTCTGGCTATGGCATCGAAGGTTGGGACATCCGTCCACAGAGTGTTTAAACCTTTTGTTTCCTAAGTTACTTACGTCAAATAATTTAAACTGTGAAACCTGTGTGTTAGCTAAAAGTCACATAAAAACATTCAAACCTAATAACACAAGAGTAGACTCACCTTTTTCACTCATTCACTGATATGTTTGGGCCCAACTCCAGTTATAGGAGGACAAAGTTTTCATTTTTTCCTTATATTTATAGATGACTACACTCACATGACATGGACATACTTTCTAAAACAAAAAATTTGAAAATTTTACTCACTTTTATGCTAAACCCAATTTCAAAACAATATTCAAATTTTGCGCTCTGATAATGGTGGAGAGTTCACTAACACAAACATGAAACAATTTTTTCATACTAAAGGATTTGTTCATCAAACTACGTGCCCCCACACACCTGAACAAAATGGTGTGTCCGAAAGAAAAAATCGAACCCTCCTAGAAATGACCCGGGCTTTTCTAATTGAATCTCGGGTCCCTAAGTCTTTTTGGCCTGAAGCACTCGCCACAACCACTTATCTCCTAAACCATCTTCCAACAAAAATTCTCAACTTAAAAACCTGTATCCAATCCCTATAAAAATTTACTAAAATACACCTGCCCATACACTTCACCCAAGGATCTTTGGGTGTTGGGTCTTTGTTCATATTCCCAAAATCGACCGTAGCAAATTTGACCCTTGCGCTGAAAAATGTGTCTTTGTGGGTTATGGTATTAACCAAAAGGGCTATCGATGTTATAACCCAAAGAGTCATCACATGTTCACCGCCATGAACTGTGATTTTCTTGAAACCGAATACTACTATCAAACTCAACCTACTGGTCACGGGGAGAGAGAATATATAGACACACTAAGTTGGATTCAATCATAGGAAGAAGTTATAACAAATAATCATAACCTTGAAAATAAGTCAGAAAATGAGTCACTTCCTGAGACTTACATACAATCCATGGCAGAACTAACTGTCACTGAAAAAACACATACCCAACTTGGTGTCTGAGGTAAGTAGTGTTGAAAACTCTGAAAATTCATATGTTTCTTCTAACCATAGTGACCATGAGATAGCAATAGAACAGGTTGAACCAATACACGAGGAAACAACAAGATATACACTACCACCAAGCAGTAATAGGGGAGTTCCACCCAAACGGTATTCCCTTGAAAAGGAAACTCAAGGATCAAAGTATCCAATAGGAAACCTGGTCAGGGGGAGTCTATCTAAAGAAGCCAGGGTGTTCGCTACAACGTTATACTTAGAAGAAATTCCTAACTCAGTTCAACAAGCCTTGAAGTCAAAGAATTGGGCAGAGGTAATGAAGACAGAGAACCAATACACGAGGAAACAACAAGATATAGACTACCACCAAGCCTTGGTAATCTTTGGACAGAAGCATTAATTAAAAATTATATATGGGAAAAATGTGTCGTACCAACAGGAAAGAAACCAATTGGATGTTGTTAGGTGTTTACAATCAAACACAAATCTGACAGAATTATTGAAAGATATAACGCAAGACTGGTAGCAAAACGCTACATCCAAACATGTGGGATTGACTACTCGAAGACATTCTCTCCAGTAGCCAAAATTGACACAATCAGTGTCATTCTCTCAATAGCAGTGAATGAATACTGGTCACTCTACCAGTTTGACGTAAAGTATGCTTTCCTACATGGAGAATTAATAGAGAAAGTATACATGGAAGCACCTCCCTGATTCATAGAAGGATTTCAAACAAGAGAAGTATATCGACTAAGGAAGTCCTTTATGGACTCAAACAGTCACCTCGAGCCTGGTTTGGCAGGTTCACTTTAGCAATGAAAGGATATGGATTCAGACAAAGCAATTAAAATCACACCCTTTTCCTTAAACAAAGAGGTAATTTAATCACATGTTTAGTTATATATGTCGGTGATATGACCATTACAGGTAACGATATGGAAGAAATGACAAGACTAAAAAAGAACCTATTCACAGAGTTCGAAATGAAGGAATTAGGAAGACTCAAACACTTCCTTGGAATCGAGGTACTGAGATCTCGACAAGGAATCTTTATTTATAAAAACAAAATATTATAACTATTGGCAGAGACTGAAATGCTCGACTGCAAACCCAATGATACACCAATGGCGACAAAACATGGACTCCAGATAATGGAAGGAGCACAACCGACATAAAAGAGAGATATCAACGAATGGTAGGAAAGTTGATATATCTCTCTCACACACGTCCCGATATCGCGTATGCAGTAGGAGTGGTAAGTCAGTTCATGCATCAACCTCAAAAGGAGCATATGATTGTTATATGGAGAATTATAAAGTACTTGAAAGGGATAGCAGGCCACGGGATACTCTTCAAACCAAACGGACACTTGAAGATACAAGGATACACCGACGCGGATTGGGCAAGAAATCCAACAGATCGAAGATCGACATCAGGATACTTCACCTTCGTTGGGGGAAACCTAGTTACGTGGAAAAGCAGAAAAACATAAAGTGGTGGCGCACTATCAAGTGCTGGAGCAAAATCCCGAGGAGTGACCCGAGGATTGACATAAATCCTATGGTTACAAAAATTGCTAACTTAAATTGGATTTCCTCCATTACAGTTAAACAAAATTATGTGCGACAATCAAGTCGCAATCAACATCTTAGAGAACCCGGTACAACATGATCGCACCAAGCACGTGAAAGTACACATACATTTCATCAAAGAAAAATTAGAAGCAGGAATTGTGGAACTACATTTGTACAATCCGAAGACCAATTAGCATATATATTGACAAAGGCAGTAAATTAGATAATTTTCAACATTATACTCAGCAAGTTAAACATCAGAGATCTCACTGCTTAACTTGAGAGGCACTGATAGATATAGTTGTTAGAAACAATAATATAACTGTTAGAACAGTAAAATAGATGTTAGTTCTAAGTGTATAAATAGATTACATGTAAGCTAATTCAAGTATCGAACAATAATCCAATCCAATTTGTAATCCAATATTCAATCCAATTTACAACAGTAGCAATGGTCAACAAACGTTATGAAGTTTTTTAAAAAGTAACCACTGTGCAAAAATATTTGAAAAAGTAACTATACAAAAAAAATATTTAGCAAAATATACATAAGCGCTACTGGGAGTAGCGTTTTTTACGATGTGCGCTACTTTGAGTAGTGTTTTTTAAAAAATGCTACTAGGGGTAGCGTTTTACAAAAAGCGTCACCCCTACCGGCGTTTTGTTTTTTTACTCGATGTTTTTTTTTAAGAAACTCGTTAAACCGTCCCTCCTGTCTGCATGGAATTGACGTGACAATGTTCAATTTCCTTCTCCCTTTGGGATCACCAAACCCCATTTTCTTTTGAGACATATCTTAGGTATATAGATTGCTAAAGAGATAGGGGTAGTGTGGGTTGGTTTGCTTTTTTACTCTGAAGATTGAGCTTCTTTCTTTCTTTCCATTTTGTAATTCTTTTGTTTATAATATGTATTCATTTTCCATACAAAGCCTAGTACATGGGCAATGAAAAGCAGTTAAAGAATAATGAAAAGAGAACTGCGTGCTTTGGGATGCTTTATTTTACACTGAGGAAACTATTATTTAAATAGAAATTGTTGCCAATTGAATATCAATCCGCGTGTCAAGACAAATGGAGTTTGGTGGTTCTAAAAGGGGGAAGGAAATTGAATATTGTCACGCCAATGCCTCCACATGCAGACATGAGGGAGGGTTTAGGGAGAGTTTCTTTTAAAATAAAAAAATGAGTTAAAAAAAAGGCCAGTAGGGGTGGCGTTTTTCATAAAAACGCTACGCCTTGTAGCGTTTTATAAAAAACGCTACTCAAAGTAGCGCACGTCGTAAAAAACTCTACTACCAGTAGCGGTTATATACATTTTGCTAAATATATTTTTTGTATAGTTACTTTTTCAAATATTTTTTGCACAGTAATTACTTTTTAAAAAACGTCCAAACCTTGTAGAAGGAGATGATTGTTCATAAGGTAAGATGAAAAGTCACGATGACTGTATTGAGAGGTAGACGACAGAAAGAAGAAAAGTTTGTAGATATGTTATGATCAGTGTTAAATTATCAAGCTTCAACCTATTGTTTTGGATCTTTCTGATTGTATTTAATTCTTTAGGGTCTTTTTATTAGTTTAGGGGTTATTTCTGTTTTTGTATTCTTTTTGTCCTTCTTTGTAATTTCTGTTATGTGGTTTGCTATTTAAGGAACCCTACCCTAATAGTATTGTTCATTTTCCGAAATTAAAACCTCTGTGTCTCCTCTCATTTCTGTTGCGCCTCCTTCATTTCTTCGTGATGATTCTTCTTCATTTCCCTGAGACGGTTCATTTCTTCACATGGTATCAGAGCAACCGTTGCTCTGAAGCGACTCTTTGCGATTCTGGAAATTTGTTTCGGCTTCTTTGGTATACTGTTCTTACTTTCTTACATTTCTCATAATCAGTTTCTTATATTTTTTGTTCTTCCGTTGATTAGTTTCTTCAATATCTTGTTATTCAGTTGTTTTTTTCCTTCTTCGCATAGTGCTTACTCATGTACGATCTAGTTTTTTTATTGCTGTTATAAAGGTTTTTCTGTAGAAATATGATGTATCTACTATCTTTTGTTCGGATATATCATAGATCTGTTCTCTAAAGTATTTTTGTGTGTTAGATCCGTTGCTTGATGAACATTTTTTTTTATTTTTCTTGAATCTGTTCTTTTATAACCGCATCTTTAGATTTCCTTATAGATCTGTGTATTTTCGTTCCTTTTATGTCATACTCTGCATATCTAAATATTTTTGATAGATTCGGCTTGTGAATCTTGTTTTAAAGATCTGTATATCATGGATATGTTGTAATCTTTTCACCGCATATTTTTCTTATAGATCTGTGTATTCTCGTTTCTTTTATGTCATACTCTGCAAATATGTATATTCTTGATAGATTCGGCTTATGAACCTATGTTTTTGTGTTAAAGATCTGTATGTCATGGATCTGTTGTAATCGTTTATTTTTTTACATATATGATTTATGTTGTAATCAAGATTGACGTGCGTATTTCTGCATGATCTGTTGCTGCCTGTTAGTAATCTTGTTTGTGATTACTGTTTTTGCAACTATTATTTAAATAGAAATTGTTGCCAATTGAATATCAATCCGCGTGTCAAGACAAATGGAGTTTGGTGGTTCTAAAAGGGGGAAGGAAATTGAATATTGTCACGCCAATGCCTCCACATGCAGACATGAGGGAGGGTTTAGGGAGAGTTTCTTTTAAAATAAAAAAATGAGTTAAAAAAAAGGCCAGTAGGGGTGGCGTTTTTCATAAAAACGCTACGCCTTGTAGCGTTTTATAAAAAACGCTACTCAAAGTAGCGCACGTCGTAAAAATCTCTACTACCAGTAGCGGTTATATACATTTTGCTAAATATATTTTTTGTATAGTTACTTTTTCAAATATTTTTTGCACAGTAGTTACTTTTTAAAAAACGTCCAAACCTTGTAGAAGGAGATGATTGTTCATAAGGTAAGATGAAAAGTCACGATGACTGTATTGAGAGGTAGACGACAGAAAGAAGAAAAGTTTGTAGATATGTTATGATCAGTGTTAAATTATCAAGCTTCAACCTATTGTTTTGGATCTTTCTGATTGTATTTAATTCTTTAGGGTCTTTTTATTAGTTTAGGGGTTATTTCTGTTTTTGTATTCTTTTTGTCCTTCTTTGTAATTTCTGTTATGTGGTTTGCTATTTAAGGAACCCTACCCTAATAGTATTGTTCATTTTCCGAAATTAAAACCTCTGTGTCTCCTCTCATTTCTGTTGCGCCTCCTTCATTTCTTCGTGATGATTCTTCTTCATTTCCCTGAGACGGTTCATTTCTTCACATGGTATCAGAGCAACCGTTGCTCTGAAGCGACTCTTTGCGATTCTGGAAATTTGTTTCGGCTTCTTTGGTATACTGTTCTTACTTTCTTACATTTCTCATAATCAGTTTCTTATATTTTTTGTTCTTCCGTTGATTAGTTTCTTCAATATCTTGTTATTCAGTTGTTTTTTTCCTTCTTCGCATAGTGCTTACTCATGTACGATCTAGTTTTTTTATTGCTGTTATAAAGGTTTTTCTGTAGAAATATGATGTATCTACTATCTTTTGTTCGGATATATCATAGATCTGTTCTCTAAAGTATTTTTGTGTGTTAGATCCGTTGCTTGATGAACATTTTTTTTTATTTTTCTTGAATCTGTTCTTTTATAACCGCATCTTTAGATTTCCTTATAGATCTGTGTATTTTCGTTCCTTTTATGTCATACTCTGCATATCTAAATATTTTTGATAGATTCGGCTTGTGAATCTTGTTTTAAAGATCTGTATATCATGGATATGTTGTAATCTTTTCACCGCATATTTTTCTTATAGATCTGTGTATTCTCGTTTCTTTTATGTCATACTCTGCAAATATGTATATTCTTGATAGATTCGGCTTATGAACCTATGTTTTTGTGTTAAAGATCTGTATGTCATGGATCTGTTGTAATCGTTTATTTTTTTACATATATGATTTATGTTGTAATCAAGATTGATGTGCGTATTTCTGCATGATCTGTTGCTGCCTGTTAGTAATCTTGTTTGTGATTACTGTTTTTGCAACTATTATTTAAATAGAAATTGTTGCCAATTGAATATCAATCCGCGTGTCAAGACAAATGGAGTTTGGTGGTTCTAAAAGGGGGAAGGAAATTGAATATTGTCACGCCAATGCCTCCACATGCAGACATGAGGGAGGGTTTAGGGAGAGTTTCTTTTAAAATAAAAAAATGAGTTAAAAAAAAGGCCAGTAGGGGTGGCGTTTTTCATAAAAACGCTACGCCTTGTAGCGTTTTATAAAAAACGCTACTCAAAGTAGCGCACGTCGTAAAAATCTCTACTACCAGTAGCGGTTATATACATTTTGCTAAATATATTTTTTGTATAGTTACTTTTTCAAATATTTTTTGCACAGTAGTTACTTTTTAAAAAACGTCCAAACCTTGTAGAAGGAGATGATTGTTCATAAGGTAAGATGAAAAGTCACGATGACTGTATTGAGAGGTAGACGACAGAAAGAAGAAAAGTTTGTAGATATGTTATGATCAGTGTTAAATTATCAAGCTTCAACCTATTGTTTTGGATCTTTCTGATTGTATTTAATTCTTTAGGGTCTTTTTATTAGTTTAGGGGTTATTTCTGTTTTTGTATTCTTTTTGTCCTTCTTTGTAATTTCTGTTATGTGGTTTGCTATTTAAGGAACCCTACCCTAATAGTATTTTTCATTTTCCGAAATTAAAACCTCTGTGTCTCCTCTCATTTCTGTTGCGCCTCCTTCATTTCTTCGTGATGATTCTTCTTCATTTCCCTGAGACGGTTCATTTCTTCACATGGTATCAGAGCAACCGTTGCTCTGAAGCGACTCTTTGCGATTCTGGAAATTTGTTTCGGCTTCTTTGGTATACTGTTCTTACTTTCTTACATTTCTCATAATCAGTTTCTTATATTTTTTGTTCTTCCGTTGATTAGTTTCTTCAATATCTTGTTATTCAGTTGTTTTTTTCCTTCTTCGCATAGTGCTTACTCATGTACGATCTAGTTTTTTTATTGCTGTTATAAAGGTTTTTCTGTAGAAATATGATGTATCTACTATCTTTTGTTCGGATATATCATAGATCTGTTCTCTAAAGTATTTTTGTGTGTTAGATCCGTTGCTTGATGAACATTTTTTTTTATTTTTCTTGAATCTGTTCTTTTATAACCGCATCTTTAGATTTCCTTATAGATCTGTGTATTTTCGTTCCTTTTATGTCATACTCTGCATATCTAAATATTTTTGATAGATTCGGCTTGTGAATCTTGTTTTAAAGATCTGTATATCATGGATATGTTGTAATCTTTTCACCGCATATTTTTCTTATAGATCTGTGTATTCTCGTTTCTTTTATGTCATACTCTGCAAATATGTATATTCTTGATAGATTCGGCTTATGAACCTATGTTTTTGTGTTAAAGATCTGTATGTCATGGATCTGTTGTAATCGTTTATTTTTTTACATATATGATTTATGTTGTAATCAAGATTGATGTGCGTATTTCTGCATGATCTGTTGCTGCCTGTTAGTAATCTTGTTTGTGATTACTGTTTTTGCAACTATTATTTAAATAGAAATTGTTGCCAATTGAATATCAATCCGCGTGTCAAGACAAATGGAGTTTGGTGGTTCTAAAAGGGGGAAGGAAATTGAATATTGTCACGCCAATGCCTCCACATGCAGACATGAGGGAGGGTTTAGGGAGAGTTTCTTTTAAAATAAAAAAATGAGTTAAAAAAAGGCCAGTAGGGGTGGCGTTTTTCATAAAAACGCTACGCCTTGTAGCGTTTTATAAAAAACGCTACTCAAAGTAGCGCACGTCGTAAAAATCTCTACTACCAGTAGCGGTTATATACATTTTGCTAAATATATTTTTTGTATAGTTACTTTTTCAAATATTTTTTGCACAGTAGTTACTTTTTAAAAAACGTCCAAACCTTGTAGAAGGAGATGATTGTTCATAAGGTAAGATGAAAAGTCACGATGACTGTATTGAGAGGTAGACGACAGAAAGAAGAAAAGTTTGTAGATATGTTATGATCAGTGTTAAATTATCAAGCTTCAACCTATTGTTTTGGATCTTTCTGATTGTATTTAATTCTTTAGGGTCTTTTTATTAGTTTAGGGGTTATTTCTGTTTTTGTATTCTTTTTGTCCTTCTTTGTAATTTCTGTTATGTGGTTTGCTATTTAAGGAACCCTACCCTAATAGTATTTTTCATTTTCCGAAATTAAAACCTCTGTGTCTCCTCTCATTTCTGTTGCGCCTCCTTCATTTCTTCGTGATGATTCTTCTTCATTTCCCTGAGACGGTTCATTTCTTCACATGGTATCAGAGCAACCGTTGCTCTGAAGCGACTCTTTGCGATTCTGGAAATTTGTTTCGGCTTCTTTGGTATACTGTTCTTACTTTCTTACATTTCTCATAATCAGTTTCTTATATTTTTTGTTCTTCCGTTGATTAGTTTCTTCAATATCTTGTTATTCAGTTGTTTTTTTCCTTCTTCGCATAGTGCTTACTCATGTACGATCTAGTTTTTTTATTGCTGTTATAAAGGTTTTTCTGTAGAAATATGATGTATCTACTATCTTTTGTTCGGATATATCATAGATCTGTTCTCTAAAGTATTTTTGTGTGTTAGATCCGTTGCTTGATGAACATTTTTTTTTATTTTTCTTGAATCTGTTCTTTTATAACCGCATCTTTAGATTTCCTTATAGATCTGTGTATTTTCGTTCCTTTTATGTCATACTCTGCATATCTAAATATTTTTGATAGATTCGGCTTGTGAATCTTGTTTTAAAGATCTGTATATCATGGATATGTTGTAATCTTTTCACCGCATATTTTTCTTATAGATCTGTGTATTCTTGTTTCTTTTATGTCATACTCTGCAAATATGTATATTCTTGATAGATTCGGCTTATGAAGCTATTTTTTTGTGTTAAAGATCTATATGTCATGGATCTGTTGTAATCGTTTATTTTTTTACATATATGATTTATGTTGTAATCAAGATTGACGTGCGTATTTCTGCATGATCTGTTGCTGCCTGTTAGTAATCTTGTTTGTGATTACTGTTTTTGCAACTATTATTTAAATAGAAATTGTTGCCAATTGAATATCAATCCGCGTGTCAAGACAAATGGAGTTTGGTAGTTCTAAAAGGGGGAAGGAAATTGAATATTGTCACGCCAATGCCTCCACATGCAGACATGAGGGAGGGTTTAGGGAGAGTTTCTTTTATAATAAAAAAATGAGTTAAAAAAAAGGCCAGTAGGGGTGGCGTTTTTCATAAAAACGCTACGCCTTGTAGCGTTTTATAAAAAACGCTACTCAAAGTAGCGCACGTCGTAAAAAACTCTACTACCAGTAGCGGTTATATACATTTTGCTAAATATATTTTTTGTATAGTTACTTTTTCAAATATTTTTTGCACAGTAGTTACTTTTTAAAAAACGTCCAAACCTTGTAGAAGGAGATGATTGTTCATAAGGTAAGATGAAAAGTCACGATGACTGTATTGAGAGGTAGACGACAGAAAGAAGAAAAGTTTGTAGATATGTTATGATCAGTGTTAAATTATCAAGCTTCAACCTATTGTTTTGGATCTTTCTGATTGTATTTAATTCTTTAGGGTCTTTTTATTAGTTTAGGGGTTATTTCTGTTTTTGTATTCTTTTTGTCCTTCTTTGTAATTTTTGTTATGTGGTTTGCTATTTAAGGAACCCTACCCTAATAGTATTTTTCATTTTCCGAAATTAAAACCTCTGTGTCTCCTCTCATTTCTGTTGCGCCTCCTTCATTTCTTCGTGATGATTCTTCTTCATTTCCCTGAGACGGTTCATTTCTTCACATGGTATCAGAGCAACCGTTGCTCTGAAGCGACTCTTTGCGATTCTGGAAATTTGTTTCGGCTTCTTTGGTATACTGTTCTTACTTTCTTACATTTCTCATAATCAGTTTCTTATATTTTTTGTTCTTTCGTTGATTAGTTTCTTCAATATCTTGTTATTCAGTTGTTTTTTTCCTTCTTCGCATAGTGCTTACTCATGTACGATCTAGTTTTTTTATTGCTGTTATAAAGGTTTTTCTGTAGAAATATGATGTATCTACTATCTTTTGTTCGGATATATCATAGATCTGTTCTCTAAAGTATTTTTGTGTGTTAGATCCGTTGCTTGATGAACATTTTTTTTTATTTTTCTTGAATCTGTTCTTTTATAACCGCATCTTTAGATTTCCTTATAGATCTGTGTATTTTCGTTCCTTTTATGTCATACTCTGCATATCTAAATATTTTTGATAGATTCGGCTTGTGAATCTTGTTTTAAAGATCTGTATATCATGGATATGTTGTAATCTTTTCACCGCATATTTTTCTTATAGATCTGTGTATTCTCGTTTCTTTTATGTCATACTCTGCAAATATGTATATTCTTGATAGATTCGGCTTATGAACCTATTTTTTTGTGTTAAAGATCTGTATGTCATGGATCTGTTGTAATCGTTTATTTTTTTACATATATGATTTATGTTGTAATCAAGATTGACGTGCGTATTTCTGCATGATCTGTTGCTGCCTGTTAGTAATCTTGTTTGTGATTACTGTTTTTGCAACTATTATTTAAATAGAAATTGTTGCCAATTGAATATCAATCCGCGTGTCAAGACAAATGGAGTTTGGTGGTTCTAAAAGGGGGAAGGAAATTGAATATTGTCACGCCAATGCCTCCACATGCAGACATGAGGGAGGGTTTAGGGAGAGTTTCTTTTAAAATAAAAAAATGAGTTAAAAAAAAGGCCAGTAGGGGTGGCGTTTTTCATAAAAACGCTACGCCTTGTAGCGTTTTATAAAAAACGCTACTCAAAGTAGCGCACGTCGTAAAAAACTCTACTACCAGTAGCGGTTATATACATTTTGCTAAATATATTTTTTGTATAGTTACTTTTTCAAATATTTTTTGCACAGTAGTTACTTTTTAAAAAACGTCCAAACCTTGTAGAAGGAGATGATTGTTCATAAGGTAAGATGAAAAGTCACGATGACTGTATTGAGAGGTAGACGACAGAAAGAAGAAAAGTTTGTAGATATGTTATGATCAGTGTTAAATTATCAAGCTTCAACCTATTGTTTTGGATCTTTCTGATTGTATTTAATTCTTTAGGGTCTTTTTATTAGTTTAGGGGTTATTTCTGTTTTTGTATTCTTTTTGTCCTTCTTTGTAATTTCTGTTATGTGGTTTGCTATTTAAGGAACCCTACCCTAATAGTATTTTTCATTTTCCGAAATTAAAACCTCTGTGTCTCCTCTCATTTCTGTTGCGCCTCCTTCATTTCTTCGTGATGATTCTTCTTCATTTCCCTGAGACGGTTCATTTCTTCACATGGTATCAGAGCAACCGTTGCTCTGAAGCGACTCTTTGCGATTCTGGAAATTTGTTTCGGCTTCTTTGGTATACTGTTCTTACTTTCTTACATTTCTCATAATCAGTTTCTTATATTTTTTGTTCTTCCGTTGATTAGTTTCTTCAATATCTTGTTATTCAGTTGTTTTTTTCCTTCTTCGCATAGTGCTTACTCATGTACGATCTAGTTTTTTTATTGCTGTTATAAAGGTTTTTCTGTAGAAATATGATGTATCTACTATCTTTTGTTCGGATATATCATAGATCTGTTCTCTAAAGTATTTTTGTGTGTTAGATCCGTTGCTTGATGAACATTTTTTTTTATTTTTCTTGAATCTGTTCTTTTATAACCGCATCTTTAGATTTCCTTATAGATCTGTGTATTTTCGTTCCTTTTATGTCATACTCTGCATATCTAAATATTTTTGATAGATTCGGCTTGTGAATCTTGTTTTAAAGATCTGTATATCATGGATATGTTGTAATCTTTTCACCGCATATTTTTCTTATAGATCTGTGTATTCTCGTTTCTTTTATGTCATACTCTGCAAATATGTATATTCTTGATAGATTCGGCTTATGAACCTATTTTTTGTGTTAAAGATCTGTATGTCATGGATCTGTTGTAATCGTTTATTTTTTTACATATATGATTTATGTTGTAATCAAGATTGACGTGCGTATTTCTGCATGATCTGTTGCTGCCTGTTAGTAATCTTGTTTGTGATTACTGTTTTTGCAACCTGCTATTGCTTTGTGTCTTGATTCCTGATCTGTTTTGCATCATTGATACCATGGCATCTTCGTCTTGTTTTACTGATACCAGAGCCGGAGCCACAGTTTTTCAAAATGTTGTGGCTCCAACTGGGTAGATGATTGATCTCAATCATCCGTTGTTTTTACATCCCTCGGACACCCCTGGTTTATCCCTAATTTCTGAAAAACTTACTGGACCTGAATCCTATTCTTTTTGGAGTCGTGCCATGTTCATATCGCTTAAGGCCAAAAATAAATTAGGATTCATTGATGGAACCTATCTTAGGGAAGATTTTGAACCTAGCATGCATCATATTTGGGATCGCTGTGATGCTCTTGTTTTCTCATGGATTATGAATTCTGTGTCTCGAGAACTCATGTCTGGTATCGTTTATTCCACCAATGCCTTTCAAGTCTGGAAAGATTTGAGAGAACGTTTTAACAAGATAAATGGATCCATAATTTTTCAACTGCACTGTGACATTTCTTTAGTGCAACAAGGAACCGATACCATTTCTTAATATTTTTCGAGAATCAGACTTATGTGGGATGAATTTGATGCTATATGTGCCCTTCCTACCTGTGAATGTGAACAAATCACACCTCATCTGCTTGTTCCACACCCGAGTCAGTCGACACTAGTTGCAGTACTCCTCTCGAGATGTCGCACACTGTACCTGCCATGACCACCGAAAACATGGAGCAAATTGCTCAGATCCTTAGCAGGTATCAGGAGCAGCACGAGTCATCCGTGAGTAGAGTCAATGCAGCAAGTATCGTTAATTCAAATTCTTTATTTTGCAATGATTGGATATTGGATTCTGGGGCCACTGACCATATGACCTATAGGTCAGATTGGTTAACATCTTTAAAAAACAATGGTTCCAGTGTCCAATTACCTAATGGTTCCTGTTCTAGTGTTGCTAAATCTGGAAATTTTGATATTGGAAATTCAAAGAAATTATCAAATGTTTTATATGTGCCAGATTTTAAACATAATCTCATCTCCATTGCTAAATTGACTAAGGAATTGTCATGTTCTGTTACATTTTTTCCTAAGTTCACCATCATGCAGGATCTCTACAGTGGACTGGTCTTAGGGATTGGTAAGGAAAATGGAGGGTTGTACATTTTCAAACCTTTTAGACTGTCTACTGCTTTGCATACTCATAGTCACATTCATCCTAAGTCTGCATTATGGCATAGGAGACTAGGGCACGCTTCGGTTCAAACTTTAAGCAAGATTGATTTTCTTAAAGATATTTATTTTCATGAAAAAAATGTAATACGACTGTCAAATCTGTCCTCTTGCCAAACAGCATAGGTTGTCTTTTCCTAATAGCACCTCTAGCACTTCGTTTCCTTTTGAACTGATTCATTTAGATCTTTGGGGTCCATATCATAAACCTACCTATGACAACAAGAGATACTTTCTTAATGTGGTTGATGATTTTACTAGAACAACTTGGACTTATCTGCTTAGTTTTAAGTCGGATGTGATTGTTGTTATCAAACATTTCTTTGGTCTTGTTAAAAATCAATTTAATGCTTATGTGAAAAGGATAAGAAGTGGCAATGGTCATGAATTTTTTAATGCTCAATGTGCTTCTTTTTTTATAGTCAATGAGTTGTTCATGAGAGTAGCTGACCATATACTCCTCAACAAAATAGAGTAGTGGAGCAAAAACATAAACACCTCCTTGAGGTTGCTAGAGCTCTTAAGATTGAGGCTAATATTCCTGTTAGGTTTTGGGGTGATTGCATCTTGACTACTTGTTATCTTATTAATATGATGCATACTCCTGTTTTAAAAGGACTATCACCTCATGAAAAATTGATGGGTAAGAAACCTAATTTGCATCATCTACGTGTGTTTGGTTCGCTCTTGTTTGCCAAAGTATTGCCCAATAATGATAAATTTGCTTCTCGTGCTGTTCTGTGTGTTATGATGGGATATTCTATGACTAAAAATAGTTATAGATTATTAAATTTAAATACTAAAATGTTCTTTGTGAGTAGAGATGTCAGGTTTTTAGAGGATGTATTTCCCTTCAAAAAGCCAGACGCCAAAGCCGATTGATTGTTCATCCATGAACAATTGGATTCAGTCAATGAGGACTTAGACTGTTTTCAGTCAGCCGAGACCGAAAATTACCCTACTGGATCTATCCATAATGAGGGTTCAGATAATAATGATGGTTCCCTTCCTGATAACAATGATACATCACAGGCTCCTAATGATGAACCAAGGAGGTCTGCCAGATCAGTCAGGGCACCTATTTGGCAGAAGGACTATGTGATGACTGGGAACTCCGTGGCCTATCCAATCGAGAAACAGGTTTGCTATAATTCTGTCCATCCAAATTATAAGAATTATATTCACTCATTGGATAAGAATTGTGAACCTGCTAATTATGTTGATGCTGCTAAGGATAAAAATTGGATAAATGCCATGCATTCTGAAATCAATGCTTTAGAAGAAAATAAGACTTAGTCGATTGTTCCTCTTCCTCCTGGTAAACATGCTATTGGTTGTTGATGGGTATATAAAATTAAGCTTAACTCGGATGGTTCTATAGAAAGATATAAAGCTCGTTTTGTTGCTAAAGGTTTTAATCAACAGGAAGGAATTGATTATACTGATACTTTCTCTCCTGTTGCTAAAATGGTTACTGTTCGTACTTTGCTGTCCATTGCTGCTAAATGTAATTGGCCATTATATCAGATGGATGTGTTAATGCTTTCTTGCAAGGTGACCTTAACGAAGAGATTTAATGGCCACCTGGTTTTCGCAAACAGGGGGAGAATGATAATCTTGTTTGTTGTTTGCGAAAGTCCCTTTATGGCTTGAAACAAACCTCGCGACAGTGGAATGTTAAGCTTACAGAAGCTTTGATAAAAAATGTGTATAAACATAGCCTTCATGATTATTCTATTTTTACAAAAAAGAAAGGCTCTGAAATTGTTGCATTGTTGGTTTATGTTGATGATCTTGTGATTACTGAAAATAGTGAAGTTCTTATTTCTGAGTTAAAAGAAACTTTACAAACCAACTTTAGAATGAAAGATTTGGGAGAGTTGAAATATTTTCTTGGTATAGAAATTGCAAGATCTGAAAAAGGTCTCTTTTTGTGCCAAAGGAAATACTCACTTGAACTTCTATCTGAAGTTGGATTGTTAGGGGCTAAACCAAATAAGACTCCTATGGAACAGAATCTCAAGCTGACAAGCAAGGGATATGATGATAATGTTGGGCTGAATTCTGATGATTCCCTTATATCTGATCCTACTTTATACAGAAAACTAATAGGTAAATTGATGTATTTAACTTCTACTAGACCTGATATTAGTTTTTCTGTCCAACATTTAAGTCAATATATGCAAAATCCAAAAAAAATCGCATTTGGAGTCTGTATATAGAGTGATCAGATATATTAAAAACCAACCTGGTTTGGGTATTCTTTTAAATTCTGATCCTGATACTAAATTAACTGTATTTTGTGATTCTGATTGGGGAAGTTGCTTAGAAACTCGAAGGTCTATTTCAGGATATTGTGTTAAATTTGGAAATTCTCTTATATCTTGGAAAGTTAAAAAACAGCCAACAGTATCCCGATCATCTGCTGAAGCAGAATACCGCAGTATGGGTTCTGCAATATCCGAGGTTATCTGGTTAAAAGGTTTGATAAGAGAATTAGGTATTCTTGATTCTAAACCTGCATATTTATTTTGCGATAATAAGGCAGCAATTCAAATTGCTTCCAATCCTATGTATCATGAACATACCAAACATATCGAAATTGACTGCCATTTTGTGAGGGAACAGATAAATGCAGGTACGATCAAGACTGAATACGTGAAATCTGGGGAGCAATTGGCGGATATATTTACTAAAGCACTTGGAAAGACTTAACATAATTATTTGTCTGATAAATTAGGCATGATTGATATTTTTTTATAGGTTGTCAGCTTGTGGGGGAGTGTTAAATTATCAAGCTTCAACCTATTGTTTAGGACCTTTCTGATTGTATTTAATTATTTAGGGTCTTTTTATTAGTTTAGGGGTTATTTCTGTTTTTGTATTCTTTTTGTCATTCTTTGTAATTTCTGTTATGTGGTTTGCTATTTAAGCAACCCTACCCTAATAGTATTTTTCATTTTCCGAAATTAAAACCTCTGTGCCTCCTCTCATTTCTGTTGCGCCTCCTTCATTTCTTCGTGACGATTCTTCTTCATTTCCCTGAGACGGTTCATTTCTTCACAATCAGTAACTATAATGTATAGAGAGCAGAATTGGTAATATAAAAATTGGAGAAATTAATCTTTACTTTTAAGATTATATATATGTATATATTTTGATACAACTCTAATTAATAAAGAAATATGTTTAACGTTAATATCTTAGTGTTCTTTTGTAAATATCTATTCGAAAAAATGTTAAATAAGCGAATAGAGGGCCAGAATAACAAAATTTTAACTATATTTATATTTTGTATTAGATACCTCAAACCATCTCTGAACATAATATATATTTTATTGCAATCTTTTAGATAATATCAGGTAATTGGTAAATTCACTTAATATAATTATTTTTTTTCAAATTGACATCATAAATTTCTTAAAAAATACTTAAAATGTCATTCATTATTTTCTAAGTTATTTTCACCCGTTTCGTAATTTTTGGCCTAACAAATAAATATTAGGATCTAACGTTTCTAAGGAATATCTGATTTGTTTTTAGTGTAACTAAGTGATTTATTAAACAAAATATTTAAAGTAAAAACTTCAAAATATGATATTAGTCTTCACTTGATAGAGAAGAAACACCTAACGAATTTAATGATCGAAAGAGTAATGGAAATATCTTAAATCATAGTTTTTGATATTTCGTCAATAGAAACAACTAAAACTTAAGAATGTAGGGAATAACATTTAAAAAAAATCAATTGTGCATGACATCTTATTTTTGTACTAACTTTCGTATTTGGTATTTCAGGTACATTTTACAAGATTTTGATTTTGCACATACGAGATCCAACTTAATGGAGCATGGAAATGAGAACAAACAACAAATCCAACCACATGATGAACGAATGTCGCAACTCAAGATATCCAATGCCCAAATGTGACAAACTGCGTTCGATTAATCCTCAAAACGCATAGTTAATCCTCTCTTCATTTACAACCAATTGGAGGGTTGGTTGCCCTCCTTACAAGTTTTTTATATCATGAAAAAGCCTTTTTTACTTGTAGTCAATTGAACTACAATTGAAGGGTGACTCATACTAATATGTATTCTCTCAACACTATCTTATATATAGTCAATTGAAGGTCATTTGTGGCTCACACAAAACTTCCATTTTGTAGAAATAATTGCATATACATGTACACTTAAATGGTGGTTGTGAGTTTGTGACTCATACATGTTTTGTTACAATAAGAAAAATAAAGCAGATAAAAAACTCTCTCATCAATTAATTGTTTTTAGGTAACTCAAATTAGATAGTTAAAACTCGTCATCACACTTCATCTTTGTAGTTTTGCTTTACCTAACTTTTTCTTGGACTCCCCCTACAAGTTTTCAATCCATCATAGATTTTTTTCTTGCTCACCATTTGTTATGCCTGCTTAAGATTTTCAATCATGCCCCTCATTTCTTAATTTTTGTCTAGGTCGCATTCACAAATTTTTACGCGTGCTAAAAGCAATCGACCTAATTCGTAGGTGTGCAGGCGCACCAAGTGAGGTAGTCAGTGGATGTGGTGGCACGCACTCATTCTGAGTACTTTTATGTTTTTGGCGCATCCTTAGGCAAGTCACTGAAAGGCGAGCTGACCAAAGGCGAGCCACTGAAAGGCGAGCTGACAAAATGCGAGTTGTCAAAAGGTGAGCCGCTGAAAGCCGAGCTGACAAACGGCGAGATGCTCAAAGGCGAGCTGACCAAAGGCGAGCTGACAAATGGCGAGCTGACCAAAGGCGACGCCTTACATATAATTTGGGCTTTAAAAAATCCAGTTCACGGTGTTATTGAGCCAAATGTAAAAATAGGCAAGCCTAATATTCATAACCCATCAGTTTCTAACCCATACTTACCTTCCCTCGACAGCTCCCCCCTAAGAAGCCCTAGATCGTCTTGTTCTTTTTTAGTAACCTTAATAAAAAGAATAAGAATTCCATTTTTGTTTATTTATGTTGCAGATTAGCTCGTGACTAGGGTGAAATGCCTAGACTCAAAACCATCTTAGCGATTGGGGATGATCGACCGAAGTAGACCCAACCAAAAAATACGAGCTGGAAACCCCCAGTCCCGGGCCTAACAAAAAACCAGTGAGAAGCCCCATAATACGCAAAATACTTTAATTGCCTAGGCGAGACATGACTGGGTAATAATTTATGGACCTTAAGGACTCAAGGCTGATGTTTGAGTTCAACAATGATAAAGATAGAGAGAAGTTATATTAGAACCTAGCCCTTGGTGAGTATAGGGCCACTACTTAAGTTTGCGAGAATGAGATGAAGCTTTGAGTCTTGACAACGTACATTGTTTTGTGTATTCCCTTTTGGATTCAAATACATGGATTGGAATTAAGGGCCTCGCCAAAACATAATGCTCTCCGTAATGGAGGTAAAATTGTTGTGATCCTGGAAATAACAAAATGTGATCAGACTGATGGTTTAACCATGGCTACCTGCGCATGAGAGTGAAAGTTGATGCTACAAAATCCAATATGGCAAGTTTCTAGTAGAATAATGCGAAAGTAGTGGGCAAACATAAAATATAAGAGATTGTCGGACTATTACTTCAGATGCGGATGCCTTGGCCACACTAACAACCAATGCAAAACTGACATCGTTATGTGCACAACTCGGAAAGGTGCCCCCATGTGCGACCCTTGGATAGTCAGATCGAGAGCTAGGAGCTATGAAAATAAGGCCACTTCGGTTGTCCATCTGACTTGTGAAAGATGGAAAATAAACCAAAGTAAGAAGCGGAAGAATTTCATGAAAGTGACGAATGAAGTATCCCCAAATCACAACCCCTCGACTTCTAAAGTCGAAGGTTACCAGACCATTGACCCTACAATCAACACCATATTGATGGATATCATTTCCATGACCTTGCTACCGTACCCTCGCCACACCCAAACACTTAACCGATCACAACCACCCCGTTGAATCCTCTCCTACCACCCATCACGACAACAATCGCATCCAAATGCAACCCAATCCACTACCCGATCAACCGAACCATAACACCCCTACTCTTCCACACATTTGGTAATTGGTTAATTTCCCCATCCAAGTAATTCACCATAAAAGTGAACCGCTATATCTTTGTCCAAGCACCGAATACACCCCCTCACTACCGCTTTACCCTCCACCTTACTACTTCTACCGTGATCAGCTCCCCTCCCATGCCCACCACTCGCCAACTCTACGAACCTCCCAATATCCGTATAAACTCTCTAACCAAACCCCCTCTAGCCAAAATGCTTTTACCATCCTCCCCAGAACTCTCTGCCCCAGCCACAAAACATCTAAATGCATGAATCCACCATGATACTACTTGTAGAATCCCTCCCGGCGACAACTCCCACTCCTAAATAATTCTACCCCTAACAATCCCTACCACTCTTAGTCTAATTTTGAAGACCATGGCCATCAAGAGATCCTGTGACGAGGAAGAGATAACAATAAATAGTAAGAAGCTTAGGATGAGCCTCAAGGATGTTCCGGAGACCTCCTCTCACACACCAAACAAACTAACCAAGTTGAACACAAAATCCATGAAGGGTAGGGTGTGTCGAACAACATTTAAATCCAAGATCTGCACCATCACCGAAGTCAATGTCGAAGAAAGACAAGAAAGAAAGTCAATTGAAATTGTTAGAATTAAATCTGACCTGACAATTTCCAACCTGAAGGATCTCGTAAGGAAGTACAAATCATTAGTAATATTCCTTATGGAAACAAAAAATTAGACGGACATATGCGAGCGGATGAGAAATTAGTTGGGATACATCAGAAAGCTCATGTGGATCCGAGCAGTATCTTGGGTTGTCTTGCATTATTAAGGGTGGCAAAACCTGACCCAACCCGTGGGTGACTCGCCCACGAGTCGTGTTTGGGTCAGGGTTTTTAACCCATAGATGACCCGTGATACCACAGGTCATGTTTGGGTATGAAGGTTTGACCCTCAGGTCAACTTGTGACCCGTTTCATTTTTATATTATATTAAAATAACAGGTGGAATTATTTTTCATTCTGTTTTTTTTGTATGCGCAGGTTGAACGAGTTAGACTGACTCGCGGGTCATAGGGGTCCAACAGATGAGTCTGACCCAACCCTTGCAATTTCTGACGGGTCATTCTGACCCCGCGGGTTGACCCACCAACCCACGGGTCAGGTTCGGGTTTGAAAAATTTACTCATACAATTACACATGTCGTGTTTGGGTCAGGGCCCAGGGGGTCCCTGACATGACCCAAGACTGACATGACCCATGGGTCGACCCATGACCCGTTTTCCCACCCCTATGCATTATGGTGGTCAAATGAGATAGATGTTAGGATTACATATAATTCGCATAATTTCACACACTCAACTGGCCTCTCACATCAAATGAACCATCTCTTTAATCTTCCAAAGACGGAACCTCAAGTGAGATATGCTACGAAGTCTGGGTAGAGGACACGAATGACCATGAATATGACTTGGGAACTCAATGAAATTATGTTGAAAACAGAAAAGGCAAGGTGTCGATCGAAGGACTAACGCAAGGTCATCAACCTATTGACGAACTAATCAACGACTTGTACCTGATCGACCATAAATTAGAAGGCCAACCCTTTACGTGGTGTAACAATTGCGAAGGCAGGCATCCAGTGCGAGAAAGGTTGGATAGTGAGCTCTCTAATGCGAATTGGTGTCGCACATTCCCAAGAACACAAGTTATTCACAAACTACCAGTAGGCTCCGATCATTTCCCAATCATTACAACCCAACAATATGAAGATAGACTAGAACGTAAACCTTTTAGATATGAATCTATGTGGACGTAGGATCCAGGCTGTGCACAAATTGTGAAAGTAGGATAGGATACGCGTAGCCGAGATACAACTACATGGTTGGAGACAAAATTTGGCTCTTGTCGAAAACATCTCATGAGATGAGTCAGATTGAAATTTGGAAACAATAGGTGACTACTTCAGATCACTCATAATTAGTTGAGGGCGATCCACTTTGTTGGAAATCAATATCATAAAATATCAGGCGAACATGAGCTAAAGGAGAAGCTTACAACCTTATGGAGACTAGAATAACTTTATTGGAAGTAGAGGTCTCGTATCAATTGACTTTGAAATGGAGACAATAATACCAAGTTCTTTCACCAAACCACACCCAACGTTGGCGAAATAAAGTACTCAAATCCAAACTCCCCGGGTGAATGGATGTCGAACAAAACAGAGATACTTCAGGTTTGTGGCAAGTTTTTCGAAAATATGCTAGCCTCTAGAAGACGACATGTGGATGATGATGCCTTCCACAGAATTCAATGATGACTTATCAAGTTTTTTTTATCAAAGGTACTGGAACGTTGTTGGCCGAGATATTTTCATCTTGGTAAAAACCTTTCTCAAGAAAGGTACACTCCAGAGTTCCGTAGGTAACACAAACCTCATTTTAATCTATAAGATCTCTAACGCCATAAACATTCACTTTCAGACCTATTAGCCTTTGCAATTATCTTATAAAGTAATCTAAAAAATGTAGGAAATAGGTATAAATCCTTATTATCCAGTATGATCACGCACTTTCAAAGTGCATTTGTCACAAGCAGATTGATTCAGGACAATGTGATCATCGTGCAAGAAGCATATCACCACTTGAAGAATGGCGCACGAGAGGAATGTGCTATCAAGTTGGACATGCAAAAGTCTTATGGTAGAGTGGAATAGGATTTCCTTATCAAATCTCTTCGGAAGTTGGGTTTCGAGGAAAAGTGGGCAACTCGATAGAGAATATCGTTTCATAAATCACATTTCGAGTGGTTCTAAGTAGGGGGAAGTCACACACATTCAAACCTACAAGAGGTCTGAGACAAAGTGACTCAATATCACCATACTTATTCATACTTGTAGCAGACGCTCTCTCAAAACAAGTTGTAAATATGGTTGACACTCAAGCACGGGAAAAAATAAAAATCAAGAGTTCCCCCCTCCCTCAACCACCATTTATGCTTTGCATACAATTCAATGTTTTTCATCCGGGAGACCTCACAAAATGTTAGTACCCTTAAAAACATCCTCGACACTTATTGTCGTGCCTCAGGCCAAGGAATCATTTTTGGGAGGTTAAGTGTGGTTTTCAGCTCAAAAACATCGTAGATGAAGAGGAGTGAAATGACGGATGTTCTAGAGATCCGTGAAGCTAATGAACTAGGCAAGTGTTTTGGTTTCCCGAAAATATCGTGTCTACGGAGCACTCATGGAGCGAATCTGTGACAAGTTCCATGGGTGGGGCAACTTAAAACTCAATTCGACCGACAGAGAAGTCCTTATAAAAGTTATAGTAACTTCGACCCTCAGTTATATTATGAGTATCTTAGCTTCGAAAAATTTGGTGTGCAGATATAGTCTCGATGATAGCCTGATTCTGATAGGGCAAGAGAGAAGGAGCGCGAAGAATCTCGTGGAAACGATAGGACATCCCCACCCGTGTAAAATAGGATGGAGGTCTCGGTTTTAGGAACTTTACTAGAGAGCGAAGTTGAATCTGAATGCCCTTTGGGTCCTAACTCTCAAAGGCATCTACCACTAAGATGATAACAGCAAAATTTTAAAAACGTCGCAATTTAACAATTTTATTTTGTTCTTCCAAATGTTATAATTAAGTCCCAAATCGTTTGAGACTCGATTGAGCCCCAATTATGGAGGTTCGGGTATGGTTCTTGACTCGGATAGACCTCCCATTGGGTGGGCGACTAGGTCTGGATCAAAACCCAAACCCGATCCCAAATCAAATTGGGTACTGGTTCGACCCCAATTCAACTGGGACTCAATTGATCCCCAATTGGGTGGGTGGGTCAGGGTCGAGGTGGGGGACTCGGTTCTGGGTCTTGACCCAGATCTAATCTCCCACTCAATCCCGCTCGATTGGGATTCAATTGAGCCAAAATCGAATCGGAACTCAATTGTCACATTTGAAAAGTTTGTGATGATTAAATTGTGGACATTTTTTTTAAAAGTTTTTTGTTTTTTTTGCAATTTTGAAAATTTATTTTGTTAAATTTTAATGGAAAATTTGACGGAGGTGAATGTTAGAAATAGAAATATATACAATAGGAATGTAATATATTGTAATATATAGTCTTCCTTTTTAGAGTTATTTCATTTTCCTTGTAATATTGTTTCCTATTCTAGCACTAGGGGCCTATATCTATTGTAACATCTTGTAGAATGAATATACTGAAAGAAAAGAATTCCTACAGTCATCACTTCTCCAGTTTTCCCTTTGGTTTCCATCAGTGCTAAACTTTCTCTTTAGCCAAACATGAAGGAATAAATGTTACGATTAAATTTTAAAGGACAAACTTAAAATCTGACCAAAAACATTAGGGGTAATGATGTATTTTACCCTTAATAAAAAATGCATACATAAAAAATCTCTACGTGTGAATAACTATATATATATTTAACATTTTTATTTCCAAATTAATATTTTAATTATTATAAACAGTTTAATTTTATAGTAGCAAAGTTATGTTTTGAATTTTGTTTAATCTATATTCTCTTCTTAGTTCAATAAGTTTTTAAACTTTAAACTGTATCATAATAAATTTATGTTTTTAAATAATACAGTAGATATTCACTTAAAACATAATTTAAATAATTGTTACATTATATTTTACTAAAAAATATATACAAAGAAAATAATAAATTAAATTTATACTTACGACACAAAGTGCTTGTACTATTCAGATACCTAATATATATGAATTTTTTCGAAAACTATACATTTTAGTGTTTTTTTTTATATCGTATGTAGAAGTTTTTGTATATCGTATGCAGATATCTAATATATATGGAAGTTTTTGTATCGTATGTAGAGTTTTTTACGTACCGTATTATACAGTCAGTCTAAAAGTAAAAAATTAACGCATAGTTAGCGTCATTTAATTCGTAATTAAATTATCTACGCACCGTAATTTTTTTGAGTAAGTACATAATTAAATTTCTCACCTAATGCATTTACTTATTTCGGTCAAATTTGGGTGTAAACGATGTTAGGTTACAAAATCACTGTATTTTTAATCAAAAAAATTATCCTACGTAGATAATTGATTTACGATCTAAATGACGTTAACTGTGTTGAGTTTGGACTTACATGGTCCGAGTTATAATTTTTTAAGTCAAATTTTCATATCTCAACTTACGGCATGCCGTACAGGCATTCCGTAAATCCAAATTTGATATTTTTTGCATCATTTGAATCGCAATTAAAATATCTACTTACTATAAATTTTTTAAATTTTTTAATAAATACATAATTTTATTTTTAATTAAACATCGAGTCGTCATTATGAAACAATTTATTTTTAAATAAAAAAAATAAAAAAATTATAAGCCAACATACGCCAATTGAATAGGCGCATGTTGGGGATGCGCCTATTCAATAGGCGCACCCCCAGCATGCGGCTATGCAATAGGCGTGTCCTGGGGTGCGCGTATACCTATTTTTCGAAATATTTTTTTTTATATATTTATTTTTCTAAAAAAAAAACTAAAATGTATAGTTTTCGAAAAAATTCAATATATATTATAGAATTAATCGGGTATTATACATTTACAGGCGTTGATTACTAGTCTCCATCAGTCAGTCGTAACACAAAATTCATACGTGTATATGCACTAACAATTTTATTAAAAAGAGAATATGAAGATAACTTTGATTTTAATTGAAGAATTTAAATAATAACCTAAATTTATCTCACATTATACTTTAGAGTTAAGCAATTACAAGTGTCAAAACCTAAAATCATAGAAGTTTAAAATTATTTTTAGAGTTTTTGGGCTCAAATTCTATTATTTCACCTACATGTACGATGATAATAACCTAAATACACATCATTAAATAATATTATTTTTTAAGGCTTTTATGTTTTGTAATCTACTATAAGATTTCTAATACTCATAGATATATTATTTACTTTTATTTAATTAAGAACTTCTAATTTTGAGTACCATGATCAAACAGTTTTCACTCTTTTAGTCCTGTGAATGGTATCCGACTTTTTCCAGTTGTACAATGGCCTATTCACGTAATTCTTTTGAATTGTGAAAAAATATTTTGTTTGTATATAAAGAGTTCTCTAATAATACATAACATTTTATATTTATAATTTATGTATATTATTATAGTAAACTGATTACAAATTGACATATAATTTTATTACTATAATAAATTAAAATATTTTTCACACATATTGCGTATTGATAATTATTGTAAAATCATTTTTATTTTAAGTAAAAATTTCCCACAATAAAACACAAGTAAAAGATTACCCTAATTAATATATTACGAAAAATAAGAATGACACCAGCTGCCCTGGGGATCATCCAAATTAATTCCAACTGTAAGCATTGAATTTCTTTCACCTCCCACAATAAATGATCTTCCTATTTTCCAGTTGTACCTCCTATTCTACACTCTCTTTCTTTATTACTCACTTATATTTCTCGTATCTAAATTTTGAATGCGATCATAATCGTCTAAGAGTATGACAACGAAACTGTTTTTTTAAATGATTTAACTTCATGTATAGAATTTTCTTTCCTAAATAAATATCTCTTTTCAGTTTCATGTATAATAGTCTCTGCATCTGATCTGGTTTTGTTTGCTTACAATTCTAACAACTAATGTGCATGATAGGTAGTTGTGATTAACTTGTTATAAATCCAAACTTATGATTAAATATATTATTCGGTATACTGTTTAAAATAGGTTACGAATAGTATACTAGGTCTCTCGTCAAACACATTCATTTCTTCACTTTGGTTACACCCCATGTCCGTCGTAGCTGATCAGAAAAGAAGAAGAAGATTACGTTGGTTGGTTACAGAGACACTGGGCAGAGATATGCGTATAAGCTGCGTGGTTTGTACAAGTGTCGTAGAATTAAGGACAAGGCACGCACATATAGATATATCGATACATAGCTGCTGGGGTTAGGGAGAACGAACAAACAAGGAAACCTTTCTCTCTTTCTCTTCTTTCTGTCCGTGTTTGTGGGGAGTTTATTGTCTTCCATCCATCTGTTAGCAGTGCAGAGCAGTGTGTTCTCTTCTGTAGGAATGATGAAGATCTTCTTCAGTCTACACCTTTGGCTTTACATGCTCCCTTTCAGCATATCTCCTTCTCTAGGTCAGCTCTCTCTCTTTTTCTTTAAGTTAAACCATGAATGAAGCTGGGAAGAATATGTATATGTATATGCATGGACAGATCTAGGGTTAGGTCAATTCTCACACAGCTCAATGGTATAAAAGGATTTTAGGTTTTCCTACCTATGTCCAACAAAAGATACTTATACCAGATCTTGGTCTGGAATCAGACAATGATCAAATTAATTAAGCTTTTTAGAAATGATGTTTTTCTATAAGAAAGAGTATATATGATTGTGACGTGGGGATCATATCTGGGTGGATGTGAATCAAGTACTTCAACCAATAAATATGGAGTAGAAATGTAGACACAAATAGTACAAGTTTGGAGGACCAAATATGTACTTCCTCACAAAGCACCCACTGCAGCTGCAGCATCAGGCAACCAAAGTTCGGGGACGGAGTTCCGATACCCCTTCATCAAGAAGGCGAGCTCTTTCTCATCCTCGTCCTCAAACGGTCTCGACAGGGCCTTCGACTACATCATCATCGGCGGAGGAACTGCTGGCTGCCCCACAGCCACCACACTCTCCAAGAATTTCAGCGTACTACTGCTCGAGCGTGGCGGCGCTCCTTTCGCCAATGCCAACGTCTCCTTCCTCTCCAACTTCCACCTCACTCTCGCCGACATCTCCGCGAACTCCGCTTCCCAGTTCTTTAGCTCCACAGATGGCGTACTCAATTCGAGAGCCAGAGTTCTGGGCGGTGGTACCTGCATCAATGCAGGCTTCTACACCAGAGCTGGTACCAGGTGCGTGTCGTGTCTCACTCACTTAGCTTGTCTGTTACTTGTTTCTTTGAGATCATCAATAAAACCTAATGGTAGAGTTGTTCAGTTAACGACTGCAGCTGATTGCTACTTAACTGCACAAACAGTTGTCATTCATGCCGCTACGAACGTGTTCTTTCACTAGATCGTGCGGTGGAAAGCTGAAATTAAAAAGTTCTTACATTAGAATGAATAAACTTTGGAAATCTAACTGTTAGGATTATTATGATAATATGTAGTTTTTAGGGCCTAGTATAAACATATATATTTATATTATCTTATTTGACGACCGACCAAACAGAAATAGATCTACGCGAATGAGGACACGCTATAGGTTAATATACAGTTACTTAGGTTTACACAACTACTAATATCTATCTTATAAAATCGTATGGATAGAATTTCTCTATAAGAGAATGATTTGGAGCAAGTTTTTTACTTCTGGACTTGTTTGTAGACTTTTACCGGGCAACTCAATATTACAAAATCAACACCCGCACAAAGTGCGTGAGGTACTCATTCATAAAAATCTCATAAAAGTCAATAGTTGTGCGGTCGACACACACAACAAGTAATATGCGCATTGGTTAGTAGTTGCACTGACTCGTGGATCTCACAATAGTAGCATCTTACACACTTGATTATGTAATCTTCTCCAAGTCTAACTACACAATGATATTTGAGACCTATATATGTATTGCATTCACAATGTCAATCAATGCCTTGTGGTCAGCTAGTGGACATAATTTTAAGAATATCCCATAAAGATCATCCTCTTACCACGATACCATCAATCTGATCCAACTTGCTTTTCTAGAATCGGAACTTGGGAATTTTCTAATGCAGCTCTCCGAGAACGGACTAAGATAACAAAAATTGAACTAAACCTTAAGTTTTTGTTCAGAGTACGCTCATAGCTCTACACATAGATCTTTCAGACACACACAACTTTGAGTTAAGATCACGTCTCGGGACCTTACCCTAGGTCAAATTGGGTATGTGCAATATGGAATATGTGTTACATTATGTCTCCTTTCGCATTAAGTATATGGAAAATGTTGTACGGAATTCCATCAGGAATACAAAGTATCTGAAGCAATAGTTTACTGACTCCCATATGAACCCTGAATGGATTGACATACCATAATCTGTCTAGTGCATGATGTATCACATGTATCTCGTATTGCAAAAATAGATAGTTCCAGACACTTAGCCTTTCTAGTCATCCTTACACACTTCCAAAACCTGAAACCATCCATAGTCTCACACAACCACAAATGCACATAAGTCATCACCCGTGTGAAAGGGCGATCAAATAATCAACTTTGACTTATTTCAAGTTACAACCACAATAAGAACACAAAAAATATTAAAACTGCAAAAATATGCATAATTGAAGCTAAGGAACATTGTTGAGGGAAAATATAATTAAATAAGTCTGTAAAGTCGTTCTAGCAACTTCTCATGCCTCATAAAAGACTCATTTTTCAAGGATTTGGTGAAAGGGTCTGCACCTATCTCATTCGTAGATAAGTACTCCAAACTCATCATCGTGTGTCTGGACATGTCTCTACCATAATTCTTCTTGTGATATCTATGTGCTTATACTTGTTATGGTACTTTGGGTCCTTTGTTGTGGAGATAGCAACATGATTATTCGAGTAAACCAAGATTGGTTCAACTGGAATCCTACGACTCAATAATCTATCCAGGAGTCTTTCGAGACGCACAACTTCATGAGTAGTCGAGTTAAGGAACACAAATTCAGCTTCCATGGTGAACGACTGCTTCTTACTCATCCACGGTATGACGCCATAAAATAGTAAGAAGGCAAAGCTCGAGGTGGATTTCCTTTCATCTAAGTAACCACTGTAGTTTGAATCCTCGTATGAAGACATTCAAAGATCCTCTCACTTATAATAGTTTTATGGTAGCACGGGGATAGTTGACGGTGCCCTTAAGATATCGCATGACCCTCTTTACTTCTACTAGTGCTTCAATCCAGAATTGTCTTGGTATCGACATACCATACTATCCGCTTGACAGATGTTTGACCGAGTACACATCATTGCGTACATCAGTCTTCTGACTGCGCTCAAACACAAAATTTGTCTCATTCGGTCATTTTCTTCAAAAGTCTTAGAAAACAATCCATGTTCAGAGTAAGCGAACGACAACTGAAGTTTCTACTGGTTTGTAGCTGCTCATGTTGAACTTTTTCAACACATTATTTATGGTAGCTCTCATGTGAAAGTCGCAGTTGCTTTTTATTGCTTCCTACAGAGATCTCTCGAGATCCAAATCTCAAAGGTGTACATCACCTCAATGACAACAACTAAGCCTTTGCATGCGTGAGAAAATCCATATTGTTTACGACTATTAGTATCTCATCTACTTGCAGAGTTATAAACACGAAGTCCATTCCTGGCCTTCTGGTCTAAACACATTGTTCCTTATCCAACATGAGAAATCCATTCTCTACAACCAAGTCATGAAATTTATGGATCCACTGTCTAGAAGTTTATTTTAGACCATCAATCAATATATGGAGCTTGAATACTAAGTGTTCATTGTCCTTATGCACAAAGTATTCATGTTGTTTAATATAGATCTATTATCTAATTAACTCACCATTGAGGAAGATAATTTTAACGTCCATTTGGTGTAGTTATAAGTCTAGTCTTAATATAATAGGCAAAATCAAGCGAATCGTGGTCATTTGCTCAATCGGTGAGAAGGTTCCCTTATAGTCTGCTCTCACATGATGTGCATAACCATTCCAGACCAGTCAAGCTTTATGTCGCTCGGTGCCATCAACCTTGAAGTTCGTCTTAACGACCCATTTGACTATTATAATTCTGCTTTTTTCGATGTAGGTCGATAAAAGTCTAAACACCGTTCTCCATCGTAGATCTCACCCCGTACTCCATTTATTTCATCCATTCTTCTTAAAGAGTCCTTCAAGATCTTCTATGACGTTATTTATGTCTTAATCATTTCGTCTGATAGTAGGGTGTTCAGTTCACCATCACCTTCAATCGCATAACGTCGAGATGGGAACTTCAATCTTAGACCACTGGATAACAACTCACTCCTACTAAGATTAGTGCCATTCATATCAGTCCCACTAGGGAGAGGACCGCGGTCACTCCCACTGGGAACGAGATCTCTATTGCTCCTACTGTCAACAAAATCATCATGATCCGAATCTGGTACATTCGCCTCATAAGATGGTGAATGCGGCGGACGACGAACCAGTTCAACATATATATGTAGTATCATCTATCCCATTCGAATGAACAACTATTGTCTCAACTTGATCTTGCAGATCTTGTAGTGATCGGTCGGAACCAATTTTGCCCCTTTTTTCTTGAAATTTGCTCTCTAAGAACGTTGTGTCTCGTGATTCGAATATGATTACACTCACATTATGCTTATCGAATATACGGACATACCCCTTAGAATTTTCAGAGTAACAAAAAAATATGTTATTTTTCCCTCTAGGTCCAATATTCTCAAACTTATTCGAGGAATCATGAGTGTAAGTGGCGTACACCAAGGTTGCCTATGGCCAAGGTCTGGACTTGTCGCAGTCCAAAACACATATGGAGTGGTTGTAACTGTTTTCATCGACACTCGGTTGAGGATGTAATCAGAAGTGTTCTATTGGACCTCTTCGTAATACCATTTTGTTGAGGGGTGTAGAGAACAATCAAGTGATGATTGATCCCTTTTTCACTACATAAACTGTTAAATTTTGTTGAAAGGTACTTTCTTCAATGGTCAGTGTGGAGGGTCTTAACCCTCCGGTCTAGCTGGTTCTCTCAATCACATTCAAGAAAGATCGGAAGAAACTTATTGTCTCTGATTTATGGGAGATCAAGTATATGAATTTATAACGGGTGTAATAATCTATAGATGTAATGAGATATCGCGCTCTGTGTCGATCCCTAGCCCTAAAATGGACATAGACGTTAGAATGAACTAATTGCAATGGAAATTTAGCTCAAGTTTCCTTACTAAAGATTTTCACGTAGACTTTCCTACTAAAGAACTAACACAACTAAATAACTCCACATGCAGAATTTTATACAATAAGCTTCATTGGGTTATATTCTAAGATGACCTATGTGACCTAGTTTAGCGTGTCAACCATTCACGTCGCAAACATAATCATGAGTAACGAAAGCATAAAATTAATATTGCATGAATCCAAAATAATAAATCAAACAAAATAATCCAACGGCCAAATAGAATTGATCATAAGTCAACTGGATAAAAATTTCATGGAAACATAAACTAAAACAAGGTTTCATTAATCCTGACATTGAAACTACAACCTTGAGGCGATCCTCTTTCAATCTCAATGTGTTTATGAACATGTGAAAATGTATTTAGGCCCTCATAAGGATATGTTCCCAAGAGTTAGGCAAAGAGTGGATTATGGTGTGATCACTCAGTGGTTGACTGACCTCCTTGAGCTCGACAATCATATTGCGCATATGTCTCAGATGATGTCTAAGAGAGTGTTGACATTTCTTATTTTATAAATCAAATTCGATGTTGAGCAAGCACAACTGATCAATCGTATAAACAGCAACTCTAGACTACAAAGCATCTCACAAACCTTTAGCCATGTTTTGCAGCTCAAACTCACAAAGGATGTCATCATCCACTGTAATCAACAATGTAGTGTGCACCTCAGTATCTTTGATATCCCACTCTTCATGGAATGTCTTCCGCAGATTCTTCATTCTAGAGTCGAGTGTCTGCATCAATTTCTTGATGTGGTCAAGAAACTTCCACTCAACCACGACTTTGTACACGTTTATTCCAAATTTTATAGTTATGACCTTTAAGTCTCAGTAATTTGTTTAACTCAACGATAATATTCTTAGTATCGGTCATATTTATCTAACTAGATAAAATTTCATTATATTAGGATCATGGAGACAAAAGGATCAATGTTATAATGCATGTGAAGAACATTTCTTAGATCAATCAGAATGAACTTGATCATACTTAAATCCGGAGGAAAATACAATTATCCTAAGAAGCACACTCCATTTCTAAGTATGCCTGAAAGCCATTAATATTAATAAAAAATCACAGTTTATACAAACAATCCTCATTGGATCGAAATCGAGCAACTCGAACTCATTCAAACAGTTCAACTCTTACATGCAACAATCATCCTAGTAGTCAAGATTATTCAAAGAACCATGTAGAATAACCACCCGACTCGCACCCAAAAACATACTCCCGGATCCAGTTCAAATTCATTGTCAAACTTTTGAGGCTCATTTTTGGACAATTCCAACGTTCACCACATACGGTATGTGAAAACTAGATCTTTCTATCAAGACAATTCAATACATGAAAGTAATGTAACAAATATCTCAATTAAGTTCATATATGCGTTTTTTGTTTTTTTACAAATAATTTAGGGAAAATTTATAATTTTCTAAAGATTCAAGGACCAAAGTCTCACAAAAATTAACCTGGATGACCATTTTACTCATACAGTATGTTGGGATCTAAATGAGTGCATAACCTAGTCATGTCTAATAATCATGGAGTTAAGAGCCAATCATTTAATGTAAGGCAAGACTAGCTACCCTATAGGAAACATTGAGTAATCTAGCTATCTTAAGGAACTTGAATATAGCGATATAAATATCCAGTCATCCTCTATAAATAAAAATATGGTTCTCTCAACATTTAAATTGGTCCAACAATTAATTTAAATATCCCAAAAAAATCAATAAAAAGGTTCATACACAATTACCTACCAATAATAAACTAATAGAACCACACACATGTCCATGATCAAAACCAAGTTTATTTCAGGATCTATGCAGTCGACCTTCTTAATCAGTCCAGATCGGTCGAAACAACCTCAGCCATCTGAATCAAAATAAACGTGTATGGTCAACCTCAACTAACGGTTTTGTACTGTACAGTTTATTTTGACTCATCATGCCATATTGGAATGTCAAACTGTTCCCATATAACTTGTCCATTGTCATTTTTCTTGGTTGGAAAGGAGGGCTAAGATTTGTGCAACCTTAGTCATCGCCTTCCTCGTCTAGACGACCATAAAAGTGGACCACCCATCATGGGGTCAACCACGGTTGGTTGTGCCCCCTCTTCACCTCCTCTCTGCTGTCTAGGTGAAAAAACAGGGGGTCGGGGTTGGTCACGGCTAACAACCACCACCGTGGTCACATCTGACAGCAACCGACACAACCAGTAGTCGTGTCTATCCACCGACATTATAGCCTTGTGGTTGCGCCTGAATGTGTCCTAGGCTTCTGACTATGCAACCACCACCACGGCTGCATCTTGGTTTCAATCACGACCATGATTGGTCGCGGATGTGGTGAGGCGATTTTTTGACATTTCAAAAATCAATTTACGGGGTAATGTTATCAATGTTGGAGTATTATGATAACATGCAGTCATTTAAGACATAGTGTAAACACACATTTATTTATGTTACCTCGTCTGACGACGGACCAAGCAGAAATAAATATGCCTGAGGTAGAATCACGGTCTATTGTTTGGGGACACGTCATGGGTTAATAAATAGTAACCTAGATTTTCACAACTATTGAACTTTGTTTAAATTGTAGGATGGCTAGGGTTTATCTATATGGAGAGTGTGCAGTTTTTCTACCTTGAGCACACCTATGTTTAAGCTATATAAGAGAATGATTTTCGGTAAATTTATTACTACAAAGCTTATCTTAATGAACTCCCACTAATGAGCGAGCCAATATGATAAAATCAAAGGTAATAATGCCATGACGTCTGGGTTCGTTGTGTGTGTTGAGTTGATGGAATTAGTAGCTTCTATTATGAAAATCCATTCTGTTTTACTCTTCGAATGTTTTTTTACGAATCATTGTCTAGACTTCGAAAAATTACGAACATCAGCAAGGTGTATTTTCATGATTCTTATAGGGTTGTAACCGAGTATGTGTCTCTTTTTCTTGTGCTTATGAAAATGGCTGCATGAATCACTCATCGATTATGAAAGCGAAGGTGATAATATCTCTTAGCAACATAAATTAGTTGAGGCAAGAGTTTTAGTTTTCTACGCGAAGAAATGTAGTTGAACCACCTACAAAAGATGAAATTAAGAATTTAAAAACATGTCCTTGCCTTGCAGGTTTATTAGGAAGGTTGGTTGGGATGAGAAATTGGTGAATGAGTCATACGCGTGGGTTGAAAAGCAAATTGTTCACTGGCCTGTCTTCTCTTCTTGGCAGAGAGCTTTCAGGAACAGTTTGTTGGATGTTGGGGTGTCTCCCTTCAATGGATTTACATATGATCATGTATATGGAACTAAAGTTGGTGGCGCCATTTTTGATAGGTTTGGCAGGAGACACACTGCTGCTGAGTTACTTGTCACTGCACATCCACAAAAGCTTACTGTTCTGGTTCATGCAACAGTGCAAAAGATTGTTTTTGATACATCAGGTATGGTAGAACTAACAACCTCGATATGGAAGCGAGTAAAAGGAAATATGTATCATTTTCACACTTTAGATAACCCTAAACTATTAAAAATTTACTGCAAGAAAGCAACCAAGGGCAACCGGGGTTATCTTCAAAGACGAAAATGGGAAACAACACGAAGCATTTCTCTCAAACAATCATCACAATGAAGTGATCTTATCTAGTGGAGCGATTGGAAGTCCTCAGATGTTATTGCTAAGTGGAATAGGACCAAAGTCTGACCTTGAAAAGTTGAACATTCCTGTGGTACTCGATAATACATTTGTTGGGAAAGACATGGTTGATAATCCCATGAACACTATCTTTGCTCCTACTAATAGACCAGTCAAGCAATCCCTGATACAAACTGTTGGGATAACCAAACAGGGCGTGTATCTTGAATCTAGCAGTGGATTTGGGCAGTCCAAAGATAGTATCCATTGCCACCATGGAATTATGTCTGCTGAGGTAAAAGAATCAAGGAACTTAATATCTACATAAATTTATACCTCAAAATGGTTATATGCAGTGCCAAAGAATAGTGTTCTCGACATAACACAACATGTTAATCCATCAACTGTTAGAACGCCAAGGTTTCGAATCTGCAGATAATTTTACTTGGTTCTTTAGTTTGTATAATCTATGTTGTGCTCAAATCTAGTAAGATTTTATGTTTGAACTTTAAATTTGTAGTTTGTTAACGTGTTATGCTTGTGGCACATTATTTTGCAGATTGGTCAGCTGTCAACTATTCCTCCAAAGCTAAGAAGTAAGGAAGCCATTGCAGCTTATATGAAGAGGAAACGTAATCTTCCGCGTGAAGTTTTCTATGGTGGCTTCATTCTCGAGAAACTTGCATACCCTGTTTCCAAGGGTGAGCTGAAGTTGATCAACACAAATGTTGATGACAACCCTTCTGTGACCTTCAATTACTTTAGTGATCCTTCTGACTTGGCAAAATGTGTCAAAGGGGTTCGATTGGCTCTCAAGATTGTACAATCTAAGTATTTCACGAACCTCACTCAGGTCAAGGAAACTACAGATCGTCTGCTCAATATAAGTGTTGGGGCCAACATAAACCTTGTGCCTCGTCATCCTAATGATACCAAATCACTGGAGCAATTTTGTAGAGACACAGTGATCACAATATGGCACTACCATGGGGGGTGCCATGTTGGGAAGGTGGTAAGCCCAGATCACAAGGTTCTTGGGGTTGATGGTCTTCGTGTAGTTGATGGTTCAACATTCAGTGAATCCCCAGGTACAAATCCCCAGGCCACAGTCATGATGATGGGAAGGTATTCTCTACATTTGTTTTCTCTCTCTTTTTTCCTACAAAATTGTATTCCATGTGCTCTTACAATTTGATAGATGAGAAATCAAACTATTGAATGCAATAGTGTAAAAGATCTCATATATATGAATCATGATGTACGATGAACGGAATATGTGTGGTCCAAGCCAAGCTAGAGTTTTTGCTAGAAGACTTGACAATTTCGTTCCAGTTTGTGGAGAGGATGGGGCATTGAATTGAACATCTTTGGTTATATATACTTGTAACAAGTTGTTTGTTGTGTCCTATTTAGGTACATGGGGATGAAGATCTTGAGGGAGAGACCCAGGAGTGCGGTACACTACTAAGATAGTTCGTTAGTTGTAGAATGAGTGTTTTGGTTATTCCATGCTTCATCTTGCTGTTGTTGCCTTGAAACAAAGACGAACATACTATTTTTGTTGATTTGGTTGTACGTGGGGGGGATATGATGAGCTGGAAAAAAAAATCATTATTGTTGTTGAATTGTAATTAACGACGTTGTGTTTTATTTTGCAATGTTGTATGAGTCAGTCGATGAATTACTTCGTCACGTGGTAATTCATGGTAATAGTAATTAATGGGGGGTGTACGTGGTTGGCTCTTGCTTCTCATTCTCATGAACGATTAATATAATGGAAACTGACAAGCATGTGTGATCGTCCGTCTAAAGTTGTATATTTTGGAGTTGAAAGCATAGTTATCGGAACCTGACTGACCAGCCTGTCCGGTTTAGTTCAAGTAAAAGATCGACTTGCATGGCGAATCCGTTTGAATTGGTCTAAACCGGTCAGTTTTTGATTCGTTTTTTGTCTGCTTTTTTAAAATGACCAATCGTTTTTTTCTTCGATCTAAACCGATTGGTTTTGTTCTACACAGTTGATCTGACCGGTTTTCTAACTAGGTTAAGTTTTCATTTGAGTGAAAGAGCATTTCATTTGAGTCGCAGTCTTCACTTCGTTTTGCTTGGGAGTTCTTCCTTCTGCTTGAGAGTCATGCCGCAACCTTTCTCTTCGTTTTGCCAAGCTTCAGTCGTCCGTGAGCTCCTTGTTACGTTCTTCAATTCGTGTTCGGTTGTCTTGTTGTCTTCTTGTTGCAACCTTATTGTCTTCTTCAATTCCTTGTTCTTCTTCTTCCGTCTGTGAAATTGTTGTGTTCGGTTGCTTCCTAATTGCGTTTCCTTGTTAATGTGTTCGGTTCCTTGTTAAAATTGTTTACTTGTGTTCGGTTCCATGCTGAAATGTGTTCAGTTGCTTCCTGTTTAATTGGTACTGAAATTGGTTTAATCGGTTGCTTCTTGTTTGATTCTTCATTTCACTTGCTTCCTGTTCGGTGTTTAAATTTCTTGCTGTTAAGTTTGCTTCTTGTTGTTTTTGAAAGTAGTATTTTTATATTGTGGGTGGCAGTCACTGTTATCAAAATAATACAACTATTAAGTGTTATCATAACAATACAACCGTGGGTGGCAAACTGAAAGTAGTCAATTTATATTTTGCGATTTGTTTTTACTTATACATTGTAGTCTGGTCAGGTTGGACCGAAAGAATCGGGAACCTGTCCTCTCGGCAGTTTGAGGGTCGGTCCAGTTCTGATAACACTGGTCAAAATGATATCTCTTTGCATCCAAGCAGTATCTCATAGTCTGTCAGAAGATTATTTATTTAATTATATAATTGTATACAATAAATAAACACTGATGGTTGAAGTCTCCTCATGTCTATACCGCAAATGTAAGTATGTCTCGGATTGGTAGGGGTTTCACAAATGCTATAATTATATTATATTTTTAAATCGTATATCATAACTTCAACTATATTCATTACGAGTATAATTTTCAATATCATAACTATATTTATAATTGTGATTATTAACTACTGTTGTACTCGTACACTCATATCTATTTATTCAAGTTTCGATAAATCAAATTTTAAACATTTCGATAAAATAATAGTAATTCAATTATCAAAACATTGCAATTTCAACATCATTAAGATGTGAAATTAAAACAATGTAATTTTAACGTAATTACTACAATGGTTTTTGGATTTGTCCGTAAAAAAAACACTAATTCTATCATTATTCAATAGTAGTAATTTTGAAATCCATTTTAAACAAATATAATTCTTCTCAGTTTTGTCATCAACAAAAATGGTTTAAGCAAAATAAAAAAGACAGATTTTTGTATACTGCGCATTATAGCTCTTAATGACTGGATATGCAATTTTGTTGAGTGTGTATCCAAATTTCCTTACGTGCACTCTAAGTATGCAAGAAATGTATACAACTTGGAAAACACACTACTTAGAATAATCCAATCAATATAAAGGCTTTAAGAAGTTGGAGAAATACCTTAGCACCTAACCTTTTTTAATAGTTAAGGGATAAATGTATTTTAGGTACCTTAGATGTTCAATGTGTTGCTCCATCTTTTGACTCGTCAGTTTTGAATTCAACATGACGAAGTACATATACCGTTTTAAAATAATAAAACAAAGTACACATAACAACTGACAACAATAAGACAAAGTACATATACCTTAATGTCTTACACATCTTCACATTTCATCCAAAACTGACAGCACAAAACAAAGCTACACTTTAAGAATCTCAGGTACCTGAAAATTGAGAAATATCTTAGTTACTTATTTGTAATATGGGTAAAATACCATTTTGCTTCTAATGTTTGAGTCAAAATGGAGTCTCCACTCCAATGTTTCAAAACCAAAAGTTTCAGTATGTTTGTAATCTGTCGAGTTTCCACTTTCCATCAAATATTTTGTCCAAACTTAACCGAATATGTTTGAAAATTGCAAAAATAATAAAATACTTTTAAAAATTCACAATTTAACTCTCCCGGTCTTTTGAAATGTTGCAATTGAGTCTAGATTCAATCGGGACTTGATTGAGACTCAATCAAAGGGGCTCAGATTTGGGTCAAGACCCAAACTTGGTTGCTCACCCATGAGAGGTTGGTCTAGGTCAAAACCTAGACCTGAGCCCCTTAATTGTGGTTGAACCGATCCTAATTCGATTAGGGTTTAACCGACCCCAATTTGATTATGGCTCGGGTGTGCGTCTTAACCCAGATTTGGTCACCCAACCCATGGGGGATTGGTTTGGGTCAAGATCCAAACTCGAGACTCAATCGAGGGGGCTCAGATCTGAGTCTTGACCCATAATACCCTCCATAGATTGACAGAAGAAAGAAACTCGACAGATTGTCAAACATTAAGAACCGAAAATTGAGAGAAAACTCAAATTTGATGCAAAATAGTGTTTTACCCTTCATAGAAATGTAATTTTTCAAAGTTCCTAAAATATTTTTCTCCCACAATTAAATTAACTTGACTGAGTTATAGCACTATCATACGTCGTGTCATGTTGTTTGTCTGTTGTGGATTAAAAACACGTTGCAATGGTCGCAGATTTCTTTTAGAATATATACAATGAAAACGTGAAGAAAAAAAACGTGTTAGTGCATCAAACGATAAATTATTCCCTTTTTCATATAACTCTATGTACATATGCCAAGAAAGACATGTGAGTATAAATATGGCATTAAGGTTGATAGTTTATTAATTTTAAAACAAAACACATCTTAAATGCAAAACTAGCATTTGAAAGTATAAGAGATGTATTTTCAAGATGTCTTTATACGTAGAAGTACTACTGGAATGCGACAATCAAACAATTCAACTTAGTGTAGAACTCATGTGAGTAATCATGAATGCATGAGTTCAACTGAACATGAGAAACAAGTAAAATAAATATTATTCTTGTCATAATAAATGAAATTAATAAAGTATATTAGATAATGTATCAAATTATAGTCTTGCATTATATGTACTCTTGTTATGAATACTTATTTTGAATGTGAGAGATACTATACGTTATGTCACTACATGTAATTGTTTTTGCCAAACAATAAATTATTACATACTACAAAATTGACATGTGCACGTTATGCACAAAACAAATAGAATTCATTAATATACAAAACAAATAAGTCGTCTAGCCGCAAATTATCTTCTCATGTAAGGAGAGCTCTATTGGCGAGGATACTCAACTCCCTATCTGAGATGCATCTCTCATCCCGAAACAGAGAGAGTTCTTCGCGAAGCTCACGAAGGAGTCGTCGCATGTCATGAAGGTGCACGCTCATTAACACGCAAAATCTTCAGACTAGGCTATTACTGGCCAGCCTTGAGCAAGAATGCGGCAGAATTAACAAAAAGGGGTGTGACTTGTCAACAGTTCGCACCACGATTCGGCCGACCGCTATCCCCAACGGCGGGTGCTTGGCCTTTCACCCGATGGAGAATAGACATTTTGGGCCCCTTTCCCATCGTAGCAATCGACTACTTTTCCAAGTGAATAGAGGCGAAAGCTTTGGCCTTCATGACTGAATTTCAAGTGATCAAGTTTTTTAAAATCCACATGTTTTCACGATTCGTCATCCCCAAAATACTCATAAGCGATAATGGTCCGCAATTCGTAGGAAAATAGCTCAAATGGCTTTGTGAAGAATACCATATCGATCACAGATTCAGCTCGGTACATCATCCTCAAACGAATGGGCAAGCCGAAGCAGCCAACAAAGTTGTCCTGGCATGACTCAAAAAGCGAGTTCAAGCCTTCAAAGGAAACTGGGCAGAAGAGATGGATAATGTACTATGGGTTGTCTGAACGACACCCAAAACAACAATGGGAGAAATGCCATTCAGTTTGGTGTATGGATCTGAGGCAGTATCACCCGCCGAAATAGTTGTGCCTACCCACATGATCCTAGACTTTAATGTCAAATCAAATGAAATCGAGCGTCGTATAGACCTCGATCTTGCAGAAGAAAAGTGATGGCAATCAGACAATGCCCAAGCTAAAATGCGACTGGCGACCGCTAGATGATAGGTTTATACGGTGAGGAGAAAATGATGAGGAGATAGCTTTCAATAAGGAAAACATTGTGATTACTTGGTTGAATTCAATACAAGGAGATAAGGCTCTTTATATAGAGAAAGCTAAGATAAAACCCTAGACTAACCTAGGTAACATGATAAGTAAACACTTAGACTAATATTGATTAAACTAGAAAACATTAGACTAATCTATATAGTATTCTCACATACACCCAAGTTCTTTGTTTTTCTTGATGTTGTATGCTCTGACATTCATCCACGGTCTTTGCTTTTCTTGATTTGCTGAATTTTGACCCCAAAACTTCCAATGCTCCTTTGCTCGTGACGAATCGCAAGTTCAATCTCGATCAAATCTCCAACCTAATTGAGCTTGCACACCTTCATCTTCGGTGAGATACTCCATATTCAAAACAAGATTTTCAAGTTGATATCTAGACGAGAAGAGGGAAGATTCTGTCATGCCATCGCGGTGTTATCTCGGTCATCTTGTCGTGGTCATGCCGTTGAAGAAGAAACTAATACTAAAATCTGAATTCAACACTTCAAACTTGTATCAATTCCATTGTAAATCATCAAAACTTGGTTGCCCAAACTCAACGTGATCACATATCGTCACGTCACCAAACCAGCAATTCAGCACAAATAAATCAGCATTGGTTGCAGGGGTATTGACTCAACACATCGCAGCATAGAACCAGCAAATAACCGAGCAAGTAATCCAATAAATTCAGTAGAAAACTAGGGTGTTGGAGACAACAGGGGACAACACAAACCCCAAGGCATTGTTGTCTTCTCAGGGGATGGCTTTCATACTTGCTGGTGGATCTGTTATGCAGAAGAATCTTGTTGTTAGTGAAGTCTTAGTTGTCAATGTTACTTGCATTACTACTGTAACTACCTCAGTAAATGTCCAGATTAAGTACAATGGTCCCATCCGGCGTGCAGTATTCGGTGGTGAAAATCTTGTGACAGCTATTCTTACAGGCCCTGGAATTGTGTTCATCCAAAGTTTACCTTTCCACAGACTTTCATGACAGATTGCTCGCTTACAATCCTTCTCAACCAGCATTGTTTAATCCACCAGCAATATTTAATCAAAGAATTTCAGCATTGTTGCAGCATTTCGGCACAGACTCCACCATTTAGCATTTCAGCATAAAAATTCACTTTGTTGCAGCATAAAGAATCATCTTCTGACTCCCACAGCATAAAGAATCAGCACAAAATTCCACAGCTGTCACCAGCATTGTCTAAAGCAACATTTCAGCATTTTTAATCAGCACAACAGCATTCCACAACATCATTGTTTAATCACCAATGTCACCAGCATTATCACGCACCAAACATTGTTTAAGCAGCTTTTGACATTTGTTTAATCAAAGAACCAGCACAGCACCAGCATTGTCTAAAGCATTTCGGCAGCAATCCAGCATTTTTAATACAACACAGACACACTTTAACAACACAGCACCAGCACCATGCTTTGTTTAATCAAAGAACCAGCACAGCACCACCATTGTTTAATACATTTCGGCACAATCCAGCATTGTCTAAAGCATTTCGGCAGCAATCCAGCATTTTTAATCAATTCAGCATTGTTTAATCAGATTCATAAGTCATCACCGCACCAAACATTGTCTAAAGCAGCCACACCATCATTGTTTAATCAGATTCGCACAGCATTTCAGCATAACAGAATGCAGAACCAGCAAACAGAGGCATTGAAGGTGCTCTGCATAAAAATATCACCTTTGAAGATGCTGGATTCCGTGGTTGAAGAATGTTTTTGGTCGCTTGGTCGAAGCTTCCGTGTGAGATGCTGGATTGCTCAGATGCAAGCTGCAAGATGCCAGATGCTGTCGCTGAGATTGAAGAGATGAAGCTGTCGGTTTGTTGAAGCTGTCCACGATTATTGAAGACAAGAAGAACAGATTTGCAGCAGAAATGATGAGGAGATTAAGAACCGAATGGCTCTGATACCATGATAGGTTTATACGGTGAGGAGAAAATGATGAGGAGATAGCTTTCAATAAGTAAAACATTGTCATTACTTGGTTGAATTCAATACAAGGAGATAAGGCTCTTTATATAGAGCAAGCTAAGATAAAACCCTAGAATAACCTAGGTAACATGATAAGTAAATACTTAGACTAATATTGATTAAACTAAAAAACATTAGACTAATCTATATAGTATTCTCACATACACCCAAGTTCTTTGTTTTTCTTGATGTTGTATGCTCTGACACTAGATACTTCAACAGAAAAGTCAGCGCTCGCCAATTTTTCGTGGGGGAGATGGTTAAGCGAAAGAATGAGTTCACAAAACTGGACAGTCAAAACAACCTCTCAGCTAAATGGGAGAGTTCATACAAAGTAGTTGAGATCGCCGCACTTGAGTCCTACTACTTGGAAACCGCAGAAGGTGTAAGGCTACCTCGTCCATTCAACTCCGATCATTTACGGAAGTTTTATGCATAGCTTGTAATCAAAATGTTATGTCAATAAAACAAATCATTCCTTCATATAAAGCATAGTCACTCGAACAAAAACGGAAAGTCCCAAAGAATGGGCAACCTATCAAAAGAAAGAGAGGATTGCGAACGAACCATGTTAAGGTAACGGTTCATTTCCCAAAAAGCCTAGAGCGAGGAGCAAACGAACCATCAAGGTAACAGTTCCCCCAAACTAAGTCTAAAATCTAAGACCTAATATAAAAGGCGAACGAACCGTTAATGTAACAGTTCCCTTACAAGTTGGGCAAAAATTTAAGTCCTAATATAAAAGGCGAACGAACCGTTAAGGTAACAGTTCCCTTACAAGTTGGGCAAAGAACTAAGACCTAATATAAAAGGCGAACAAACCATTAAGGTAACAGTTCCCTTACAAGTTGGGCTTAAAACTAAGACCTAATATAAAAGGCGAACGAACCGTTAAGGTTACAGTTCCCTTACAAGTTGGGCAAAAAACTAAGACCTAATATAAAAGGCGAACGGACCGTTAAGGTAACAGTTCCCTTACAAGTTGGTCAAAAACCTAAGACCTAATACAAAAGGCGAATGAACCGTTAAGGTAATAGTTCCCTTACAAGTTGGGCAAAAAACAAAGACCTAATATAAAAGGTGAACGAACCGTGAAGGTAACAGTTCCCTTACAAGTTGGGCAAAAAACTAAGACCTAATATAAAAGGCGAACGAACCGTTAAGGTAACAGTTTCCTTACAAGTTGGGCAAAAACCTAAGACCTAATATAAAAGGCGAACGAACCGTTAAGGTAATAGTTCCCTTACAAGTTGGGCAAAAAACAAAGACCTAATATAAAAGGCGAACGAACCGTTAAGGTAACGGTTCCCTTACAAGTTGGACAAAAAACTAAGACCTAATATAAAAGGCGAACGAACCGTTAAGGTAACAGTTCCCTTACAAGTTGGGCAAAATTTAGACCTAATATAAAAGGCGAACGAACCGAAAAGGTAGAAGTTCCCTTACAAGTTGGGAAAAATTAAGACCTGATATAAAAGGCAAACGAACCCACATCAAGGGTAACAGTTCCTTTACAAGTCGGGCATAATAAAGTGGGCGAACGAATCTAAGGTGACAACTTCCTAAAAGGCGAGTGAGTCTTGGGTAACAGTTCCCCACAATTAGGCGAACACATCAAAGGACTAAAATCCTAAAAGACGAACGAATCCATAAAGGATGACAGTTTCCTTAAAGGCACAATCCTTAAGTAACAGTTCCCTTAAGGAATTTTGGCGAATGGAATGGATGGGCCGATAAAGAGTCACGATCCTCCCTTCGAAACCTAAAAGGAGCGAGAAAGACCTTTCAAAAAGGTAATGTTTCCTCCAAGAGAAGGTCCAAGACCCTATATGGCGAGACTATCCTACATAAGGTAAAGAGAAGTTGAAAACAAATATGGTAAAACTTCCTAAAGCATTCAAACGAAAATACACCGGAAGAATGACCAAACACATTCGAAGTTGAACAAGAGTAAAGGCTTGCGAAATTAAAGGCGTTCATTATGATTAAAATAATACCTGAGTCTGAAGTCAAAAGAATAATTACAAGGATCCCAAAACAAAGGGGAAATCAAGAGTGATTATCAATAAGGAGGAAGGAGGAGCAAAAAACATGAGGAGGTCAAACAGGTTCCTTCGACTTGAAGCTCTGCATCGACTCGGTCGCCCGGGTGCTTGAGACCTCAATGTATGGGTTCATCAGGAGATGTAGCCTCCTTCTCGGCCCCGGGGGAAGCCTCCTCGCCAACAGCAGCGGAAGGAGCTTCCTTGGTGTAGCCGCTCTCAATGAAGTCCTGAAGAGACTTCACCTCCCGGAGAGGAAACTTGGGATCTATCCCCTGAATCTCGTCGACCAAGACCTGGAGATATGCAGTCACCTCGGTCTTCATCACCTCCAAGGCGCAGTCAGAGAACTACTCAGACTTCTTAAAATTCCCGACCACGCTCTGGAGGGATGGGACAGCCTTCAGCTTCAAGGCGAGCTTCTACTTCTCAGCCACAGAGGCATCCCTCTGAGCCCAAGACTCCTTCAGTTGAGACTTGAGGTCAGCATTCTCTGCCTCTAGCCAAGCGGAGTACTGGCCTACCTCCTTGGTCTGAAGCTCAGATCTTAACCGACTGTCCTCGGTGAGAACCATCTGATCCTCCCTCACCTTGAGGATGTTGAGCAACCTCCTCTCCTTCTCAAAATATTCCCGCCGAGCATGCTCCACCAACTCGGTGGCCTCCTCCGCCCTATTCTTCAAGTCCTCCATCTCCTCATGAGTATAGGCCAAACTCCAGAACTACTCCATCTCGATAAGCAGATCAACTTGCTTATCGGCGAGCTCCCCTACGATCCGCCTGATCGTCATCTCCTCGCGGATGAGTTGACAATAGAAAAAAGGGAATAAAGTTAAATGAGGTCAAGGAGGGACAAAAGAGTGAATAATGAAAGAATCAAAGGTAGATTTAAAGAAGGAATAAAAGAAGAATAACTTACCAAGGCAACTCGCTCAAAATGCGACCTCATGATGACATCAATGTCGTTCAGGTCCGAACGGACCTCCACCCATTCCTGAGGAGGAAGGATCTCATCCAGCAAATGCATGCAGAGGTCTGGGTTACCCCGCAGCATGGACTTGTCGGAGATCTCCACCTTCTGGAGATTGTGCCAAGGGCCTCAAAGACCCATTGGTTCCGCCACCTTCGGTGGCTGAAATAAGCCCACCAAAGATCAGTACTCCCCTGTGAGGGGAGTCTTGGAAGTGCCCATCGCGGCACCCTAGGTCTGGACCCTCTTCCAAACCCCGGCTCCCTTGGAGGGGTTGGGAGCAGCAAGATTGGAGGCAGGGACGACGACTAAGCAGTGGACCCCCCGGTGGAAGCTGGGCACTCCTCGCCCGCAGGAGTCGCCTCAGCTGCTACATTCCCTGAAAACAGTCACCAAAGGTATTAAAACCTAAGGTTGGAGCAGAAAAAGAAAACCAAAAGGCATAGTCTCATACATACCTCTTGGGCGATCGCCAGAAACAACCCCAGGTTGTTCCTCCTCAGGCTTACGCTTGGTCGCGCGCCTAGAAGGAGGAGGAGGTGGACTCAAAGACGTATGGGCAGCTGATAGCCCCGCCTTAGCCTGCTTGGAAAACAGACTGAGAAGTTTAGGCCCCCGAGTGCCTACAACGCAAAACTAGCAAATAAAAAGGGTCAAAAATTTACTCAATCAATAAAGACTGGCGTGGACTGATGAATGCCCGTCAGCCTAAGCATCGACTCTGAAGTTTTCGCCACTGAGCGGATTGAACAGAAGTTCGGTTGCCTATGACGTCAGAAAAAGTCATTTATGGTGTTTCGATCACTCCCGACAGCTCGCCAAAGCTCGAAGGAATATCCCGTTCCGACTGAAAAAGCTCCCAAGACACACTACCCTTGCAAAAGAAGTAGTACTTCTTGTAGTTGGAGTTGGTAGCCCGGAAATCATCTACCAGGCGAAAATGAACGTTCCAGTTTCACGCCTGACCCCTCCACTCCTCGAACTTTGGCCATCGGGTTTGGAAATGATGAAGGTGGTTAGCCCCGGCGGCCAACCGGTAAAAACACCGGAATAGGGTCAATCAATACGTCCATCCTTGACGTAAACACATGAACTTGAACTCAACAATAGATGTAAATGTATATTCTAAATTTCATAAACTTTTTGGTGTATATTACCATAATAGATATTTAAATTCATGATTTCGAGAGTTGATTTTCAATTTCAATTATACTTTTTTTTTATCTAACTTAATTCATCAAAATTATGACTTGGTTAACTATAGACTCGTGTGTTGTACAAAATTTTACTTAATTATTGTTAAAGTAAGTTATTAATCCAGAATCTCACACTGAAATTTAAATTAGGTTAATTACTTATTTTTTCTCATTTATGTTTGTCTTGTGCCACATTTTGATAACTTATTTTTCGCAATATTAAATAATCATTTATTTGTGAATGTTACTAATTATTCACTGTTGTTACATGACAATCCATTTTTCTGTGAAATTATCAAATAAGTAGCATGTGTCGTTTTTTAATTTCAATACTGAATTAGTGAGGGTCGATTTTACCTATTTTCCCTCTTAATCCATCTGTCATCTCCAACTTTCTCTGCATTTATATCATCAACGAAGGTTTTATGTTTTCAAAAATATCATCGCTCTCTAGCAATGAATGTGTCGCACTAACTGTTGATCGAGAATAATAACATTGTCAAGACCTTTCAAATCTAATTTCTTAATGAACTTGATGGGTGATATCTTTACTAATATAATATTGTGTGGAGTTTAAATAGTCTTTTTGTTGAACTCTATTTTATATTTACTTTCAAGTATCCGGGCGGAAGATGTTAGCAACCAGTCGAAAGATAAGAAAGTGTGGAGCTATTCCATTTCCAGTTCGAGTCATTATTCCAACTCTGCATCATACTCTCTCATGGTTGGGCTTACTAGAACATCCTTTTTACCAAATGAATTGGACTGAGTTTAAAAATTGCTTAACATTCCGAGGAATCTAGGCAAAGTGGATTCTGTTAATGCCATAAGAAATCACAAGGGCCCATCGATTTTTGTGTTCTCTAAAAAGTTAATTGGTTACTAACAGTCTCGTTATAAAATGTTGGGCCCATACGTGACGACCAATTCTAGCAAGACAGAGTTAGGAATCACTTTGGAAACACATATTTTATGATCTGTCCATCTTCTCATTTCTAATCGTAAGATCTCTATTATAAAATGGGTAGCCATTGAATTCGGCACCCATAACAACAAAACCAAAATCTGCAATTCAACACAATATAGAATACAGGACCTGTTTTAATAAAAGATAGCAAAGCTACAACGAAGGATGTAAATGAACAGAGATATTCATAGATAATTCGACTAATATTCAGGCTCGATCCCCAGTGTCAACACACAAAATCAAACATTGGCATGATGAGGCGAACGGAGTCCTAACAGAGAGTGAGCCCTCTGATGATCGGTTCTATTACACCCATATGTAATTGTATGATTGTATTTTTATCCAGCTATCAATATGACGTATTAATCATTCTTTCCAATTTTCATAAACAGGTTGAACATAATAGAAGGTCAACCCAAAGAAATAATTTCCCATTTGTAAATCAAAATTACAGAGAACAGACCTTTAACAGGATCCATGGTGGAGACATCAACACCCTCTGCCAAAGCGCTGTAGCTGCCCGAATCCCTCTCGCCTCCATCATCATCATCCTTCTCAATTTGAACTCCCTTTAGACCGAACCAGACTGGTTGGTGACCAGCAATGCAGAACCAATCGCCCACTGCCAGTTCGCCCTTGTCGGACCTCCTGAAAACACAGATTTCATCATTGTCTCCACGTCGAACCCACACGGGGTTTTTACCCAGCACTTCGAATGAAGCCCTAGGGCTGGGGCCTGCCTGTCTGTCGGTTCCCAAAAGCAGGTGTCGGCGGGAAACGGTACGGTCTTCCGTTTCGTATCCTGAGCCTCTGCCAAACAGAGTCTTGGACCCCCTCGGCAGTGTAATTCTTGCACCATCTTCGCACTGGATCTCCATCGCTAGGACGTTTCTTAGAAAAATGGCACGACTCCTGACCGGCAAACTAAAGAGGAAAGGAAGCAAGTTAAGGGAGAAGAGAGAGAGGGAGAAGAGAGCAGGCGGTATAGCTGGTCGCCGTTAAATAGGGTCAGCTCGGTCGGAACATACCGTTTTTTTTGTGCAAGACCAAACCCGAAATTTCGATCCTTACTTTTTGAGGATCGAAACCGAGACCGATTTCGAAAAAATGTTTGCCCGAGTTGGTCTTGTTTGACTCGGCTCGATTTCGTTATTTGACTGAAATTTTGAAAGAAAACCTACAACTATGCAAATTTAATTGAAGGGATTCTCTAAGAGGCTGCGGGGTGGGAGGAACTTGAGCTCGTTTAGGCTGCGGGAGGAATATGAATGGATTCTTTGTTAAGCTTAATTGAAGGGCTCCACACGGATTAACCTTCAAAGATAGAAATTGCGACTGTGATTGCTTCGAGAGATTTCTCTCCTGTTGAAGATGTAGAGAACATCAAGAAGGCTTGCCAAGGTTTGTCACTGCAGTCATCTTAACAGAAAATCCCTTCAATTAAGCTCACCCTAGCCAAAACCAACATACCATGATTTAGAGCATTACCTAAAACATATACGATTCTGCAGTCATTCAAATGATTCCTCCTAGCATCCTGTTGATTGATCCAAAATTCATCAATAACTAGTCTTTTTATGAAACCCAGGAAGAAAAGCTCAACATTTGTCGATTCAATGGTGTGATTCTCTTTCTGGGTTGTCTCTATGATCCCTCCTCCGCAAAACCTTAGAGCAACAAAAGAAAGACAGTGATTTCAATTAAGCTAACACACCATTGAAGATGGATAGGTATACGTTTGAGAATGAAGGCTAGCGGTGGCAGAAGGGTGGGTATCTATCTGAAGCTGCCAAGGAAGAAGGTGGAGCTTTGCACTAAACTTAAGTTGCGATGCTGCTGCTGGAAGGAACTCGACAGGTTAAACACGGGTTGGTCCGGTCCTAGTCGGGCTTTTGAGGAAAAGGTCTAAGACCGACTTCGAAGGAAAAAAAAAACCGCTTGCTCGGTCTCGGTCCTAATCGGGTCGGTCTCGGACCGGTTTTGTCAGAATTTCGGTCCAGACGGTCTTTTTTGCTCACCCCTACCGTTAGAGCCTAGAGGGATTCAAGTCAAACCTATTTTCTCGACCCCGATTATATTTGCTTGGCCCGACCATTGGTTTCGTGTTACTTAATTCAATTAGAAAAAATACAAAATTACACTCGGATGTTTGCTTATATTGATAATTACACTCATATTGTTTGTTTCTACACGCACATATTTTGAAATCTTTGTAATTATACTTTTCGGTTCATTATTGTTTCATTTCCATCAATTAGTTGAAATTGCACCCCATGTACATATTATGTGACCTATTATTACGTGAATTTGTGTATATCAGTCACAACTGCAACATCCATCATGAATCAATGGGAAAATTGCGTGTCTTTCCCTATGATTTCTCGATCCGGTAGTAGCCCATAAATCGCTTTCAAAGCATCATGGTAGTCTTGACAAATACGGTGGTTCTTAGTCACGCGAATGGTTGCCCCTGCCAGCTTACTAATGATCTCAAACGCCACAGCAAGCATCTCACTAAGTTGGATTGAATCACATTCTCGCTCTTAATCTACATCTTGAAGCCTAAAGTCGGCATTCTTCACCTTCACCACCAGAAGACGATCCAGTTCCCATTATATATTCTCTGATCTCGCGTGCAACCCATCCCTTATACCAAACACATGAACTTTGTTGCAATGCTTTATCCAATTGTAAGCCTTCTAAGGCTTCAAACGCATGTCTTAGATCATGTCTTTGTACTTAGCCACCATGTCCCATTTATGGTGGGACCCGTACCAATTCGACATCATGATGTAGTTATCCACATTAAGGAGGTCTAACTCACAGAGTTGCTCTATCACCCGCTTACCCATTTTTATTTCCTCTTTAGATAGGTCTTGTATGTTCCGGTTCTGTCAGTGTTGCTCTATTTCTTGTAAAGGAGTTCCCTTGTCAACCTGTTTACAGTGCCAATGCTCACCTTGACACTGATAATGTACTCGGAGATGGTCGTTTCAAAAATGGCTTGGCATTTCTCACAGTTGACCCTCCCTTTCACAACGAGAGCTCAAATCACAGCTCGACGATGCGACAAATCAAAGAGATGTCAGTGTCTACTTCGACTATTTACTTCTTGAGTCTACGCAACAATGTCCTCATCAATCGTCTCCACCACGATTATCCTGGGGAAATAGGGTAAATGTATTTCAAATGCAAATTATTCAAATGAAGGAGTTTGTTCCTTAACATGACTTTTCCTTAAGCTAGGAGTGGGCATAACTGTCTTTTTAATTATTATTTTTTCAAAAACAACCTCGCCAGGTGTCTCACATGTGCTTATTTAACGGACAAATCTAACATACATGGACAGAAGGTGCAATTCCCAACAAAATAAAACATATGAGTGAAATTAATTGCGACAAAAAATATGGTGGTGCAACGACGAAGAAGCAAACATCCCAGTGCAATTTTCGACCTTTTCCTAATTCAATTGGGTAAAATACGAAATTGTCTCTAATGTTTGGTCAGATTTATAATTTTCCCTTAAAATTAAAATCGTAATTTTTTTCCCTCATGTTTGCCCTAAGAGAAATTTGCTCCAACCGTCAAATTTTCCATTCAAATTTAACAGAATAAGTTTTCAAAATAACAAAAATAACATAAACTTACAAAAATGTCACAATTTACCCTTTTAACCCTTTTTAAATACTACAATTGAGTCCTGGTTCGATTGGAGTTCGATTGAGCCCCAATTGAGAGGGTTTGGGTCTTGACGCAAACTGACCCGCTATGGGTAGGGGACCAAGTCTGGGTCAAGACAAAGATCCCTCGATTGTGGTTCAATCGAGCTCCGATTGAATCGAGATTAAATTGTAACATTTGAAAAAGTTTGGGATGATTTTTTTTTGGTCAAGAAATTACGTTCATTAATCATAAAAGGAGTCCTCCATATCCGTTACAAATAATCGAAATAAGGTTTTCGGGTTACACGCAACCCAATCAATAGGACATGTACCCCGCTTGCCTCCAAAGCTACCCAATTGGCACATTTGTTCGCCGATCGCCTCACGAACCGCCAATGTATCTGAGATATGTGAGTGGCCTGTTCGAGAATTTCCGCTAAGATATCTTGAAGTTCCCAATCATTTCCCGAATTACCTTCATGGAGAAGGTTGATGACATATTGTGCATCTGATTCAATAATGACCTCGGACCACGATTGTTGGATCGCCATGTGTATCGCATAAAGAATCGCCTTTGCCTCGAGGGCTTTCGCACTCGTGCCAAAACATGTCATGTGATGTCCCGTGACGATTGCCCCCGTCCAGTCCCGCGCTATTGCCCTGGTGCCTCCTTGGAGTGACAATCGGTCCCAAGCCGCATCACAATTGACTTTGATGACGCCTTGGTTCGGACGTGTCCACACCGGTTCCCGCGGGCCTTGGGTCCTCGTTGATATCGTCACCGCCTGGGCTATCAACCGCCATACCTGCTCGGCCATCGTCATGGCCGCACGTATCACCGGTTCCGGTCTCGGTTGATCCTCCTCGTGAACAGCCCGACATCGCTCCTTCCAAACTTCCCATGCGATGGATTCCTCAAGCAGCTTGTTCCTACGGCCCAAGTCCCCACCTAGTCTGCTCAAGTCCTGCAAAAATCGAAACCAACTAGTCCAATCCTGGGCCCCGTCCGTGTATGATCGTCTTCCCATGGCCCCAAACCAAACACGTCTTGTCCAAGCGCATTCGAACACCACATGGTGCACCGACTCTAGTTTCTCACAGAAACTGCACGTGGGATTGTGTTGGATCCCACGTCTTACCAATTCGACTTTCACCGGCAACGCATTGTTTAGAGTTTTCCAAAGGAAATGTTTTACCTTTGGGACGGTGTCCCCGGTCCAAAGCTCACGTCAAACAGTCCTCAAAGTAGAGGGGTCTCCCGTCGAGAGATTAGCTTCGGCCTGGGGTTGCAGCTCCTTAATGCGGCGATAGACGAGGCGCGGCCTGGCCACCCCGTCCACTGCTGTCGGCCAAACCAGCTGGTCTTGGTGAGGCTCTATAGCGATGTGAATCGCTTGGATAGCCTGAGCCTCCCGGTCCGTGATGTTGGCCTGAATCGCGGTAAGGTCCCATGTGCGTAGGTCCCTATTTATAAGATAACGTACCATCACCTCGTCGTCCCTCCTCGTCCCCTGTTCGGTGTCGATCATGTGGTCCGGGGTGCCGGGCACCCACGCGTCATGCAATGCCCGGATTTGGTCCCCCTTCCCCACTTACCACACACCGTCCCTCTTGAGTATGTCTCGGCCGACCGTGATACTCGGCCATGCCCACGATGGGCGGGCTCCCATCGTTGCCTCCATAAGGGTCCGTCGGGGATAGTAGAGACCCTTGATCACCCTCGCCCATAATGAATTTCCGTCGTTCTGAAGCCGCCATGCTGTTTTGGTGAGCATTGCGGTGTTGAAGTCAGTCATGTCCCGGGAACCCATTCCACCCATGTCCTTGGGTTGAGTGAGTCGTCCCCACCGAACCCAATGGATTTTCCTCTTATCGTCCCGGCCATTCCACCAAAACCTAGTCATTAAGTTTTATATCTCTGCACACCAGGTTTTAGGCAGTTTAAATAACGACATAACATAGGTGGGAATTGCGGTGATTACCGCCTTAATGAGGACCTCCATTCTCGCGTTATTGAGAAACATAAATTTCCACCCATGTATCTTCTTTATGATCTGCTCCTTTAGGTACCCCATAGCTTCCCGTTTGGACCTTCCCCAGTTCGTCGGGAGGCCCAGATACTTCCCCGCATCGGAAACCGCCTCAATGCCCATGATATTTGACACCTCTTCCGGGTGTCGTTCCGTACGTTCCGCCCATACAGGAATTTTTCAAATTGATCTTCTGTCCTAAGGCCTTGCAGTACCTCTCGATCGTCTCCTTTAGCACCCGGGCGTTCCCCTCCGTCGCGTTGATGAAGAAAAGGGAGTCGTCTGCGAAGAAAAGGTGATGAATCTCCGGACACGTTTGCTTCATCTGAATCCCTTACAATCTACGCTCCTCCACTGCCTTCATAAGTTGACGGGATAGTACGTCTGCCACGAGGATAAACAGGTAAGGAGACAGGGGGTCTCCTTACCTAATACCCCTAGTCGGCCTGAATCATGCTGACTTCTTTCCATTAACCACCACACTATACTGTACCTTTGATATACACTCAGAGATCCATTTGCACCATTGTTCCGCGAATCCCAACTCTCTAAGTGTATGAATGATAAACTCTCACTCGACCCGATCATAGGCTTTGCTCATGTCCACCTTGATCGCACACAAGTTTAGGTAATAAACGTTTAAGGCGGTTGGATAAAACCTTGGATATAATTTTGTAATTGAAATTGCAAAGGCTAATGGGTCTAAATTGTGATGTGTTAATGGGGTTGGGAATCTTAGGAATTAATACTATATCAGTGTAGCTATATCCTAGGAGTAGTAAACCTGATTCAAAGAATCGCCTTACCGAATGGAATACATCATCCCCAAGCACATCCTAGTAGTAATGATAAAACATTCCAGGAAACCCGTCGGGTCCCTGAGCTTTGTTACCCCCTAGCTGAAAAACCGCCCTCTTAGCCTCTGCCCCGAACCCTTCCTAGTCGTCCCACCCCCTTCCTCCCTCTCAGCTCTTTGCTTATTGCCTCTCTATTCGACTCCCATCTCCCCACTTCTTCCAACTCTTCCTCGTATTTCCTCTTCAAATTAATTTTCTGGAATAAAGGACTTAGACCCGTGGGGAGGGTCGTCCCTTCTCCACTCGTTGTCGGGGAGGGTGGTTCTTCAACCGTGTACACCCATTCCTGCACTTGAACTTCGTGGAGCTCCAGCTCCATTCCTAGAGGCTCCACATTACTTTGGTGGTGCCCCTCGTCAATTGTCAGCACCGGGCCCTGGTTCTGATCTGCCCTTCTTCCCCCATTGGCTTCCTTCCTCCAATCGTGACACCCCCCTCTGTTCCCTCTGTTAACATCATCAGACCCCTAGCCTCCCGATCTGCCTGCCCTCCGTGCTTGCCTTGCCTCTCCGAGTAGGCTTGCTTGTCAAGGAAGATTGGATTCGAGGCTCTACCCTCCTGTCTCCTCCATCCTGCAGCTTCCTCCAGGGCTTGGGCAACGGAGTAGGAACCCATGTGTAGTTCCAACTCCTTGCCCTTCCTTCTAGGGCCAGCTACCGAACCCTCTTCCTGCCTCCCCCCTCTCCGTCCACCTCCGCTTCCTGTCCTCCCACGTGGTCAAATCTGATCACTTTCCGTCCCCCTCCCACACCGTCTCTCGTTTCTGTTTGACCCGGAGGTGCCCCATCCTTTTGCTCCGATGGGTGTTCCTTGGATCGTGTCGTGGGAGGGGTGTTAGAGTATTCCCTTTCCTGTTTTTCCCGCATCAGATCCTTCCAACTCCTTCACTTGGTCTCGCCCATTGGAGTCCCCGGGCTTTTGCCCACATATTTGCCTTGTTCCCTTCGTCTCTTGGGCCTATCCACCCGCACCCACGGACCATACATCGGACCTCCATGCCTCTCATCCGTCACTGTAATCTCAGTCGTGCACACCCTCTCCGTATGCCCGATCCTTCCACACCCGAAGCAAAAGTCAGGGAGGCGTTCATACTTCACGGTGGCCCTTCCCAACTCACCACTTCTCTTGGTATACCGGAACCCCACCTGGAGAGGTTTTGTACTATCAACCTCCACCTTAATCCAGATATAATCTCTATCAAGTCCCAAGGGACCCAAAATATCATCTACTTCAATGACCTCCCCCAGACTCTGCCCGATCACCTCTGCATTTCTCTTGGTGAACTTGTTGATCTCGAGTCCATGAATCTGTACCCAGAACTGGACCATGTAAAACTGAACATTCGTGATCCGCATTCCTTGTCTCCATCGTTTCAGGAACAAGCAGTTTCCATTGACCGCCCAAGGTGACCAATCCAGAGCATCCTTTAGTTCATCCGCATTCTCAAAGTTGAACAATATGACATCTCCTGTCATTTCCTGAAACCGAATTCCAGCATACATGCCCCACGCACCTTGCAGAACACTCTGCACCACCATCGGTTTCATGTGCTTATCGCAAATAACCCTCCCCACACATAGGTTTTCAGCCGGGATATCAACATGCTCCGGGATTTCAACATAGTTTCCTAGCATTGTTCTATCATTACCTATTCTAGGGGCAGTTTCTTGGGCAAGCCTATCCATCCTAAGGCACTAAGAATCGAAAAAACTACTACCTAATATAGCAAACTGGTTAAGTATTACCTCCGGCGATCCCCTGTGGTGGCTGTGCTCCGACTCGGTTGGTGGAGATTCCGGGTAATCTGAGTCGGGTTTTGGCTAGAAGGCTCGGTTGTGCTTTCGTCGCCAGGTCGGCGTCCCGTTTCCAGCCATCCTCGATGCTTTCCTTACCGCTCTGTCGCGTCCAAGCCACAGCCGAGACACTCCCTCACTGTTAATCCGGTGGCTCTCCCTCCCTTCTCTCCCCAACTCCTCCCGAACGTCAGCACGCCCTCTCCCTGGTTTCCGATTGAAGTTGGAACCCAGCTGAGACACTCCCTTACTGATATACCGGTGGCTCTCCCTCCTCTCTCTCCCCTATTCCTACCGTGCGTCGGCTCGCCCACTCCGTGGATTCCGATTGAGCTCGGTACCTAGCAGATTCGTTATGACAAAGAGCTACCAGGAGCCCGACAAATTCTTCACTGTTGACCTAAATCGCCTTAGACAAGAGAAGACGGTAGGAAGAAGACTGGGATGATTAAATTGTGACATTTTTTAAAGTTTTCTTTTATTTTTGGAATTTAAAAATTTATTTTCTTAAATTTGGATGAAAAAGTTGATGGTTGGGGCAAAGTTTCACTTTGGCCAAACAGAGAAAAACAAAATTTACGATTTAAACTTTAAAGAAAAAACTGAAAATTTGGTCAAACATTAGGGGACAATGTCGTAGTTTACCCTACTTAATTAATACGAAGTATGAATAAACTTTTTTTTTTCAAGTAATGCTACTTTCTTAAGTTAATTACATGTTGTCACTTATGTTGACATATGTGACTGAACAATTGAAATTTGAGTTGAACAATAAATTAATTATATTTCAAATTTGACTAACTGTTAAAACAAAGGAGAATAATTACTAAAATATCATCCTTCTTCCTTTCGTTGAACGATTAAAAATATCACATTTTGTTGAAAATCTTGTATGGGTATTAATAAATGCTCCAAAACCAAACTTATTAATATTAAATGTTTTAATTAATTTATTCAAAAAATAATATTCATTACATATATATCTTTTCATTACTGATTAAATTTTAAGGCTTAAATTGCTAATGGGTTTGAATTATTGTAATTAATCAATATGTTAACTGATTAGTTAATTGTTGAGCTTTGTCGTTTAAATTTTTAATTGGTTATATTATTTTGTTTAGTTACACGGTTGTATGATTGAATCAGTAATGCGTTTAGAATAAATTGGTGAGATTTGGAGTTGTATACTTAGCAATAGTATTGAGATTGAGAGGTTTGATAAATTGTACTGTTTAATTTTAAAATTAGTAATAACATTTATCAATTGATGAATTTTTAGAAGTTCATAGTTAATGATAGATTGGGTAGTTAATATTTAAATTTATTATTAATATTTTGCTAGAGAAATGGTGAATTTATTGTGTCACTACCACAAATTTATACTTAAGAATGGAGTTGTTAAATAATGTCAATAGTAATGTCGTAGTCTCGTGACTTACACAACCAAAAACATAACCTTACTTCATTCGAACACTGTTTTAAGTGAAATTTATGGGTTGAATGGTCTTCAACTTGACGTTGATCGTATTTAGAGCATAGACAACAATCTTATTACATTCAATATTGAAATCACAATGATCATAATTTTTAAAGGGTTAATAGATTCAATGCACCAACAAAATTGACTTATGTGATTGAATGACGCCTTAAGATTTTTTGCATCATCAGATGAATTATTATGTTTGTGAATGTTGTTTTTTGTTATTTTTTCTGTTAAATGGTCACGTGACTCACACATGACATGTCAAATCAACATCATGTCAGCTACATGTAGGGTTGGGCATGAACCGGTTCGGCCCCGAACCGAACATTTACCACATTTTAAAACCGGTACGGTTTACCGCTCCAGTTTTTGGCCGCTCCAGATTTTGGCTGATTTACCATACCCGTTCTGAACCGGTTCAAAAAGCAGGTTCAGAATCGGTTCAGCCGAACCTGTTTATACCAAAAAAAAATATTTTGAGGTTCCAATACAAACATAAAACCATTACAAACAAGGGTTAATTACTTAATTGGTTACACATGTTTCACCATTGTGCAGAATGGTTACACATGTTTCAAAATGTGATTAATTGGTTTTGCTATGTGACTAATTGGTTACACATGTTTTTCCAAATGTGATTAATTGGTTATAGTAAACCGTTAACTTTAACGTTAATTCATTTTTTTAACATATAATTGAATTGTGAAATGACTATTATGCCCTTAGTTGTCTTGAAGAACAGATTGGAAGGATTGAAAAACCAAAATCGAATCAAATTCGATTTGATGTTAAAATCGAACCATTAAATGTTGTTCTGGGTTCTTGAGAACCCAGAAATTGCAATTCTGGGTTCTCAAGAACCCAAAAAATGTTGTTCTGGGTTCTTGAGAACCCAGAAATTGCAATTATGTGTCCTCAAGAACCCAGAAAATGTTGTTCTGGGTTCTTGAGAACCCAGAAATTGCAATTATGGGTCCTCAAGAACCCAGAAAATGTTGTTCTGGGTTCTTGAGAACCCAGAAAATGTTGTTCTGGGTTCTTGAGAACCCAGAAATTACAATTCTGGGTTCTCAAGAACCCAGAAAATGCTGTTCTGGGTTCTTGAAGACCCAGAAATTGCAATTCTGGGTTCTCAAGAACCCAGAAAATGTTGTTCTGGTTTCTTGAAGAACCCAAAAAATGCTGTTCTGGGTTCTTCAAGAACCCAGAACAGCAATTTCAAACATTTCAAATGGGTTCTTCACAATGTGGGTAACATGTACAACCTTTTAATCACATCATTTCAAACAACAGTATCCATTTAATCACATTATAGAGAAACATGTATGACCTTTTAATCACATTATAGAGAAACATGTATGACCATTTAATCACATTTGGTGATAACATATACTGCAATACAGAACTTCAAGAACCCAGAAACAGCATTTCTGGGTTCTTGAAAAACCTAGAAACAGCATTTCTGGGTTCTTGAAAAACCCAGAAATCAGATTTCTGGGTTCTTGAGAACCCAGAATCGCAATTTCTGGGTTCTTGAAAAACCCAGAAATTTGATTTCTGGTTTCTTCAATTCTTGTTCTTGAAGATGATGATGTGTTCTTGAAGATGATTCTAGGGGTAATTACGTCATTTTACGTATCTAAATAGTGACTTAACTGTGATTTTAACGGTGAACAGTAAAAAAACCAAATAGTCACATTTCAAAACCAATTAATCACATTTTGAAACATGTGTAACCATTCTGAACATTGGTCAAACATGTGTAACCAATTAAGTAATTAACCCTACAAACAATCAAACATAATACTACACTTAAAACCATTCGGTTCAAAGAGAAAAAACATTCTTCAAAGAATAATCAACAGACATCAGGGATAGAATCAAACCAAGATAATACAAACTTGGTAAAGAAAATACATACAAGGAGCTGGAAATACAAAGACTAGTTTTCTAATAATTTAGCAGCCCTAATCGAAAGAAGCTCAATGAAATTATAGTATAATAATGTTGCAATGCTTATTAGAAGTGATTACTCTTTGATATGATCATATATGGTGAAAAAGTGATGCAAATAAGTTTCATCTGGAATTGAACCATCAAAATATCTTCCTTAGCTGCAAAGGAAGATATGAACATAACTTCAACTGGAATTGAACAGAATTGCTGGTCATACTAAAATACACATGCATGTCATACTCTGCTTTTTTCTTTAACTATGAATCTGCAACCATCAAATTTGGTTTTCAAGACGTGCTCTCTAATTTTATTCCCAGTTGGATGATAATATACTCACCTTCAAGCTTGAGTCGCTACTTCGTTTACTAGTGTCCTGCCATCGTTTTATGAACTATTTAGGAAGTGAAGCGACACCTAAAATAATTTTTCTACATGAAAGCTTTTCTTTTGAGTATTAGATAAGGTTCTTCTGCGCTGAATTAACTGTTGATAATTGAATCAAGTTTGGTCAGCTTCTAAACATATTCTTATTTGCTGAGCTTCTATGTATTGATCATACATACTGTATATTAAGACAATTCTATTCTTGCGTTCCTCACCTATGAACTCTAGTGCTTTTTGAATCTCTCTGGCTCGACCTGTTGATTGTCAGCTAAACTCGAATGGCTTTCCAATCAGGTTTCATCGCCATATGGAAACACTCTTCACCACAAGGAGAACACAACACATGGCCAGTTTGCATTTACTACTGATGAGGCTGGAAACTATTTGGCATGTTTCTGGGTAGATGGCAACAATCCAAGAGGCGGAAACTATAAAGGCCACATTATGAGATATAATGCCGCAACAATATACAGCTCCTAGCCGAGGCGGAGAGAGTGGAGGCGAGGAGAGGCGAGGTTGGAGGCGAGGTTGGAGGCGAGGCGATGCGTGGTCAGGCGGGACGTCCGAGCGGCGAGAATTGCCAATTAGGTCTGAGAATGACAGAGGAGAATGAGACTGAGAGGAGAGTGAGATTGAGAAAAACCAGTTTTGTTTGGTCTGGTTTGAAAGTGGTCTGGTCTGGTTTAATATTTAGTAGTATTTTAAGTTTAAAACCGATACAAAAAAAGGTTCGGTTAACCGGTTTTGAACCGATTTTCTATACCTATTTTGAACCGCTCTATATTTTTTCAAAAAAAACGTTTATTTTGTGAACCGGTTCGGCTGAATAGGTTCGAAACCGGTACTGTTCGGCCGAACCGGTTATTTTTGCCCAGCCCTAGCTACATGTCATTACTACATCAAGGACATATAGATATATAATATAATATTTAAAAATATCTAATTTTGAAAAATATTCTAATAATGTATAAATAAATTTAAAAATAGAAAATAACACATAAAACTAAAAATAATATAATTAATAATTAACTAAAAATTAAGAAAGAAGATATATATATATATATATATGAAAACATGATATTATTATTAAAAAAATGAAGTAGAGATTCTAAAATATAAAATTAATTTATTTGTTTGAAAAACAAATAAAAGAAAGAAAAACGTAAGACAACTCTTTCTCACCTTTTTTCCTTCTATTTTTCATTTTTTAAATAAATAAATTTATAAACTATTTTATATATTTGTTATAGAATTTAGGTTTAATATCAGTTTTTTGTTAAATTTTTACATTTTTTAAATTTACACACATATATATGTATGTGTTTAGTTTGTATATTTTATTATATTATATATATATATATATATATATATATATTATTTTCTTAAACCAATATTCTAAATATTGTTTGTTATATTTGTTTCTTTTCGTCTATGATGTCAGTACAACTTGACTATTCTGTTAGTTTGTTAGTCAAACTTGACCATCTAACAATAATTTTGATTAAATAACTACATTATGAAACATAAGTGTGAATTAGATAAGAAATGGTACCATTTGATCATATGGATGTTCAACAAGCTCAATCGGTTGTGAATATTGGTTATTTCATCATTATTTTAGAAAATATATTTTCGAGTTTTTTTAAAAAGTATTTATTTTAGAAAACAAATTTGAAAAAGTATATATGTAAGAAAAGTATTTAGCAAAATGTGCATTTGCGCAGGTGGAGGTAGCGTTTTTCAAAAACGCTACTGTGAGTGGCGTTTCTTTTTTTTTTTTTTTTTTAAATCATAAAAATCATAAAAAAATTACAGTAAGTAGATATTTGAATTTCGATTCAAATGATGCAAAAAATATTAAATTTGGACTTACGGATTGACTGTAGGCTCTGCCGTAAGTTGAGATATGAAAATTTGACTTAAAAAAATATAACTCATACCCTGTAAGTCCAAACTGACCACAGTGAACGTCATTTATGTCGTAATTAAAATATTTACCTAGATTAAGTTTTTTGATTTTTTTTAAGTAAGTACATATTTAAATTTCTCACCTAATGCATTTGATTATTTCGGTCAAATTTTAAGACAAGCGATGTTAGGTTACAAAATCATTGTATTTCTAATCAAAAAAATTACTCTAGGTAGATAATTGAATTACAGCATAAATGACGTTCACCGTGGTCAGTTTGGACTTACAGGGTATGAGTTATATTTTTTTAAGTCAAATTTTCATATCTCAACTTACGGCAGAGCCTACAGTCAATCCGTAAGTCCAAATTTAATATTTTTTGCATCATTTGAATCGAAATTCAAATATCTACTTACTGTAATTTTTTTTCAAAAAAAAAAAAACAAAAACGCTACTTCCCTACCTGCGCAGATGCACATTTTGCTAAAAAAGAAATTTACATATATACTTTTTAAATTTTTTTTCTGACATACTTACTTTTCAAAATTTATCTATCTTTTCATGTTTATTTTAGGTGATTAGACATGGAGATTTGAGTGTAATAATTAAATGGATAATTGGGTCAATCAATCATAATCAGTATGCAACTAATCATTTCGATGACTCTTTTGAAAATGTTTAATTTTCTTGATACATGAATAAGAAATAACAACGTAATAGAGAATAATACTTACATCGTTTGTATGTAGCTATATGTGATGACAGAAGTGTGCGAGATCGCGGATGGTTCAGATTGACAATGTGGACATACCGGTCGGAAGGATACGTCACTTGATTGGAGCACTTTAGGTTTCCACGGAGGAAGACCTAAATATCAGATAGAGCAACTATTAGGGTTTTCAGAATTGGATGTGTTCAGATTATATGCAGTCAAAGGGTTCCATTTATAAGCCCGGATGAAGTTACGTACACTTTAGTTCCCGATATTTTATTGCACTTAGCATCTCATATGGGTGTCAGTTTCCTACATCTCCCACTCATACATAATGTGAGTGCTCATATGTGCAAGAAGACATACTCCATACACCTCGTTTGTGTTTCATAGATGGTCTCCTCCATGCGACCGACATACTTCGTGAGAACTAGTTGTTGTATATCTGTTAGGATATTGCAACCTCTCATTGAGAATAACATGCAATGATAAAGTATGCTTGTACCCTACATCGTCGAACTTAATTTAGGTTTCTTTAAAGACCTCATTAGTCATTCCTTCTATTCACAATCATAATACTAAATCATGGCTAGTTAACCGGTGAACACAATTCTTAAAAGAGATTCTGTTGACAATATTCCTCTTCTCACGATCCTTCAAACACAAACTCGACTCGTTTTTCTGCAAATGATCCTCCATTTGTTAATATGTACATGGTCATCGGGCAACATACTAAGCTAGCGAACATAGTTCTAGGTCACAAATCTTTGATCGGAGTCATGAGGGCACACAATTTAGAATCTATCAGGAATCCTTGGATCTCACACTACAACAAGCTGAGATCGTGCTTGTGTAAACTTGTGGTCATTTAATAGCGCACGCAATATGAAACACGTGTCACAACACCCTTCTCCTTTCTCATGTGGGTGTATGTCAGTTTTCATAAAGACAGTGTTGTTTAGATGTTTGTCCAAATACGTATGCATCTAAACCAGAGTTCATTAATCCACATCCCACTCATAAGTAAACTACTTGGAAGTAATATTCCATTAAAATTAAGGTTAACAACCAAATTGTTACCTCAACTTTGGACACTTTACGAAATAACTACCTGAACTTTAATTTTACAAAAAGTGTTACCTAAATTTTTACACATGGAACAAATTGCTACATCCGTTAAGTTTTCCGTTAAATATAGACGGAAATGACGTGACAACATATGATTGATCAATAAAATTAAAACCTATATTATTTTTAAAAACAAATAATAGAAAAATTATAAAATTAATTGGAAAATTAATAGGGAAAATAAGAATTTTAAATATAATATTTGTATTAAAAATATGAAATAAAAACAATTTCAATAAAAGTATTATACGAAAATTAAACTTTAATTTTTCCTATTAATTTTCCATTTTAAGTATTTTTTTAAAAAATTATTTAATTTATAAATTATGGACCAATAGTGCATTGTCACATCATTTTCCGTCCATATTTAACGGAAAACTGAGGTAGCAATTTTCCCCAAGTGTGAAAGTACACGTAACGGAATTTGAAAAAGCAAAACTTAGGTAACAATTTGTAATGTGCCCAAAGCTGGGGTAGCGATTTGGTTATTAACCCTCAAAATTACTAATGACCTCATATCAATGGACATAGACAAAATATTGATAACCTCATATCAACGGGCAGCTTACGAATCTGAGTAGTTAACTCTCAAATCATAGGCTTGACGATTTTCGACTCGAAATCCTGTCTCATCTCCAATCGTCACACAAACGTAAGACGTCGCTAATTGATCATACATTTCGTGTATGAGTGAGCTAACCTTAAGTTTACTAGCTATACATTTCAAATACAAATCATGAATGCACTAAGCAATCATAATAAATATTTGTGTATTTAAATCAAACTTATTGATCAAAATGAACAATGTGATATGATCAATCTCATTGGTCTACGCAATGGTTGTTACAATTTGCTTCATTAAAACAAAAATCTCAGATGTCACAGACTTATTCGTTTATCTATCTTTTATGGACTACAAATTTACATTCACTTTTTTGCATGTGACCCTGACTTGTACATAGTAATGTTGATCTTTTGAATTTAGTATCATAAATAGTAAAGTAGATTCAAACACGAAATCTAATTTCGAACCCGGATTTGCAGATTTGGGGTCAGTTTGAACCCAAATTTTTTTATCTAGGTTCGAATTGAACCCATATCATATTTCCGGGTTCCGTTCGAATTCAAATTTGCACAAATTTTAGTTCGAAATTATATTTCGGACGTGAAAATAAAGAACAATATAAAAAAAATGGTAAAATCGTTATTTTGGAGATCTTTTAATCATATTTTTCACACATAAGTGACTGAATATGACAAGTTTAACCTAAAATTTATATTTTTTAAACATAAGTGACTGTTTAGTTACACAAAAAATATACATGACCAATTAGTCACGTAGTATACATATAAGTGTATGTATACTATTGAGATGGTTTAGCCTATTTCAAAAAACAAACATATAGTACAAAAGTATTTTTAAAATAAAAAATCCTTGATTACCCACGTCTTTCTATGACTTTAGCCCAAATGGAAAAGGAGAAATGAAAAATATATGATCTACTTATTCTTGACCGTGAGATAAGTGGGTTTTCTTACCTCTCCTCAGTAACGGAGGTATGTAAGGACCAGAATGGTAATTAGTTCTTCAAACCCTTAACATTGTGTAATATTAATTCTATAATATATATTTAATTTTATGGAGATTCTATTTGCAGAACATCGACTACTTTATATAGACCACTTTTGTTGAAAGACTAAAGTACCCTAATAGTTTTTTACATATTTGTCCTTACTAATTTTAAGGAAATTAATTATCAAAACGACCTCATATTTTCGTAGTTACTAAATCAAACTCATATTATCAAAATGGTGAAAAATTATGATTCTAGCAAGTTTTGAACTCCAGACCTCTTACATACTAACTAAAAGTTTTACCACTGTACTAGCAATTTCAATTAATTTTCTATATACTTCAAATATAGTTATTGAAACAACTCTAATATTATTGTATTAAACATCTCATGTTTATTTATTGATATTCTTTATTAATTAACATTTGTTCAACGTTGTTTGTTTAATTATAGTTTTAATTTAATTATGTATCTACTCATTAAATTTTTAAAATGGTTTAAAAATAAGTAATTTTCTAAATTTAGTATGTATAAACTACCAGAATATTTATTTTCAAAATATTGTTTTGAAACATCTCTAAAAAAAGAATCAGAAATATTATAGTATTTAGATAATTAAATTAGAACTCTAACGACACATATGGTGTTAAGTTTCAATTTTCTTATCGATTGTCAAATTTGGTCAAAGTAGTGTTGATAATTTTTATAAATTTGACCAAAATTTATGGTTGATGGGAAAATTCAAACTTAGCATCATATGTGTTAGAGTTTTAATTTAATTATCTACATATTATAGTCTTTCTGTTTTTTTTGAGATGGTTGAAAAAATATTTTCAAAATGAGTATTCTGGTAGTCTATAAATACTAAATTTAGAAAATTACTTATTTTTAAATCATTTTTAAAAAAAAATTGATTAGTAGATACATAATTAAATTAAAACTATAATTAAACAAACAACGTTGAACAAATGTTAATTACTAAAGAGCATCAATAAATAAACATGAGATGTTTAATACAATAATATGAGAGTTGCTTCAATAACTATATTTGAAGTATATAAGCAAGTGATTGGAATTACTAGTATAGTGGTAAAACTTTAACTAGTATGTAAGAGGTCTAGGGTTCAAAACTTGCTAGAAGCATAATATTTCACAATTTTGATAATATGAGGCCGATTTAGTAACTACAAAAATATTAGGTCGATTTAATAATTAATTTTCTTAAAATTAGTAAGGACAAGTATGTAAAATGTTATTAGGACATTTTAGTATTTCAACAAAAGTGCTCTGTATAAAGTAGTCGATGGTCTGCAAATAGAATCACCCTTAATTTTCGATTAATGTTTTTTTTATTTATAATCCCATTTTTCATTTTATTTTTAACTGTTTCAGTTGTTGTCATGTGGATTGAAGAGGGATGTAGGACTTGCACATTGTGTCAATTGTTCTAATGTAATCACGATAAACTATACCCGCACTGTACAACCTAATTTTATCCAGATAAAAAGTGTAAACTCACTGTTAATTCATGATGAACAGCTATCAGAACTTATCTGCTGATATGTTCCGACGTCTATGTGGTCATTCTTGTCTTCAAGTTGTTTAAGGCACATTATTGCTGAACAGAAGGAAGGACTCCAATCTTACATGTCTCACTCGAATATTATAAAGTCTACCCAAATTCCTGAGTTGGTAGAGAGAGAGAGGGAGAGGATGAAAATTGTATACTTACGTGCAACATATATTCAATGCACACACAGCTGCAGACACCATTCCACTCTGATGCTAAGGACCCCAGAATTAAAAAAAGCTGGCAACTCTCTGAGTTCTTTCCAAATACATATAAGATGGCATTCAATACATACCTTAATTGTATAAGAATTAAAAGAAACTTATGGGTACTCTAGTAAATGAAATACCTCCCTTGGACAGTTATAGAAGAACTGCACTACTGCACACTGATATCTATTTGGAGTAGAGAGCGCTTTCCTGGTGAGCAACAAAGTTAGGGTTTGCAGGAGGACAGCTCCATAACTGTGGCTGCAGTATTAACTGCGTTGAGGACAGCATTGAAGATGAACAACAGGACAGCTCAGGTGGTTGTGGGGAGGACAATAGTGTAGACATCAAACCATCCATCCGATCATGTAATGGTGGGAAGGTGGTTGGATGAACATATTCCAATATCGGTTCCATTTCTTGACAACTAGCATCAGACGGTATAATTACCTTATCACCAACAATACCATGTACACAGGACGACAAATCTATGTATTCATCTCCTGACATCTGCAGACCAGTGTCGGCTTCTGTTTCGGGATTGGTAAGAGACCAAACTGGGTATGGATGCCCTAGTAGTGATGAATTGGATAGCTGATGAATTTGCGAGAGATCAAGTGAAGAACAGCGACTGTAACTGATGTAATCGAGTGTGTCATTGCTATTGCTGAGTAAAGGAGTGGAAATGGTTGTGAAATAGTTAATCTGTTCTTGTTCCTGCTTCTGTTCATGGTGCTGATGAGCAGCAGCTGAGATCCATGTCTGGTGAGGGTCAAGGGAGGTGAAGTAGTTTTGGTCTAATTTGTATTCCTCCTGGAAGACGACATGACTAGGGTTTTGCATATTAGGAGAGGAAAGAAGAAATGGATCACAAGGAGGAACAACAACAAGTTGGTGGTGGTCTAGTTGAGACGATGCCATGACCAAACGCTTCTTTAAGCTAGAGTTCCAAAAGTTCTTCACCTCATTATCAGTTCTTCCAGGCAAATGTTTTGCTATCTGAGACCATCTACACGTATCAGAGACCCTATTAATTAGTACATTGATGAATTAATCTATCAGACAATTAATGAATGATGATTATGAATTACCTATTGCCTAGAATGTTGTGGAGTTGGATGATGAGTGCAGCTTCTTGCTGGGAAAAACTACCGCGTTTTAGATCGGGTCGAAGATAATTTATCCATCTTAATCTGCAACTCTTTCCACATCGCTCAAGACCTAACAAAATGAAAGTCATCATTAAATAAAATACATTAGAGTCGTGTCTCTAATTGTTATGTTCTCCAAAGAAATTTCGAATTTTCTTGGAACTGAATCTACACAATCATATGGACATGAGTTGCACAAAATAACACTAAATTTCTGATCCAAAAACCAAACCATTGATGTTTTAATCAACACTTTTGGCAATATATATAATTACTCCCTAGCTAATCAAACCGTAGTAGTAGGTTTGGAAGAGATGAAATGAACCTGCATGTTTAGGAACAGAGCTCCAGCAGCCATGGCCATAGGTGGTGATGTAGTTGATGAGCTTCTCATCTTCTTCAGGTGACCATAGCCCTCTCTTAACCTTCTGCTTGTTGCAGCATGAGTGATGTCCCATCTCTCTCTCTCTCTCTAGGGGAAGGTAAGAAGAAGAAGAAGATTAGGGTTACAAACTGATGATTGATTCCTGCCAACTGAAGGAGAGGAATTTAAGACGACGACTGAGCTAACCTATCTTCTGTTTGTGTATTATGGTAGGTCATTAGCCCTAGCTAGGTATAAGACAGTAATTTGGTAGTGATATAATTACATTACAGTGCAAGAGTGGAAAATGAGATTCCAATGTCTTGTACAGTGATTGATTGATATCTCTGATTTGATCTCATCTGTAGTCGTAGTAGTAGATGGACTCCCACTCGAAGGTTATGAAATGAATGCACCCTCACCGTACCATTTGACATTGTATATTTGTGGTCCAACTTATCCTTCATCAGAAAATGATTTTACACATAACACCCATAGCTCAGCTTCTCTCTCATAATTAACATACGGATACAAGGCTTCCTTTCTAAGCTAAAGATTTCGACCGTATTGTTTGGTGATCATTATTATATGAACCAAACAGGGAAGTGAGAAGACGACGACGGATATTTTTGGGAATTTAGACATAAAATGAATTCTAATGAGGGACGGGAGGGGGGCAGGTCAATATATACGTGCGAACGTTATATTACTAACAACATACGAAGATACATAGATACCTTTTCTTGAAATGAGATTTCCGTGACGATTTTCTTACATTACAATTGTTCATTTTTTGTGCACCCTGATATCGCAACTACCTTGTTCATCCTTTACTTCGAGCGATCCATCAACGACAATTCACTATGTAAGTATGGAGTGAATTGAGGGGTTAGGTTGCGGGAACAACCTAGCTAGTAAGTAATCTTACCATTTTCCTACCAGATCAAGTATCGTTAAACTATATTTTCAATGAGTAATGTATCGAACAAATTATTTATGAATTCATAAATATGTTGGTTTAATCTTAACTTTAAAAAAGGTCCCATCATCGCGTCATGTTAGGATATATGAGATATGTGTTCACATATCCCCTAGAAACTCTATAAATAGGGTTTCATATCTCTTGTACTAATCAAGTTTAAGCAATGATAAGATGAAGTTTTCTATCTACATTGCCTTAAGCTCCCATTTCTCTCCTCATTTATCTTTAGAATGATAAAATCTCTACATTTGGTTCTACTTTCCTAATATGGTATCAGAGCTGTAAGATTAGGGACCAAATCTGTATTTCGTTGCTAATTTCCGTTGGAAATTCCGTTGGAAATCTTCCTTGCTCTGCAGCTTCTTCCCGCGCGGCCAGATCTTCAAAATCGAGCCAATTATAGCAGCATACTGGTTCGAATCAAGCAGCCTTCACCTTCAACACATTCAGATGAGAAGGAATCGATTGATTACAAGTCAATTGAGATCAGATAAGATCGGATCGCCATCACCTGAAGATCAAATCAGATCGATTCAACTTTGAAGGTTGAAGAACTGCAGATTCAGATCTGTGCACATCTCGTGCTTGCGTAGTGCTCGCCCCGATCAGATTTCAGCAGATTTCAGATTTGTTTCAGAACTGCAGATTCAGATCTGTGCACATCTCGTGCTTGCGTAGTGCTCGCCCCGATCAGATTTCAGCAGATTTCAGATTTGTTTCAATACGGTTCAATCAGCAGATGATTGAGGCAGATAAGCTTGTTCCTATTCTATTATCTGTTCTACTTGATATTTCTGGTCGAGATTCTCTGTTTGCTGGATGATTTGTTCGAGGCATCGCTCGTTATGATTTGATCGAAGATGGCTGTTTGCTGGTCGAGATTTTCTGGTGAGCTGCATTGTTCTTTGATTGCTTTGCTGCGGTAATTGCTGGCGTTCTGCTGATTGTTATGCTGCAATTTCGTTCTTCTATGAACTGCTCTGCTGCATTCTACTCTGTTCATGTAGTTATATCACTGCTGCATTCTGTTGATGCTGAAATGCAATCTGAAATTCTGTTTTGAGACAGAATGCTGTTTTACTGAGAAATTCTGTTGATGTGTTGCTGAGCCGATCAATTGCTGTGATGACACTGGTGTTACTAAGCTGATAAGTTGTTATGGCTGTGTTTCTAGACCTGTGCTTCATGCTGTTTTTGAGATTTAGGAGTTGATTCATGTCTCAAGGGTTTGATGAGATTTCTTCGACCTTTGCAAGCAAGATTGAGTTCCGAGCATACGACTTCTTCTGTTTTTGTTTAAGCCTAAAATGGTATGATCACGATGGATGACCGAGATGGCACCACGATGACATGACCATGGCGGCATTGTTTTTGTTTCCTTTGTTGTTCGTGTGTCTCGGCAACCTACGTGCTTGTGTTCGGATGGAAGAATCGATGTCAAACTGGATCATCTTCTGAGCAGACCTGTGCTCGGTTCTCCTTGGAAGATAAGCAGACCTGTGCTTGGTTCTCCTTGGAATACAAGCAGACCTGTGCTTGGTAGTTTTCAGCTCCAGGACAGCTTCAGTGTATTTCTAGTGCTCCAGCCGTGCATCTGTCGTGCACCAGACGTGACTCAGCCGTGCCAGTGTCTCAGCCGTGCCTCAGCAGTGCATCTGTAGTGCATCTTCAGTGCAGTGCATCTGTAGTGCATCTTCAGTGCAGATCAAGTGCAGCAGCAGTGCCAACCTTGTGCAGATCAGCCTTAGTGAATCAGCTAGTTTTAGAGTTAAAGTTCTGATTTGTTGTTTTTTTTACAAGTTTTAGAAGGTTTATCTAGAAAGGGGAATGTTAGGATATATGAGATATGTGTTCACATATCCCCTAGAAACTCTATAAATAGGGTTTCATATCTCTTGTACTAATCAAGTTTAAGCAATGATAAGATGAAGTTTTCTATCTACATTGCCTTAAGCTCCCATTTCTCTCCTCATTTATCTTTAGAATGATAAAATCTCTACATTTGGTTCTACTTTCCTAATACGTCAAAACCACATTTAAATCAAGTATCAAATTTTGAATTTCAAAACACGTGCAAAACCTCTAAATCATTTTTCGTAATTCTTTCATTTAACCTTTGGATGACTCAAACCCTATTGCTACACCTCTTTGACATACACAAATTTCAACATTCCCTCGGTGGTCAGGTCTCCAGATCACCTGCTGGTTCGGGCTGACATATCATTCGTTCTTAGGACCCTTCATCGTATCGATACATTGTCTTGCGTAGTTGGCGTTGAGCCGAAAACAAAACATGTTTATCAAACGGTATCATCGAAACGTTTGCGTATCCACGTACATTTAAATGACTTAAATCGTTGGATTCATTGTAACGCTTTCTTATCAAAACAACTTTAAAAACATCATCATGTTAAACTATCTCAAGTTGATTCATCTTTGTATTCAATGAAATAATTATCATTAAATCACTTTAAAACAATTTTGAATCGAAACACTTTCGTATAAAAAATATAACCTTATGTAGATTTTCAATGTAAGATCCTTTTAAAAAAATATAAAATATTGTATGCATAAATATTTCGTGACTATTCATAAATAATTGAAATAAGGGTCAAGTCACTTATCTCAAACGCTTACTCATTATCCTAACTTACGAACCTATTCTATATTTCAATTCCATATTTCACAACGTGAAATTTCATTTAGATTGAAGTAATGTTCAGGTATACCAAGAATATCACATCAGGATTAATATATATACTTATTTAACATATATCACCTCTGCACCTAAATTATCCATCTTCAATCTCATCAACGGAATCTTAGGCTTAGGGTCGAATTAGATTGCTAAGATAGATCCATATGTCATTCGTACTTAATCATGTTTGATTTAAATTCGAGTTGCCTAAATGCTCTTACAAATTTTGGAAAATTTATCAAAGATACCTCATTAAGTTACGGTTCCACTAAAGCAAACCACACATTATTTCGATGTCGGGTTCGTCGGAACGAGTCTTTACAAGTCATTGCACACGTTTGTGTTTCTTGCAGAATTTCAGATTTAGGAGAGTCATGTTCGAAAGGTCCTAACTTCCTCAATATACATCCGTCTCCGGTAATCTTGACGTCCACAAAATCCTATAAAACGTACTTTAAATATTCATAGTTGATTAGGGCAGAAACCAATTAACAGCGGACAATTTTCGTCATTGAACCGAGTTATCCATAATAATTGCAGCAGTCAACACATATTTGAAGAGACAACTTCAAGAGCTCACAACATTCTCTATACAAATCCGTTTTAGGTGATGCTTATGTCCATAGAAAGCTTATGAAACATACTTTAATGTAATATAATTAATTAGTACCGAATACATCTACCAATAACTAGTTTATACATTTAACCAAATCTGTCCAGAAACATAACAACACGAGACTGTTGATTGATAACTTTAAGATTCCATAACTCTGTCTCTACTAATCCGATTCATGTAATATTAGTGTCTATGGAAAGCTTATACAACATACTTCAAGGTAAAATAACCTATTTAATCATAGCCTCAATAAAATCAATTCGTGCATGCTCTTAAACAAATTTACAACATCAACGATTCATAATATCTCTTCTTTGATTGTCTCAAAGTTAGATCCATCAAATCTTATGTCTTAGTTGTGATCAAAATAATCGAAATGTATTGATTTCCAAGAAGGTAATATATTGTCTTTGATTTTGAGTTGTTATCTATCATTAATATTTCTTTATTTACGAAACATGTTCCATTGATATAACTAACACAAAGGGTTTGATTCTTACCTTGAAGATGAAGATGATGTACGTTAATCTTGTTATTTCTTGTTGTGATTCAAAACACCATAGATCCTTCTTCAATAGTTGTCTTCATCTTAATTCCTTTAGTTTATCTCCATCTTTCTTTATTCCTTTAGTTTTTCATAAACCAATTAAGGGGATAGTGTAATAATGAATGAAATCAATCACCATTTGAATACTTTCTTTGTTGATGACTTGCATTAGCTTGAATCAAGCTAAGAATCTACTCCATTTTTTTTCTTAGTTCATCTACCATAAATATTATTTCCAGCTTATTCACTGCAAATAGAAGAAAGGTAATCTTCTTCCATTTTCATTTTTAATCAAAAATAATAAAATTCAATTAGTCCTTAAATGTTTGTTAAGAGAATCCTTAGTTTCTCAACTTCACCTTTCAACTTAATTGATCCTTTTATTTTATTTTTATACGTCAAGTCCTTCCATTTTCTTCAAGTTACTTTTGGACCCTTCATGATTGTGGGGGTATTACACCCTTATTCGAGAGACTCGTATTTTATTTTAGTTATTGTAAAATAAATTCTGGTGTTTTTAAGTGTAAAAGAGTAACCTAATTATTAAATACTTTAATTTCAACACAATCGATTTAATCCAAATTCGACATAAATATTAAAATAAATTTACATGATAAGTTCTTCTTGTAAATATGTATATAAATAATATATTAACTTATATACACAATTATAAGTTGAAATATTCATTACCATAACCGCATTTTTATGGTGTGGTTAATCACATAAAAATTATAAGTTGGATTCCACGACGGCATCATCTCTCGGCGTCTGTCGGCGTCTTCCACGACGGCAGCCTCCCCGACAGTAACCTCTCCGACGTCTAGACCAGGTGTTGACTGATGACTTGTTAATTTAGGCTTGCCTCTCAATCGAAGCTTCATTCAGTGCTGCTCAGTCCACTATCATCTCGCTGTCCTCTGTGGCGGCTTCCCAGACTGCTGCAGTAGCTCAAACGAAGAATCTCATCGGTCCGCTCATCTATTCTGACTTCGAAACTATATATTGTGAGTCTCCTCTAATAGACCTGAATCAGCTGTTGCTATATGAATTGACAGGATGAGCTATGTTGTAAAGCTGCGATTTGGTTTTGTCCAAGGTTTCTTTTGCATTGTAGACTTGTCTGCAAAGATTTTGTTAGTGTGATTTTATTCTGTATCCATATTGCTATGCTTTTTAACAAATGGCGTGATTCACTTTAAAGGTAATTTTCACGAGAGAAAATTAGTTAGTGATATCCTTTTCAGTTTTCAGTAGATAATACAACAGTCTTTGGCTTGGTAACGTAGCTTGGCGTCTACCTGTGGAGTCTCAGTTTCTTTATCTTGTAGAAGTGATGTCTCAATGTGATAGTGATTGCTGTTAGGTTCAGTTTCGTTGAATTGGTCGAATCAATTTGCAAAGGTTTCCTAAGAGGGTACCCGGAACCGAACTGGGGCCGAAAAGAAACAGGTTCCTAATACTCTAATAGAGTACCCGAAACAATTTTTACAAACAGGTTCCGGTTCCAAAATTAAACGAGTAGGTTCCAATTCTAAATTTACATACCTTCATGAATTAAACTGGGTAAGTTCCGGGAACCCCTAAATTTACAGGGTACCCAGAACCGCTCACCCCTAAACTCTGATACCAATCATGTTCTCACATAAAAAATCATGATACTTACATAATCGAATAGATTATTATTCCATGTTTCTGTTGCGCACTCTGATACCTTCTAGAATCCAGCATCCTCAAATATCAAACATCCAACACAAATCAACTTCTCTTGAAACTGCGGAGTTGAATGGGGGTAAGATGATGGGAGCAACTTAGTAAGTAGTCTTAACTTATCTCTACTAGATCAAACTCCTATAAAACAAAATTTAGAACCAATATAAACCTAAGACTTACAATAAACATTTAGACAATGTAGAGTTCAAAAGATTCATGAAACAGAGTTTCTCAAAATGACATGATGCAAACTTACTAAAATTAATAAATAATTCAGAGTCATAGGTTAATCAAAATGTAGGTTTCGAACTTATCAAAATTTAGAACTGAATGGAAGAAGAGGTTCAAACTTGTCGAATTTTAGAACCAATCAGAAACAGAGGTTGCTCTAATCATTTTTTAACACACCTACTGTGCCGCAGGGAGTCTCAAATGGTTAACCCTCATTGGAAGGATGCATAGCCAAGATATATTCACTGGGACGGACAGACTGATCATGATATTTTCGTATCGATACACTAGTGGACCCTCGTAAGGGTTTCAGACTGTAGTAGACGTACGATCACCACAATGGCATGATCGTCCAGATGGCATGTTTTTTTGTTGCGTCTGAATTTAGGTTGCAGGACTTGTGTTGGGTTCGTTGTTCTTCATCAGTAATTAAAGATGTGTCAAGTTCATTTGATTATGGATCCATTTCAGAATCAGTTCTGACATTTTGCTAAAAGCATGGAACATTTGAGGATCTAGTTAGCAATTTTCAAAGTTTTAGGACATGAAATTAAGCATAAAGAAGATCAAGAGGACAAGAGAAGCATGGAGAATGTTAATGGTCTAGATTAGAAACAATTAGAAGTAATGGATTTGTTTGCTAATTCCAATGTATTTGAACATCTTGAAGCAATACAATGTTTTCATTAGTAAAAGATTTGAATTGTAAATTCTCTTCACATCAATCCCTAAATATTAAGACCCGATAGTGTTGAAGGAAAAAATAATGAGATGTGGTCATCATCGCAGGTCCTTCCCAAGAGGTAGGCTTCATGATTGTTGTATGAGGGTATCTATTTTTCCACTACTTCTTAGGGGGTATAGATCGAGGGTAAGGAAGATATGAATATATAAGAAGCAATATCTCTTAGGGTGGTCATTACCACGTCCCTTTATTCGTTCATCTTCATGTTGATTAATTTTTCCATCTAGTCAAGGCTAAAGATTGGTTGATCAGTTGGCTTAGAGAAAAAAAGTTGAGAATTCTTTGAATGTAGTATTATGCCCAATCCTTATTATGCTAGCACGTTTGGGAGAGTGTAGTATGTCGGGATGTGTGTCCCGATGCTAGAGGTCGCCCTCTATTCGGGTTGAGGCACATGGGCTCGCTCTTTCGATAAAAAATTAGAAGGTTGCATCGAGGTCTATTATTAGATGGATGCCTGTCGTTTGGCCTATTCTAAGAACATTTCCAAAGTGTTGAGCAACTCAAGTTTGATGAGACCAAGGTGTCCGAATTAAGGGAAAGAATCGGTTGGTGATTGCGGAGAAGGTTGTGCAAAAGGGGATACAATCTGAGAAGGACCCTTGATTGTATTTATAGAAGGTTCTGTCGGATTAGGGTGGATTGGATTTATGGTTGAAGTCAGAGATGTCTAGTGGTGAGGGGTTATGGGCTGGCCTTGTGATGGCAATATGCATAAGGCAGGTTTTGAAGTTACTACGGAAGACTCTGTCAGAATAATTGAGCTAGTGGAACATAAAAGCAAGTCAAGTCAATGTGCAATATTGTCAAAAGGGTAATAGTAATTAAGCAATAGTAAGATAGTGGTAAACATCATTATAGCCACTAGATATAAAGTAATGGTAATGGTGTATATATGTTACCTCTTGTAATGCTGAATCCGTATGAATGAATGTGAGAAAAATCCAATTCTCAATCTTCAGTTTCTTACTTAGCCAATATTTACTTAGCCAACATGGTATCAGAGCAGGACCACAGTCCATTCTAGGCTGTGTTCTTGGGTTTCTGGTGCTCATCATCTACCAAAACCGAACCGACTAAACCAACATGTCCGACACCGAAAGCCATTCCCAAACCCAAACAGGTTTAGGTCTCAGTGATGAGGACCTAACCAAAATAGCCAACCTCCTAAAAACCAGCCCCAGTCTAAATCAAAAACAGGCTAAAGACTTACCAGAAAACATCACGGTGAGTACAAAGCTTAATGGTCCGAATTATCATATTTGGGCCAGATTGATGCAGATAGCTATTGGAGGTCGGGGGCGTATGCGACATCTCACCGGAAACCCGGAAACCCCAAACCAAACCGAACCGGGATATGAAAGGTGGCAACAAGACGACCTAGTCGTTTTTTCATGGATGATTCAGAATATCGATCCACGACTAGCCAATAATGTCGCACACTACCTTACAGCCCGGGATTTATGGAAAGCATTACAAACTACTTACGGAAGTGGTAAGGATGCATTACAAATTTTCGATTTACATAACAAAGCTGCAAAAATGGTTCAGGGGACAATGACACTCGAAGAATTCTGGCTCACGATGCAATCCCTATGGGGAGAGATCGAAGCCAGAAGACCAAATCCAATGGTGTGTAACCACGACATCACTGCATACAACCAGCTTTGGACCGAGACTAAAGTCTATCAATTCTTGGGAGGAATTGATCCCAAATTTGATGGGATCAAACGAGAGGTCCTTCGACAGGACCGAGTACCCTCAGTCGAGGAAGCATACGCTTCCATCCGAAAGGAAGCCGCCAGGCTCCACATCCTGGGAGCGGCAACCTCCGGTGACGGACCATCATCGGGTTCGGACTACGGGCTACATACTAGGGGCGAGACACAATCAGCAAATTCAGCAAACAAGGCAGCAAATTCAGCAAATTTCCGACCACCACAGAATCGGTCGGAAACAACCGGTAAACCCGGTGGTTCGTCATTCCGAATCGACAAATCTAAACTCAAATGCACGCATTGCGGGAGGAATAGGCATACCAAAGACGGATGTTTTCAATTGGTCGGGTACCCGGATTGGTGGGACGAGAGCCGCGCGGAGAAGGCCCGGAACCGTGCCGCCGTCGCGACGAGCAACTCCACGGCCACCATCGTCGGAGGCGGCACCGGCAACATCCAGCCCGAAGACAGGATCGGAGGCGTGGCCGAAGCTGGAAGGGGCTCCTCCTTCAGCTGGCATCTACCGTGGCCACCAACTTCCGAGGTCAGCCATCCATTCGCCGGAATGGCTAGGTCCGGCGAAAACCCTAGCGGAATGAAGAGCAATTCCGGTGAGAATATAACAAATCGGGACAAAGGACACTTACAATCGCACGGAGGGGCTGGAGGGGAAGGGTTCGGCCGGAACCCTTACGCCGGACGGAGCCGCGACGAGCCTGGCCGAAACCCTAGCTGGTCCGAATCGGGGGCGAACCAAGGAGGAGCTGTGGGAGGGGCAACGCAAGGAACATCTGTTCCTTTGCAAATGAATTGGGCGGCTGATGAAGGTATAGGGACTTGGAAATTGCATCCAAGTCCCTTCACTTCTAACCCTAGCGTTTTTTGCCCTAATGTTATAAAAAATGACAGAATAGCCCCCGAATATTGCAAATTAGTCCCTCAACATGAGACACGAGCCTATTTAGTCCAAAATAAACCCGGACTTAAAAATCATCAGTGGATTTTTGACTGTGGGGCAACAGATACGATGACATATGATTCAAATGATCTCAGTAATATTATGAGGTCCCGGATTGAATATATTAAAACCGCGGATGGAGGAAAGGCTCCGGTTACTGGAATGGGCACCGTAGAAATTTCACCAACCTTGAAGATATCAAATTGTCTCCTAGTTCCGACACTCTCGAATAAATTGTTATCAGTATCTCATGTTACTAAGGAGATGAATTGTACTATGGTGATAAATCCGGATTTTTGCATATTGCAGGATATCCAAACAGGGGTGATTATTGGGCGTGGCACTGAACGCGCAGGTCTATACTACGTTGACGAAATGGCTCAACCAGGTTCGGTGTTGCTGGCTCATGGATCTGCAGAACGAGAGGCTTGGCTATGGCATAGGAGATTGGGTCATCCATCCTCGGGTTATCTAAAACTCTTGTTTCCCCAGTTGTTTTTGAATAAAAGTATTAATCTTTTTTGTGAGACTTGTATTCTTGCAAAAAGTCATAGACAAACGTTTAAGCCACATAATACTCGTATGGAGTCTATTTTTTCTTTAGTACATTCTGATGTGTGGGGTCCAGCGCCTATATCTGGAGGTTATGGTCTCAGATATTTTGTGTTATTTGTAGATGATTGCACTCGTATGACATGGGTGTATTTTTTAAAACACAAATCCGAAGTGTGTGACAAATTCACTCACTTTTTCAAAATGATCCAAAATCAGTTTCAGAAAAATATTCAAGTACTTCGGTCTGATAATGGAGGGGAATTTGTCAATCAACAAATGAAAAATTTCTTTTCAGAACAAGGAATTATTCATCAAACTTCCTGTCCACACACTCCAGAACAGAATGGTGTGGCAGAAAGAAAAAATCGAATAATCCTCGAAATGACAAGATCCCTCCTTATCGAGTCCAAAGCACCAAAAATTTTCTGGCCTGATGCTGTTGCAACAGCTACGTACCTTCTAAATCGTCTTCCTACAAAGATCCTACATCTTCAAACACCGATACATGTTCTCTCCAAAATTACCAAAGTACCCCCATATCTTAGCCTGCCTCCTCGTGTGTTTGGATGCTCCGTTTTTGTACATATCCCAAAAGTTGATCGCACTAAATTTGATCCATGTGCCGTCAAATGTGTGTTTATAGGATATGGGGTTAATCAAAAAGGATATCGGTGTTATGATCCTAAAAAACGTCACACGTTCATCACTATGAACTGTGATTTCCTTGAGACAGAGTATTTCTACCACCAATCTAGTGTTCAGGGGGCGAATCAAATAGTTGATCCACTAGATTGGGTAAGTGGTCCTAATATCTCATATGATAGCCATAGTCCCTCGTATGATGATTCAATTGAGCTGGCTGACCGAACCAGTGAACCATCATCTGACACGCCAGTAGCAACCAGCGAGCTAAGGGTCACAACTCATAATCCCTCGGTTGAGGTATCCGAAAATAGTCCGGTAAGTCCGTCCGAACCTCAAAATATCAATATAGTTGAGGATATTGATATTGAAGAACAGGAGGAACCAAGGACGGAAGGATACAAGTTACCCCCGAGAGAAAATCGAGGGCGGCCACCAAAGAGATACACACCGGATAGGGAGCCAAACAAATCAAGGTATCCGGTGGCAAATGAAGTAAGGGGGAGACTAAGTAAGGAAGCAAAGGCATTCGCCATGTCTATACTGTCAGACGAAATTCCAAACACAATTAAAGAGGCCCAACAATCCAGAAGCTGGAAATTGGCTATGGATGTCGAGATGGAGGCACTGGAGAAAAACAAGACATGGGAGATGTGCAGATTACCAGTTGGAAAAAGACCGATAGGCTGCAGGTGGGTATATACCATCAAATACAAGCAGGATGGCTCCATCGATAGGTATAAGGCAAGACTGGTTGCAAAGGGATATACTCAGACATACGGTATTGACTACTCTGAGACATTCTCTCCTGTAGCAAAAATAAATACAATCAGAGTATTAATGTCTGTAGCTGCAAACAAAGACTGGCCTCTCCACCAGTTTGATGTGAAGAACGCATTTCTTCACGGAGATCTTGAAGAAGAAGTGTATATGGAAGTCCCTCCAGGATACATAAATGAAGGTCAAGAAGGAAAGGTATGTCGACTGAAAAAGTCACTCTATGGCTTGAAACAATCCCCTAGGGCGTGGTTTGAAAGGTTCACTGTAGCCATGAAGACATATGGATACAAGCAAAGCAACTCAGACCACACCTTATTCTTGAAGAAGATAGGAGACCGAATAACTTGTTTGATTATTTATGTCGATGACATGATTATCACAGGGGATGATCTAGAAGAGATGGACAGGTTGAGGAAAAACCTGTTCAAGGAGTTCGAGATGAAGGATCTCGGAAAATTAAAATACTTTCTTGGGATTGAGGTACTAAGATCAAGAGAAGGGATCTTTATAGCTCAGAGGAAGTACATTTTGGATTTTCTGACACAAACCGGAATGTTGGAATGCAAACCGGCTGATACTCCAATGGTGGTAAATCACGGTCTACGCATAATGGAGGGGGCGAAGCTAGCAGATAAAGAACGATATCATAAGCTAGTGGGTAAATTGATATATCTATCACACACTAGACCAGACATTGCCTACGCAGTTGGAGTAGTAAGTCAGTTCATGCATCAACCTCAAGAGGATCATATGGAAGCAGTTATGAGGATAATTAGATATTTGAAGAGTACTCCAGGACATGGAGTTCTATTTCGAAAAAATGGTCATCTGGAGATCCAAGGGTACACAGATGCAGACTGGGCAGGTAACCCAGTTGATCGGAGATCCACATCAGGATATTTCACCTTTATTGGTGGCAATCTGGTAACATGGAGAAGCAAAAAACAAAAAGTAGTGGCTCTCTCAAGCGCAGAAGCAGAGTTCCGTGGAATAGCGAGAGGATTAACTGAAGTGTTATGGTTAAGAAAGTTAATGACAGAAATTGGTTTCCCACCAACTAAGTCATGTGAACTACGATGTGACAACAAAGCTGCGATAAGTATTTCAGAAAATCCAGTTCAACATGACCGGACCAAGCACATTGAAGTGGACAGACACTTCATAAAGGAAAATATCGAAGCAGGGAGCATCAAGCTGCCATTTGTTCGTTCAGAAAATCAGCTAGCGGATATACTAACCAAAGCAGTGAACTCGAAAAGTTTCAAGGAAGTACTGGGCAAGCTGAGTATCGGAGATCCGACCACTCAGCTTGAGGAGGAGTGTCAGAATAATTGAGCTAGTGGAACATAAAAGCAAGTCAAGTCAATGTGCAATATTGTCAAAAGGGTAATAGTAATTAAGCAATAGTAAGATAGTGGTAAACATTATTATAGCCACTAGATATAAAGTAATGGTAATGGTGTATATATGTTACCTCTTGTAATGCTGAATCCGTATGAATGAATGTGAGAAAAATCCAATTCTCAATCTTCAGTTTCTTACTTAGCCAATATTTACTTAGCCAACAGACTCCTCCTTCATCTGCATGCCATTATTGACTACTGCACGATTTGGCATGGCTTTTCATTTAGAATTCCTATAGATAACGCCATATATTGGGATAAGGTACCAAAATTGGTCGTGAAATTCATTGGGAATTCTTCCAAGTTGTTGAGGTTGATCTAAGTGCTCATAAGAGGACTCGATTGGAGGTTTTCCTCATGATCCATCTCCGATACTTAAATGAGTATTGTGTATATGATAGTAATAATGAATATCTACATTGGGAATTTATATTGATCAAACTGTGACGTTGATGTTTAACATTACGGTGCTTACGTTCGTAATTATTTAAAATAGCTTTCCCCACATTCGAGTATTAGACTTCATTAATAATAGGGTATATCTTTATAAGTTATAATATTGTCAATAAGTAAGCGAATTATGCAGGAAGATGTTACTGTAAGAATGAGATTCATGCCTAGTATTAGAGGGAGGGAGCTAAGTGTTCTCAGAGCTAATATTCGAGTTAAGGCGACGCTCGACAATTATTAGCTAAAGTAATTGCCTTTCTCTAGATGCTCGTTCTTGTATGGGTGCTCGCCATCGAAACAAGGGTAAGAGTACCAGGATGTCACCTATAATTTGTTTTACCACATGAAGAGAAGCTCTACGGCAAAAAGAATTTGTTCTGAGATAAAACTCTTCGGTTTATGATTCATAGTTGCGGGGGTAATTATGACAAGATGTAGAAACTACGTTGGATGGTCTTTACATTTTTCTGATGCAAGAAAGACAATGAGCGAGGTGAATGCTTTAAAATAAGTGATGGCTTCAAAATTTAGAAATAAAAAGTCGGACAAATTTCTAGAGATATTTCGATTTTTTTTTTATTTTTTTTTTTAAAAGTTCCATAAAGGTTTAAAAAAAATGGAGAGGATAATAGGGGTAGATAAATAAATGGAAAAAACTGATGATGAAATGACACTTTGAATACGGACCATTGAAACTTGAAACTAAGAGCAGAACTCATTAGTTCAGAACGTGCAAAGAATGAAAAATGACACTTTGATTTCACCGTTCAATCGAGTTGATTGATCCAACTATCAAAAGATCCAATCTAGGGTTTAGAAAAAAGTGATAATTCAAACACAATCAAAAATTGAAATTGAGATTGAGATTAAAAAAAATGAACTTGAAACTGTGTCTTGTGTCAAAAATGCTGTCCCCGTGGAAGTTGTTCTTCAACATTAAGTCTCTTTAAATTAACCAGAGTTTATGCTCATTCTTGATCTCAAACGCAGATTATATAAAGTTATGGTCACACACAATTAATAACCCTATTATCACATCATTCTGTAACTTCCAGTCATACACAATGGTGCTGCTCATATCTCAAGCTGACGTTAGAAGAACAAACACTCCATGTATAAGGAATGTCTCATACAAGTATACACAATGAAAAAAATGTTACGCATTTGTTAAGTGTTGCAACGATTTTGAAATTCCACTCCCATGGTGAATTTGGGTTTTGGATATGCTTGTTCATTTAAAGTGGTTCGACCAAACTGGTCTGGTTTGAACTAGTTCAGCTGAACTGGTTTTAAAAGTAAATCAGTTTTTTAGGCTTTAAGTAGACCAGTTCAAAATAGTAGTTTCAATTCAGTTCAAATCGACTCGTTTTTTTATACTGATTTATACTTAAATTTAAATCAAACTACTTTATACCTATATATTTTTAGAACCGGTTTGAAACAAAATAAACCAAACTGATCTTAAATTAAACCAAACGTAGAGATGTTTTCAATAAACCAAACCTAGAGATGTATTGGACTCTCATATGTTGATGTTGGACAGGGTTTCAGTTGGTTGTGAAATAGATTATCATTCTGTTAAGTGTGTTTCAGTCGGTTTAGTGTGTTTTTCAATTGGTTTAGGGTTTTTTCAGTCAGTTCAGTGTGTTGGACAGGATTTTCAGCTGGTTCAGTTTCGGTTTGAACCAGATTATTTCCTAATCAAAATTGTTATTAAAAAAAAACAGACCAGACCAATTCGAATCGGTTCTGAATCGGTTCGAACCATACTAGATTTATTTTTACCTAAATCAGACCAATTTTTTTAAAAACAGAAAAAAGTACTAATTTTTTTATAAATTAGACCGGTTCAGTTCTGAACCAGTTCTTGTACATGCCTATGAAATTTTCTTGGGATCTCACTAGAATGATCTCAAAGACTTATGATATTCTATCCATAATCGCGATGTGTCAGGATTGATGACCTCTTAATGGGCATATATTAGGAAGATCTTGTAATGATCATTCTCCTCCCACGTCACAACAATCTAATGTCATTTACTTTTTTAGTAGTGAGCACTTAAAAACATTATATTATTTTTATAATTTTCAAAACATGTTTTGATGATTAATTTTTTTTCGAAAATATTAAGTCAACATGTTATTTTTTATTTACAAAAGTTTAGTTAGGAAGAATTTCTTTGCAGAATATACTCGAAAAAAATGTCGTCCTCCCTGTCCCTTTTCACTCTATTCTCATATTCCATGAAGAGAGACATATTGGTTGGTTCTAATTAAGATGAATTTTGACTTTGGAGAGAGATTATGAGCCTTATAAAATATTTTTCCACTACACAGGAACTCTTTCCACGTCGGAATTATGCAAAAGGTAAGGTTATGAGCTGTTCCCACTTCATTAATTAATAATAATTCATCTATCAATCCATTTAAATAAGCTATTTGTCCAGAGAATATGGCAACAACTAGAAATGTAAAGCTTCATAACGGAACGGAAGGAATCAAGAACACATGATGTAGTTTGTAGGATACCAATGAAAACCCACAAGAAAGACACACAACACACCTCTGTTCTGTCATCCAATCGTAACGAACAAAATATGATTCCCGGCAAGGATTTGGCACTGCAATTGCTCCATTTCATGGCTGTAGAATAAATACACACAGACCGAATAGGTTGTTGTTCGTTCAACTTTTCTTGTAACTACAGCTATAACTCGTCTCTTTCAACATATTCACGTCTCTTGTACAACAAATACACTACGACGGCTATCTGCAATGTGAGGGCTACACAGAAGAATAAGACACCTAGCTTCTTCCCTGGGTTCATCCCATGCTCTTGCGGAAGACGTGGCGGTGGGGGATGAGGTCTGGCCTTCTTGCGCGGACGGAGACCAGGTGGTGGAGGTGGTCTTTTCGTTTTGGAGATGGGAGACGGTGGAGGATTATTCTGACGAGGAGGAGGAGGGAAAGGTGGCGGCGGAGATTGGATTTGGGAGTCAACGATGATGGTAAACAGACACACGACCAGGATTAAGAAGAAAGAATTAGCAGACGCTGCCGTGGTTCCCATTGAAAGCCCTCAAGTTCTTCTTCACCGGAGCGCCGGATGAAAAAGTCAATCGTGACGAACCAAATCAATAGGGCCCAATCGCAGATATAGCCATGGCTGGACAGACGGGCGAGAGAATTGCAGGAGGCGGTGAATTTCCCTCTGTTGTTTGCGGGAGGTAACCGCGGGGTTCAACGGTAGTGGGGATAAATTAGAGGAATATGGGATGGAAACTAACTAAAAATGGTATCTTTTGACGACAAAAGGAAGATCAAGGACAGATAGATAGATTGCCAGGGCAGCGGGTCTGGCTGGACAAATTGCTTGAGCTCATGAGTCATGACAGAACATATTGGTCCTCAAACTTTTACTAGATGTTTCAACTGAATCCTCATAAGTCATAATTTCGTTCTAAAAACTTCAGTTTGAAAAATAAAAAGACATTAATATTAAAATAATCCAGGCTGAAATTATTGTTAATATTCATTTATAAATTACTTATTTTTTATATTTTAAAATTATTTCAATTTTTTAATATTTTTCTTGCACTTTTTCGAGTTGTCGTGATAGAAACTAGGGAGTCAAAAATTGACTCAACCTGTGGGTGACCCACCCACAACTCGTGTTTGAGTCAGACATTTTGACTCACGGGTTAGGTTTGGGTCAATAGTTTTGACCCATGGGTTAACCCGTGACTCATTGAATTATTATATATTATTAAATAAAGTATTATGGTTGTTTCTGGTTTGGATCAACTCGTGACCCATGGGTCAAACTTGCGGATGTTTGGTTTTTTAACCGATGGTTGGTCGAACGAGTCAGTCTAACCCATATCTTTGTCAGTACTATTACTGACAGGTCAGCCTAACCCGCGGGTTGACACACTGACCTGCATGTCAGGGTTGGGTTTCGAAAATTGACCCATACAAATATACGAGTCATGTTTGGGTCAGACAATTCCTGACATGACCCATGACAGACACGACCCATGACACGAATTGACACCCCTAATAAAAACCCGTCAAATATTTTTAATAAGGATAAAATTTGAATTAATAGATAAAATTTTGGGTTAATTTACAATTCTTGTCGTTTACTAAGCTTAACGTGTACCAGGTCCTGCCCCAATGTATCAGGCATTTAAATGTATTCTAATATGTTTGATAATTGTGTCATGTTCACATTTTTAGTTTAGAGACAAGTTTAAAGTCTTTCCGTTTACACACTACACAATAGTTCAAATCACAAACAACCATTGGTTTTACTTCGTTAGTTCAATGATAATGTTGATGTCTATTCGAGGAGGATCAGAATTCATTTGATGTTGAAAATAATTGGGTAACACCCTTATCAAACTTTATGTGCTTCTAAATCCCCTGAGAATCCACATGTTGTACCCAAATATGCAGAAGAGACACAACCACAAGCATCACATGCAAGATGCATGTTATTGGTCTTCTAATAAGGATGTCGTGGAACAGGATGAAACAAGAATATACAGAAAGAACAACAAAACTTTTGGTAATGAGAATGATTTTGAAGAAAGAGAATCTCAGTCTAGAATTTCGTTGGGCTAATTTCGGTTTGAATAAAAAAAAACTTGGCAAATTAACTTCTTTTTTAAAGATTCCGCTCCTAGTAGAGGAACAAAAAAATATTTTGGTGGGAGTGTTGAGGGCAACATGTATTACTCATGTGATCAATTAAAAAAAAATGGTCGGTTAATTGAGAGAGAGAATAATGAGTCACATTCTGAAGTAGATTTTGTAGCTCAGTCCCAATTAATAATCCCCCAAAAAATCCAATTTTTTTTATTATGTGCTTGTTCCAACTCTCAACTCTATATTTTAGGTTCACCAATATAGAATCAACATAACTTATTTTACGTGAAACGATGCTCAGACAAAAGTGTGATTTCTTGGTTATTGGATCAGTAAGGGTGTGATTCATACGAATCTAGGGAAGACCAGGTCTCTTGTGGACTGGAAAGTGCTAAAGAAGGAAAGAACATGCCACAGTGGTGATGTCGAATGTTTGAAGTCATTCAAGACAGCTTGTTTGAAGTCATTCAAGACAGCTTAGGAGGAGTACAAAGTTAGGTATCACTTAAATATTTATTATTTTTAATTAACACAATCTATATTTTAATCTTATTCCTAAAAAATGACCATAAAACAAAAAAAAAAAACTTAAAATACACACTTGCTTCATGTTACCTTTTGGTTACGTATGTTTTTTGTGTTGTTAAATGGCTACTTACTTTTCAGAATTTCACGAATTATTCACTCTGTCAAATTTTTTGTTGTTGGCTAATAAATTTTCTTCATTATATTAATATCTGGTAGCAAAAGTTTTATTTAATAGTAACAACGAAACTAAAGTAGATGGGGGTACGAAGACCCAATTCATCGGTCACATCTCTCTTTTGAATTGTATGGCAATCCAATCTGCATACATGTTTGATTGTCGCTTGATCCATTTCCACTCAATCCTCAGGATGTTGTTCGCTTTCCTCCTTATCGTGGCAATGATATTCTCGAGCTTCCAGTCAACATCGGCGATTTCCCTGCTTACCTGTTTGATGATCCGTTCACAATCAGATTATATCATGACTTCCCCAGTTCCGATGTGGCGACTCTACTGCATGTAGTATGACTTGTGCTTCTGCATTGAACAACAATGTGTCACGCTGCGTCGAGTGGCATCCATCCATCATGATCCCGTGTGCATCTCTAACTATAACCCTTGTTCCGCTCCTCCTTGTGTCGGGGTCCCATGCGCCATCACAGTTCAATTTGATTTTCCCATGTGGTGGCGGTGTCCAACCCTTGGTGTGGTTACTTGCAACCCACTCCACTTGATCCCGTTCTTGTTTCAGTTTTGCCTCCCCCGTTTCTTGTGCTAGCCTCATGCCTCTTTCAAGGGTGCTCTGGGGGTTCGACTTGTCTTTATGGTGGAGTGCCCGACATCTTTCCTTCCAAATCTCCCATGCGATCATTTCCACTCGTATTTTCATGGGGTTCTTTTCTGGGATGCTCCTCTGCGTCATCTTGATTGTGTCCTTCACCCACTCAATCCACGTCAGTGGGGTTTGTTCATACCATCGAACCCCCACCCCTCTGAACTACACCGGGATCACCCATATGCAATGTAGAAGTGCATGATCTATTATTTCTACTTGGTTGCAGAATGGGCACATAGGTGAGACATTCATTCCCCTTCTGTTCAGTTCTTCCAGCACCAGGAGTGTTCCATTACAGCTTCTCCACATGAATTGTTTAACTTTGGGTAGTGTATATCCGATCCAGTTTATGATCCACGTTGTCGGAGCAACAGATCGGGGTGTGAATGCTTGTGTTGTGTCCCCCTGATCTTGTAGCTCCCGTAAACGATGGTACACCAGTTTGGGGTTGGCTTCTCCGTTACTTGTTGTCAAACATATTAGTTTATCTCTTTCGCCAGTGGTATCTAGGTGGATGGCTTGGATTGCTGTCATTTCGGCATGTGATAGGTCGTCCAAGATCTGTTCTAGGTCCCACCTAGCCTCCGGTGTCTTGATGAGGTCGGCTACCTTAAGAGGTTGGGCTTGGTCAGTCAATGATTCTTGTGAGAGTCGATGTCCTTGTATTCCAGGGATCCAAGCATCCTGATATACTCTAATGATTTCTCTGTTGCCTACTCTCTCCATGCCCCTTCTTTTCGGATCACGTCCCTTCCTTGGAGTATGCTTGACCACGCCCATGATGCACGCCCTCCAGTTGTGGCATCGAGAAAATTTTTCCTTGGAAAATATATACCTTTAAGCACCCTTGCCCAGTAGGTTTCCGGTTCATTCTGGAGTTGCCATGCCATTTTGGTTAGCATAGAGACATTGAAAGTATTCATGTCTCAGAATCCCATTCCGTAATTTGCTTTTGGCCGCTCCATTTCCTCCAGTGCATTTGTCTTTCCTCCCCTGCTTGTCCCCACCAAAATGGGGCTATTATTGTCATGATCTCATGGTAACATGTTTTTGGGAGTCAAAACAAATTCATGGACTAGGTGGGTATTGTCGTGATAACCGACTTAATCAGGGTTTCTCTTCCTGTATTACTGAGGTAGAGGTTTTTCCACCCTGATATACATTTTGTATCCTATCCTTGAAGAATCCTAGTGCTCCCTTTTTCAATCTTCCCCATACTGTTGGTAGACCCAAGTATTTTTCGGCTTGTCGAGCTTCCTGAATTCCCAATGTGTGTCCCACGATCTCTCTACTTCCCATTGAGGTGTCGGTGCTATAGTGTATGCTTGATTGATTGAGATTGACACTTTGTCGTGACACGGCTCTATAGTCCTCAAGAATTGTTCTGAGCCTCGATGCATTCTGGTTGTCCGCTTTGAGGGAAAAAGGAAGTCGTACGCAAAGAGGAGGTAGTGGATAGTTGGACATGTTCTCCTAATCTTGATTCCTTCAAGTTGGTGACTATCCACTACATGCAATATCTGTCTCGATAGAACGTCATCCACTATAATAAACAAGTAAGGGGAAAGAAGGTCACCTTGTCGAACACTGTGTGTGGGCCGGAATTTGGTTGTCTTTTTGTCGTTTACCATGACCCTATATTGAACATTAGAGATGAAGCCTTCAATCCACTGGATCTACCTCGCTGCGAACCCCATCTTCTTTATTGTGCCCAAAAGAAAACTCCATTCCTCCCTGTTTGCCCTCTTGCTTGTCCTTAAGTGATGAAATGCTTCGTGGGAAACAAGAATATTGTCATGTATTAACATGTCATACACTAAAGCACTTTGGAAAGGGGTGATCAAGTACAGGAGGATCGATTGTAACCTATTGGCCATAGTTTTAAATAACACTTTATACACAAAATTGCATAGGCTAATGGGGAGAAAATGGGATGTATTAGACGGGTTTGGTATCTTTGGTATTAATACAATGTCAGTTGAGAAAAAAGATTGGTCAAAGGTACCGTTTTCAAGGAATTGTCTGATCGCATGAAACACGTCAGGTCCAACAACTTCCTAGAAACGTTGATAAAACAAATCGGGAAATCTGTCTGGTCCAGGAGCTTATGTCCCTCCAAGTTGAAAGGCTACCTTTTTTTTTATCTCTTCGCTCGTGGGAGTTCTCAGAAGTCACTGGTTTATTTCTTCTGTTACCACTCTTGGCATACACTCCAGAATCGATGACTGACCCCCTGTTCTTTCGGTCCAGAAAATCTTCATAAAGTACCTAGAACATTCTTCCAGAATTTCGCCTTCCGACTCAATCCAAGGATTGTTAGCCATTGTTCCACTGCCATCGTTTAAGCGTAGATCTATGGAAGAAAGTGGTATTTCGATCACCTTCCCTGAGTCATTGGATTCTCGATTGTTGCCTCCAATACGTTTCCTCTCATTTCCTGTGGTCAGCTAATCTTGCTTTCAGTCCTTGTTCTTCCTTTTGATTATGATTGGCATTTTCTGATTCTTGGAGGCTCTCAATCAACGCCTAAATTTCGGTGATTTGAGTCTTATTATTAGCAAATTTTTTCTTGCTCCACTTCTACAAACTGCGACGACACTTGTTGAGATTTTCCCTTAGTCCCCTATTCGGTCCTAGGTTGATGATGGACATCTAATTGTTTCGGACCGTTTCTTCACATCCCGTTTCGGCGAGCCACATTGCCTCAAATTTAAATTCCAACTTTCACCTTCTGTCTCTATGTTCCAGCTGCAGCACCACTGGTTAGTGGTCAGATATGACAGCGGGTTTGTGAAAAAGGACCGCGTCCGGGTATGCGTCTATCCATGCTCCATTCGCGAGGCCTCTATCCAGCCTTTCTCGAACTCTTGTCTCATCGCTTCGATTGCTGCACCATGTAAAATGTTAACTTGTGAATCCTATGTCTGCTAGGGCCACCTCTGATATGAGTGCATTGAAAGCATCCATTTTCCTCGTATCTGCCGTATTCTTTTTCATGTAAGAAGCTAATATCATTACAATTGCATATGCACAGCCAAGCCCCTGATCTATGCCTTCCGATATCCCTTATCTTGTCCCACACTTTGAGTCGTTCTTCCCATTTTGGGTACCCGTATACCCATGAGATATGCATCTCCTCACTCGTTCTATCCATCTGGACTACCGTGTCTATAACGTGTGTCCCTTTTTGCAAGACGCGGACTTGAACCTCCTTTTTCCACCATAGTGCCATCCCTCCTGAATCTCGTTGGGCTCCACATAATGAGCTCCCTTCATCCGGAGCCTTCTTCTCACTCTATGACACCATTCTTTTTTATTTTTTTGTTTCCATAATGAATACGACGTTTGGTTGGTACTTCCTCCCGAAATCGAATAGATTGGGAACTGTCAGCTCCGATCTCAATCCCTGACAGTTCCAAACCAATATGCTCATTGATGTCGTGTGGTTGTGTAGGGACAGACACCAGAACCCTTTTCTTGTTCCATATTGTTTGCCTTCCTTTGGGTACCCTTTGTTGTGCTAGTCCTCCTCATTTGTTTGCATGCACCCTTTGTTATCACCTTCTGTTTCATTCAGTCCTTCATCATTACATCTTCTTCTTGCCCTTCATTAGTGCCTAACACCATACATCTCTTCTTTTTCTTTTCGTCTTCCTCTACATCTATCATCAAACTTTTCCTCTTTAGAGACATTTTCGGACCAGTGGGCTCAGACCGGTATTGATAGTGACTAGGGCATCCATTCTAGGCAAGTCACCTTCAGGTGATAGCTCCACATAATAGTTATTGTTCGGCTCGCTTATGGTTTTCACACCCTTCAATATTAGACACTTACCCGGGTCTCTTGGGATTAGGTTATAGGTCGCCCGATTAAGACCATTAAGTACATACTATATGTTTTATCTGCTCCCTGGTCCTTCGATGATTCCTCGTTAGGTTCTGGTTGGATAGTCCTCCAAAAGGCAAGGTCTGCTCCTTTATTTCTACTTTCTCCCTTTGTCGGTCCTCTTTTGTTGTGTCCCACCTCGCTCCATGTGTGCTTCCTGTGGTGAGGTCTGTCGACTTGGATCCATGGACTATACATAAGTTATGAGGGGTGTTCTTCTGACATGACAACTTCGTTGATGCATACTCTTTCTGTGTGCCCAAGTCGCCCACAACGAAAACAGAAGTCCGACAACCTTTCATACTTCACTGCAGCCCAACACAGTTTTCTGTTCTTCCTCGGGAACCAGAATCCAGCCACAGGAGGATTTTTCGCATCAATCACCAGCTTGATCCGGAGGTAGCTTCTATCCAACATTTTCGGTCCCATGATGTCATCTACATGGATAATCTCGCCTCTATTGTTGTCAATGAGCTCCGCATTCCTCTTAGTAAGTTTATCTAGTTCCAGTCCATGAACTTGAATACAACATTGCAGTTGCTCAAATTTAATATCATCAATTCTCATTCCTCCTTCCCACCGTTTAAGAGACAAACAAGGCCCTTGGATTGTCCATTGACTAAATTCAATAGCATCTTCCATATCTTTTGGCTCATCAAATTCAAACAGAGTGATTGCATTGCTTAAATCTTTTATCCTAACTTCTTTACACATGTGTCAAACAGCTCTTAACACGGTGTGGATTGCTGCCGGTTTCACTACTCTGTCGCATATCAGTTTCCCAACACATTGGGTTCCACCTTGGAGTTATGTTCCACCCTATAGGTCCAAGACGAATTTGTTCTAGTTTGTTCTATATGCATGTTCTAAGCTATTGTTGGGTGGCTTGGGACTGTACACATGTTCCATGTTCAGACTGGCACAAAGGAGGAAACCTTTGGATTAGTTGGGTATTTGATGAACAATTTGTGGTGGATGGACAACACTTATTTCAGCCGAAGGCCAAATTTGGGTGGAGCCAAGGAGATTTTCAGTTTTGTGTGGTGATTGACGAGGCCTGCTATTGGCTTAAACACGTTGGGTGGAGGGAGGGGTGGCTGGATGGGGAGGCGTGGCTGGGGAGGGATGACAGCGTTCGTTTGGGCGAGGGTGGTAGAGATTGGCGGGAGAGGTTGGATAGGCGGGAGAGGTTGGATAGGCGGGGAGGCGTGGCTGGTGGGGGAGGCGTGGCTGGGTAGGAAGACATAGGTGGTGGGGGAGGCGCGGCTGGGTATGGCATTTGTTCATGGAGCTTAGCTGGGCTAGGCGAAAGAGTTTGGGTGGGTGGGGCAGCTTGGCTAGGAGAGGTCGTGATCTGTCTCCGACTGGTGCTGCCAATAACAACTCGTGATGCTAGAAGAGCCTCCCACTGGAGATGAAGGACTCAGCTGGGGGCGCTACGGAATTCACCGTGGCAAACCCTAGCTAGTGCAAGGAGGACTTTCTCTCACTAGTAAAGCTAGGATAGAGGCGAAACAAAGTTCACTCTGTCAATTGATCACGTGAATAACACATGTTGCCCTCAACACTCCACCAAAATATATTTTTGTTCCTCTACGAGGAGTCGAAGCTAAATAATAATAGTAATAATAATTTGCCAAATTTCTTTGATTCAAACCGAAATTAGCCCTACCAAACTCTAGACCGAGATTCTCCTTCTTCAAAATCATTCTCATTCCCAAAAGTTTTGTTGTTCTTTCTGTATATTCTTGTTGCATCCTGCTCCACAACATCCTTATTAGAAGACCCAGAACATGCATCTTGCATGTGATGCTTGTGGTTGTCTCTTTTGCATATCTGAGTACAACATGTGGGTTCTCAGGGAATTTAGAAGCACAGAAAGTGTGATCGGGGTGTTATCCAATTATTTTCTAACATGAAATGAATCATCATCTTGCTCAAACAGACACCAGCATTATCGTTGAATTAATGGAGTAAAACCGATGGTTGTTTGAGATTTGAACTAATCGTGTCGTGTGTAAATGAATAGACTTTAAACTTGTCTCCAAACTCAAAATGTGAACACCACACGATTATTAAACAGATCAAACGCAACACACACGGTTCACGACACGTATGATTAACGTTTTTAACAAAAAAAAACTTCATACATACATTACATAAGTCGTGTCATACGACACGACACGAAATTTACAAAATTCATAATTTAATTTCACAGTTAAGTTTTTAAATTCATAAATGATTCAAAAACATGTGCAAGAATAAATCCAAATATTAGAGACACATATTTAATCGTGTTTATTCATATATTCACATATCAGAAGAGTTTAGACATAATTATTCACCGCGTTTAAATGTATAACAGTTGTTTAGATGCGAGATGTGTTAAAGTTAAATTAATATATGCATAATTGCATATCGTTAAATTGTATCGTGTTATAATTTTTTTTACCCAAATTTGAACCAAAAGCAGTGTTTTTAAATATAATTCACTAAATAACAAAAATTTGAACTAACAAGTAACATTTGTCAAATAAGTAATTTGTCTTTCTCTCTCTATTCAATATATTCTGTCATTTAGGAGATTCACGTTTTTTACAATTACACATATTCTCGTACTCAAAAAACTATCGGAAAAGAACATTGAGGAGACTCATTTCACAGACACAATCCGTATCTTGTCCAACAACACCTTCGACAACTTTAGCCACAACAGAAACAAAATCGATTGAATATTAAAATCTCTATTAGCTGATCAAGTATCAAAGTACTGCAGACGCGTGAGAATTGCGTTGTGAAATGACATCAAAATCTTTAGAGCATCCAGTTTTGCCTTCCCTGCTTAAGAATCAAAAGCTCTGCACATGACATGATGTATCCTTCCTACCCTACTTAAGAATCAATCATATGATTAATTGAATGACTCAATGTAACAAGCTTCATGTTAACCATTGCTATAAGTTATACAATTTTGGCGAAAAACAATTCATTAAAATTAAGAATTCTCTATCAATTTCAACTTGAACCAAAGAATCGCATGTTACTATAGAACAGTGCAACATTTCAATAGTTAAAAACAGTCCACACACACCAATACATTTTTCAGAAATGGGGCTGCATCAGTTTCACCCCAAGGCGTAGTCACTACTAATACTACAAGATAAGCTCTCTAGCCTTGCCTACTAAACTAGAATCATAATCCAATGAACCTTCTTGTTTCTCCATCCCCTTAATCAGTTTTTCTATTTGTCTTCTGTAAATGGGCATGAAGTGGTCGTTGATCATGGACTGCGAGAGCCTGATCTTGCTGTAGAGCGAGCGATGAGTGAGGAAAATCGCAACATTGGCCTCTCCACTGTATCTCTCCTCTGTCTCAGATACACCGGTCGAGTTATTATCACCTTCTTCTTCTTCGTCTTCTTCAGATGAGTCAGACTCAAAAGGGAGGGTGACGATATGCATTATCCTACCAGGAGGGAAGAATCGGTGAGATTCCTTGGTCTGTGGGGCAGGAGAAGAGCTCATCTCTCCCGCCTCTGCAATGGCAGCTGCTTCTTCCTCCCTCATCTCCTTCACCACATCCACATCCTCATCCTCCTCACCTTCCATTCTTGTTCGGTCGTACAGCTCCTGCTCTAGCTGCTGCCACAGCTCTACTTCTGTCATTCTGTCCTCGAGTCTGTCGAGGTCGTCGACTCTTCTGTCAGAGCATGAGCATTGTTCTTCAATCTCTGAATTCCATTCACCAGAAGATATAGGAAGCTCGACTGCTTCAGAGATGCTTGAGCGCATATTCTGTTGGCGTGTGAGGAGTGCATCATCCTCATCGTCATCATCAATGGAATTGGAGGTGGTTACTTCTTTGGTGGGTGATGATGAATCTGTTGAGCTGCCAATGCCATTCTCTTCCTTGTTGATCTCTTTTGTATTTGACCGAGTAGCTGCAGCACGCCGCCTGGGGCCCATGCATGACCAAGAAGAAAGACCCAGCGTTGGACGGCTCCAAGCTGCATGAGCCATGCTTTGTGCTCTTCTCATCACCACCTATTATACCATACCATACACCCCCAAACATTATTTCAACTGAACTAAAATGGTAGTCTAGAGAAGAAATTAACTGAATCAATCAATAGATTTAAACTTAAAAAGAAAAGGAAGGAGAGATACCTGTGTACGGTTAGAAACAGGGCGTAGAAGAGCTCCAGCGCCAGCGACTTTAGCTTTTGCAGTTGACATAGAGGGAAGCCTGGAGCTAAGCGCTGATGCTGAGCGGTAAACAGTACCAAGAATTCGGGTGCGTTCTATCTGGTTCCTTAGATCATTTAACCATGCAGATGCAGTTACCTGTTCACAACGATAATAAAAGGGATAAAGGTTTAACCAACTACATGGAAAATACATGCGAGTGCCAAGACATATTCCTCAGAGACTGATGAGAATGGCGCTTACTTACTGTTGCTAAAACATAAGATCATAAAACAAACTAGCAGACTACACTGTAGTATTCTGGCAACAGCATTGACATATCATCTTACGGAACAAATTCCTTAATTTGCTCCTAACTTAATTACAGGCATTCACAGTACTATATTGCCAATTTTGATAGATGCTATTAGACAGATATTTGACAAAAATACAGCAGCAACAAAAGGCTGCCAATAGATCCAACACATGTCTACTACCACTTAATGTGTAGAGCTCCTCTAGCTAAATATAAAGAACGCAATACCTCAGCACGTAGATCATCTACTGAAGCAGCAGAAAATGTAGGCACTAAGTCTGCTCCATTTATAACACAAGTAATGAAATCATTGCCCGACTCGGCCAATTCCCATGTCATACAAGCAGCTGCAACAAGCGGAATCATCTGATGTTAGAAACCTTACACAAAACAGCAACATTTCAACATGCAACAATGGTGGGATAATAATCCAAGAATAATTCTAGCATCTGGATACAGGTTTGTTATGATATCATAACTTGCATAGACAATCATGAAAACCGACCTGGAGCAAAAGCAACACAAGTGGCAGTTGACAATCCCTTTTGTTCACGTAAAACATATGTCAGAAGAGCTGCAGTACCTCCACCCAAAGAGTGCCCAACAATCTAAAAAATCGAAAGAGGTGATGTAAGCACAACAAATTGGAAGTCATATTGACATATCTCCTTAATGACTGGTGGTTCTTCATTTGATTTGAACAAAATAAGCAACATGATTTGATGACTGAGCAGTTGCAGCACTTTAACCAATCAAATGAAATTTGAATGGCAGAGGGAGTTGATCATGTTATGAACTGAACAAGTAAAGGGCATTCTAAGTCTCGAAGAGAAAAACCTACAGAAAATTGCAGCTACTTTGATGCAACATTTTCAAGGGTAAGAAAAAATAAAATGACAAAGACAAACTTTACTTTGAGCTTATAATCAGGATGCAATTTGAGTGCTTCAAGAAGAACTGGAGTTGCAAGCTTTGCAATCCATCTTGCAGCTGCAACCATACCGCAATGTGCATAGCCTAGAACTACATTACTAACTCCGCCTTCATTTACAATGGAGTGATGAAATGGTACCACTGCTCCAGTGACGGCTGTCAGTGTATCTTTAATGCTGTGTGTCCCGCGAATTAGTAAGAGAAAACATTTCTCAGTGTGATCAGCCAAAATAGTGAAAGCTGGCTTCAAAATCTGCATGATAAATATAGAGAAGGTCAGTGCAAATGAAAATAAAAGTAGCTTTAAGTCTGAAGAAAATAGTCCACGCTAGAAGACAACTTACTCCTGCTTTGGGTTCCTGAAGAAGAACATTTTCTTCGGAATAGCCCGTCTCTTTGAGAAACAGATTGAAAGGCTTTTTCGAGAAATGCCAACATAGTGTTAATAGATGAAGAAGATATGTAAGATTGGCAGCAATATCAGAGCCTTTTAGCTGTAAGCTTTCTTTACCACCAAAGACATCGCTGACATGAATGTTTCCCTGAAAAAATCTAAAATCTTAGCAGGACAATCTAGTATGGCAATAGTTTGACAAGACATAGTACGGACAGATGGAACATTATTCATCAGGTCCCCAAGCACTATATAGGATACTCTACCTGCCTCTTCAAAAGAAAACTGATCCCGAAAGCCAAGTCACCAATGGGCCACTTTCCCAGGGTTTCTGAGTAAGTAAACTTCAAAGTCTCTGCCAAAGTAGAGATCGTCTCGAGCCATGTGGCAGGGGCTTGGATAAGTCTATGGGGAATGCGGTCAGAAACTGAGGGAGCATGACTAGAGGAGGCAAGGTGATCGCTTTCATAGCCCTCATCATCCGAATTATCAGCCTGCAACTTGCGGTTCAATGTGTAGTATAGCAGAGCAGCTGCCCCAGCTGCTGTGGCCATAGTAGCTGTTGCCATCAGTCTGCAATCCTCAATGGAAACAAGAAACTCCCATGAAGTGCAGGGTTTACACGATCTAATTCTTATACAACGTTCCAAGTAATCAGCAGTATCATTCTATTAGAATAGTAAAAACTTCAAGGATATTCAACCAGCAGATAACATCATTTCCACACCCTTTGAGTATCTTTCAAAACAATTAAGCAAAGGAACAAAATCAAAGTCGCACATTTCTGAATACTAATCAATGCTAACGTAAGAATCATCGTTTGTATATATATCTTTTCATCTTAAAAAGTTCTAGTGGATATCGAGTTATGCAGAAAGTATGAGCTTCACACAAAGATGAGAAGAATCGATAATCACGACGGCGTAATTTCTCAAATCCACCGACAAATCGCATAAAAAAAGGGTGTGACTAAAATCAAGCAGGGGTTGCACGATCATCAGGAAATCAAAATGACAAGACGAAAAGGATGAAACCTGAACATGGGTGCAGAGGTTCTTCTCCTTCATGAACAAAACCCTAATAACGGAAGGGGGGAGAAATGGAGGAAAGATATGGACGAACCTTAAAATGAATATATGTCGGAAGGGTGCCTTTGATTCTAAGGCATGAAAATGGGAGGAAGGAAGGAACCAAGGGAACGAGAAGAAAGGTTCAACTGAATCTCTTCGGCAGCAACGAACTCCTTTCCTTTTGGATCGGGGGGGTCCGAACTATCTTTGCGAGCGATTCACTCTGCCGTCTGGACTTGGGATTTCAGTTTCGCGTCGAGCACTTCTGACTAGACAAGACAAGACGACTTCGCTTCTCTTCTTTTCTCTAATATATATTAATTAGACTACCAACAATATATATATATATATATAATAAATAATAGGGTTAAGTATAATCATACATTCATACTATACTACCATCGTATTATTTTTAATTTATTCTTAATAGTAAATTGAATAAATATTATTAAATTATTTATTAATTAAATATGTATTAAAAAAATTAAGAAAAATACTATTATAAAGCTTAAATTGTCTATGATAAATAATTATAAGTTGTTATAAAAATTATTATTTATATTATACTATAATTATGAGTATAATAATAATATTAAAATGATAAAAGTGAAACTTAATTAATAAATACTACAACTTACAATGTAAGTGAATGTGTTTGTTTGTTTTTAATTTCAGAGTTTGATAATATACATATATATATATATATATTAATGTTTAATAATATGGGTTGGTAATAAAAATGATAAAACTATTTATTAATATACTGTTAATAAAAATATTAAGACAATAAATATGGAGGTGGGATGAAATATGAAACTTATCGTGAAAAGCGATGAAAAGCTCCTGAGAAATAATAGAGTTTTTGGAAATATGCATGGCGAGTCCATGCCATCGTCGGTTATAAAAAGTAATAACGTACCAATGAAAATATTTATTTTTAACAACTAAATAACTTAAAAGCTTATTTGTCGTAATTATAGAAGTTGTAGTCAAATTAATATATATAGATAGATAGATAAGTAATAAGTTTTATATACTCAAGTTTAGTCCATCCGATGGCATACTAATTTTATGCAATGCAAATTCTGATATGGTCATTAAGTTTAACTAATAAAATAGCGATATACTGTTGATTTGTCGGATGCAAAATAGTATAAAAAACTTAAAACTTAAATTTATATTCTATAAATTATATATCAAAAATTATGTATTTATTTTCCTAGGAACCGGGCTTGGTCATCCTTCGGTCGGTCGGTCGGCCTTGTCCTTTACAAATATATATATATAATACAGTCATAACTCAATTTACACTTTTTTCTTATTATTATTTCAGTTATCTTACTTTTCAATGATTTTTTTGATAAAATATTTTCTAAATTTATACAATTTTTGTAAAATTTCTAAATTGTTTTTATTATATAAATTAAATTAAATGTTATATATATGGCCTTGATATTTTATGTGTTATTAATATAGACTTGGTGTGATTATTTAAGGAAAAAAACGACGAAAATATCAAATGACAATATTCACTAGCATAAAAGTGCATCCTGTCACAGAAAACGTTTTAGAGTGGCATTCAATCACGAGTCAAAATAAAAAAAAAATAGGGTTAATAATCAAATAGGTAGCCGAACTTGACATAATTTGACAAGTAGGTACCCAAACTTTTTTTTGCCGCAAATAGGTTACCGAACTTTTGGAAATTAGCAAATAGGTTCCTAACGTTAATTTTCCGTTGAGTTTTGACGGAAAACTGCACGTGAGTAGCACATGAGGAGCAACCAGGTACCTAAACTTACACAAAGTAGCAACCTGAACTGGTTCAGAACCAGTTCGGTTGAACCACTTTATTTAAAAATAAAAAAGAGTAGGGTTTATATACCAAACACATGCATGACTTAGGATTTAGGATTGGGTCATGCATGTGTTTGGTATATAAATCCTATTATTTTTTTTGTTTTAAATAAAGTGGTAAGATCTAACCGGTTCTGAACCGATTCTTGAACCACTTCAAGGCTCTACTTGCTAATTCATGTAAGTTCATGTACATGTTTGCCCAACCATATCAAGTTCAGGTATCTGGTTGCTGCTCACGTGCAGTTTTCCGTCAAAACTCAACGGAAAATTAACGTCAGGAGTCTATTTGCTAATTTCCAAAAGTTCGGCAACCTATTTGCAGCAAAACAACAGTTTGAGTACCTACTTATCAAACCATGTCAAGTTCGGCTACCTATTTGATAATTAACCCTTAAAAATACATTAAACCAGGGAACCGAAACTTTAACTGTGTACCTTACACACATCCAATCACTTTTACCTAGGGTTGATCATGGGTGGGGCGGACCAGTCCTGAAGGCAAGACCGAGACCGAAATTTAGGTCTTGCCTTCTGGAGGACCGAGATCGAGACTGACCTCGACCAAAAAAGCCCGCCAGAGTCAGTATTTCTTGACTCGGACCGGTCTTGGTCCTGGACCGAATTTGCCCCCCCCCCCCCAAAAAAAAAAAAATGAATTTGTCCAAACACAAACATCATTGGAATCAAAGTAACAAACATACAAAGTACAAATCAAAGTAACAAATCAACCAAGTAACAAACATACAAAGTTCTAAACAAAGTTGATTTTCTCTCATAGTTCCAAACATACATCATTGGTTTATAGGGGTTGCATAGTAAATTCGGTATGGTCCGGTCCTAATCGGGCTTTCGGGAAAAAAGTCTGAGACCGAGACCGACCTTGAAGAAAAAAACTCGCCCGCTCGGTCTCAAGCCGGTCTTGTCGGAAATTTGGTCCAACAGTCTTTTTTGATTAACCCTACTTTTACCCATACAACAAATAGCACTCCATTGAAGTAGCCCAACTAATTTAGTGCAAATTGCAAAATAGATTATGAACTTTATGAAATGTTGCAAATTTAGTATAAAACACACCATAAGAAACAGATTATGAACTTTATGAAATGTTGCAAATTTAGTATAAAAACACTATAAAGAAACAAATCCTACAGTGGCGGCAGAAAATTGTTGTTAAATGCCCAAATGTCCTCACTAATTTTTAGCAACGGTAAAATCCTTGTCTCAATAGGCCAGACAACTAAAGATGGGTATACAAATTAGCAGCGACAACATGTTGCCCCTAAAAGCATGTCACTGCTAATTTGAGGACCTCAAACAATATCCAGTGACATCAACGTTGTCATTAAACACATGTGTTTAGTGATACTATGTTCAATATTAAAAACACTTAATAATGTCAATTTATGTCGATGTTAAACACAAACGTTTTGTGACAACAACTATTAATCATTGTTAAATACAAACTTTTGGTGTTTTTTTATTAATTATCCAATTATTGCTATAAGATATGTACACAATACATTTTAAAAAAAAAAAACATAATCTATTATTTAGAAAAGTATATATGTACATCTCAATATACATTCAATTTTTTTTTATAAAAGTGAATACATAACATTTTAATCAAATCAAAACGTAAATCTACCCATAAATTATGCTCAATATGGTTATGAATTTATAATGCCCAAACTCCAACTTGATCTCCGTCTCTCGTTCATGATGCCCCTAAATCTTTAGCAATATCATGTACTCATAGACAGGGACGAAGCTAGAAAACTTGTTCAGTGAGGGCAAGTATTATAGTAAATACAAATTGTTGAACTAAAAAAAAATTAACAGGGGCCAATGTATAATTTAAAAGAGCTAAATTGAAAATTATTACATTTTAAAGGGTCAAAATTACACCAAGTTAAAAGTTGACGGGGGCATCCCCTAATCCCTCTTTGCCTTCGTCCCTACTCATAGATAGATGTGACAATTTTGAACTCGACTCGAAAATGATCTGGAATCGACCCGGGTTCGGGTCACAAAAAAGGTGTAGGGGATTATTTTCGGATTAACTCGCTGCAAAAGATGGGTAAGGCTTGGGTTGACCCGTCTGATCCGAACCCGACCCGTGTAAAAAAAACTAAATCTAAATACAAACATATAGTCACAGAGGAGTGTCGTTCTCTTCAACAGCAGCAAGAGCTTAAGTTCAGAGTTCAATCAGGAGCAGTGTTATCAGAACAGGACCGGCGGTTCGACCGGGAACCAGACCTCTATCCGGTTTGGTTCAGATAAAAAACTGTTTTGCTAGTGAACAGTATTTGAATCGGTGTGAACCGACCGATTTGCAAAAAATGATAGTTTTTTTTAAACCGATCAGTTTCCGGTTCATTTTTTGGGATGATATTGTTTTTAAGAATCAACATCTGATTATTTAAGAATCAACATCTGCTTTTTTGGGTTCATTTCCGGCTAGCATCTGATTATTTAAGAATCAACACATCAATGTACTAAAATATTTTGGCAAAGGAAAGGTTCTTAAGTCTTTCTTAATCTTCCAAATAAATTGAATATAGTTAGTTATCAATACATAATTGTTGTAGCGACATACATTGCATAAATATTGTGCAAATTGCATTGGTGATAAAACTAATGTTATGCTTAAAGTTTAAACCTATTGTGTTTGATTTTGAGACTATTGTGTTATGTATGTTCAAAGTTTGATGTAATTATGTTGTGTTATATTGTGTTTGAGAGTAATGTGTATGTTTGACACTATGTAGTTTGTATTTTTAGTTTTTTTTACTTATGAACAGTGAACCACATATTAATTCGGGTCCGGTCGAGTTGGACCGTACGAACTGGGAACCGGTCCCTTTACCGGTTCAAGGGCCGGTCTGGTTCTGCTAACACTGATCACTTGATCAGAAGTGTCATTCTCTTCAGACTTCAAGTTCAGAGTTCAGTCTTCACTTTTCTCGGACCTCGGTATCGCCATTCTCAAAGGCCAAAGCTCTTCTGGTAGGCGCAAACTGCAAAGGGACTCGAGAACACAGATTTCCTCAGTAAGTGCTTCCACGATGTCGTTGATTTCCATCATAGATGACAATATTTTGTCTTTATTGTGTTGTTTTCGCCAAAAAATCTGTCGATAGTGATGGTAGGGAGATTTGAAACGTGAATTTAGGATAATATTTTGTGCTTTGAATAGTGTTCAGTAGATCTTAGTCGATCTGTGATAGTTATGACAGAATTATTGATCTTGTACTAACTGATCATAGCTGATGTGCTCAGTAGATCCAACAGAAACTTTGATATTTACTAGAACATTCTTGATTCTCTTGGTTTTGAATACTTCATCAATTCAGGAGATTACACAATGAATATGCTGAGTTCAAAATGTGTACTTTTCCACAGTGGCCATATGTAGACATGCTTTTGGCTGGATTATTCTTAGTGTGTTTATAATATCCTTTATAGTTTATGTGAAATGTGATAGAACTTGGAAGTATGGATGGAACACCGAACATAACAATGGTTTAGTTCAGACTTCAGCTGGAGGATGTTTCATTTCAGTTCAGCTGGAGGAATTTCAGGTAACTTCTCTATCCTTCAAATGTAATTTGAAGCCATGGATTTTCTGTGGCTTAGCGTGTGTGATAAGCCTATGACTATGAAAGGGAAACGACCCTTTTATTTTGATGCAGAGTATATGCAAATACCATAATCCTAACCTTTTCCATTACATTTAACTTATTTTGTTAAACAAGAAAAAAATACGCTTATTTGTAAAAATAATAGTACTAAAAAAATGAAGCTAGCAGGTTGTAATATTTCTCCACGGATGTGTTGTGCAAGGTTGGTTTAGTTTAGGTTGTTTATCACTTTATCCTTCAGCTGCAGGCCTGTAGTCCGTTTCTCCACGTGTGAGTCAATTTCAACATGTTTCATCTTGGAGTGCTGTAAAGGATTCTCAATCAACGCAAATACACTTGTATTATAACTCGAAACAATAGGCACAACAAACAGTTTAACACCCAATTCAACAATAACCCTTTACTTAGCTTCATCATATCTTAAACAACAACCCTATTATTTGGAGCCCTGAAAAGCAAGTTAAGATAAGGTAATGATCATAATTAGACTTATGATCTACCAAATCACTGCCTTAATCAGCATCAACAAAGGATATCAGAGAAACCTCAAATGAGGAGATAAGACTTGTTTGAGGTACCTCAAAACTCAGAGAACAAACTTCCAATGACTAAGAGTCGAGAATACACATTTTAGATTCTCATTCAGTAATGTTGAACTAAGAATTGCTCAAATACATATAAAATTTCAGAAATATGAACTTAAACCAGATTGGAGATGAAGAAGAAGGTTGAAGATGAACGTGAAAATGAACAATATGGATGTAACAAACTATCAGACTAAGAAAGTTACATACCTAAAAGTGACCCAATCATTCAACTTACACATATTGAAGATCCTTAAAACTTCATATAGGTCATATCACACCTTAGCAAAGACACATGACCAACTGAACATGTACTAACAATTTCTTGAACATCCTACTCAAACCATAGATCTTATGAGAAGATTTTATGACTGAAACATCTGAGATTGTTTTTCTACATGCAACTAAAGATGAACCTATGCACTGAATACTAGATCAGTCAACCTTCAAGATCACCTTATGCAATAGATCATACATAGACAAACACTGGAACAGCTGAGAGACTTGCACAAACCATCAATTAAGAAAAATTAGTTACAGTTCTAAGCTGAAGAGATCAGTCAATTATGAAAGATTGATTTGCCTAGATTAAACAAGATAACTTGAAGACTAACACATAGAGAACCATACTAAAATAGTGGTTGTTGAATAAATTTAAACTCAGACAGTGACATGATACTCACATAACATCTTGCAAATTTTGATACACTATTCATTAGGTGTTATTTTTATGTACTTCTTTCTTTTATTATTATTTTTATTCTCGAAATCATTACATTGACAAATAGTTTTTTACCTCTATCTTAGCAGTGTAGTTAAGAGATTTTATTCTTCATCTTGTCATCCTTAAACTTCCAAAGAAAAGTGGTTTTAATGTTGGCTCTGAAGGAAATTATTTTTGGATCGTAAGGCTCACTCTATGCCAGTAAATATATGTTCATGACAAGTGATGATAGTCAAACAGTACTGAGCGAAGAGAAACAACCACACCACCTATAAGGAATCCCAAAGATCATAGGGCAAACAAGTTATACAACACGAGTAGGCAGATGCAAACTCTAACAACAAAAAGATCAAGCAACAAGAACAGAAAGAAAGTTCAGGAGTGAGTGATATGTAAAGTTTCAAATGAAGCTAAGAGTAAGGCATGTAGAAACAAATGCAAGAGAGGTTCACAAGAAGACAAATCCTAACCAAAGTCCCATAATAAGACCATAAAACAGAGGCAGGAGATAAAGCAAGACACCAAAAAAAAAAACAGAAGCAAAGACACATAGGGAAACACATTCGGAAAGCAAAGAAAAGCACACCCAAAGAGAGGAGGAGAGACATAGAGAGAACAAAAAACATCAAGGCAGTTGGATGAGGGACCTCAACATTAGTCCTTCTAACAATCACTTTTAAGGACCTCACCAGCAACAGATGACAGACACAAAGTTGACCAAGACTGGCCCATTTTGAACGTCAAATTCAGTGAGAAGAGAATTAACTCAGAGAACTTCACAAACAACATTAGCAATAACCCTATACTCAGCTTCAGCAGTGCAACATGATATAACAACTTGCTTTTTGGAACTCCAGATAATAGGGTTGTTGTTTAAGAGAAGGCAATGGCCAGAAATAGACTTACGATCTACAAAATCATTGTCATACTCAACATCAATAAAGGATACTAGAGTAACCTAAGATGAGGAGGGATGACTTTTTTTTTTCAAATACCAAACTATGATCAATAGTGCCTTTAAGCTACCTAGGAACTCATAGAACAACCATTCAATGACAAAGAAAGGGGATAGGTTATGCATGTACTAAATGAATTTGTTAACAACAAAGTGAATATCAGGTCTAGTAACATAGACATGTTGCAAAGCACCCACAGTACTCCTATATAGATTCTCATTAAAACGAGGAGAAAACCCTTGAGGAGCAGCAACATTGGCAAGAAAATTACCTAACATTGGTGTATGGAGTGAAGAAGCTTTAGACAAACAACCTTTAACAAAAGATAAGTAATTTACTTCTTTTGACCCAATAGCAAGTAATCATATCCTTATTGTCAATTCAATCTCAAAAAATAGTTATGAAGTACCAAGTCTTTCAACTGAAATCCACAGTTTATTTGTGACATAATAAACTTAATTCACTACTAGAAGTAATGTTTTTACCGGCGTAAAATATTGTCGGTAAAACTATTTTACTCGCCTGAATCCTCAATCGACTGCGTCTCATTTTGCAAATGCGTCTCATCTCGAATTAGTGCTCTTTCCTCCAACCACTGCAGTGCCCTCATTCCTTACGAGGTAATTTCTCTCTGAATTTCATCTAATCAGTGATGAAGCTCGAGGAAAATGTGATACTATGTGGGCTACTCGACGATTAAGATACTTTACGACACAGTCGTCTCTTGCAGTCGTCGGTCAACCATGGAAGCTAGGGTTTGCGAACTTTAGCCAGAATCTCTGTACTTAGACTGCAGAAAGCTTCAGCGGTAGGCTACTGGACTGGCAAGAGATAGAGAAAGTGCTCAACGACGTGAAGGTGATTCCTGTTAACAAGCGTTGCGATTGGGCGGATTACATGGTGGTGGCCACTAGTCGCTCCACCTCGCACGTCAAGAACATCGCCAAAGCCTTAATTTACAAGGCAAGTTCATTGCTTAGTCTTTGAGTTGCACTTGCTGGCAAAAAAAAAAGAGTTGCACTTGAAGTTTTGTTGCTGTAAATGTGCTGAAGCTCGACAGTAAGTTGAGTTAGCTCTACCTAGTCTTGCTGACTGATTTTTTTTAGATGGAATCTTTCGAGTCAGGGAACTATTAGAGGCTTGTGAATCAGACTCAATGAGCAGGATAACTATACAAAATTTATTCACGAGTTAAAATGTCCCCGTTTAGTTTCAGAATGTTAGTATCCCCAGGTGGATGCTAACGGATTCTAATAGAATGAGGAGGGAAAACAGAGAGATAGAGAGAGAGAGAAGAGAGAGAGATAGGTAGAGACAGAATTCACTAACAATAAGCATGTTATTCGACCATTTGGCAATTCCTGTTACATATAGGAAGTGTCGGTCCTAACTACCCAGCCCACGAATCCAATAACGGAGTTACTTCTGAGTCTAGGCCCATAACAATGCCCTCCCCTACGGAACAATCTCGTCTTCGAGATCAAAGTCCGGAAACAAACGTTTAAAATCATCTAAAAACTCCCATGTGGCATTCTCTTGAGTATCTCCAGCCCACTTGACCAGAACCTTAGTAGCAGCCTTGTTATGTCTCTTCACCATTTTCCTTTCTAGTATAGCTTCTGGTTTGTTCTTATCATGGAACTCAGCAGGTAAGGGCACCTGTGTATGGTCCACCCCATGAGCCAACTTAAGCTGCGAAACATGTATTGTAGGATGGATCCATGCAGATGATGGCAAGTCCAGTCGATATGCTACTGGTCCTATCTTCTCCAACACTTTGAACGGGCCAAAGTATTTTTGCTGAAATTTCTGCAGATGGTGCTTCTTCAAGGAATGCTGTCTATAGGGCTGCAGTTTTAAATACACCCAATTACCAACCTCAAAGCTCCTTTCCACCCTCTTTCGATCAGCTACTTGCTTCATTCGATTCCTTGCCCTTTCCAAAAGAAACCTGAGCATCGCAATATGTTCTTCCCTATCCCTCAACAATGTATCTACTGCAGCCACCTTGGAATCCTTAGGGAAGTATGGAATGTGAAATGGAGGAGTTATTCCATAAAGAGCCTCAAATGGTGTCATCTTGATAGTAGAATGGTATGTGGTGTTATACCACCACTCGGCTAATGGTAGCCATTTTGCCCATGTCTTTGGACGCTCACCTGCCATGCATCTTAAATACGACTCCAAGCACCTATTTACTACCTCCGTTTGGCCATCAGTTTGCGGATGGTAGGCTGAAGACAGCTTGATCGTAACTCCCAATTGTTTGAACAGCTCCTGCCACAAACTGCTAACGAAGATGGGGTCCCTATCACTCACAATGCTGCTTGGCAATCCGTGTAACCTATAGACTGTATCGATGAACATCTGGGCCACCGTGGCTGCATCATAAGGATGGTTCAGTCCAATGAAGTGTGCATACTTTGTGAGCCGATCCACCACTACCAAGATTACTTACCTTCCTTGCGATTTAGGAAGACCCGTAATGAAGTCCATCGACACATCTGAAAAAATGGTGTGTGGCACGGGTAATGGTTGTAAGAGACCTGCAGGTGCTGATCTCTCGTACTTGTACTTTTGACATATCACACAGTTCCTCACAAATTCACGGACACTCTTCTTTAAGCCCTTCCAATACAGAATCGCTGCTACCTTCTGCAATGTTGCCGATGCTCCTGAGTGGCCTCCTAATGCTGATGAATGAAGTAACTCTAGTATCTTCTTCCTGAGCTCAACGTCCCCACCGACCACAATCTTTCCCTTTCTTCTTAATAAGCCTTCTTCCCATGAGAACCTCGAGGGCCCGCTTCCTTCTGTGATTTCCTTGATCAATCTGACACAATCCTCATCCTTTGACCAAGACTGCTTGATATCTTCCAGCAGCTCGGAAGACACAGCTGATAACGTCATTGCCATCATTGTCGAATTGGTTACTCGAGACAGGGCATCTGCTGCTCTGTTTTCCACACCCTTCTTGTATACTATCTCATAGTCATATCCGACTAGTTTCGCCAACCACGTGTGCTGCAAAGGTGTTGTAATCCTTTGCTCCAACAGGTACTTGAGACTTTTGTGGTCTGTCCGGATGATGAAATGTCGACCTGTTAGATAAAAATGCCACTTCTTAATGGCAAGAAGAATCGCTAGCAACTCCTTCTCATATGTTGATAGTCCTTGTTGCCTCCTCGATAATGACTGACTGATGTATGCAATTGGGTGTCCTGACTGCATAAGGACCGCCCCGATGCCTGAATTAGATGCGTCAGTTTCGACCACAAAAACCTCTTCCAGGTTCGGTAGAGCTAGCACTGGTGCTGTTACCATTGCACATTTCAGCTTACTGAAGGCTGCTGATGCCTCATCGGACCATTCGAACCCATCCTTCTTCAGTAGCTCAGTCAAGGGTCTACTAATAGCTCCATACCCTCTTATAAACTTACGGTAGTACCCTGTTAAGCCCAAGAACCCCCGTAGCTGTTTTACATTTTCAGGAGTTGGCCATTCTTGGACAGCAGTAACCTTACTCGGATCCGTAGCTACTCCTTCAGCTGTCACTACATGTCCCAAGTACTCCACCCTTGAACTTCCAAAACTGCATTTTGATCTTTTTGCTACCAAGGCATGGGTCCTCAGCAGTTCAAGTACTACTTTTAAGTGCTCTGCATGCTGTTCAACTCCCTTGCTATACACCAGAATATCATCAAAAAAGACTAGCACAAATCTTCTTAGGTGAGCCTTGAATATATGATTCATCAAACCTTGGAATGTCGCGGGTGCGTTGGTCAACCCGAATGGCATCACCCTGAACTCATAATGACCCTCATGGGTTCGAAAGGCGGTCTTGTAGGCATCCTCCTCTGCCATTCGAATCTGGTGGTATCCGGACCTCAAATCAATCTTGGAAAAAATGCAAGCCCCATGTAGTTCGTCCAACAATTCATCGACTAAAGGTATAGGAAACTTATCCTTGATTGTGAGGTCGTTCAGCCTTCTATAATCCACACACATTCTCCAGGTTGCATCCTTCTTACGTACCAGCACTACGGGAGAAGCAAACGGGCTGCGGCTCGGTTGAATCACTCCTGCTTCTAACATCTCCTCTACCAACTTCTCTATGACGTCCTTCTGAGGAGCAGGGTACCTATAGGGCCGAAGGCTGACTGGTGCTGCGCCTTCCTTGAGTCGAATGCTGTGGTCGACTTCCCTTCGAGGAGGTAATCCTCTCGGCTCCTTGAAGATGTCCTCAAACTGCTGCAAAACCTTAGTCACTTCGGGTGCCATTTCAGCATCTTCCACCACTTGAGCTGCAAAGATATGTTGTTGCCCTCTGTTCGGTCCCATGCTTAATGACAGACTACACAATTGGACATTGGCAATGTCATCCACTTTCAGCAACAGCTTGTTCATTGCGGCTACTGATGTCATGTGCACCGATCCCTTATTACTTCCCTTCAGCTCACACATTTCTCTACCCTTTAAAAACTTCATAGAGAGGTGGTTGAAGTTCCACAAGATATCATCTAGTGTGGATAACCACTGAACCCCCAAAACAATATGATAGCTCTCTAGAGGTATAACAAGCACATCCGTTTCGAATTGGTGGCCTTGCATCGTCCAGTTGAACCCCTTGCATATCTGGTTACACTGCATCTCATTACCATTTGCTACCATTACCCTTAGGGGTGCTATCTCTTCACGCTTACATCCCAGTTTGGTCGCCATTTTAGTGTCCAGGAAATTATGAGTGCTTCCCGAATCTATGAGCATTTGCAGTCTTCTACCCTCCACCATTCCTTCTACCTTCATAGTTGAGTAACGGACTGCTCCTGTGAGGGCATGTATCGAGATTTCTGGCGTCTCCTCCACAGTGTCCATAACGTCCTCTGTTTCTGTCAGCTCTGTATCACCTTCCTCTCCAACTTCTATGACGAAAACTTGCTTCTCACGACAATTATGTCCAACCGTGTACCTCTCAGGGCACCAGTAGCACAAGCCTTTCGCTCTCCTTGCTTCCATCTCTTTACTGGTTGTAAGTCGAGGGTTGCGGCTGCTGACAGATCCTGCTGTCACTCTTCCTCTCCCAGCTGTGGTCGTCGTATTCCCGAGTTGCTGTCCACTAACAGGTGGTCGATATGGGGCTGGGACTACCCTAGGCTGAATAAAGGGCCGTTGTTTCCTAAGGTTAGTTTGCACTGAATCATGCAACTTAGCAGTGGCATAGGCTTCCATCAAGTCTTTTGGTTTGTGTAGTCTAACAGAACCTTGTAGCCTAGTTTCCAAGCCACCCAAGAATTGACTGACAGCTACCCCTTCTGATATGTTCTCCACCAGCTGCACCTTGTGTAGGAGAGCATCAAACTCCCTTTGATAATCAGCCAAGGAACCTTCTTGCCTTAAATTCTTCATTTCTAAAACAGGATCCCCATAAAGTTCTTCACTAAACCTTGCCAAAATCACATTAACATAATCAGACCATCCCAGCACCCTTCCTTGTTTCGACTGTAACTTCATGAATCTCTGGTGCCATTGTAAGGCTTCCCCATCCAGGTGTATTGCAGCTATCCTCAGTTTCGCATCATCGGGTGTTTCATCGATCTCAAAATAATGTTCACACCGATAAAGCCAGCTATCCACATCAGTACCAGAAAATCTAGGAAAGTCGATCCTTCCCAATCGGAATGAGGACTTACCTTCGCTGTTTCCCCGACTGTGATTATCCTTGGATGAAAAATCCTCAGTCGCTGGTCTATGTTGGCTCTCCTTGTTCTCTTCATTCCTGACCACCTTGTGATGACCCACTGCTGGACCCTTTCCCCTGTCCTGCGCCATTTCTTGATCACTCCTTGGTCCATTTCTGGTCACGCTTGATCCGTCCCCTAAAATACTGGAGTCCTTCATCATGTCCGATTGCCGTGCTGTCAAAACCAACATCGACGCCTCAAGCTTCTCGAAGCACGACGAGTGGCGCTCACCAAGAGCCACCAGTTTCTCCGTTGTCAGCTTGAGCTCCGCCAACGTTCGGTGGTGATCATCCAGAGCCGCGTCAACTCTGGCGTCCTTTTGTGCCCGTGTCTCAGCCGCCATGGAGGTTGTCTGCGGTGGTGGTGGCCACGTGGATGGCTCTGATACCAAATGTTAGTATCCCCAGGTGGATGCTAACGGATTCTAACAGAATGAGGAGGGAAAACAGAGAGATAGAGAGAGAGAGAAGAGAGAGAGATAGGTAGAGACAGAATTCACTAACAATAAGCATGTTATTCGACCATTTGGCAATTCCTGTTACATATAGGAAGTGTCGGTCCTAACTACCCAGCCCACGAATCCAATAACGGAGTTACTTCTGAGTCTAGGCCCATAACACCTATGGCACATGATTAGATGTTGGTTTCTAATTTGACTTAACTGGCATATCTGTAGGCTAAGCAAAAACAAAAAAGAGTGGAAATGCACAATGGAGCACAACGGTCAATGTGGCCAAGCATGCAAGGTCAGGAGGAAGGAAAGTGGGTTATGGTTGATTCATGTCTCTGTTCTTTCATTCCATTTGTCTCCTTTTGTTATGCACGTCCATAAAAGGCGTAAATGTACCCAACAAGTATGTAGATGAGATAGGGAAAAGCAAGAGAACTGCAACTACGGAAAGTATGGCTATTTGGCTTTGGTTTGTTCGAGCTATCTAAAGAGTATGGATAGTACCTCCACAGTTACTGTTGCATGAGAATCTGAAACTGAGGGGGTGATCTTGTTAACAGATGAATAAATAGTTTAACTTAGGAATGGGCTTGCAATAATAAAAACTCATGGAACCTAGTTAATTCTTTCTAGTCATTGATGTTAAGTCTCACACTTTAGTTTATAGTAGGCATGGTTTGTTTTATTGACTAATCTTTCTTTCTTACAGGGAGGGTAATTGTTCATGCCCTAGATGAAAATGCTACAGCTTATTACAAACTGGAAAATCTTTAGACAACAGAGACACCACCTCAGAAGGAATCAAGCAAGGTAAGTATGTTTGGTTGATGCTTTGTTGAGCATGTAACTTCTGAAGGTGATGTCTGCAGGAATCATGGGAACACCATATCTCCTATGTAAAGACAAGATACAACTACAATTTGCAGCAAATTACTTGCTCTTCGAGGTGTTTCTATTATCATTGGACATGTAATTGAGAACTACAGTTAGACATGCTTATCAAAATTGAGAATGAACATGTAATAAGAATGTGTTTAATTTGCATATGTTCTATTGATTAATAAATATAATCTATTAATTGAGTTTTATTTTAAGTTTAGTTTTACTTTTAATTTGCTTAACTAGAGTTGAAAGTTTGAATTGGTAATAAATATTTTATTATAAAAAAATTTGATCGGCAAGATATCTTGTCGGTAAAAATAAACATTTACCGGTGAGATGTCTCGACGGTAAAAAGAAACATTTACCGGTGATATACCTCGCCGGTAAAAATAAACATTTATAGGTGAGATGTCTTGTTGGTAAAAAACAAAACATTTAGTGGCGAGATACCTCGCCGGTAAAAATAAACATTTATCGACGAGATGTCTTGTCGGTAAAAAAAATATTTAGTGGCGAGATATCTCGCCGGTAAATGGGTGGTTGCTATCCTTTCAAATAAATCTATATAAATCTTTATTGACTAGTTACTTCGTCGGTAAAAGTGTTACTTTTTTTCTCGGCGATCTCTATCTCGTCGGTAAAAGTTTTACCTATCGCACTTCAGTGACGAATTTTACCGACAAATAACATCACCGACAAGACTTTTACTAACGAAAAAAACTTTTTACCGACGACTAAGTTTCGTCGGTAAAAAAATTACTTCTATTAGTGATTGCACCTGAATCATTGCCAATTATAATAGTATCATCAACATAGACAAGTAGGAAAATGGTACCTGAAACAAATTTCTTGATGAACACACAATTACTAGACAAAGATACTCCAAAATTAAGACTGTGAATTAAGAAATGTTTGTGTCTTTCAAACCAGACTATGGGTGCGTATTTGAGATCATATAGAGCCTTGTGAAGTTTGCAAACTAGGACTCTGCCATATTCATAAGAATTTGTAAACCTAAGGGTTGAATCATGAACACATCTTCAGTTAGATCACCGTGCAGAAAAGCATTGTTGGCATCAACCCGCCTAAGAAGCCACTTATGCGTTAACATTAATGTAAGGAAAATACAAATAATACGAGAGTTAACCACAGGACTGAAAGTGTCCTGAAAATCAAACTCGAGCTTTTGAAAGAACCCTTTGGCCACAAGTGTTGTTTTATAACGAGCAATTGAGCCAACAAAATTTTGTTTGATCTTAAAGAGCCATTTGCAGCACACAGGAATCCTACCACCCGGTAAAGGAACCATACTCCATGTGTTATTCATAGCCAAGGCGTGAAGTTCATCCTTGACAACAATAGGGGAGTGAGGAGACTGCATAACCAAATGAATATACTTGGGTTTAGAGTGCACAAGATCAAAAGGAACAATAGAAGTGGTAAGAGCAGATAGATATATGACTTTGGACCTAGCCTCCATAGGGTGAACATTACCAGAGACAGTAGTAGATTCTGATATAGGGAAAGAAACAACATGATGAGGAGCCAAAGAAGGACTGGGATGAATGGTAGGGACAAAAGAGAAGTAATTGAGAATATATCTAATGTTAGCACTAGGAGAAGACACAAAAGAACCAGAAGAAGAGGAAGGAAAGGGAGAAAAAGAAATAGGAACATTAAGGGGAGTAGAAGGTGAAAGAGAAGGACCAGGGACATACACCAAAGAGGAGCCCTAAGAAATATATCAAATGGGAACTTCAATAAAGGAACACATGGTGCACACATTTATGAACTAGCACTGTAATGTGACCTGGTGTATCACAAGAGTACATACATAAAGACGTATGCACATGTCATCCACACATTCTCAAGTCGAGAAGACTGGATGGGGAGTAATCCATTTTTTGTTTATCCAACTATTTTTAAAGCACATAGCGAGAGACCAAAGAAAAAAAGAGTTTGATCTGCATTTGAGCAGTCACAAATAGGTGGATCAAAACTAAGCAGGGATGGTTTAAGGTAGATTTGTTCATCTTGTGGGGAAACTGGTCATTAAAAGAGAGGTTGCACTCAAAGATCCACCAAAACCAATGCAGAGGTAAACCATACAATTGTATATGATATATATGTTCTGTTTTACATTTGTACAAACTGATTGGTGTAATTTGGTTTAATAGGATCAACGAGAAAGTAAGAGTGATGAGTGTGTGGATCAACCACCACCAAGGAGGGCCACAAAAATAAGAAGAAGATTACAAACAAATAATGAACCAACTGGTGCAACTCAGTCATAGACCCAAACTCCACCACTAGTGACTAAGAGTAAGAAAAAATCTACTTCAACCGAGTCACAGACCCAAACTTCACCACCAATGACTCGGAGTAAGACAAAACCTACACCAACTGAGTCGTAGAAAAAAAACTCCTCCGACATAGAGACAGTCCTTAAAGAAAATTACTCCATTGCGTAAGGAGAAACTGATAATTAGAAAGAATAACAATACTCAATCAACTAATGTAAAACATATTACTAGATCATCCAAAAATACGACATCGGAGGTGTTCACTACAGTAAAGAGGCGTGTGAAAACTAAAGCAGTGAAGGCTTCATAGGAAAGTGATGTATCTCTAAATAAATACATTGTAGGGTTAAAACGACCATTAATATCATTATTTGGTATTCTATAGGAAACCTCAAGTGGGGTTATAAAAGGGAACGTATGGCGGAAAAATGAGGTATATTGATGTTGAATATTATTTTGTATCTTCAACCCCAAATTTTGGTGCTTACACCAGAGCCCCTGAAAACTGTGATATATAAAGGCATCACTGTATAATGATGATATATGTTGATGTCCGCATAAAAGGTCGTTATGGGCGCATTCTTCTTAGCCATCTTGAATAGACAATGTTTCCTTCTGATTATGACACCTCAAGGCACTAACATAGTATTACCTTAATATGGGTTGGTCACCCATAACTTCTCCAATCTCGCGGGCAGTTGAGAATTTCATCTTCTGGTGGTACATTGAAGTGCCAATTTTGTTGGAGGTTCAAAGTGGTGCGCCTTACGATGGTGTTGTAGGAGTTAGGAGCTTCAACGACTATGAATGTGACCTCAGTTCTTAGTGTCTTCCATACCTCGCCCAAGACCACAAGGAAGTTGATTGCCTTAAGGGGATATGTGATTCTTCTCGTGAATCTGATCCACAGAAGGTGCACCCTCTTCAAATCCTTATTCGTCTTCCCCATAACGAGTAAAACGTCGAGGAAGAGAACATATGTTGAACTTCCTGAGTCGACCAAGATCCTCTTCACGTTGAAGTCATTGATCTCGGTTGTGATGAACAAGGCATCATCGTGAGGAGTGGGGACATGTTCCATGTCTTCATGGGTTAACGAGATGGAGATTAAGCGCGACCTTTTCCCAAACGTCACTTTTGTTGAAATATTCGCAACATACACTTCTCAAGCACCGTTGGATTCTCCTAAAGAGGCGATGCCCCCAACATATCACATTAATTGTGTCATTTTTTTCATAAGGGGCATCTGTTGGAGGTGTAAGAGACAAGGATTACATTTCTTTTTTGTCTGGGTTGCGTGTCCTTTCCTTTTTGAAGGCTATGATTTTTTTTTTCAAGTGACCCTTCTAGATCAATGCATTTCCTTGGTGTCACCAAATGGACACATTCTTTTCCATGAAGTATGTCGATTAAAGAAGGCATTGTATGGGTTGAAACAATCTCCTAGAGCGTGGTTTGGAAGATTCACTACAGCTATGAAGAAGTATGACTACACTCAAAGTAATGCAGATCATACGTTGTTCCTAAAGAAGAAGAACGGGAAGGTAACCTGATTGATCATTTATGTTGATAATATGATAATTACAGGTGATGATGAGGATGAAATACAAAAGCTGAGAAAAAACCTATTTGAAGAATTTGATATGAATGACTTGGGCAATCTAAAGTATTTATTGGGAATTGAAGTACTTCGATCAAAAAGGAGTATTTTTATTTCTCAACAATAGTATATCCTTGATCTACTTGTAGAGACAGGAATGACATATTGTAAACTTGCTGATACTCCAATCAGTCAAGAAGTAAGGCCAGCAGATCAAAGACGATACCAACATCTAGTGGGGAAGTTGATTTATCTGGCACACACACATCCTGATATAGCCTATTCAGTAGGGATTCTCAGTCAGTTCATGCATCAACCCCAAGAGGAGCACATGGAAGCAGCCATGCGAGTGATAAGGTATCTAAAAGGTACACCAGGGAGAGGGATTATATTCCAAAATAATGGACATCTTGAGCTCGAGGCGTATACATATGCAGATTGGGCAGGTAGAAAGATGGATAGAAGATCAAAGTCTGGATACTTCACGTTTGTGAGAGGAAATCTGGTAACCTGGAAGAGCAAAAAACAGAAGGTGGTTGCTCTATCTAGTGCTGAGTCCGAGTTTAGAGGAATAGCCCAGGGACTGACTGAGATACTGTGGATACAAAAGCTATTAACAGAGATTGGATTTCCAATCAAAGGGTCATGCAACTTATGGTGCGATAACAAGGCTGCAATCAGTATTTCTGAAAATCCAGTTCAGCACGATAGAACTAAGCATGTTGAAATAGACAAACACTTTATCAAGGAAAAATTAGAAGAAGGTGTTGTAGTTTTTCCATATGTACGATCAGAAGATCAACTTGCACTTGCTGGTGTACTAACTAAAGATGCTAGGGTTTGAAGTGAAGGGACTTGGATGCAAATACCAAGTCCCTATACCTGTTCTCCTTAAGCAGCAGTCGCACTATTCATTCGGTAGCCCTCCTCTCCTCACGCAGCAGCTCCCTTCTTCATCCCGTGCCTCTCCTCGCTTAGGGTTTCCGATTCTGTTGTTGCCGGCTCGGTCGTGGTCTTCGCTGCCACTTCCCACGACTCCGGCAAAGCGACTCTCCCCATCATCTTCTTGTATGAACCGAGGAGGGTTACAGCTCGGGTTCCTTGAAGAAGGCGCCAGGTTGGCGCTGCCACCTTGCGTGCTGGTGGCCGACGGGTTGTTCACCGCGGCGGCGGTGCGACTCGTCTCCTTCTCGTCCCACCAGTCGGGATACCTGACTAATTGGAAGCAGCCCTCCTTCGTGTGCCGAGTCTTACCACAGTGAGTACATTTGAGTTTGTTTTTGTCGATCTGGGATGACGACCCGCCGGTTGCTCCGGTCGTGTCCGACCGTTTCTAATTCGACCGAATGAATTTGTTGCTTGAGTTTGCTGCCCCTTCGATATGTATATGCTCTGTTGTTGTTGCTAGTCCATCCCCAATGTTCGATGATGCTCCGTTGCCAATGGTTGCCGCTGCTAGAATCTGGAGTCGGGCGACCTTCTTCCCCACCGAGGCATAGGCGGCTTCGACTGAGGGCAACAAGATCTCCCTAAGGAGGTCTCGTTTAATTCCGTTGAACTTCGGATCGATCCCTCCAAGAAACTGGTAGAGCTTGGTCTCATTCCAGATTTCATTGTATGCTGCGATGTCGGTTGTGCATCGCATGGGGTTTGGCCTTCGGGCTTCAATTTTCCCCCAAATGGACTACATAGTTAGCTAGAATTCCTCCATGTTGAAACTGCCTTGTATTGTTTTTGCTGCCTTGTTTTGTAGATCGAACACTTGTAGTGAGTCTTTGCCACTACCATATGTGACCTGCAATGGTGTCCACATGTCTTTTGATATAGGATAGTGAGCAACATTGGTAGCTAACCTTGATTCCACGTTTTGTATGATCCATGAAAACACAATTAAATCGTCTTGTTTCCATTTTTGGTAATCTGGTTCAGTTCTGGCCGGGGGTTCGGGTTCCTCTGTTAGATGTTCCAGCCATCCCCTTCCTCCTATTGCAATTTGCATAAGTGTTGCCCATAGGTGCTAGTTCAGCCCACTGAGTTTTGAGCTGATTGTGATTGTTCAGGGTAGCTCTCCTGGTTGTCAGTGACTGCCACTCAAGCCCTGCCTAAGCACCCTTGCTATTCGGATGGTTAGGTCCTCTTCACTGAGGCTGAAACCTGGCTGGTTTGTGGTATTGATGCTTTCGTTGTCGGACATGTTTGGTGGGTTGGTAAATGATGAGAGAAACAGGTTTAATCCATATGGATTATAACCATGCTCTCATACCATGTTGAAACATGTAATGTAAATCTTCTCCTCTCAATCTCTCAATTTCAGGTTTTCTCATTCAATTGCATTGATATATATTCAGCCATACAAGATACATTTATACAGCTTTACTCTATATCTAGTAACTATGGTAATTATGATGTTTACCACATATTGTCAATATTACTATTCTACTTTTGACAATAATTTTCAGCTTCATTGAATGTTGACTTGAAGTTTGTTATTCTAACACAGACTTCCCGACAACCAGCGCTTTGTAATGACCCCATCAACGTACCCCCACCAGTAGTCTGTGATTGAGAGACCGGTCTGTTAGACCCAATTCGTAATCCTTTACCCAAGTCAGAGCTTCTTCTTGCACTTGGGGATTCAATCTCATGACCCTGGAGCCAAACCACGTGGGAGTCAGTGCTCTCAACCACTAGATCGCCATTGCCGTTTTTTTATAAAATTAATGGTATTGACCTTCATATCATAAAAGTTGATTCACAATAATACATTAAGCATCCTAAGGATTCAAAGAAATAGAGATTACTGATTGAGAAATTCTTCGTTGCAATTCCACAAATTGGTCACTTCTGCTGGTACAGCTTGTTAACAAAGTAATGAGGCATTAAAGGAGATTATCAAATATTCTTCTTACCGATTAGAATGCAGAAACAACTGGAAAAATAAAACCTCAATAGGCCAATTATAGGCGTCTCGAGTAGCCAGAACCTCCACACTTCTTGCAAAATATCAGCCCTGCACCCTTGCATACTCCGCAGTCAACCAAGCCTGCATCTTGCTTCATCTTTCCATTCTCCCAGAAAACGCATTTTGTGCCCCTATTCATCAATTCGTGGATGATCATCGTTGCCAGCACAACGATCACAGGGCACTGGATCTCCCTGCAGAATCTCAACAATCTGATCAACATCTAGACTGAAGCAAACAGTATAATCGGAAACCTATTACATCAACCGCACACACCTTCAGACCGAGGAACAAATAAAGTGCAATGGCTGCCAAGACGCTGATGATGGCGAGAAAGGTCTGTGTATCCAAGGTCCTATCAGAGCCATCAAATAGTAATATTTGGTGAACTAACAGCTTGCTCGTGGAATGGATGGAGTTCAAGCCTTGATCAGCGAATGAGGGAGGTGGTGATGTACTGCAAGTAAACGGAGAGAGCATATTAACTCGAAGAAGATGAAGGGAGGAAAGGAAGAAAAGAGTGAAGGGAGCAGCAACAAAATGCCGCCATTGATAGAGAGAACATGTGGATGTGTAGCTCAGAGCTGTGATAATTTTGATTTCTCAGCTTCTGGTTCTGGACTTGACTTCTTTTTTTTTATCAGAAAAGAGTCTTCCCATTTCATTCATCCAAATTGTTTCCATAAAACGAACTACAATCATTCCTTAAAATAGATACTAGTGGAAGTGGGTTTGTAGAACGCAATCTTGTAATCTCACTCTCAATATAAACTATTTGGCAACCCAGTTATCACCTTCATTCGCTTTGCGCCTAACCGTTGACCAATTTACCGATTCAAAGTTTCCTACCAATGCTAGGACCTTAGAGCATAGCACTGTGCTTCGCCAATATTGCGTCCTTCCTTGTAATTGTTCCATAATTCTCATCGAGTCCGACTTGATTATGACTTTGCACCATCCTATTTCGAGAACCATTTTCACTCCTAGGAGAACGCCTCGACTTCCAAGACATCATCATTTCGTCCTGCGGTGTTTGGTTCGGTCCCGGTCTTGCTTGGCCGCATCGGAACTCCTCGTACCCCTTTCCTGTGTGCTCAATGACCTACCGTACATTTGGACTCTTGTTCTCGAAAGTCATCTTGCACTTGACTAAATGTTTGATTAATTCATGCTATTATAATAAATAAACTGAAATCTGAATGTATTGATAAAGAATCCTCAGAATGTGCACGTGCATTAAATTGCAATTACGCATCGCGCCCAAGCAACTATACCAGCCCTGCTTTAGACCAATAAATCCTTACCGACCTGAAGGTGTCATAGGCCTCGAGCATAATTATTACATGAAAAGTGAATAGTAAGAAACATGTCACTTTTTGATATATTCCCAATTCACAGTCAGTTGACAAAGAGATACTCAAAAAGACAGACCAGACTCATTGCTTATGAGTTGAGTGAAAGGCAAGCTGGACGTACAAAGAGAACTCTGATAATAAAAACAAACATGTGAAATGGGTAGTTTGAATAAAGCAAAATATGAATGGTACTTCACTTCCCTTTACCATCTCATTCTTGCACTCTGCTTCTCAAACAATGTCTGAACTATGTTGACCAAATATTGACTCAGAAATGGCCTTAATAAAATAAAACAATTAAGTAGTCTCTCAATTTTCCTACATACAGAACAGTTTACACTACATCTCTACTTAAATAAGACAAAAGTTACAATGCACTTTACTGTTATAGGATCTTTATGTCAAGTATTCCAGCATCATTAACCAGCAAGTCACCATACTCCCCAATGCACTGCAACCCGAACGAGACTTTCCTGATTAAAGCACAAATAAACCTTTTTTCAAAATTATCATACCTCTCAAACTGAATTTTGAGATAGAGCGGTGTTTTAGGTACAAACGTCACCTGTTCAGAAGATGACTGGAATGCTCTATATAATGCTCTAACAGTATACCCATGAAGATCAGGTGTGTTACTGATCACCACAATCAATGTGTGACATATGTCATCTTTCACAAAATTTCCAGCCTAGAAAGGGTGGCATTAAGAATTTAAGATACAGAATTAGCCTGAAAGTTTGCAGACCTCATGAATTCTACTTTACAAAAATACTTTGATGCTCAGAAAAATATTCTTTAGGGTTTGGAAACTGCTAGAGTAAAAACCATAGCATTAGACCAAAATCAGGGACCATAATAACATGATAGCACTCATGGATCAGTCATGAATCATAGTATTAGAAAAGAAAAAAGAATGGGTCATGGATCATGGATCAGTCATGAATTATAGTGCAAATTGAGATCTTTACCCAAAGGGACCCATTCTTCCTTGGTGTCGCCAAGCGATTTCGCTCCATCTCCTTCAGCACAACGAAAATTCCTTTTTGAGAACTAACTGTTTTAATAAAAAAGTTTCAGAAAAATAAAAAGTGAACCGGAAAGAGCGAGAAAGTAAGGGAACAAGAGGGAATGGTACAGAATGAGGAAATAATGGAGGAAGAAAGGTGATTTGGGATGATGGAATCAAAAATGTGGAGAAGAGGGGGAGGGCCGATAGTCGGACCAAATAAACTGAAAAGTGGTTCTTCTTTTTTTTTTTTTTCCACGCAAAAAAAAAAAAGTGGTTCTTCAATTGGATATATTACTGGGTGAACCTCTCTTTCCCTGGTGAAAGACTTTTCTCTTCGGAGCCTCCCCGCCACCGTGCGCACCTTCCTCCCCGTGACTGAAACCCTCCGCCAACAAGGAGTTGCTGTGGAATCCCCTGGACAGAGCCGAGTTAGCAACAACAAGCACTTACCCCCACCTCCCAGCCATCGAACCAGTAGAACAATCACCCATGGAAGGCCAATTAGGAAACCCTAAGTAACCAATCGACCAAACCAAAAACTAATCAAGCACCACGGTATTAGCCAGCCGTGGCGCGACCCTACTCACCCCAACCAACCCCACAGAACACAGCGACCCCCCCGCCCCAGACCCACAGACCTACAATGCACCATACCCGCCACAAATCCAAACCAAGGCCAGATTCTCACCGAAACCAAGCAAGCAGCCATAAAGCCCTCAACCATTACGACCAGAGCTCTCTGATTAGCCAATTCAGTGTGCGCTAGAGCCAGGCTAATTAGGTTTCCTGTTTTCAATCGCAGGTCAGGGCAACATGGATGGCTATCGGCAAGGGCAACACCGCAACAACGATGATAGAACAAGCCCAGAAAGACATGTACTGAAACTGAACGCCACTCCTAGACTGATAGGAAAGATATGTTGTGTAGGGATGATAATTAGTTACAAAAAGCGAGATTGAATGTAGTCCAGAATGTGTTGAACCACGCATGGAAGAGGTACACAGGAATCTGCATTAAGGAATTGAACCAACAGGTCATGCTGATTGAATTCGAAAAGCAGCAGGACTATGATGAAGTTATGGATAGCTGCCCCTGGGCCATTCAGGGTCAATGCTTGTCCCTGAAGAGCTGGTCGGGGGAAATGAGGATAGAGGACGTAGACTTCCTAAGAACATAAGTCTGGGTCCAAATCCATGGACTCGAACTGGATGGACTGAATGATGAAAATTCTTAGTTGATAGGTCAAAGTATAGGAGAGGTAGTACAAATTGAGAACACAATAGGGCCGGAAGGACTAAACAGAAGCTATCTGCGGATGAAGATAGTTATAGATGCAAGGAAGCCAGTCAACGCGGGGTTCTGGTATGCCCGACAGAATGGGGAGCATGCATGGGTGCAGATCAAATACGAAAGACTACCATAATTCTGTTATGGATGCGGAAAATTAGGCCACACAGAAAAGAACTGCAATGGGATGCTAGTAAGGGTTGAAGAGGACCCCCGGGAACCAATGTATGGACCATGGGTACAAGCAGACATACCAAAGAAACGAGAACTTGGATATAGATTCATAGGACAAGAGAAGAAAATCGGGGAGGAAGAGAAAACACAAAAGTGGAGTGAGCTGATGGCACTGAAAGAGGAACGGGAAAGAGCAATGATCTCCCTATGGAGACCCATAAATGAAAGCTAGAGTACGTGCACAGAGAAGAAAGGAAACCAATGGGAAGAGGGCACGAACGAACTACAAGAGAAGAGGGGCCAAGAAACCAGGAACAACCAGACCCCGAATCAATGTAGAGAACTTGTCCAAATCGAGGGGAGACAACCCGAGATGAACATGCTCATAGACACAAACAGCATGGTAGAGATACCAGTGTTGCAATCCATGCCAGAACAGTCTGAAATAGTCGACTACATCAGACTGAATGTAGTGGGAAAGGAGCCACTTGACAGGACTAAGGCGAGATGGTTGGAAGTCAACCCGAGCAGACACAGAAAGTCCTGGAGAAGAAGACACCTGAGTAGTCCACATAGAGACTACTATGTGGAGCTACCTGTGGAACCAGAAAACAGCCCGAAACACGACCACAATACAACTAGTCCAACAGGATTAAGCCCGCTGGTGAAGCAGCTGATGATAAAAAGAAAGCACGGTGAGCATGGGGACGACCATACGGAGGAAAGTAAGAGAAGGAAGATTGCATTTGACACACAAGAAGAAGAAGGTCCAGACTTGGAAATGGCAGAAAAAGGGTATGAGGAGAGGCAAAACATAAGAAGCTCGACGACAGGAAAGAAGAAAACCGGAGACAATAAAACAAAGAAAGGCGAGAAGTTAAAGAAGGGTTCTGGTGGCTGTCCCCGAACAGCCACACGGAGTCAATGAATCTAATTGTGTGGAACTGCCAGGGTTTAAGATCGGATCTGATAGTTCCCACACTAACCGATCTGAGTAGGGAAAATAAGCAAGGCATTGTGTTCATTATGGAGACAAAAAACAAGAGGGGGTACTGCGAAGAGATAAGAAGGAAACTAGGGTACGAGGGAGCGATATACGAAGATCCAGAAGGAATATCAGGGGGATTAGCCCTATGGTGGAGGAAAGAACTAAATGTGACAGTGGAAACATCATCGAAACAAAAGTTTTGCTCGGAAACCCAACCCGAGCAATTAACATTACTTGGATGTATGGGAATCCGAGATGGTGTGACAGGCTCCGAACATGGACACAAATAAGAGGGATTGCACGGGGAAAACGAGGACCATGGATGCACGTGGGCGATTTCAACGATATCAGATTTAACCATGAGAAGGAGGGGGGTCATCCGAAACAAGGGCGTATGATGGACACCTTCAACGCCATGATAACCGAGTCAGGACTCATTGATGCAGGATTTATCAGTAAACTGAGATCAAACCAGAATCAAAGTGTAGAAAGAATGAAGATTTAGAAAGAAGACTTAGGAAGCAAGTAATTGATAGAAAGAACAATAACAGAAATCTGAACTTTGAAACTTATCATTGAATCAAGTTAAGTTTACATTTGAGACTACACCTATATTTATACTATACACAATGCCTAAGCTAGCCTTGATGATCTAGGAACACTCAAGACTCTTCTAGAGTTGTCTTGAACCGCAAGGAAACTTCCTTGAGCTTCCTTGATAACTTGCAATGTATGTAACCACAAAAGTGGTCTTCATTCATCAATCTCATACATCCTAACATTCCTCTAAAAAGATCTTTTCTTAACATCTCTTTCAAGATTACAAATCATGCTTCTGATGAAACTGATTACCAGCAGCTTATGTACTATCACCGTAGCAGCTTTGTGAGTTTACCATTCTGCTGTCAAACAATCTCTCAGAACTTTGATCAGATCAGTAATAAGATAACCATACGTTCATCATATCAAACAAGATCTGATCATTCATAAACTCATCATCAATTAATCAGGGTGATCAAATAATATCCAGCTTACCAAGAACACCACAGAACATCAGATTCAGTTCAGACTCAGGTGATCAACTTGTTAATCATACTTCCTTTCATTTTCATTGATTAACAAATGCTTCTTTATTGTAATTCTGACAGGAAGGTTTTCATTTGCCTTCATCTTACCAGTGAAGCTGGGAGGTTTTCAATTTTCCTCCATCTTACCCGCCTCAAGTGTTTACAGAGTATCTTGACGTTATCTCTGCAACAACTGTTTTTGGCATCTAAGCTTCACCCTATGCCAGATAACACTCTTGATATTATATGATTGATGTTCCATATATTTTTTTTATTAACCCAGCTGATCATTCCTGAGGAACTGAAAGAGCTGATGAACTGAATGTACTGAGAAGAGCAAAGACATATATAATACACCACTGATTAACAGAGAGTTTACCAGAATGATAAGACAGTTTGATGCTGACAAACGAACAATCATCCCATTGCAGATCTGCACTCAAAGAACTAACAGATCACCACATACAGCAGGATGAAAACCCAGAAATTGCATAACAGATAGAGTAATAAGCAGCATGTAATACAACATAACCAGAAAGATGATTGAAGACGAATCAGATGTTAATAAAACAAACAGAGGAATGACAGAAGTAGAGTAAGATAATGAAGTACCAAGTATGGTATACCACAAAGCAAGTAATCAGCAGATTCATAGATCATCATTGTTACTTAGATCATCAGCATGATCATCATCAGAACTGCCGTTGACAACACTCTTGACTTCATCAAAACAACCATCCACAGAAGCTGCATCAAATGTCATGACTCCGAGTTTCTTGCGAAACTGAGAAAACAGCTTCTCAGTCAGGGGTTTAGTAAGAATATCAGCTACCTGATCAGCTGCAGGAACAAAATTAATAATTATCTGTCCATTTTGAACTTTCTCCCTCACAAAACACAGATCAAGCTCGACATGCTTCATCTTAGAGTGTTGAATTGGATTTTCTGTGAGGGCAACAGCTCCTGTGTTGTCACACCAGATAATAGGAATAGAAGACAGCTTGACGCCTAACTCAGCCAGCAGCGAGACAACCCACATCACTTCACACATGGCATTAGCCACAGCTCGATACTCAGCCTCAGAGCTCGACCTGGAAATAACAGACTGCTTTTTAGAACTCCAAACAATTGGATTGTTATTTAATAACAAGTAATGACCAGACACAGATTTCCTATCGAGAGTGTCACTACTCCAGTCGGCATCAGAGTATGAAACCAGACTTACCTCAGTAGAAGGCACAGGAGGTGCTCTAAATAACAAACCATGATTGATGGTACCTTTAAGATACCTCAACACCCGTAATACTGCCTTCCAGTGATGTTGAGTAGGATATTGCATAAATTGACTAAGCTTGTTGACAGCAAAGCTTATGTCAGGTCTGGTGATGCAAACATGCTGTAGAGCCCCCATAGTACTCCTGTACAAAGTAGGATCAAATGGTAAAGAGACAGAACCTGTCGAAGATTTCCCAAGAAAATTGTCTGACATCGGAGTTGGCAAAGCAGTGGCAGTGGACACTCCAACCTTAAGAAGAACCTCAGTTATGTATTTCTTCTGAGAGAGTAGCAAGCAGTCCTCGCCAACCTGCACATCCATACCTAAAAAATAGTTAAGCACACCCAAATCCTTTAGTTTAAACTCCCTATTGATCTGTTCAATCACTTTCTCCACTCCTGATGAATCACTCCCTGTGACAACAATGTCATCAACATATACAAGAAGAAATATACTACCTTGATCAGTATTTTTGAGAAACAAACAATTATCAGCTAGAGATGTATTAAATGATAATGAACTAAGTAAGAAACTTTTAAACATTTCAAACCATGCACGCGGGGCTTGTTTTAACCCATAGAGCGCCTTGTTGAGTCTGCACACAAGCACCCTTCCTTCATCATATCTTTGTTAAAATCCTGGAGGTTGCGTCATGTATACATCCTCAGCAAGTTCACCGTGAAGAAACGCATTGTTGACATCAACCTGTCTCAAGAGCCACTTATGAGTTAAAGATAGAGTAAGGATAATTCTGACCGTGGGAGACTTTACCACAGGACTGAAAGTATCCTGAAAGTCGAACCCTGGCTTTTGTGAGAAGCCCTTAGCTACCAAGCGAGCCTTATATCTAGCAACAGTACCATCAGAATTCTTCTTAACTTTAAACAGCCACTTGCACCCAATTGGAATTCTTCCACCAGGCAATGAAGTGAGACACCATGTATTGTTGATTGCCAAGGCCTGTAGCTCGTCTTGAACTGCCTGTTTCCAATAAGGCGACAGCATTGCCTCATAGATGTTATCAGGAGGAGAGTGACTAAGCTCTTCAGAAGGTAGAATAGATGCAGTCAGTGCATTAAATGTCTTCTCTTTAGATCTGGTGATCATTGGATGAATACTTGGGCGACCAGATGAAGAAGAAGGTACAACAATCACAGATGGATCAGCAACACTGGACTCATTATGTATAGTTGAAACAGCTGGTACGAGATCAGAATTATGTGGGACATACCTGACTGGAAGCTGATCAATAGTAACATCTTTAAATGGAGAAGAAACATTTACAGAATCAGTATTACCTGAAGCATTTGTCAATGGTTGAGGTGCAATAACAGATGGCAGCAATTCAGAGCCGTGAGGCACATATCTGATGGCTTGTGGTGGAATAGGAATAGAGCAGACAAGTGATGACATCTCAGGAACAGAGTTAGCTAAAGGCAATGAATCTGATGCTCTATCAGGAGAGCTGATGTCTCCTGAGCTGGTAGCCATAGGTGAGTCTGCAGATGCAGAGGCAGATGTATTATCATGAGAATCAACAGGAACAATATCAAGATGAGAAGAAGGTATAGACACATTAGTTTCAGACACAAGATCATCAACAGGATTACACAGACTTGAATTAAAAGGTAAGAAGAAAGGTAAGGAAGTGGCTGTGTTCTTGACAGTCGATGACTGCATAAACTCTCCCTGTTTATTGGCAAATGGAAAAACACTTTCATGAAACTTGACATGTCTAGAAACATACACACGTCCAGATGAGTCAAGACACTTATAACCATGCTGATTTGCACAATAGCCAAGGAACACACAAGGTGAGGAACGAAAGTCCATTTTATGTTTGTTATACGGTCTTAACAACGGAAAGCAAAGACACCCAAACACCCGTAAGAACTCATAGTCAGGAGGATTAAGAAACAGCTTTTCATGCGGAGATACACCCTGCACCACTTTAGATGGTAATCTGTTAATCAAGAACACAGCAGTAAAGAAGGCATCAGTCCAATACTGCATAGGTAAAGACACATGTTTCATTAGAGTTAAACCTGTTTCTACAATGTGTCGATGCTTTCTCTCAACGATGCCATTTTGCTCTGATGTATAAGGGCAAGTAAACCTGTGTTTAATGCCATGATGAGACAGGTATGAAGAAAGAGCACGAAACTCACCTCCATTATCGGTTTGAATAGCTTTTAACTGCATCCCGAGTTGCTTCTCAGCAGACTTGTGAAATTCTGTGAAAACTTGCGCAACATCACTCTTTTTCTTTAAAAAATAAATCCATGTAAACCGAGTAAACACATCAACAATACTTAGATAGTAAGCACATCCATTTGACAACAGAGGGGCAGGTCCCCAAAGGTCCATTTCAACAAGCTCCAAAGGACATTGATAAACTGTTTCAGAATGTTTGAATGGTAATTTGCAACATTTGCCAATGGCACACGCAGCACAGGAATCAGTATCATTAATCACAGCAATGTTATTACTCTTAGCAACTAAGGTAAGAGTTTTGATCGAGGGATGTCCCAAGCGTTGGTGAAGAGTGGACGACTTCATTTTAACTTTTGTAGAAAAACAGAACATACCAGAATCACATGCTTTATTAAACTGATTGTTGTCTGAAATAGAATCATACAACTCAAAATTCTTATTAACCGAATAGGCTAAAAGAGTAGACTGATTACACACAGCTCCAACATGACCTATCTTGCTAAAATCAAGCTTATACAAGCCATTACTCTCTACTCCAGATAAGAGAACCTTCTTTGACACAGCATCACGAATAAGACAGCAAGTCGGATGAAATTCAAAGAAAACCTCATTGTCCTTTGTAAACTGAGAAACAGAAACAAGATTCTTTGTTATTTTAGGAGTATATAACAAATCTTTTAAGACAAGAGATTTGGAATTAGTATTGATAACCGATGTACCAACACTAGCTATGTCAAGATAACTCCCATTGGCAACCTGAACTTTTCTTAAGCCATGGTAGGGATAGAGAGTAGTACCTGGAGGAGGACCTTGAACAAAGTGATTGGTAGCACCGGAGTCGGGATACCAAGCTTTGTCCGAGACTTGCATATGACCAGAATTGGATGTCATGTGAGCTTGATTAGTAGTGTCCAGGATAGAAGGTGTTGTGGCTGGAGGAACTGTGAGAAAACCAGGTGAAGACTGAACAATATAGTAAGGAGTAGGAGAAGATGCATACTGATTAACCATGGGAGAACACATCATAGGATTCTGAGGTTGCTGATAGTACTGAACCGGAGGAGGTTGAGGCAGCTGCTGCATTGAAGACATCACCGGAGGAGGTTGATATTGCATCTGTTGAGGAGGTAGTGGTTGTTGGCCATCCACGGTCCAATGCATTGTGGAGACAAGATTGACACTCATCTCGCCTGGAGGAGCAGTCACGCCTTGAAAATGCACATTGAACCTCTGAAAACAACGATGGACTAGATGTCCAAACTTGTCGCATAATTGACATTGAGGCTTGTTTCCATTGCCTCTGCCTCTACCTCTTCCTCTGCCATATCCTCCTGTGGAGTTTGCTCGATACTCCGGAATCAGTTGTTGTCCAGCATTTGTTGATTTACAGATTGAAGATTCTGTTGCACAGGTTGTCCTAGGCTTACTGGTAGCTGTTCTGAAGATGATTTTTCAGCAACTGGAAATGAATTATCAAATGCTATCTCCTTTTGTCTAGCTTCTGCATCAAGCAGCACCGAAGAAATAGATGACAGATCATACGGATTTCTGCTGGCATGGATGACTGAAACAACATGATCATACTGTCCTTTCACGCCATTGAGAACAATAGAGATTTGTTGCATCTCTTCAATAGGATGTCCACATCCAGCTAAGCTAGCACATATCAGCTGTATTTCTGTAAGATACTCCCTCATTGATTGGTTATAGTGTTTGCGTACCTTTAATCTGTCATACAGATTCATGATTCTTGTTGTAGATGATGAGGAGAAGTGTTGATGTAGCTTCGTCCAGATTGATGCTGCAGTCATGCATCCAGTGAGCCCCTTGCTGATTAGAGTAGAGATGGATGCTAGAAGCCACGAAGCTAACGAGCTGTCTTGTTGATTGTGCTTGGCGAAGTCAGGATTTACGATTTTGTTGCCTTCTCCATCATCAATCCAGTGAGGAACTAGAACAGCACCGAACAACAGATCTTCAAGGTTGAATCCTCTGACAGTTAAGAGAACTTGCTGTTTCCATGACTGGAAGTTCTCTTCTCCAGTCAGTTGACAAATACGTTTGTTGAAGAATGTTTGCTGGTTGTCTTCCATGGCTATGACTTCGAACAGAATGCAGAACGAAATGCAAGTTGCAGAGATGGTGAAAATACCAGAAACAGAGGAACTATCGATGATTGATCTTTGCAGAATGAGCGAAGGCTGGGAGAATCGAAGCAGCGACAGATCACGGCTTCAAACTTCACAGAATTGCAGCGGAATCAACAGATGAATGCTCTGATACCATATCAGTAAACTGAGATCAAACCAGAATCAAAGTGTAGAAAGAATGAAGATTTAGAAAGAAGGCTTAGGAAGCAAGTAATTGATAGAAAGAACAATAACAGAAATCTGAACTTTGAAACTTATCATTGAATCAAGTTAAGTTTACATTTGAGACTACACCTATATTTATACTATACACAATGCCTAAGCTAGCCTTGATGATCTAGGAACACTCAAGACTCTTCTAGAGTTGTCTTGAACCGCAAGGAAACTTCCTTGAGCTTCCTTGATAACTTGCAATGTACGTAACCACAAAAGTGGTCTTCATTCATCAATCTCATACATCCTAACAGGATTCAAGGGGCAAAATTTTACATGGAGTAATAATAGGGAAGGAAACGAGAGAGTGAGAGAACGCATTGATAGAGCACTAGTGAACAAGAAATGGGTTGAGGAATTCCCGGACATGACAATATTCCACAGACCCGCAATCGGATCAGATCACTGCCCCTGGTTATCCACACTAGCCATAAAGACATCCGGGGAGCTCGACCTTTCAGGTTCGAGGAGGAATGGACAAGGGAGACACGGTGCGAGGGGGTAATAAGCGGGGAGTGGAAGTACGGACTGCACGCGGGCCAAGCCAAACTACACAACAAGTTGGCGAGATGCAGAGAGAAACTCAAGCAATGGGGAAGAGAGACATTCGGTCACACGCGTAGGAAGATCGAAGGGCTGACAAGTCAGTTGGAGCTGGTACAAAGCAGAGACAACTCGGGGTACATAAAACAGGAGGAGCAAATGATCAAAGTGGAAATCAATGAATTATGGAAGCGGGAGGAGGCCTACTAGCGACAAAGGTCAAGAGTAACGTGGCTGGGGGAAGGCAATCGCAATACGAAATTTTTCCATCAAACGACGGTTGAGAGAAGGAGAAAGAACAAGATTCTCCGACTACAAAAGGAGGATGGATCATGTCTAGAATCAGAAACAGACATCATGGCTGAATGTGGACAGTATTATCGATACTTATATGCAAGGGAAGGAACGGGGCAACACGATGAAGCCCTACGGGACACACCGAGGCTGGTCACAGTGAGAGACAACCAAAAGCTGACAGCACCGATAGGAGGGGATGGAATCAAGAAAGCGGTGTTCAGTCTGGGAGGGGCTAAGGCACCAGGGCCTTATGGCTTTCCGGGCTTGTTCTATCAACGATATTGGGATGTGGTCGGAGACGATGTAATCCGTGAGGTCCAAGCCTTCTTTGAATCGGGTAACCTTCTTCCTGGATTTACTTACACTAACATTATTATGATTCCAAAAGTGCCACATACCCCACACACAACACAGTACCGACCAATTAGCCTTTGCAATTTTAGCTACAAAATTATATCTAAAGTGCTTGCTAACCGACTTAAGGCCTTCTTACCCAAACTTGTCACACCATACCAAAGTGCTTTTGTTGCTGACAGGCTCATCCACAACAATATTCTTGTTGCACATGAGGCTTTTCACCACCTGAGAAGGAAGGGGAAGACTAAGCGAGAGGAGTGCGTTCTAAAGTTGGACATGAACAAGGCCTATGACCGGATTGAGTGGGAGTTTCTATTCGCGACAATGAGGAAACTCGGATTCAACACCAAGTGGATAGCATGGATTCTGGAATGTGTGACCAAGGTCCAATACATCGTGGTTGTCAACGGGAAGAAAACAAGACGGTTTCGACCTACGCGATGTATAAGGCAAGGTGACCTCATCTCACCATATCTATTTATATTAGTCGTGGATGTGTTATCCAGGAACATCATGAAGGCGGTAGAGCAGGGGGATATGGACAGAATTAGGATTACCAGAACCTGCCCCGTGATTCACCATCTCTTCTTCGCGGAAGACTCACTCGTGTTCATCAAGGTAAACGACCGTAGTGCAAGGGCCCTAACCAAGCTGATCAGCACATACGGAACAGCCTCAGGACAGAGTATTAATCTGGCCAAGTCATGTGTATATTTTGGCAAGACAACGGAGGCAACGACAAGAACAAGGGTTGAAAGCATCCTAGGGATCAAAGAGGTTGCTAACGCAGGGAAATACCTAGGCCTACTGACTCAGTGGTGGCGATCCAAAACCTGGTGCTCACGTATGTGAAAGACAGAGTTATACACAAACTCAATAGTTGGAACAACCTATTTTTAAACGAGGCAGGTCGAGAGATGCTTATAAAGGCAGTAGTCACAGCGATTCCGGCATAAGCCGTGACCCTGTTTAAGCTGCCCAAGACATGGTGCCGGGAAATAGCAACACTCACGGCACGATTCTGGTGGGGATCGAGAGGAACCGAACGACGGATGTATTGGCGAAAGTGGGAGAAAATGGCAAGACCTAAAGATGAAAGGGGGATGGGATTCAGGGACATACAAATGTTCAAACGAGCCATGCTAACTAAAAGCGCATGGAGGATGCAAAACGAACCTGACAGCATGTGAGCAAGAATTATGAAAGGTATCTACTTCCCCAACACAACGTTTATGGGAGCACAAAAAGGACAACGACCATCGTGGGCGTGGTCGAGTATTTTGGAGGGCCGACAGGTCCTAGCTCAGGAAGGAGTGTGGCACATAGGCAATGGGGAATGAGTCCATGTCACGGAAGACAAGTGGATACCAAGCCTAGACGAACACAGACTCCACGAACAGGTGAGCCGAGACATAGATCCAACGATAAGGGTTGCAGACCTCATTGACGGGTCTGGACCGAGATGGAATCTGGATGGAATCAGAGACTTGATCACGGAGGAAGAGGCTCAAGGCATAGAGGCAATCCAGCTTCATAGGATAGGACAGAAGGATAGGCTAGTTTGGCCAACCACAAAGCGGGGTGATGCACAACCGCGGATGGTGTACAAGAAGCTGATGGAGGAGAACCAAGAAACACAACACGATGCACCATCTTCCTCGACAGCGATCTAGACGAAGACATGGAGGGCAGTATGGCGAGGTGCAGCGATCCCCAAAGTGAAGCAGTTCCTGTGGAAGAACTGTGCCAAAATGAGGAACTCCACAAACGAGGTATACCCATCGACCCTACTTGCCATTTTTGTGGGAAAGTAGAAACAATTGATCATGCATTGTTTAAGTGTGGATGGACACTAGCTGTGTGGTTCAGGGGAATAGGTGTAAGATGGGAAGCGCATCACGAGCCCACATGGGTGGAGTGGCTAATGAAGGTAGACGAACTGACGCAGGCTAAGGGAGAAGAAGGGAAGAGGACCAAAACGTGGATGGTATCACTGGGGTGGGAAATATGGAAGGGCAGGTGCAAGGCCAAGAACAAAGGAATACAACCCGAGCCAAGGTTAGTAATGGAAAGGGGCATGAGGTGGGCAGATGAGACATGGTACCAACACATAATGCGTAAACAAGAGAGCCGAAGGCAAGCACCACAGACTGCAGATACCAAGTGGATGAAACCACCAAGAGGCGCAATCAAAGTGAGATGTGATGGGGCGTGGAACGGGCGGGATCGGAAGGGAGGAATCAGAGCTGTTGCTCGGGATCACACTGGAGCAATGATCGAAGGGTGCCACTGGAGGGGAACTGATACATGCGCCATCAACGTGGAAGCACGAGCTGTCTTACATGGTGTGAATCTCGCCAGACGACGGAATTGGGCGCAGGTAATAGTCGAGTCAGACTCGGAAATTTTGATCAAACAGTTGTTGGGACCAGTGGACGAACAAGACTGGCGAACCAGCAATATATTGGGTAACATTAGACAAACGACAAGTTCTATTAGTTCGATAAAATGGAGTTTTGTTCTACGCAAAGCGAATCGAGCAGCTGATTGGGTAGCCAAACAATCGAGGGAATTGAGATGCCCGTTAAATTGGGTCTCGATGCCGCCTCAACAGCTACTCACCATTTTGATCTCAGATTTGGATGTAATGAACAATTGTTAAGTGTATAAATTTGATTTGTTGGCAAAACAAAAATTGGATATATCACCAGTTTGGTCTAATAACAATGGTGTGAAGTAACTTAGTGGAAGCCAGATTGACCGAGCTTAGGATGCCAAACCGCTATTTTACTTTCAAAAGGACCTCTTTCTTTGGTGGCAGAATTCGTAAATAAATCCAAGGGTTAATAACCAAATCGATACATGAACTTTGGTCATTTTACAAATCGCTACCCGAACTTTCATTTTTCAAAAAATGCTACCTCAATTTTGAGCAAATGGGCAAATAGCTATCTCCGTCCAATTTACCGTGAAATGTGGACGGAAAAACCCATATGCCACTCACATGTTGTTTTATTTTGCGGTAAATGGAGAAGTTTTTTCCTAAATACCTATAATACCCTTTTCTTTTTATTGCGTGTCATATGGGGTGATCTTCATAAACTAAACAGTCTCACCCACAAAATCTTTGTTCTGGTCTTCCCCTTCTTCCTTCAGCTGTACCGATTGAAATCATTCATACTCAAAAAGTCGGTGCATACAAGTTCTTCTATTTCAATCGTGAATCGTTCTGTTTACATACTTACGTTTGTTTGCATCTTGATTTCAACCCCTTTTTTCAAGCAAAGTTGGTTGTCCAGTGTTGTGTTTTAGGGTTTCGACCACATTTTAAAGATGTTAGGGAAGATCAATAATGAAGGTAATATATATTTTTTGTTTTTCGTTTACGTATATTAACATAGTCAGTTAGGGTTTGCCAATTTTTTTTCATTCAAAACTATGATGTTCTCGTGGTAGATGTTTTAATTGTTTCAATATTGTATAGGTTTTTCATTCAAGATTCAGTAGATGATGACTTGTTGGTTGAGAACCACTTTTGTGGACAACTAATCGAACGGGAAGATAAGGTTGAATATGTAAGGTTGCTTGATTATGAGGAATTCCCTATGAGTGTAAACTTTAAGGATTTGCACTTTATATTATTGCAAAAGTATAATCATAGGCTGGGGGATGTAATATATTGTATCCATCTGAAGGATGAGCTTCCATTTGGATTACATGTGGTTGCCTCATAAGATCATTTAAAGGTAATGGTGAATAGGTTAGATGGTGAAAAGAATTGTGTGTTGTTGTTATTCTTGGTTAAACTTCAAAATGTTTCCCGAGGTTCTATTATATATTCTGAAAGTGTAGAAGGTGATACGGTTGGTTGTAATTCTTTCACCATGCATATTGGTGATGAATGTATTTCATTTGGGCCAAGTATAAATGGATTAGTTAGAAAAGGGATCGGGCAACATGGGTTAAAAAATATGGGGTAAAGATACATGGGTCTGGTATAGATGGTCCTAGTTTAGGTGAGTCATAACTAAATGGCCCAGGATTAGATCGGCCAGTTGTAGATAGGCCTTTTCATAATGAATCACAAGATGTAAGTGATGAAGATTATAGTCAAGAGTCTAAAGAAGAGGATGATAGTGATACTAACTTATGTGAGCAGACTAACTTAGTATCAGAGAGGTTAGAAACTCCCATTGCTGATCATGTGGGATGTTCTAATGCCTCAGCAAGGGGTGTTGGAGGAGAAACATACGATTTGGAAGAAGATGAACTGATTGGTAAAGAATATTTTATTATTACGTCACCACCATCTAATGATGATGCTGAGTTTTGTAGAAGGTTCCCAAAGTATAATGTTGAAGCCTATGTTGTCATGTAATTCTCAATTGGTTTGAAGTTTTCTAATTCAAAGTCCTTGAGAGAAGTACTGCAAGAGCATAGTATCAGTAAGAACTTTGCATTAAAATATAAGTTCAATCAAGCTAAGAAGATTTTAGCTCATTGTGCAGCTGAAAATTATGGATGGAGACTGTACGCCTCAACCATGAGGGATGAAAACACAATGCATGTGAAGACGTAATACTCAGAGTATAACTGTGTGAGATCTCACAAGTCAAAATAGGTGAATCCATAATGGATTTGCAAGAATTTCATTCAGAGATACAAAGATCAACCCTTAAATGTGGGGTTCATTCAAGGTATATCAGAAGGAAGTATGGGTTTGATGTCAACCACTCTTCATTTAAGATATGTATATGTAAGATGAAGGAGATCATCTATGGAGATAATGCAAGGCAATTCGAGTTATGCCGATCTTATTGCTTGACAGTGGTTAAATGCAATTCGAGTAGTAAGATAAAGATTCAAGTTGACTCAAATTGTTTGAGGCCCAAGTTTGAAAGGTTATATAGCATCTAGGGATGGATTTGTAAACGGATGTAGACCATTCCTCAAGTTGGATGGTTGTCATATGAAAGGAGCTGATGGTGGGCAACTTTTGAGTGTTGTTGGCAGAGATGCCAATAATGGAATGTTTCCCATCGCCATAACTTGGGTTGAGTCAAAGTAAAAAAGCTCATGGAAAATGGTTCTTAGAATTGCCGATGACAGATATTGGCACAGGATGTAGGCAAAAAGGATAGGTTATAATGTCAGATATGCAGAAACTAACTCATTTTTAATTTAGTTTCTGATTGTGTATAAATTGTCATATGACAATTTATACACAATTTATGAGGGAATTTCAATTGAAAAGAGAAGCGATGTTAAGGTATGGCTATGATATATGCCCTGGGATCAAAAGGAAGATTGAGCATCTGAAGTTAGTAACTAGGAATTGTAATGCTATATTTGCTGGTGATCATAAATTTGAAATTGAATTGAATGGTAGTATTTATATATTGGATTTGGGAAAACGAGTCTGCAGCTGTGGTGAGTATCAAATGATAGGTACGCCTCTGATCTTACATATGTTTTGTGGCTTATGCATTTTTTGTTGACACGAATTTTGTGAATACTTATTTTTTTATATATAGGAATTCCATGTGGTCATGTCATCGCTGCTATACTAAAATAAATCTTACCACTGGAGAATTATGTCCATGAGGGCCTATAATGGAGTCATATACCAGTTCCAAGTGAGGAAGATTAGGAGCATGACTCATTGTTGCCAATTGACCCTCAAAATCCAAAGAGAAAATCTGGAAGGCCGAAGGTCTAGAGAATGAGGTCAGAGCATGAAACTAACCCTAACAAACTTTGAACAGAGGTTAACATGACATGCACTATCTGCAAGTGCAAATGCCATAATAAGAGAGGATGCCAATCAAAGAAAAAATGTTTACAAAAGGTAATGTATGTTGTTTATAGCAGTTAAATTAGCATGCATTAACAAATCGAACTTATAACTGGTAGGGCTTTACAAGTTCTCCTCGGAATGTCAACTGAGCCTAGGGTAGGCAATGGGGCGGTGAAAAACCCAATACCATTGTTATAACTGCTATTATTTTATATGGTTAACTGTATCATTATGGTGCGGTGCGGTTATGGTGATGAAGTTTTTACCCGTAATGTTTATGGTATTTTAGTCATACCCATGATTATTATATTAATATAATAATAATAATAATTTAATATTAATATATTAATAAATACTAATAACAGAAGTATGATTTTCACTTTTAGATTTCATGAATCTATAATTCCAAGGCGAACTGTAATTGAATAATGTAAATGTTAAATGGTATTAGTGCAAATTTTGAATGATGCTAATGTTGAATGACATTAATGTTGAATATTTTTATTGATTGTGGCATAACTTTATGTATTTATTAAGATATCATTTATAATGCTCCATTACATTTCATAAGGTGGTAATAAATATGGGTATACGGTTAAAACCGTGGTTAATAACCAAGGTTATAGATATGGTTATGGTACTAAAATTTTACCCGTAATGGTTATGGTTATGGCACACAATTTAAAATACAGTATGGTTATGGTATTTGACATACCCGTACCATACCCTAACCATTGACAACCCTAACTGAGCCAGCAAACTATTGAGGTGAGCCAACCAACAACACCGTTGAGCCAACCAGCAGTAAGAATGACATCTCCATGTAGATCACCAAGATTTACATGACCCAAATTAAGTCAGCCATCTTCGCGTAGGACCACACTGGTACATAAGTCTTTCTTGTGTGGTGGCTATATTTATCGCATTCTACAAATTTACTTTTGTGTCTGCCTTGTAGAATGTAAGAATTGTAGGTCATCCAATAAGGCAGTTACGTTCAGGAGTTCATTCCGGTGCTCAAGGTGGAGATGTGGGAAAGGCAGCTGGAAAAAACCATGGGGACCCTGATGCAACAGCTGCTATACGGATGCACAGTTAGACATGTTGTCCTATTTTATGTTAGATTTAATCGAGTTGTTTTGTAATGGATTACTCATTTTGTGTAAGTGAATTAAAATGACTTCTAAAATACAACTGGATTAGATCGACTCATTTTGTGTAACGGTTGGCGTATGTGTGATAGAATGCTTGATTATATGTGGTTCCTTCTGATGTTGGTTAATTACTAAAATTCATTGCTCATAAAACTCATTCGTGGTTCATTACACAAAATACCAACCAAACAACATTACAAAAGGAAACAAAGCATTGAACTACTGAACACAACATAACCTAATCTTTATGAACTACTAGACATAACACTGAAATAGTTCACCGATTCAGTACCAGCAAAGCACTTAACTAAAAGAAAACAACAGACGTAGAAGTAGAATTACAATAACAAGTTGATACACTCTAATCTTCTGCTCATATTTCTTGATACAGTTTGCTTCCACATCTGAAACCAGCCTCTTAACTTTGGTTGAAACCCTCTTTGAATAGCTACACACATTCCAGTCATACCAAATGAAGGACCCACAACCAGATCCCTTCAAATTAGTCTGCATAAACAATTTAAATCTTAATCAAACGTAGAAGAGCGAAATTAAAGGAATGAGCCAACTTACATCATAATTAAGGCATCCATAGAACCGTCGTCCGAAATTATCCCATGTCCAAGATGTTTTAATTGCAGCAGAAATACCACATTTGCATAGTTTCAACGTCTGAGTAGAAGATGTAGCCAACGAACGCGAATACATTGTGGATAAGAACGTCTTCAGCTGCAACGACGAAGCAATTTCAAAGGTGCTGAGTTGAGATGGTTTACGGAAGGTGAAAAATGGTTTCCAATTGAAAACTCTAATTTTTAGAAAGGGAGTGAAGAACAAACGTAACGCTCAGGGGGAACATGAATGAAACATAAGTAACTGAGTTTTGGGGGTAATTTCGACATTTGACACGAAAAAAATCAACACGTGAGTGATATATGGTTGTTTCCGTCCACATTTCACGGTATATTGGAGGGAGCTATTTTCACTTTGGTCAAAGTTGATGTAGCAGTTTTTAAAAAATGGAAAAGCACCTAACAGGTACCCCAACTTGTCACGGATAACCAAGTAGGTACCTTAACTTATTTTTGTAGCAAGTAGGTATCCCAACTTATAAAAATTAGCACATAAAGACCTCCGTCAGTTTTGGTGTTAGTTTTGGACGGAAGGCATCACGTGCTGAGCACATGTGGACCGAATTTGGCCCCTATTATAGGTGGAATTGAAAATGAAAGATCTGCCCTTATTTCTTATAGTTGATAGTGTCTCGGTATATTTCCATTCTGACAAAAATCCTCACCCAAGAAACCCTTCATTCTCTCTTTTACCTCTCTTCGGTTCATCTACTCCCTTCGACAGAACGATTCAGAGCAATGGAGTAAGTTCTAGCACAAGTCGTCGTTGAAGATTTTGCGTTGTTTCTCTTTTCCGGTACGTGCTCTGTTTCTTGTTTGGTTTCTGTCGAACGGCATTCCGATTATTTGTTCATCCAGCACTTGAAGATCATTACTCTGTTTTAGGTTTTATGTTAGCATTTTGTTTACTTGTTATGCCATAGTAGACCATAAAGATTATTTCTTTACTTGCTAGGTTTTAGATTATTGCTCAATCGTTGAAGATTGGTTCTTTGTTTTAGGTTTAGTGTTTGTTTTCGGTTTCAGTTCATAGTTGTTTTAGGGGTTTGCAAATGGATGTTGAAAAGAACTTCTTTTTTTCGTATGACTTTGCAGAAGTGGAAGGATGGATAATCAACCCTTACTGTTGGAAGTGCATTTCGATGGACACGTTGTTCTACTATCAAGCAAGACCTATATCGGTCAATTGGATTATATTGAAGATGTTAGGGGTATAAGTTATGCACGTTTGGTTGGGCTGCTGCAGAAAAAATATTGTTTTACTTGCGATGATGAAATCTACCACAACCCATCCTTTGAAAAGTTGGACAGTGGACTGTATAGAATCAGTTGTGAGAGTGAACTTAGGGCTGAAATCAACAAGGTAGGTAATGGAACCATCATGAGTCTATACATGTTTGGTTCAGGCCAAACTCCTCATGATGCAAAAGGGTTGAGGACTGAAGACAATGTTGTCCCTGTTGCTACTTGTGGCGTGTCTACTGCTGAGCATGAAGAAGTTCAGCGAAGGGATGGCGTTGTCTAACTACTCATCTCATGTAGGGAGCATCTTCTGTTCCATCTGTGGGAGCATCTGGAATCCATCAACAATGTGAAGAAGGAGGATCAGTTCCAAGACAACAAGTAGGATCAGTTCCAGCTGAAGTCTCAGATGAAGTTGCATCACAACCAAATCTGCGTCAAGTCAATCAACAACCCATAAGAAGAAGGATCAGTTCCAGGACAACAAGCATGATCGGTTCCAGAAGGAGCGTGGTTGGTGGAATTTCCTCTAGAACAAGGAGAAGAGATGATGGACCGACTGAGGTGCCGTCTGTGGGTACACTTCAGGTACCATATCAATATCCTACTTTGACAATAATGTTACTTGTGTCATTTGTGGGTTGTTTGTGGGTTCACGTTACTGTTTTTAATTATGTAGAGGTCTGGTCAAAGTAGAAGGACAAACGCACTTCCAATGATTGAACTTGATGGTACAGAACGACTGTCATAGGTACGTGATTCTTATGCGGTCCTTGTGCTGTCAAATATATGGACTGAATGTTAAAGCATGTTTGTCCTGTTTTAGGTGATGTTGGATCTATTTTGAAGATGTTTACTGCATTTTGAAGTGGGGGGAGCCTTAGCTGTTTGCTGCATTTTGAAGTTGTTGGAGATATGCAGCTGCTGGACCTGTTTCGATATTTGCTGTTTTGGGTTGTAAATAACTTAGTGCATGAACTAGTGTGTTTGAACTGTGAATCTTAGGACAAATGTGATACTCTTTCCTTTCCTTGAATGAAATATGAAGGCTCCAACATTTTGGTGAATGAGTGTGTGTTGGTGCTGCTTGTGCTGCAGAATACATCATGTGCTAAACCGAATGTTAATTGGTGTTGCTTGAATCGAATGCTGTTAAAATACCAGCATGTGTTCACTGGACCGAATGCTGTTAAAATACAGCATACCAGCACTGAATGCTGTTAAAACTGAATGTTGTCAACAAAAACTGAACAACCATCAAACACTGCACATACACTAATCTGAAAATACCAGCATACCATCCATTGATTGTGCAAAATGTCTTACAAATAAGGATACATACCAGCATCCATGCTTACAAACACTACACATACACTAATCTGAACAACCATCAAACACTACACACCCTTACAATCACTACACATACACTAAACAAACATCAAACCGTAAACAAACATTCCTAACACAAGTGCAACAACAATGCACATTACATTTTCTCCCTTCGTTTATACTTCTTCAAATCTTCAACGGTTTGAGCTTGCATTTTCCGAAATTTCCCTACCGCCCTTCTCCCATGATAACACATTTCAGGATCATACCATGAGAAACAACGACAACCCGAACCAGGTTTTTTCTAAAATTGAAACCTGTGAACCAAAATCACACTTACGAAAACGAAATTAAACACTACAAATTACTCACATTTTCGAAGTTAGGGCAACCATAAAATCTTCTTGCAAAATTATCCCAAGTATAACCTGGAATTACTTTGGCAGCGAGCCCACACTTTTAGTACTTCACAGTTTTCGGTTGAGAGTTGAGCGAAACAGAGGAAGACGACGCCATGCAGCTCTCCGGTTTCTTCAAGCAGTCCTCACCGAAGCAGCTCCTTCTCTGTTTGAAACTGGGTAGCTCCTTCTCAGATGTTTAATATACATTAAACAAGGGTATTTTGGTCACAACAAAGTATCTTCATCAAATCCAGTCCACATGTGCTCAGCACGTGATACCTTCCGTCCAAAACTAACAGCAAAACTGACGGAGGTCTTTATGTGCTAATTTTCATAAGTTCAGATACCTACTTGCTACAAAAAAAAAATTAAGATACCTACTTGGTTATCCGTGACAAGTTGGGTACCTGTTTGGTGTTTTTCCCTTTAAAGAATGAAAGCACGGGTAGGATTTCTATAGAGAGAAAAGTTCATGTAGTGATTTAAATGCAAAGGATGAGGCCAGTCAGCAAAACAACCGCAGGAGACAAAAATCCACTGGAAGTGTAATCGGCACGTGATGCACTAGAAGTATCTTCATCAAATCCAGTCCACATGTGCTCAGCACGTGATGTCTTCCGTCCAAAACTAACAGCAAAACTGACAGAGGTCTTTATGTGCTAATTTTCATAAGTTCGGATACCTACTTGCTACAAAAAAAAAATTAAGATACCTACTTGGTTATCCGTGACAAGTTGGGTACTTGTTTGGTGCTTTTCCCTTTAAAGAATGAAAGCACGTAGGGCTGGCAATTTCTGACACGACACGATTAAACGACACTACACGATCTGCTTTAAAGCGTATATGAGTTTGACCTTAATGGATCCCGTGTCTAAACAACTCTTATACGTTTAGACACGATTATTAATCGTGTCTAAACAACTCAGATCTGCGGATATCTGTATAAACACGATTAAACACGATTAACTATTCGTGTCTAATCGTGTTGTGTATACATGTGACACGTTTAGACACATTTAAGTATAATAATAATTATAAAATATTAAAATACTCACTTACTTTTTAATATTGAACTATGAAGACCTTACTTTATATATTTGAATTTGTGTATATATGTATTTGTGTATATATATGCTTTAAAGCGTATATAAGTTTGACATTAACTGATCCCGCGTCTAAACAACTCTATACGTTTAGACACGATTAAACGGCTTATACGTTTAGACACGAGACATGTTTAGACACGTTTAAAATTTATCCGTTTAGACACGAGACATGTTTAGACACGACACGATTATGACACGACACGATTGCCAACCCTAAAAGCACGGGTAGGATTTCTACAGTGAGAAAACGACACGATTATGATACGACACGATTGCCAACCCTAAAAGCACGGGTAGAATTTCTACAGTGAGAAAACGACACGATTATGATACGACACGATTGCCAACCCTAAAAGCACGGGTAGGATTTCTACATTGAGAAAAGTTCATGTAGTGATTTAAATGCTAAGGATGAGGCCAGTCAGCAAAACAACCGCAGGAGACAAAAATCCACTGGAAGTGTAATCGGTTTATCTCTTCTTGGACGAACAAAAGAAACGAAGATAAAGAGGAGAAGAAGAAGATGGCGATTGTAATGCGGGGGTCTTTCCCCTTTTCCCAGAGAGCTTCACCTCTCGTTCGATCCTCTGAAGATCGTATTGCTGGTGAGTCTTGTACTGCGAAGATTGTTCTAATCTCTATATCGAATGCTTCTGGTAGGTTCTCTCCTTTTGAATGAGAAGGGTTAATATGTTGAATTTTCATTTTTTTTTGTACTTTCATTGAGGCTAATGTAGCGTATCCATGGTAGTGCAAAGCCTTGAGGTGATTTCCTTTCAGAATTTACTCGTTAGAGTTAAGCGTTTGTTAGGTGAAAATATTATGCATTTGAGACTTCCATTTTGCCTGCGTTTCATGAGAAAACTTGCTTATAAAATAATTTGGACGTTAGTGAAAAGACTATTAGCATGGAACTGAGCAGTGGATAAATGATCATTTTATCCTGCAAGGAAGATTTTATTTTGGGAAAATCTTGGTTAAGGGGTTTAGAAAGAAATGATTAAGGATGAATTAGTTAAAAGCACTAGGTTGTTAAAGTAGTTTGTTTATTTTTGATTGATAACAAACAAGGTAATGATGTCTGAAGTTCCTTTTTTTTCTCTTTCGCTCTCTATGTTTAATATGGAGTTGGGAAGTGATTTTTCTTCTAAAAGAATGAACATGGAAAGGGATTAGAGTTAGGGTGTGTTTGTATTAAGGGAAAGGAAGGGAGGGGGATCAAATCCCTTATTCGTCTTTGGAATCGTAAGGGAAATGGAGGGATTTATTTCCCCACCAATTCCCTTATGTTCCAACCTTTCAAATAAAGGATTTGGGAAGGAAACAAAGAAATGGTTTAGAAATCCTTCCATCTCTTTCTCTTTCTGCGGACATTTTTAATCAGTGCCTGACACTGATTTTGCATATGCTTCTGCTGCTTGTTTGGTTGAGAAGTTTCTCTTTGTCAAGATTGAAGCTATAGATGAATGAACAGTTCCCGTTCACACTTATGAGTAGGAGACTGCCGTTAAATGATTCAGGAAAATTATCTATCCCTTTGGTCAAATTGGAGAAGTTTGAGTCCAGTTTTGGTGATGCGCCTAGCAGGCTGGACCTTTGCTGTTTGGTTCCTCTCTTACCACATTATTGGTCTTCGATGAAGCAATTCTCAGCTCATCAGGTATGCTGGTGAGTCTACCATATATGTTGATTTTTTTTTTCCTTTCATATGTATATATATATACCTATTTCTGCTTTGCCCTAAAATAATTTATATTGGGAGCCATATATACAGGAAGCTGTAGTACTAGCGATTAGGAATGTATATTTTATACATCATAAAAAATGAGCTTATGTAGATCATCTAATTAAATATCAGTGTTTGCCACTTGTGGGTAATGGAACACAATAATTTGTAGCTTCTGTTTCAATTTATGGTAGTGACACATGCATAAATTCTTTTATTCCAGTTTTTTGCAAACTTTTGTTGAATTTCATAAAGTTGGTTCGACAATTGTGTTTGTCATCAGGGGAAGCTACATCTAAGACTCCCAAAAAAGGAGCTCCTCATTGTAAATGCCGTGATGTTCACAGCACCCTTCCAAGCCTTGGCAGAAACCTGTGAAGCAGATAATTCCTTCTTAGACATGCCCTTGCTGCTTTTCATAGCCCTTGTTGGAGCCACTGTTGGAGGTCAGTTTATCTATTTATGACTGTTCAATATCAAAAGGAGCCTTGCTTTTAGCTCTAGCTTCTATTTACATTTTTTTTCTTTTACTGAAAACAATTTACAGATAAATGGATGTTAAATAATAGTATAGCGTTGGATAAATGTTATATATAGGTTGAATTGAGCAATAATTGGAGTGTGTATGTTTCCATCCATATACAATAGGATTACTTGCCAGGCAGAGAAAAGGTGAACTGAAGAAGCTGAATGAGCAGCTGAGGCAGATCAATGCAGCTTTAAGGAGACAAGCAAAGATCGAGTCATATGCCCCCAACTTGAGTTATGCCCCTGTTGGTAGTAGCAGATTTTCCGAGAATGAAGTTGTTATTGACCCAAGGAAGGAGGAACTGATATCTAGATTGAGATCTGGGAAGCATTTCTTGAGGAGTCAAGACCCGCAAAAGGCTAGTGGAGAATTCAAGACTGCTTTGAACCTAGCACGGACTCTCCAAGATCCTATTGAGGAGAAGAAGGCTACTCGAGGCTTAGGTCTGTCTCTTCTTCTCCTTTCCATTTGTGTTATATATAATAAATATATTGGTTCTGAAGAATAAATATATGTTTTGTTAATGTAATTCTACTACTGCTGTTTGTGTTTGGTGTTTTTACTTGCAGGAGCCTCACTTCAGAGGCAGGGCAAGTACAAGGAGGCGATCAAGTACCATTCCATGGTTTTGAAAATTTCTGAGAGAGTCGGGGAGGGGTCGGGTAACACCGAAGCTTATGGTGCAATTGCTGATTGTTATACTGAATTGGGCGATCTCGAGAGTGCTGCCAAATTTTATGACAAGTACATTTCCAGGTTGGAATCTGAAGATTAAATGCATGCATTGTTGCCTTGGTAGCAGCTAGCTCTTTGTCTGTCTGAGGGTGTTGCATCTGACCTTGATCGATTAGGAGTTTATGTTAATTCTTTGTATAAGTTGATATGGTGTATCAGTTTTTTTCTTCATCATTCTTCTTCTTCTTTTATAAATGTCATCTTTTGATGCTGTTAAAGTAATTGTCTTCTTCTGCTTTGGTTGTGCCTTTTCTTTCGGTGTTGACTGCCTGGCTATTAAAAGTGTGAAATAAATGTAATATATTTATCGAAAATATCTGTAAATATATTTTGGGAAAAGTCTAAAAATGGTCCATCATGTTTGCATAAAATGGTTTTCGGTGCAACTTGTTTTTTAGTGATGGTAAATGGTTCAATACGTTTGAAAATGATGGTAATTGGTACCTCCGTTAAATATTTTTCATAATTGTAAAATTAACTAAATATTTTTATAAATGTTACAATTACACCCTACAAACTTACACTAATGTTTCAAACAAGTCCCGACTCGATTCGAGCCACACCGGGGGTCCCCTAGCCAGGGTCCAAACCTCGACCAGGTCACCCAACCCTGGGGACCTGGTCTGGGCTCGGACCCAGACCAAAGGACCCCTGATTGGGGCTCAATTGGAGCCCCAATCAGTTTGGACCGAACTTGGTTGGGTTCGGTTCAAACGATTGGGGCTCCAATTGAGCCCCAATCGGGGGTCCTATGGTCTGGGTCCGAACCCAGACCAAGTATACCAACCATGGGTACATGGTCTGGGTTCGGACCCAGACCATAGGACCCCCGATTGGGGCTCAATTGGATCACCAATCGTTTGAACCAAAAACGGCCAGGCTCGGTCCAAACTATTATGGCTCTAATTGAGCCCCAATCGGGGGTCCTATGGTATGGGTCCGAACCCAGACCAGGTCGTCCAACCATGGGTACATGGTCTGAGTTCGGACCCAGGTCATAGGACCCCCGATTGGAGCTCAATTGGAGCCCCAATTGGTTTGGACCGAACCTGGCTGGTTTCGATTCAAACGATTGGGGCTCCAATTGAGCCACAATCGGGAGTCCTATGGTCTGGGTCCGAACCTAGACCAGGTCTACCAACCATGGGTACATGGTTTGGGTTCGGACCCAGACCATAGGACCCCCGATTGGGGATCAATTGGAGCCCCAATCGGTTTGGACCGAACCTGGCTGGTTTCGGTTCAAACGATTGGGGCTCCAATTGAGCCCCAATCGGGGGTCCTATGGTCTCAGTTCGAACCCAGACCAGGTCCTCAGGGTTGGGTGACCTAGTCTGGGTTCGGACCCTGGCTAGGGGACCCCTGGTGTGGCTCGAATCGAGTCGGGACTTGTTTGAAACATTAGTGTAAGTTTGAAGGGTGTAATTGTAACATTTAGAAAAATATTTGGTTAATTTTACAATTATGAAAAATATTTAACGGAAGTTTTAACAGTCTTGTAATGGATGTACCAATTACCATTATTTTCAAACATGTTGGACCAAAAACAATCGTTTGGGTTGGAAAACCATTTTCGTCAAACATGTTGTACCATTTTCAGATTTTTCCCATATATTTTTAACGATTGTTTTAAATGCATATGTCTACATCTATCGATCTAATCTAGAGCTAACAATTTGGGTTAACCCGTCGGGTTCGGGTTGACCCGACCCGACCCATAACCTCTACGGTTCACCCCGAACCCAATCCGCCTAGTCACACAGGTAAGATTTTTGAACCCGGACCCGACCTGGCGTGTTGACCCGCCTGACCCGCTGGTTGGAATAGCGGCTGGGGAGCTATGGAAGCGGTGGACTCCTGCGGTTTGAGGAAGTCGTAGACATAGTAAGGATCGGACAAGATTGTGGAGTCGAGAGAGAAGCTTAGGAAGAATCTGAAGAAGTTGAGAAATGGCGGACTGAGTGTGGTGGTGTTCTCTCTCAGGTATGGAGATGAAGGAAGGAAGAGCGACTGTTGATTAGAGCAATTCAAATTTCGAAGACCGCCACCGCTGTTTGTTGCGGACGTTGCCATGTCTGCTGCTTCTTCGTCTGCGTCCCTGCTCTTTCCAGCATCCACTTCAACCTACTCTAGGGTTTAGTTTAGTCATGCGAAGAAATCATCTTCATATCCATGCTTGTCGTCTTTGCTTAGCCCTTTCTTTCTTGAAGTCAAACCCTGTACGATCTCTCTCTACAAAAACATCTCTATCTAACCTTTTTTTTTATGTATAAAAAGTAAAAACCCACCCGTGTAGGGGTGAGCTCGGGCGGGACGGACCGGTCTTTTTGGCAAGTCCGAACCCGAAATTTCGGTCCTCACTTTTGGAGGACCGAGACCGATTTTAAGCAAAAACAACGTCAGAGTCGGTTTTGCTTGATTCGGGTCGGTCTCAGTCTTAAACTGGATTTTTGAAGAAAAAAATTCAATCAGACGAAAGAAGAAGCTTTGAAGAAATGTCGACGAAATCTACGAAAGAAGAAGTCAATCGCGTTAAATGAGCAGCTCTGGAACTTAGCTTCAAGAAGAAGCCAATCGTCCCTCAATAATGAGAACCCGAGACAGAAAAACAGCATACACCTTCAAATTAATGCATCCCAATAATTTTTGTAGCTCACCTGATAATGGTTAGAGACTTGCTTTAGTCTTTTGAATCTAGCAAGCATCCACATGGGTACATGTATATGGCTCTCCAGGTTCATTTACTGTGAGTCATTGCATATCTTCTTTAGCGTATCCAAAGCATTTTAGAAGCGAAGCTTTGCAGTTAAAAATTCTAATCCAAAGGAAGAGCATCCGAGAAGCAGGGAGGGACTTTACCGATAGTGTAGCTACCAATGAGGAAAATAGTTTTTGGATTAAATTCTTCGGCTTGTATGGCCTCAAGTACGAACTGTATTACTACTTCTTGTTTCAGAAAATCATACTGAAATTAACCCCAAAAATGTATAATTTAATCAGTGACTCGGTATATATCCACTATCCAGTCAGTACTTCAGTAGAGCTTAGTACTTACTAGTCTGGGGTTGACAGGGAGGGGCGGAGGTGGAAGAAATGGAAAGACAGGAAAGAGATGGAGAAGATAGGAAAGACAGGAGGTCGAGATATCAAAGGCTTAGGGTTTTTCAAATTTCGGTCTAGGTTGGTCCTAATCATGATTTTGGGGAAAAAACTAAGACCGGACCCGAGACCGACTTTGAAGAAAAAATCTTGCTCGCTCGGTCTTGGTCTTAGTTGGTCTCAGTCCTAATCGGGTCGGTCTCAGGTTGGTTTTGTCAGGATTTCGGTCCAGATGGTCTTTTTTGCTCACCCCTACACCCGTGTGTGTTAGAATGGAGCATTATTTGTTGTTGTGGAGACTGGTAAGTGGCAATGCCAACTACAACATAAAAGAGAACCAGAAGGAAACTTCTCACCTCTCTTCCTCTGCACTTTCTATGCCCTCAAGTGGATCTAAAATTGAAGAGAAGAGAGATCAGACGGAGATTGGATGTTGTTGCAGTACTGCTGCCTGAAGAAGTCTCTCGGAGCCAACTTAGATTTTGTTTTTAAAAAAACGATGGGTCAACGGGTCGGGTTAGATGACCCAACCCGAACTAGACCTGTATTTTGAGGTGGATTAGACGGGTCAACCCGAAAATGACCCGTTGCTAAATTTTTTTGACCGGAAACTGGGTCGATTTTGGGTCATTTTCGGATCAGGTTCAAAATTGACACCTTTAATCGATCCTAGTTGAACCTGTTGAGTTTTCTGTAAGAATGGTTATTAACGTGACGTGCAAATGTGTTTTTTCTTAAAATAATAATTACCTAAATAAAAGTTTGTCGGTTGCTTGTTCTCATAAGGGTGTCAATAGTGTAGATTGAATTCATACAAAATTTGCACCATAGGTCAGGTACCCTACAACAAACCCGCACCATGGGGGTGGCATGTCCGGATTGCCTTCGAAATTTGGCCCTCTAGTTGATCCATGGTTGTCGGACGTCGAATCCAACTTTTCTCGACTTTTTTGGAAAATATTTTTACTTTTGTTTCGCTCGAAAATGTCGAGTATTGGTGAACGACGGATCCGGTTGAGCGGGGTCATCAACTGGACTGAAAAATGAAAGAGTCGCCACCGATTAATTAAAGGCTAATCAGAATCCTAAAATTTGCCTAGAGTATATGGAGTTAACATCCTAGGGCTTGGAATGGTCTACGTCTAGCTAATAGAGTTTGGGGGCTTGATTACGTCTTAAGGACTAGCGAGCCCATAATCCGCCATTTTTGTACTTTAGTTTGCTTTTGAAATATATTTTTTAACGATTTACCAGAATTGCCCGTTTTGATCATGTTTGACCCAAAAGATTACATGCGTTTTCATTAAATTAAACAAACCATGTACAAACATTGTTTTTTAAGAATTAATTTCAAATAAATAAACAAGAGAGAATAAAGTTAATCGTGCTCGAAAAAAAAGGCGGTTTAACTTTGGAGTCACTTGAAACGTGTCAAAAATACACGAATGATTTGAAAATATTTAGCACGTTGGACTAATTTTTAATACTTTGACAAGTCATGGAATGACTAGAAAAATTTAGGGACCAAGATGCAATTATTTAAAATTTCGAGTTGATTTGGAAATATATTTTTAAAAATGACAGAATTGACCCTAAACTATTCTGGACTTATTTGTAACACTTGGTAAAGTTCCAAAATAATCCGAAAATTATTCTGGACTTATTTATAACACTTTGAGAAGTCATGGAATGTCCATAAAAGTTTAGGAATCAAAATGTAATTTTTTAAAAAAATTATAACTGAACTGAAAATATTTTTTACAAAAAATTACAGAATTGCCCCAAAACTATTCTGGACTTATTTGTAGCACTTGGTAAAGTTCCAAAATAAACCGAATTTTATTCTAGACTTATTTGTAACATTTTTAAAAGTGATGGGATGTCCAGAAAGGTTCAAGGAACAAAAATGTAAATTTTAAAAAAATCGAGTTGATTTAAAGAATATTTCAAAAATTGCACAAATGACCCAAAAATTTTCAGGTTTGGTTTATAACACTTGGTAAAGTCCCAAAATGACCCGAGAGTCCAAGGACCAATTGTGTTTCCACTGATGCAATAACCCTTCGATCCACCATTGATAGTTGTGGTGGCTCGTAGTATCTCTTCATTGAAGGGTACGCACTAGAGATCCTAGCCACAACTGTCCCAACCCGAGCATCACCCCACAGAAACTATCAAAATTAGGTAAACATGACAAAGACAAAGAAACAGGTGGTAGCAATTTACAACACAGCCGTAAATTAATGAAACATGACAAAATGGAGTAATGACCAATAGAAGCTCTAGAGTCCGATTCAAAATTCTTATATGAAAGGAGGATTATGTAAATTATGGAACTTTGATGATATTCATTAGTTGGGTGAACTAAATAGAGTAAAGTGGTTTGCGTTACTGCTCAAGAATTAGGCTTGTACAAAAAATCGGTTCGGCTGAACTGAATCGGTTCTATTCTGGTATTGGTTTGAACTGGTTCGTTCGAACTAGTATCAGAATCAGATAAGTTTTTTAGGCTTCAGTAGACCAGTTCAAAATAGTAGTTTCAATTCAGTTCGAATCAACTCATTTTTTTTATACTAGTTTATACTTAAATTCAAATCAAACCACTCTAAAACTATATAATTTTAGAACCGATCCAAAATAAAATGTGTCGCAACCTCCTGCTCAGTTGTTTGTCTTTCATTCTCTCATTTTTCACATTTTAGTTCAGTATACAACACTCCTCCTTCGTTCATTCCCTCCGAGTTCTCGCTTCGACGCAACATTAAAGAGGTGTGGTTTACCTTTACCACATTTTAAAGAGGTATGGTTTATCGCATTTTAAAGAACCAGTTCAGAACCGTACATTTACCACATTTTAAAGAGGTACGGTTTATCGGTCCAGTTTTTTACCGCTCAAGATTTTAGCTGATTTACTGTACTGATTCGGCTGAACCACTTTATTAACCAAAAAAACTTGAAGCAAATGGAAGCTTTGATTGGCTTATTTGTCTTGCTTCTCCCCAGGTCCCTCCGAAGACCGTCTTTTCCTCGCGTAACTATCTCCTCCCCAGGTCCCTCCGAAGCCTGATGCTTAGCAGTCCACCCGTCCGACGAATGAACAAAGAACTAAAGGAAAAAGAACTGAGAACAGTAGATGGGATAAAGAGAACGATGAAAGAACAGAGAACAGGAGATGGGACGAAGGACGAAAAGGATGAAAGAACCTGAGTCGTCCCTCACGAGAAGGACGAATGACGATTGTTGATGGGATGATCGGATTGGACGATTGGAGAACAGGAGGTGTCGTGTGCTGCTGCTGCCATTTGGGAGGTGATTTTGCAGTAGCCCAAGATCCCCAAAGGAGGTGATTTTGCAAGGTGATTTTGTAGTAGTCATTCAAAGCTTCGAGATTTCGCTGAGTTTGAACAAGCAACATCATACAGTGGATAGTGGTAGGTAAGGACTGTTTGGATATATGATATGTGTTCACATATCCCCTAGAAACTCTATAAATAGAGTTAGATATCTCTTGTAAAAATCAAGTTTAAGACAATCTAAATATGAAGTTTTCTCTCTTAATTGCTTTAAGCTCATCATTCTCTCCACATTGCTCAAAACACTAATATGGTATCAGAGCTGCAAGATTAGGGACCGAATGTGTATTCCGTTGGAAATTTCAGATGGAAATTTCGTCTGAAATTGAAATTTCAGGTCCACACAAGAAAATCCTTCAAGTGCCTTCAATCAGCCACTTATAGCAGCAATTGCCAATTTCATCAGCGCAATCTTCAATTCCATCAGCAGCGATCTTCAATTCCGTTAGGAATCTTTGATTTGAAGAGCAACAATCTTCATTTCGACCTGTTCATTTCCATAAGAATCGCAATATTCTTCACTTCAGCGATTTGTTCGATCGATCCTCCAGCAAGTCCAGGTATAATCTCATCTGTTCAGATTGACCGATTTGTTTGGATTTGTTTAGATATTCTGGTAAGCTGTATTATTTTTTAATCTTCGGATCGATTGCTTTCCTACTGCTGTAATTTGTTGCAATTTACTGTTGTGCTGATTCGTTCTGATGCGACTTCATTACGTTGTCATTGCTCTGTTGTGCTCAGTTCATTCTGTGATTCAGTTGTTATGATTCAGTTGCTATGATTCTGTTGCGCTCGATGCTATGATGTTGTGGATGTTGATTTCGTTTTGATGCTGCTGATGATTTAGTTCTGATGCTATTGCTGATTTCGTTCTAATGTTGCTCGATGTTGCGATGCTGTGGTTGGTGATTTGATTCGGATGCTGCAATGCTGCGAAAAATGTCATGTTATGATTCTGATGTGGTTCGTTTCATTATGTTGTTGTTGTTGCTATGATTAATTTGTTGCGGTTCAAGCTGACTCTGCTACGGTTCAAGCTTACTCTGCTACGTCTGATATGCTGATGTTGCTCTGCCACATCTGATATGTTGTTTGATGATATTCGTGTTCATGATTTTAGCTTCATCTTTCCACTGGAGTTGTTTTGATTTAGTTAGATGTTGAAATGTTTGTTGAAGGTGTTGTGTTGGTTCATACTGAGTTGCCTCACTGAGATTGATGATTAGGAAAACAAAGTTGATTCATCCAAACAGAGCTGGTTCATAATTGTATTCATTCAGCTGTATTGGCTTCCATTCTACTGCATTTCTGTGTCAGGTTGAATCAGAAATGTGCTTCTTGTTACCATTGCCGATTCGGTGATCCAAGTTGTCCTATGCTCGGTCATGAGGGATACGAGACATGAGGCTCAAGAACTCGCAATATCGAGCAATCAAGGAGTCTCAAAGTTCGTAGACCCAAAACCGACTATACAACAACTGGATTACCTCATCTGAGTATACCTGTGCTCGGTGCATATTGAAGAACGAGCATACCTGTGCTCGGTTTCCATTGAAGGACAAGCAGACATGTGCTTGGTTTGTTTCAGTTGTGCACCTGTAGTGCACCTTCAGTGTTTTAGACGTGCATCATCAATCCTTCGGCAGTACTCTTCTCGTGCCTAGTGCCTCAGTCGTGCATCTCCAGTGCTCCAGATGTGCAGCAGCAGTGCTTGTGCAGTAATAGTGCAGCTCCAGTGCACTTGTAGTGCAGCAGAAGTGCCTGAGTCGTGCCAAAACAAGCAGACCTGTGCTTGTGCAGCCGTAGTGCAGCTCCAGTGCACTTGTAGTGCAGCAGCAATGCCTCAGCCATGCCTAGTGCCTCAGCAGTGCTTTAGCAGTGCACCTGTTGTGCATCATCAGTGCTCCAGCTGTGCAGCAGCAGTGCTTGGTCAGTGCCTCAGCAGATCAACTATAGTGATGCAGCTTGCCTTAGTGTTTCTACTTCATTAGCAAATTGAAGTTCAAGTTTTTTTGTTCTTTCTTTACATGTTTTAGAAGGTTTATCTAGAAAGGGGAATGTTAGGATATATGATATGTGTTCACATATCCCCTAGAAACTCTATAAATGGAGCTAGATATCTCTTGTAAAAATCAAGTTTAAGGCAATCTAAAGATGAAGTTTTCTCTCTTAATTGCTTTAAGCTCATCATTCTCTCCACATTGCTCAAAACACTAATAAAGGCTAGGAGATGGGCTGAAGAAGATGAACTGATGAAGGGATTGTGAAGGGGATGTCGACTAATGAAGGGATTGTGAACTGATAAAATGTGAACTCGGTTGAACTCAATAATCAAGATGGAGAAGTCTGATTTGTTAGATTTAATAGAACATGAAGACGTGAAGGAGACGAATAAGAAAAACATCTGACTCCATTATTGAGAAACTTGTTATTAAGTACATAGAGAAATAGATATATATAGTATAGAGATAACTATCTATATATATTTATTCTATCTATAAACATACTCATACTATCTATCTAACTATATATATAATAAACTAAATCTAAAAGGATAAACTAACTAATATAGATAAACTAAAGATAAAGACTAATCTAGACTATATAATACTCAACATGATTTAGGGTTGGTTGAACTCAATTAAAACTAGTACAAGAAGTGGTACGGTCTACTATTTACGAACCAGTTTTTTGTACCTCTTCTGAACCGCTCCATATTTTTGTAAAAAAATGTTTGGTTTGTGAATCGGTTCGGCCGAACCTGTACGGTTATGCTCGACCGAACCAGTTTTTTATGCCCACCCCTACCCAACGCCGAAGAACTTGCTAGACGGCTGAGGCAAGTTAACATATGTCGCAACCTCCTTCTCTGCGAGCTTGCTCAAGCTTTCCACCCCGCTCAGGAGCGAGCTTGCTAGACGACGCCGAGTCTAGCAAGGTGAGTGAAGAGTTTGCTCAGGCGCAGGTCCTGACCGTGCTAGATTGAGCTTGCTCTGAGCCTCTTAGAGTCCGTTGATTAGCCATTCCACCTTCACCATTAAGTCAACCATTAAAGTCTGTTATTGGCAAAAAAATAAAACATTAAAGTATGTTGATTAGTCGTTCCAGGTTGTGGAGAATGTTGTTGCTGCTATAGAGCTGGAGAGTGTAGGGATTGAAAAAGAGACCTTATCTGAAGTCAAAGCAATCCTCAAACCGGTGAAGAATCATATTGTCGCGAGAAACTTTCTCCTGCGACATACGAAATGCCTCTACGGTTTGACAAAAAGTTGGGGGAAGGTGAAGAATGGTAATGGAAGGGTAACAAGGTAATTTTATATTTCATCAAATAAACTAACAACTATCACGTGTTTGGCAGAAATTGACAGAAAAAGTTAACGGTTCAGTGACGGAGTAACCAATCAGCCACATGGTGAAAGATACGTAACCATTGAGTCAAGCAAAAAAAATGATTAACCAATTAATCACACTGAGTAAAGATATGTAACCATTGAAGTAATTAACCCTAAGAAAAACACAATTACAAACATTTAAATATCCTAAATTATTTAGTAATATATATTAAGTTTTATAGTTTCATACAATTATAAAAAATTATTAAAACCGCGTGTGATTATGTCCTTATATCAGAGTCAACTCGTGCATTAAATTCGTGTGGTGCACCGCGACCCGTTAACACTATAAACGACTATCTTCTTCTTCCAATCGAGGAAACAATATCTACTTGAAAAAACTCAAGAATCCTTTTGTTTTTCTTCAGCTCCACAATTTTTTTTATTACCTCTTCTGACTCAAGCAAAGGAGAGAAGCATATCTCTTCAAATTTCGAGACTTCAAACCTCGTTTGGTAACCTTGAAACCAATGGTTCATCATAGGCTTGTTCATGAACCTATTTGACCACGAACTAATTCTGAACTGAACTAAAACTGTTGAAATCAAACCAATATTTTTTTGGCTCACTAAAAGAACTAGTCTATTTAACACATAAAAAATTGGTCTGGTTAGAACCGGTTCAAACTGGTTTGATCTTGTTTTTTTTTTTAAAAAATCAAGACTTAGTTTCAGTTCAGTCAAAAACAAGATCTGATTTAGTCTAAAAACAAATCTGGTTTAAATAAATGTCCTTGAACATTGAACTACGTAGAATACACAAACAAAATACTCCTATGTATTATTTAATCAATTAGGTTAGACCAGTTTGTTTTGTTTTGTCCGGTTAAAAAATTGTATAGAAACAATCTGATTTGATATGAATTTTTATTATAAACTAGTACAAAATACAAGTTGATTCGAACAAATTCAAATTGAATTGCATTCACGTTTTGAACTGACTTACTTTAACCTTAAAAAACGGGTTTAGTTTTGGAATTAGTTTGACTGAACTAGTTCAAACAAGTCCAAAATCATACCAGATTTAGTCAGTTTGGTTGAACCTTTTTTTAAACAAGCCTAGTTCATCATAACGTCTAAATCATTGTGTAAAGGTATCCAACGTTGATCCAAACTTTCATTTATTATACAAGACGATGAACAATAGAAAATTTCAATCTTGGTGTGGATCCAAAATATGCAAACAAGACTTTGAAGATTCTAGAGCACCCAATCCATGAGATTTATAATTGCAATACTAGTGGTATGTGTCTAGAGTTTATAAATTGTTCAATGGAATTATCCTGTGCAACATGTACCTCCCATAAATCAAAAATCTATATGTCTAAGGTCATTCTCGATATTCTACATTTGCACTGCGCATACAAATAATAAATGTCCTCATCCAAACGAAATAAATCGAAGTTATAGTGTCAAACTCATTAAAACATGTCGACTAGTTTTCGGCCTACCTTGTAAATCATCTGGGAAACATAATTGTCTTCCAAACTAGCAATGTCCCGAAGGATGTGCCACACCTGTTTGCTCACAAGAATATAAGTCAAAGTCCATAGTCGACGCCCCTCAAGGATGTGTGTCACGTTTCGAGGGATAAAATTCTCGAGTCATGACATATTCTACATATTTCGATGTGGTCACATCACTCTTATTGTTATCCTTGTAGAAATTTTCATTTCTTTATACAATATGAAACTTTACCACTTCATCAATCGTTCTATCTTTGAGTTTATCTGAGTTAGTTCTCATTATATTACTTTGGTGTTACATCTATGTTCTTTCATTGGGAACTAGTCCATTGACCAACAGAGACTACCTCATTTCAAAAGCTAGTTAGCAAACTTTTTTTTTTCTCTCCGACAAATTTCTAACTAGTAACTTAGACATCCCCCAAACACTTATCCTTCATGGACCGGAACAATCCTGATATAAACCTAACTCCACTATCTCTTATGGAACCACTCTGTGTGACACTGTCACTGCCTATTCTTGAACTCTCAAACTGAAAGACCCCTTGTGTTCTTTAAATGACCGAGCAACACCATCCATGAAACTTGTGGTAAAATTGAATCACAATGTTCAATTTTTCAGAGTCCACTATAGTATTTAAGTTTGTCCTATCTTCGGTCGAGAACAATCGTTAATACCATTTGTCATGTGCCTGAAGTTTACGAAGCGTCTAACATAATTGACATGTGCGATCTCCACCTCTTTGAGGATAAATCCTCCGCCTTTATGCCCAATATCGTTCTCAATAATTCACACTCACACTACACATATGGACAACATATGTTTCCTTTCATCTGAAATCTATCATTGTTAAGGTGTCCAATTTTTTAAAACACGTCGAATGGTTTTCGACTTCCCTTAACCATAATTAGTAAAACGATATCAACTCTCAAACTAGCAAGGTCTTAAGGAACATGACACACCTTAACTGATAACGTCACAACGTATTCACTTAAACTCATAAGAAAACAAGTTGACACCCCTCAAGAATGTGTGTCACGTTTTAAGGAATGGAAATTTCTCGACTCTCAACTAGCGTCTTAGCTTCGAAGAGTTCTATATGTTATTATTTTGATTGTGTGCTCCTCTTTTAGGGTGTGTTTGATTGGGGTATTAACCATGTATTAGTATTAATTAATAAATGTATTAATTAATACAATGTTTGATTAGAAATAATGGTATGTATTAACTAATACCTACGTATTAGCTAATACACAATTATAGTGTTAATTGTGTATCCACTAATACATTATCTAACCATGGTATTATTTAATATACAGTAAAAATTTACTTAAGTACCCTAAATCTATTAACTCTACGTAAAAATAGTTTATCATGTTAGCTTTTAGTTTTTATCAATTTTTAATATAAAATATTTTAAAGTATTATTTATTCAAATTATCTAATAATAATTAATAAAAAAAGTATTATTTTAAATTAAAAATAAATTGATGTAATACTATTTATAAATTTCGATCATTAACTCTTCCCTATATGTTTTACTTTACAAAAAATGAATCACTAAGTTAAACACAACAACAGTTGTTGGGTACCATTCGAATTCAGGAACAATTTTTTAGTTCATTTTGACGATGATATATGACATATAGTCAATATTTAAAAAATTAATGAATAATTTACTTAATAATATTTTAATATTTGCTTATCTATTTGATATATTTTGAAAAAATAACATTAAACAAACATATATCATTTACTCTATTTTTTCTGTCTCTTTATGTGCATGTGTCATGAGGAAAAAACTTATAAGTTATTTAATTTTTTGTCTCTATATTTTGCTAAGTTTGGTCCTACATGTATTTTTAAATTCATATTTGTCCCATATATTTACATTGCAACATAAATTTATAGGTATTTATGACTTTTTGTCACTTTACGTATAATTTTATACTGAATCAAACACTGTCTTAGGTTATGTATAGATAAGTGTATCTTAATACACATATCTCATTCAAACATTGTATTAATTAATACATGTAATAATTAATATGCATTACTTAATACATGTATTAAGTAATACGTGTATTAAATAATACATTCAAAACATCCCTTTATTGTGTAATCGTGTTCTCCATATGGACTTTCTATTTATTTTTAAATCAAAAGAATGTTATTAAACTTGTTTTACTTCATTAAATATGGTTTCAAACTTCTATTATATATTTTAAGCATTTTCAAATGGTCTTCAAAGACTCTATTCTCTCTGGCATTACAAATAGGATATACTAAAATGAATTGTGAGAACTCAAATGTGCTTATGTTTATGACTATTATTTCCTACTAAAATTCATTAGTTTGATGTTGTATTATGTATTTTAGGAATCTCAAGTAGAGTTTGACAATTTATTATGCAACACGATAACATGACACAAACAGAAAAATCATGTTTGTGGAAGCATATGACAGAACAATAACACTGACACGATAACACGAAACACAATAATGTGATAAAGTTGGACTTAAAAGTCTATTTTTTTTTATAATTTTCTAAACAAGTCTCGTTTAATAAATTTAAGAACTCTATTTAAATTTTTAATTTCTAAAGTTTATCAATTCTACTTAAAAACTCGTAAAATCTGATGTTTGAATTTATAATTGTTACTATGAACAATTCGTTATTTTGATATTTTCTTATAAAATTCGCATGTTAACATACAACTGACTAACTTAACACAACATGATAATACAATATGAACACACTAAAAAAATGTTGTTTCGTGGTTGTGTTGAGAAACATGACATAATGAGATTATCGTGCATGTTCATATTTGATAAGTGTCGCACGATAACGTATTAATACGCACGATAACATGCACGTATGTACAATTCCATAATCTCAAGCATAATTAGTTCACATGCAACATCCCACCAATTCCAAGAATTACATTTTCATATTCCACTATTTTGGCTATTTTTAATCTTGGTGTTAACAATAATTAGAGATGTTCGACAAAGTGATCTTAGCAGTCTCATACCAATGTCGTTTTTCATATTGCCATAACCAAAATCCTTGTAAGTCCTATAATTTTCTATTTTATGTATTGTCTTAGAAGAATAAAAATATTTGAGCTACATGAAAAAACACATTTTTACGAATAAGTACCTGAACTAACAAAAATTTAGATACATGAGATTCTCAACGTGTCGCTCCATCTTTTCACCCGTCGGTTTTGGACATAATGTAAAATGTGTGTGGCATTAAGGTATTTATACTTTGTAGTTTTGTTGTAAACTGGTATATCTACTTTGTCATACTCTCGCAAATTGATATGTGTAGTTTGTCTTATTATTTTAATGCAATATCTGTATTTTGTCATAATTTTTCACATTTTGTCCAAAACTAACAGGTCAATAGACGGAGCAACACTTTCGGAATCTAGGTTACCTAAAAAGTAAAATAATAATAATAATCTAAGGTAACTATGTGTAAAAACAATGATTTCAATGTACCTAATAAATTTTTATCCATCTTCTAGATGTTATATTTTAACTTCTATAATTGGGACTTGAGAGCTTGCGCTTGTAGATGTTTTGGTTGAAATCCTGCCATCCACAATGGTCTCATGTATAACTCCACAAAACGCGAGACTCATCACAAAGTATGATCATTCTCATCAACTAAGTCACACCCATTAGTTACAGGGAAAAGTCTGAAAAACGTCCATCATGTTTGACGAAAATGGTTTTTTGGTACAACTTGTTTTTTTACGATGGCTTTTGGTATAACATGTTGCAAAGTGGTGGCAATTGAACCTTCCGTTTACCTGACGTTTGATTGTCACGTTAAGTAGTCACGTTTTTTCACGTGACATTGACCATTTTATTTTTTTTCTCCAGAAAATTATCAAAATACCTAAATACCCCTAAGTCGTTCCTTCTTCCTTTTGAACTTAGTATTCGGTTTTGTAACTGGTGCACTCTTTTCTTCCAAGTTGTAACTAGTGCACTCTTCTGTCGTTTCGGTTCAACGTGCCAGCCCTCCGATTGAAGTCCATCAAAGTTCCAACCCTCCGTTTCGAAGTTCCAGCACTCCTCTGTCGCTCCATCTTCGTATGTGAGAAAGGAGGCTTGATCATCCTGATTTTCGGTGCTGCAGGGTCATAAAAACATTTGTGTAAGTATTTTCTTTGGTTTTTTCCTTGAAAGTGTTGTCTTTTATGTGTTTAGGGCATGGTTATGACCGAAAATTTGAAGATTCGTTCTTAGACGTTGAAATGTTCTATTTATGGAAAAGGTGTTTGTTTTGCGAAAATGTAGAAGAAAATTATGTGCAAATGTTCGTTTAGGGTGTTGATTTTGCTAAATGTACGGTTATTTTGTGAAAAGATGTCGATTTTTCTGAATTGTTGAAAGGAAAATTATTTGTCTGTGCTCAAGTTGGTGAATGTCAAAAGACAAAGGCAATAGACCAATGGAGGATGAATTGGATGATTATAGGGATAATGAGTTGGATGATAAAACAGAGACAAATGATGATTCTGATTCAGTGTCAGATCCAAACTGAAAGCCAATAAAGCATGACCAAATGGATTTAGAGTCGAGTGATTACAGTGATTTAGTGTGGATTTAGTGTTCATTGTGTGGGTGGTAACATTTTGTGGATGATAACATATTGTGTTGGCTTAGTGTTGGTTTAGTGACAATGGTATGTTTAGTGTTGGATTAGTGATAATGGTATGTTTAGTGACAATGGTATGTTTAATGACAATGATAGTTCAGTTCTGTTATCAGTTGGTGTAGGTTTCAGTTCAGTTCTGTTAATTACAATGGTATGTTTTGTTTTGTCATCCAGGTTTTGATGGATATTAGCACTACATGTTTGATTTTAGTGTTAATTCAACAAACATGTTAGGGTTTAGGATAATTCACGTCAAACATGTTTCACTTGTGGTGGTTTATGGTACAATATGTTGATTTTTTTGGTGATGTTAGGACAAACTGACAGAGAGTAAATATGCAAAATAAACACTTTAACATAGTAAAACAACACAAACTCATTTGCAGCAAGTCCAAGATCACAATCGTTCTTGAAATACACAACTTAAAACATAGACTCAATACTAACAAATTAACCATTCAAGTACATTACATAATGACCCAAACAAGAAGACCTAAGATCACAATCGTGGTAGAAATTACAACCTTTTTAAGATATTGCTCCCTCACACGCAAGGAAACAATTTCGTCATTCAATTCGGTTCGGATTGTCTCGAACTTCTTCAGAGCGCTCCTTTCATACTCACAGATAGGAGGGTATGCCCATTCAAAGTAATTGCAATGATTACCACTTGTGGACGTTTGCCACTGCACAAAACAAAGAAATTTACCCATGAAGCAATTTGACTAACTAAGGAATTAGGGTTTCAGAAGTACCCACATTGATACACTCATAAACGAACAAATTAACAACAAATTACGGAGTATATTGGGTGCCCATAAAACATATGGCTGAAGTTCTTCGACGTCCCAGCTGGAATTGCATGTGACAACAACCCACAGTTGCATAATCAACACTCATACTCCGGGGATGGGTTCGACAGGGACTTCGGATTGGAAGAGGAAGACGTACAACGAGAGTATTTACTAGGACCTATAAAGAACTTCACACGCAGCAAGAGAAGTTCACAGCAGCATGAAGACTTCACAGCCAGGAGCTCCCACGAAGGATTCGACACCAACAACTACGTTATCTCTGGCGGGATCCCTATATAGGAGCATAAGGGCAGAAAAGGAATTACAAAGTATCGTTCTTTCAGGGTGGGTCACGTGACATTGCACGTGATAGTTTAACGTCTGAATTGAACGACAGTTAGACGAATGTACCAAAAACAATCGTTTTCAAACATGTTGTACCTAAAACAATCGTAAGGGTTGAAAAACCATTTTCGTCAAACATAATTGACGTTTTTCAGACTTTTCTCTTAATTACAAAACCAATTTGGAAAAATAAGTAGAGAACTTTTTTTATTTTATTTGTTGAAGTTAAGATGATCTGGATTTCGTTGTTCTTCATGAAGGGAAGAATGACGAGAGAGAGCAAGTTAGGAGTGAGCAAGAGATGTTCAAATAAGGGAAGAGGAAAATATTGGGTTAGGGGTATTTGAGGTATATCTGTTTAGTATTAGGTCACATGAGAGGCGCATGGTGTGTATTTGACGGAACTAGAACGGTAATTGACGAAAAATGTAATTACAAACATATGAAAACTTTCGTGTGTACCAACAAACGTTATAAGTGCAATTACCAACTGAGACAAACATCCGAATGTAGTTTCAAACTTTTCCCTTTTTACAATAGAATAGAGAAACATATCGTACCTTTGAGTAGGGGTAAGCAAAAAACACTGGTGAACTGAAAAATCGAAAAATCCTTATTAAGATCGTCCCGAATTTAAGACTAAGTCAAAATAGATGTTTTTTTTATCCCAAGCTCGGTCTCAGGTTTTGTACCCAAAAGACCAAATAAACCGGTTCGACCTCAGTCTAGGTTGGAATCAACATTTATTGTGTTTTCTTATGGGATGTACAGAAAAGTTTAGGGACCAAAATGCAGTTATTTAAAACTCGAGCTGAATTGAAAATATATTTTAAAAACTGTAGAAATGGCCCAAAACGTTTCTGCTTTGGTTTATAACACTCGGTAAAGTCCCAAAATGACATGAGAGTCCAATGATCGAGTTGTAACCTTTCATCAAAGTTTAGGAATGACCTAAGTCATTTTTGAATTATTATTTTTATCGAAACAAACCCCTATAATTTTCCTTAATGCCTAAAATGACCCCAAAGTTATACCGAAACTTTAAAAACGAATACAATTCTTTTACGAATTATAACTATTAACACATAATATCTATAAGATAAATTTCATTCACATTACTAAATATAAATACAATATTGAATACGAGAGGGATATACCTAATTTATTCAAAATTTAGATACCATACGAGGAACCGAGACCGATAATCGCCAATTTTTTCCACTCAATATCTTTCTATATTTTTTTCAGTCACTCCCTCAAATCCTCATTTTGTCGTGGCCTATTCTCCTTCTCCCTTTGTTGTCGTGGCTTTCTTGTGCTTTGCTCTCCAATTGTATTATGTGTTTGGAGGTTTCTTTATTTTTTCTTCATTTCCTCCCTCTCAAGTCGTAGCCTTCAACCTCCTTTGTGTTTTGCCCCTCCTTTTTTCTGTGTGTCGTGGCCTCCCCCCTTTTATAGGATGGCAATTGGGAGCACTTTCTGTGGTAATTGGGAGTGATTTGTGGTAGGTTGGTTGGATGGAGGGGTTAAAGGGGTTTTCTACAATATAATACGGTGATTAAATGGGCAACTGGGGATGACAATTGGGAGCACTTTCGGTGGCAATTGGGAGCAATTAGAAGTGATTTGTCGAATGGTGGGGTTTAGGGTTTTTAGAGTTTATGGTTTAGGATTTAAGGTTTAGGGTCTAAGGTTTGGGGTTTGGGGTTTAGGGTTTAAGGTTCAGGGTTTAAGGTTCAGGGTTTGAGGTTTATTTAAATATTTTGGTTTTTTTATTTGTCTTGATTTTTCTCGGCCCAGATCCTCGCGTATTGTATTTTGGCCCCTGTCTAAAAGCACGTGTTTACAGCAGGTAAGCGTATAACTTAATTGATATTAATTTTATTTGATCTAATTGAATATGATCTCTCTTGTACATTTTTCATGTACTAGTAAAAAAATCTATTGCCTTTTTATACCAGAGGATATTGGAAACCTCTCACTCCTCATTCGTCTTGACTTACATCAAAATCGTGAATATTTTAGTTTTTATACCGCCATTAAAAATCTCATGATATCTTGTTGCCCAATATTTCATTTTGAGCCTTCAGTAATATGATTTCTTATTTAACTCTTATATTTACCTAGCAACTTTCACTTTGTAGGATTTTTTGCAGTTCATGATTCTGTCAGGGCTGCTATTCCTTTGCGGAGTTGTTTATGGGGTGGTGTTCTTTCTCATCTTCTGAGAATATCCTTAATGTATGTTGAAGATATTCACTAAGAATAAATGAACTTTATCTACAAAAATAACATGCTGACTTTAGTCCTAGCAAAAATTGGGGTCTTATCTCGTTTAGGCACCTTAGATCTCCACTCCATTCTGGTAAACAAGATTTTCAATTTTATCCTCCCCGAGGAAGATGGCCACTACTCCACCATATTTCGTTTGTAAAAGTTGAAGGATGTAGGGTTTGAGGTTCAGGGTTTCGAGTTATTTTGATTTTTTTATTTGTCTCAATTTTTCTTGGCTTGGATCATCGCATATGGTATTTTGGGCCCTGTCCCAAATCAAGTGTTTACAGTTGCCCTTTTTTACAATAGAATATTCCCTTTTTACAATAGAATAGAAAAACATATAGTCCCTTTCAGTAGGGGTGAGCAAAAAAGATTGGTGAACCGAAAAATTAAAAAATCCTTCTTGAGATCGTCCCAAATAACCTGTCCTGAATTTAAGACCGTGTCAAAATGGGTGTTTTTTTTATCCTAAGCTCGGTTCTCAGGTTTTGTACTCAAAATACCAAATAATATTCGACCCGAGTATAGGTTGGAATCAAAATTTATTGTGTTTTTTCTATTAATTTATTGTGTGTTTAGGGTTGTGTTTGAAATTTGAACTTTTTTTGTATTGGATATTTGGTATGATATTTGTATTTTGTTTTGTATCGGATACTTGGTATAATATTTGCATTGGTTTTGTATTTAAAAGCTTTGGATATTTTTTTAGCGAAAAAGTAGGTATAGGACCAATTTGAGTCAATAAAGACCATCTCAGATGTTTTTTTAGATGAACTCGGTCTCGGTCTCGATCCTCCAGCCATGAATCTCAAAATTTCGGGCTCGATCTTTTTTTGAAGAAAAAACCAACCCACCTGTCCCGAGTTCACCCATACCAAGAGTCACCCTTTTGGGTCGTACTTCGTAGCAACCAACACTCTTAAACTGGGGGGGTTTAAAAAAGGAAATGAGCATGTGGACCACGATAACTTTTGAGGCAAAATGGCTCGAATTTGACCTCTTCAAACAAAACAGCTTGTAATTGGAAAGCAATTAACGAAGGTATGAATACTCTTAAACTGGAAGTTGGTGGGTGGTGGCTAATGGTAGGGACATAAAATTTTGGCATGATATTTGGATTGGTGAAAAAACGGTGTTCTTCTATCTATGGTCCACTTTCGCATGAGGAAGACAACCTAATGGTCGGGGATGTCTTCCTTAATGCCGAGTGGAACCTATATAGAACTTTTTTTTTGAATTTCCTAAAAATATGTTGGATCAGTTGCTGAGCATTCTGGGTGACCTGACAAATGAATCTTTGGATAAACAAATTTGGAATTGCTCTAGGTCAGGTAGCTTTACAACTACTTCTGTCTATTCTCTTTTAGTGGGTCACGATAATAATAGTCAAGTTCAGGATCAATGGGAATGGGTTTGAAAACAATAAAAATTCCAAAAATTTAATATTTCATTTGGATGTGCCTCAAAAACAAATTAGCTACTTGCAAATTGTTGAATCATAGTGGGTGCAATATTACTGCTATCTGAAGAATTTACCAAACGGAAGTGGTGAACATCAATCACATTTTGCGTGGGTGTGAGTATGCAAAAAAATGTGAAACTCTTTTATTTGGCCATTTAAAATGGGTCAGGAATCTCATCTCTCTTTCAACGAGTGAATCAAGCTTGGTTGTAAGGTATCATAGGCTTCTATTCAAGGAATTGAATGGACCCTGTTCTTTCCCTATGCAATTTGGAATATTTGGAAAAATAGACACTCTCTCATTTTTAAAGATAAAGTTTTAAATATTTCTATTTTCGAGCTATCCTTGTCTGAGGCCAGGTTTCACCAAAATGCTATTCAAGTGATTAAGAACTTTAAGTCGCTGATCTCTATTGATATTAAATGACTCCCTCCAGAACAAGGGTAAGTGAAAATCAACACAGATGGAGTGTCTAAGGGAAATCTAAACCATGCGAGTTCGGGAGGAATGATAAGAGATAATATGGGTCATTGGATAGTTGGCTTCTCTAGGAAGCTGAGATGCTTCAACAACCTCGTAGTAGAATGTTGGGCCATCTGAGATTGTCTTTTTATGACAAAACAACTCGGTTTCAAATCAATTCACGTAGAAACATATACTCAATCAGCCAATAGGCTTATCTCTAATGACAATACTTCAAATCTAAAAATAAAACTCATCATTACGGATTGTATGGAACTCATACTGCAGTTTGACATAATGAAGTTTCGACATATCTTTCGAAAAGCAAATGCGGTTAAAGACATCACGACGAGTATGACTATTAACCAAAGTCAAATCTACGTTGAAATTCCACCGACGGAAACAACAAATACAATCCAAAAGAATATTATGAGATTTGTCTACTTGAAGATCATAAAATTTAGTTAATTATTATATTATAATAAAGACTAGTGCGTGATTTTCTCGTCAGCCTACGTGCTTTATTTTCCTTAAAAATAAACTCATAAGATAGATGAAGAAAAATAAAAGCTAAGCCAAGGGTAAAAGGGACATTAGCTTGTAACTAGGGTTTCACAAATTGACCATATAAAATACATCGGATCCTCTTTATTGTAACCCTAATCCCTCATCTCTCCTCTCAGTTGCTCAGCACAGGCATCCCTCCAGCACTTGTTGACCAATTCAGAGTGTAAAGGAACACAACATGGCGACGGTGAACAGCGCACAAGCTGCTCCTAGGCAGCTTTCGCAGAAGGAGGCCGACATTCAGATGATGTTGGCGGCTGAGGTTCATCTTGGCACCAAAAACTGCGACTTCCAGATGGAACGTTACACCTTCAAGCGCCGCGATGACGGTTAGCTCCATATGACGCCTCTTCTGAACTCTATTTGTTACGCTATCTATAGGATTCTGTTTTGTTTAAAGTGGAAGTTATGATCTGCTCAATGCTATAGTTCTAAGTGTGTAGCATAGATTCAGCTTAGCATTTTCGATTAGTAGGATCGATGATCTGATTCGGCGCTGTTTATTGGGCATTTCTTGTTATCCAGGTAGGGAAAGGTATTGTTCCTGACTGGGAACTGCTCAGTTGATTTTAGCGCTACTAGTGTAGACATTATAATTTTATGTATAGACCTTATTGACCAACTAGAAATTGTACAATATTTTAGAGTTATTTTTGGTGTGTACTTCCGAATTCTGAACAGCTGATGTTATGTTATCAACAGCTCAAAGCTGTTTAGTGTTGGCTTTTGTATTGTTTTAATTGAATGGGTGAATGTTATGCATTATTTATATTTAATGCCTGTGAATTTACAGTTACTTTTTCACAAACATTGTCAGGCCACCGTTTTATATGAACATTGGGCATAATTACGTTTGTAACCTCTAGGTTTGCCTATATTCGTCTGGTTCTAAGAATTGTTGGTCTATATGTAGGTATCTACATCATTAATCTTGGAAAGACATGGGAGAAGCTTCAGTTGGCTGCTAGGGTTATCGTTGCAATTGAGAACCCGCAAGATATTATTGTTCAGTCTGCTAGGCCATATGGTCAAAGAGCTGTTCTTAAGTTTGCACATTACACTGGTGCACAAGCAATTGCAGGAAGGCACACTCCTGGTACATTTACTAACCAGATGCAGACATCATTCAGTGAGCCTCGTCTCCTCATCCTTACTGACCCCCGTACTGACCATCAGGTTCAAATACTGTTTTAATCAAATCGTTTTTTGTTATCAAGCTAATGCTGATTTGCTATTAGTCTTGTTTACTAGGTCTCTCTATTCTATTTGCCTGACTAATCATTCATTGTGCAGCCAATTAAAGAAGCTGCTCTAGGGAACATCCCTACCATTGCTTTCTGCGACACTGACTCGCCAATGAATTTTGTTGATATTGGTATCCCAGCCAACAACAAGGGAAAGCACAGCATTGGATGCCTCTTCTGGCTTTTGGCAAGGATGGTGTTGCAGATGCGTGGGACCATCTCACCAGGGCACAAGTGGGATGTTATGGTAATGCTGGAAACATGTGTCTACAACACTTATTCTATGTAGACTTACCTTGCTGCATAATGTTTCAACTTATTTAATAAGACTAGCATCAGTTTATACATGAAATAATTTTTCTTGAATATTCTGTCGCTTGGTCTAATGTTTGGCTTGTGCAGGTTGACTTGTTTTTCTATAGAGAACCTGAAGAGGCCAAGCCAGAAGAAGAGGAGGACACTCCTGTTATTGATTACAGCGATCCATACAGCACTGCAGGAATTGCTGATGCTCAATGGGGGGGAGAAGCTGTTGCTGCACCTGCTGGAGGGGCTATTGCAAGCACTGGCTGGACAGAAGTACCACCACCAGGTACTAGTTACTGATTTTTTAGATTGTGTGTTAGTATTGATGAGACTGTTGGTTTTGGATATGCTGTTATAGTTGGATCTTTAATTATTGTTAATTAAGAACTCGAAAGTGGAAATTAAGTTGGAAGAAATGTGGCTATAATTTATATATATAGCAGCCTTTGAATGTGATGCAATAAATACTATTATTGTGCCTAGGCAGGCAGGTCATTGAGTTTCATTTCTGATGTGTCCTCTTGTTTATCTTATGAAGCAGCGGCAGGAGCTGTCCCAGCTGTCGATGGGTGGGAGGCTACTGAAGCTCCGGTAGGCGCTGTTATTCCACCTGCTGAAGCTGGTTGGCAGTAGAAGAAATGAGAAAAAGAAGAATGTTTCTTTCTACGAGCAAATATCGACACTTTATATTTATGGTTTGCTTTTGAGTTTTGCAAAAAAAAAATCTCAAGACTTTTTCAAGTTTTGAGTAGATTATTATTATTATTTTCCAGAACTATGGGAATTGTTGTTTTGTTATGTGAAGATGAGTTAGTTTTATTAGATGGAAGAGCATCTATCATCACACATCAAATCGCCTTGTCAACTGTCCATTCTCTTGAACAATTGGTCCTGTGTGCCATTCCTAATTTATTTGAGGTGAGAATAAGTTCAAGGCGAGGAGTTCAAGCTCAATCGAGGTGAGAAGAAGATATCAAACTATCAATATAAGATGGAGTTTAATTGAGCTCAGTCGATGTGGAGGTAAAATAGTCATTCCTTAATTTAAAATTAAATTTAAAAATGACATGTGATGTACATATGGCAATTTGATAGAAATATTACCTAAATAGTCACATCCTAAAACAAATAGTCACATCCTAAAACGAAGTAACCTTTTAATGCAAAGAGACATAAATGACCAAAATATAATATATCCTAAAACGAAGTAACCTTTTAATGCAAAGAGACATAAATGACCAAAAGATAATATAGGACAAATTTAAGTAACCAAATAGATAAGTTAACTCTTCTATGCATCTAATATGTGGATTTATTCTTGTACATATTTTTGAATCATTTGTAAATTTTAAAAATTAATTGTGAAAATAAATTATAATTTTTGTGTTGTGTTCTTTGTGACGTTTCATATAGTGTAGTACGACTTGTGTCGTGTATATATAGATTTGTAATTTGTTTAATAGTCATATTTATGTTTTGAGTTTAAAACATATTCATTTACACACAACACGATTGAATACGATATACAAGAATTAACACCCTTTTTCCCCCACCCTAAGGTTTATCCTTATGCTTCAAAAATGGTTAAAACCCATCCTAATGGGGAGGGAGAAGGGAGGAGGGTTGAGATGTAAAAAAACGTCAGTTTGGTTCAATTCTTAGTTAATACCCTGAACGAACACACAAGTGTGATCTCCATTCAACTATAAGTAACTTCAGTGAATTCCATTGCACGACTTCTCAACATGCGAGGCTCCAACAACTATTTTGAACCAACTCAACTACCAAGCTTCTGGAGGACTTATGGTATATTTGATTGATAGAATTATAATGGAATAAAGAATACGAATTTCGTATGAAGTTTGTTTCACGGAATTGAATACGAAATTCGTATTCCTAGAGAAGTAGGAATATGATTTCCGTTCGAAAAGCTCGGAATTAGTATTCCTAGCTCTCTCGGAATACGGAATTAGGTGTGAAAGGACAAAAATACCCTCCCCTATTCTTTGTATCGACGAAACTGCCCTTCTTGTGATTAGGGTTATCTTCTTCTTTCCAGACATTTGCTCCTGCTTCTCTCCTACTTCTCTCCCGCAGCCTTTAGCCGTTCGGATCACTCCCGCGCCTTCAGTCGTTCCACCACGCTTCACCTAATTAACATCTTCAGGCATGCTAATTATTTCTAGTGTTGTTAATCTATGTTTGTTCTTCGATTGTTCTGTTTTTGTTGTTTGTTCTTCAGTTTATTATAAATTTGTTGTTGTGGGAACCCATAATTCACAATTTCTAGGTTCGGAGGAACCCAGGAATCATGTTTCTGGGTTTTGGACGAACCCAGAGTAAAATATTGTCTTTTACTGATCTTAAAACATTTGCAGCTGATGGGTATTCTATATATATCCGCAACTTGCCATTTGATGCATCAGTTGAACAACTCGAGGAAGTGTTCAAGAAATTTGGCCCTGTTAAGCAAAACGGAATCCAAGTGAGGAGCAACAAGGTATGATTTGTAGTTACTTCCACAAGTATTATCAATAAACCAAGCAAGATGCAGCATTAATAACAAAGAATGATTCTTTTTCAGTTCTGCAATGCAGGGATCGTGCTTTGGCTTTATTGAGTTTGAAAGTTTGGCTGCCATGCAGGGTGCAGTTGAGGTACTTCTCAAATATTGATCTTTCTTCAGACTCATCTTTACCGTTGAGGTACTTCTCAAATATTTATCTTTCTTCGGACTCATCTTTACCTTCTTCATAGCTTCATATGCCAATTCTTTCACAGAGGTGGAAGTGGCGTCGGTGGCCGTAGTGGCCCTGCTCGTGGTCCAGTCCCGGTCTGAGTGATGGGTTTTAGCAAAGGCAACACAATTTTGACAGTTCAGAGTTGACAGTTCAACATACCAGGATTGAGTTGTAGAGGTTTCCCTTTCGTTTCCTACATAAATTCCATCTTCATGCAGCACTCGTAATGTTTTTTCCTTATAAGTCAAAGAAAACCCGACAATGTTGTAATGTGCAAATCATGAATTTGTTGTTGGATTTTGACTGTAGATGGGTGATGGGGGCGACGCTAGTTGGGTGTAGTTGATCTGTGTATTGATAATAATCACGATTCGAGACTTGACGTGTTGTCTCGTTTTACTTTGTTATGTTGGTTCTGCTATGAGTTGAATCGATATGGGAAAAAAAACACGAGCTTAATTTGGAATTTTTAAATATATAGTTGATGGTTATTTCACTATTTGTAAATATGTTGTATTGATATTTTAATTTAATTTTATATAGCTATTTTATTTTAATTAATTAATGATATTTCCCTTTATTATTAATTTTTTTTATTTTAAAGTATTTCAAAATTATTAATTAAATATATTTTAAGTTTAATTATACTTAATTTTTTAAATTAATTAATACAAGTTAATTTTATTATATATTATACACATTAAACTAAATGGCATATATATCATTTTACCAAATTCCATTTCATTTTCATATATTATTCCCCCCACCAAACATTAGTTATATAATTGGCCAAAATAAACAAAAACATTAGTCATATTCCATTTCATATTATCTTCTGCTATTCCCTACTATTCCTTATTCTTATTCCACAGTAGAGTTGCTATTCCCTATTCCTAATTCTTATTCCACTAGAGTTAGTACTGTTTTAAAGAAAGACACATCTGGATGGATACTTCCTACACTCACGCTTTGCCATTTCCGCAAGCTCAAAATATTACACTAGAAGGGGCTCATACAGACTGGAAATAGATATATATCAAACGCTGTTTCTTAATCAAAAATATTTTATTTACCACACAAAATGGAAGATTTGTTCAGCACCTTCACGATGGATTGCTTCTGTATTAGCACAGTTGTATCGAAGAAGAAGAAGAAAACATCTTCATCACTTCAAAACGGGTAATTGATTGGTTCGGGTTGAATAGCTTTGTGGACAAGCTCTTTCTGTTCCTTCACATGGACCATGAAGAAGCCAGTGGCTGTGGCAGCAGATGGGGCACGCCCCGCATACTTGACATCCTCAAAACTCCCACGACCCAGTGCCCTCATGGCTGTGCTCAATCTCGGTGCTACGTAGCTGTAACCACCCATGTTCATAGGCTCTTCCTGACACCAAACAATCTCCGCATCTATACAAACAAAAAACACCAAATCAATATCTTAGTTTAGTTGCAATCAAAACAAATGTCAATTTTTTTTATTTTTTTTTGCCAAGAATGTCAATTGTTTACACAAAGAAAATTTACCCGAAAAAATCAAATAAGTTAAAAGAGAGAAGAAGAACATACTCGGATATCGTTTCAGCTCACGCTGGATAAGGTCGTAAGGGAAGGGACACAGCTGCTCCACTCTGCAGATCGCTACATCCTTTGCTTCAGCTGCCTTGCGCTCTGCATCCAGTTCATAGTACACCTGCTCCCCCAAAAAATCAACATCATTCATCCATTATTTCCTTTATAATAAATAATAATTTTATTTACTTAGAAACCCAATGCATTGTGACTATGAGAGTACCTTTCCAGAGCAAAGTACCAGCCTCCTGATACCTTCCTCAAGATCAGAGTGTTCATTCTGGTCTTTTATCAGACGTTTAAATCTAGTACCCTGTTTATCAAATCCTGGATGCCCTTGAACATCGTCAAATTCGGAGAGATTTGATCTGCAGTCCTTGTGACGAAGTAAGTTCTTAGGAGACATCACAACAAGTGGCTTCCGAAACTCTCTGTGAATCTGGAACACACATCATCCATGTAATGAAATTATTATTATTATTAAATAAATCATAATTCTACATCCCAACTACAAACCAAAAACAGCTTCACTCACCTGACGTCGCAAAACATGGAAGTAGTTGGCAGGAGTTGTTACATTCACGACCTGCCAATTACATTCCTGAATCTGCTTTCGCTGTGTAGGCTCCATCTCAGGGATCACATAAGGATTATCATCACTCATCTGCAATTAATATTCAAGAAATATATAACACATGCATTAAACAGACAATTACATTTACATCCTTAGCATGAATGAAGGTCAATCCTTAAGGAGGACAGAGGGTGACAAATGATTTACCTGAAGGAAACGCTCCATTCGCCCGCTTGAATGTTCAGGGCCCTGGCCATCATAACCGTGAGGAAGCAGCACTACAAGCCCAGTTTGACGGAGCCATTTTGACTCTCCACTACTCAAAAACTGATCAAATATTACTTGAGCCCCATTGGCAAAATCACCAAACTGTGCTTCCCATATCACTAGAGAATTCGGGTTCTCCATTGAGTAACCCAACTCAAATCCAAGAACGCCAAACTCTGAAAGAGAGCTATCAAAAAGACATAGGAAACACATCAGAATTACAACATTAAGAGCAAATACATTAGATTGTGGAGGACAGATGAGATGTACCTTTGACAGAAGTGAGCACCAATTTGATTTAATGAGCTAAAATTAGGAAAACTAAAATAATGGATTTCTGGAGCATTAATGCAGTTATGTTTCCAAAAAAGTTTTAGACAAACTTTTATATATGTAATGTAACACAGAAGTTAAATGGACACTGTTATTATGAACATAGAGACCATAATACAAAAAATCATAACTACATTGTCTATACCTGTTGCTTACAGTAAACATCTCCTCATTTTGATTAATTATGACATGATCCAAGGGACAGTACTTCTCCCCAGTTTCCTGATCATGAACCACTGAATGCCGATGGCTGAATGTGCCTCGTTCAACATCCTGACCACTTAACCTGACATGGTTACCTTCCACCAGCAAAGCGGCAAATGCAAGTGCTTCTGCAACTGCCCAATCTATTCCTTCTCCTGTTTCAATCATTTGAGCCCGCTGTTCATATACCTTCTTCACTGCTCTGTGGGGCTTAAAATTCTCTGGCAATGTTGTGATTGCTTTACCAACATTTTTCAAAATCTCTGGTTTTACACTGTATTTCATAAACATAAACAAAGTGACCACATAGAAAACACACAGTGAAAGCAATCAAATGATATAACCAAAATATACCCAGTATTCCGGATCCTTGAAAGCTGTTCAGGAGACTTAAATCCAGTCCAGTGAGATGAGAGCCAATCTCTCCTTTGAGGAACATAGTCTTTACTGTTATTAAATTCTTCATCAAGGATTGACTTAACCTTTTTCCGGATCATATCGATGTCTTCATTGTTAACCTGGCCTGACTCCAACAGCTTCTTCTCATACATATCAAGAGCCGAGGGATGAGACTTGATGATCTGTTAGAACAGAAATAAGTGCCAGAAAACAACAGGTTTAACAAAGTTGACGTGTACACCATACTTAGTTCTTACAAATTCAATGTAGTAAAAAAACTTTTTAAAATTGCCATCACGTTAAATAGTTACTAAAGTGAGCAAGCAGTAAATTTACAGACCTTATACATTTTTGGCTGAGTAAAGGATGGCTCATCAATCTCATTGTGTCCGAACCGACGATAACACACTAAATCAACAACAACATCTGAGTGGAACTTCTGTCGCCACTCTGCTGCGAGCTCACAAACGTGAACAACAGCCTCTACATCATCACCATTGACATGGAAAATGGGAACATTCAATGCCTTGGCAACGTCCGTACAATATCGAGATGACCTGCCAGCCCTTGGATCAGTAGTGAAAGCAACTTGGTTGTTAACCACAATGTGTATGGTACCACCAGTGGTATAATTTGGAAGGGCACTAAGATGCAGAGTCTCGTATACAACACCTTGTCCAGCAAAGCTACCATCCCCATGAATCAAAATGCCCAGATTTTTGGTCCTATCCACATCATTGGAGTAATACTGTTTTGCCCTAGCCTTTCCGATGACAACAGGATCCACAGCTTCCAAATGACTTGGATTTGCAACCAATGACAAATGTATTCTCTTACCACCCCTAGTCGGACGATCATAAGATGTTCCTAGGTGGTACTTGACATCACCAGTACCTGTATATAATCCAACTTCATCCACTGGTTTTGTACCCCCACTAAACTCACTAAATATTTGACGAAGCGGCTTGCGAACAACATTTCCTAGAACATTCAACCTACCCCTATGAGGCATACCAATAACTATACTTTCAACTCCAAGATCTGCAGCCCTGTCAAACATCTCCTTCATGCCTGGGATGAGAGTCTCACCACCTTCTAGACCAAACCTTTTGGCTGAAGTCCACTTAGAAGCCAAGTAGTTTTCAAATTGAGTACTCCAAATAAGTCTGTCTAAAATAACCTCTCGGCGTTGACGGTTGTACTGCATTGGAGTTGGGGTTTCAATCTTGTCTCTCAGCCAGTTGCACTTGTCACGATCAGCAATGTGCATATACTCGTACCCGATGCTCCCACAGTAAGCTTGCTCAAGTCTAGTTAATATAGATCGCAAAGTCTGGACAGGTCGATTCTCAGACAAAAAACCAGCCATCCTCCATATCCCAATAAAGAACTCTCTATCCAAGTCGGCTTCTGTAAACCCATGGAGGGCAGGATCTAAATCATCTGGAATTTCTCTCTCTTCCAGATCCAATGGATCCAACTTAGCCTTCATATGACCATTAACTTGGTAAGCTCTGACAAGCAACAATAAGCGCATACTCTCCTGGATGGTCTGTCCGGATAATCCAGGAGATGTGGCAGCCTGGCCCACGAAATTTCTGAAGAAATTATCCCATGATTCATCAACACTGTTGGGATCAGCCTCCCATGCCCTTTGGAGCTCTTCAAGGTATACACTACTTGTACCATCTAAGAAGCTATCAGTCAGCCTAGAAAGGGGCACGGGTCGAGGGATTGGGGCACTTTGTGCTTTTGATTTAAAAGCTGTGGTATGGAAGTGGGAATTCTGAGATGGAAGAACTCGTCTTCTAGACACATATGATCCGCCCTGAGCAAGAGTCCTCCTGATAGCAAACTTTGCCGCAGTAGAACCAGCCCTAAACCATGCCATTTTCAAACGTCCAAAAAACTATAGATCGAGTAATGGTAACTCTCCAACTCAAACCTCAAGCATCAGGATATATACAGCCTCAAACTGAAGATCCTGTTTCAATCCAGAAGTATAATAAATCAATGTAACAGAAATAAAAGTTAATATATCCAAAGCAGCTTTATCTACGGCAGTATATCCACAGCAAGACTTTAGCAGACTGATAACAAGGAAAATTGTCCCAAACAGTGACCAGTTAAAACCTACAAAAGCATTGACAAACTAAGCATCTAATGATTTCAATAAAGTGAACATCATGTCTTACAAATCTAAGGCTAATCAAGACAGGGACTTTTTTGGAACAAACAAGAATATGTTCAGAGCTATGAAGTCATCTGAGCTCTAAAACTAAGACGGTATAATCAAATGCTTATTTCACAAAGTAAGTTGCAACTTGCATTCATAAGGTCTTTATGATTTCTTTAAAATTGTAATATTTTACCAGTAGATTTCGTTTCATTTAGGTGTACTTTCCTATTTGCGATTTCTTGCACCAACTAGGTGTTCTATTAATGTATCTGCATCCTTTCTAGGTGAAGGAATACCTCCATAAAGAAAAATAAGCAAAACCAATAAGGAGCGGGATTTTCAACTTGAAACCTCTTCAAAGAAAAAAGAAGTAATCAACCAACTAAATTATAAGATAATTAAGTATAAAATGAAATGAAGACTTTCCATTCATGAGCAACAGTCAACCTCCTTAAACTCAAAAGTATCAAGATCTAATAGCACTGTACCTCAACTAATCAGATAATATTATCTGAAAACATTCTTCCACACATCAGGTCAGACACATAGCAGAAAGCTGTAGTAAACGTAATATTTAGTGAATGATGGAAAACAATAATTTCTGCTTCATGATAACATACCAAGCACATAGCAAACACAAAGCTGGTGCACCATACAAAAACAAGACAGAAATAGTGAAACCAGCTGTGAACAAGAATACTGAAAAAATTAGATCAAAGGCTGTATGAAACACAAAATGAAAGAAATTCCACAAATAAAGCCTAGATCAATTGAATCACGATTGCCACAAACAGAAGAACGCAGTACGAAATCCATACGAAACGAAGTTCGAGAACTACAGTCTACATAAATCGAACAGCAACAGTTACCGCAAACAGAAGATCGAATTAAGAGTAGCATGACGGGATCAAATCTGAAGACTTTGAAATAATCACGAAATAACATAAATTCCTACATCGCTTTCAAACTTATTATCTCTTCCACTATTTCTTAAACCTATTGTATTATGTTTGGTCAGAGACTTGGGAGTGGCCAGGAGAGAAGCACGGCCCTCCATTTGGCGACGAACAAGAGCAAGACGGATCTCAGAGATGCAAAGCAAGTAAGTGATTAAATAATTCACCACGCACGAGTAGAAGAGAGCTGCGAGCAAACTCGAGACGAGAGCAGAATAATCGAAGGGACGAGACGAGAGGAGCAGTGAAAAAAGAACCGACTGGATTGGAGAGGAACGAACGGCGTATAAACTAAGCACGCAACCCTGGATCAAAGGGCCAGGTCATCAGTTAGAACGTGGAATAGAAAAGGAATTATTACATTTTCTTAACATTAATTTTTTATTTGGTCAACTCTTAACATTAATTATTACGACTTTTTACTTAAATAAAAACATAACTTATCTTAAAATAAGATAGCGTATTTATCTATCTATCAATTTATTTGACTAAAATTTTTTAAACTAGGACACAAGTTTTTGAGGTGCTTAATTTCTATTAGTTGTTAAATTTGGTGCTTAATTTCTATTAGTTGTTAAATTTACTTTGTGTACTCGTCGTATATATGTTCAGAAACTCTAAAATTTTTATGGTGGTTTTCATTGTTTCTCGTGATACGTTTCATATTTCCTCTCACATTTGTTAGGATCTAACACTCAATTTGATGAAGAAATTGAGAATCAACTCTGATTTCTAGAGAGGAAAGGAAGAGCTGAAGAATGCTGTTTTTCGTGGTAACACCCAATTGGGTAACCTCCACGCGGTTTGGGTCATTTGTATTAATGATTGACACTGTTACAAAATACGTATACAAGGAGAAATACAGTATAGTACAGTACAGTCTACTGGTTCGGGCCGCTGCCCCGAACCCCGCCTTCGGGTGGGGGGCGGGAGCCACACACACACCCCGGCAACCTCACCGCGGAGATTGAACCGCGAGACGCGTACATTAATACATAATCGAACATTACATATTAATCATACTCCAATACCTAACAAAACTCCCACTTGGAGACTGATTCAGTCACCAACACACATTATTCTCTCAGTATCATCATTAATACCTTCACCGCACCATTTGTAGTAACATAATTACAGAAGACCAACCGAGTTTTTGCACAACCCCGGTTTCCCAACATCGACACATTTGGTCAACATGTCTGCTGGATTCTTCGCACCCTCTATCTTCTCTAAGCACAAGTAGCCTTCTTCCACTGCACTGCGAGTGAAATGATACCGTCTTCTAAAGTGCTTAGTCTTCGAATGATAGACTGGATTCTTCACCAACTGTATGACACTCTGGCTATCTGAATACAGAATCTTGTCACTCTGATTCTTGCTCAGCTCTTCCAGATAATCTGCCAACCATATCATTTCCTTCCCAGATTCAGCAATTGCCACATACTCAGCCTCAGTAGATGAAAGAGCAACACATTTCTGAAGCCTGGACATCCAACTCACTGCAGTACCACCTATGGTGTAGATGTATCCGGATGTGCTCTTGCTAGAGTCTACATCTCCACCAAGATCAGCATCCACAAAACCCTGCAGAATCACTTTGTCTTTGCCAAAACAAAGTGAAGTACTGGATGTACCTTTCAGATATCTCAGAAGCCACTTCACAGCTTCCCAATGCTCTTTACCCGGATTTGCCATGTACCTACTAACCACACCCACTACGTGTGCTATGTCAGGTCTTGTACAGACCATAGCATACATCAGACTCCCAACTGCTGAAGCATATGGAACCAGTGCCATCTGATCACGTTCTTCAGCTGTCTTGGGTGACTGTTCCTTTGACAATTTTATGTGATTTGCCAAAGAAGTAGTCCTGGGTTTAGCATCAGTCATCTTGAATCGGGTCACTACCTTCTCGATGTACTGCTCCTGGGATAGACTTAAGGTGCCAGCAGATCTATCCCGAGATATTCTTATCCCAAGAATCTGCTTCGCTGCACCCAAGTCTTTCATCTCAAACACTGAAGACAAACTTGCATTCACATTGTTTATCTCTCTCATACTGGATCCTGCAATCAACATATCATCCACATACAAGAGTAGAAATACATAAGAATCAGTGTATTTCTTGAAGTAACAACACTGATCATTTTCACTCCTACAAAAGCCACTCTTGGTCATGAAGGAGTCAAACTTCTTGTACCATTCACTCAGGTTGAACCGCGAGACGCGTACATTAATACATAATTGAACATTACATATTAATCAGACTCCAATACCTAACAATATTCTCATTTATTACCATTATTTTATTTAATTTATTAAAATATTGTTATTTATTATCACAAGAAACAACTGAGTATTTTATTATTGGGTTAAATACCAAGTAGCTACCTGAACTTTGGACGTTTTGCAACGAGCTACTCGAACTTTGAAAATTCAAAACAGGCTACCTCAACTTTAAAAATGGTGCAAATAGCTACCTCCGTCCAATTTTTGACGACTTTCTGACGACTTTCCAACGACTTTCCAATTACAATTGATGGAAAATTGGACAGAGGTAGTTATTTGCACCTTATTCAAAGTTGAGGTAACCCGTTTTGAATTTTCAAAGTTCGGGTAGCTCGTTGCAAAGCGTCCAAAGTTAAGGTAGCTACTTGGTATTTAACCCTTTATTATTTCTACTTTAAAGAAATATTATTATAATAAGAAGAAAGTCATAATTATAATTATATACTCAAAAAATCTGAAAATGGTTCAACATATTTGTACAAAATATTTTTTCAACCATAAATGTTTTGAATGGTCCAGCATGTTTGAAAATAATGGTAATTGGTACTTCCGTTAATTCTCTGTTAAAATTTTATTAATTTTTTTTTATATTTGCAAAATTAACTGAATATTTTTCTAAGTGTTACAACTAAACCTTACACACTTATACTAATGTTATAAACAAGTCTCGACTCGATTTGAGCCACACCGGGGGTCCCCTAGTCAGGGTATGAACCCAGACCAAGTCACCAAACCCTAGGAACCTAGTTTGAGCTCAGACTCAAACCAGGTCAAAACAGATCCCCAAGGCTAGGAGACCTGGTCTAGATTCAAACCAAGACCATAGGACCCCCGATTAGGGCTCAATTGGAGCCCCAAACGGTTTGGATCGAACCCAACTAGGTTCGGTTCAGACGATTGGGGCTCCAATTGAGCCCCAATCGGGGGTCCTATGGTCTGGGTCCGAACCTAGACCATGTCGCCTAGCCTTAGGGACCTACTTTGGATTCAGACTCAGACCATAGAACCCCCGATTGGGGCTCAATTGGAGTTCCTATCGGTTTGAACCGAACCCAGCCAAGTTCGGTTCAAACGATTGAGGCTCCAATTGAGCTTCAATCGGGGGACCCAGACTAGGTCCCCAAGGTTAAGTGACCTGGTCTGGGTCCAAACCCAGACCAGATCCTCAGGGTTAGATGACCTGGTCTGGGTTCGGACCCTGGCTAGGAGATCCTCGGCGTGGCTCGAATCGTGTCGGGACTTATTTGTAACATTTGTGTAAGTTCGTAGGGTTAAGTTGAAACATTTTGAAAATTATTGAGTTAATTTTGCAAATATGAAAAAATATTTAACGGAATTTGTTAACAGAAAAGTAATTGAGGTACCAATTACCATCATTTTCAAACATGTTGGACCATTAACCATTACAAAAAAAATATATGTTGGTGCAACGAAAGGTTTGTTCAAACATATTGAACAATTTTCAAAATTTCCCCTTATATATTTATTGTACAAATTATAATTACTAAAATGAAAATATTTATGAAAATATATATAGATATATGTTAGATTTCTCATATTAAATATTAATTATAAAAATATATCAGTGATACCTTTTCAAATATTATATACAATTTTTATAAAAATAGTACTATGATGTTATCCTCGTCCACGTCATTAACATTAGGTTTTAAATAGTTATAATAATGAAAAACAATTATAAAAAATAATTACTAATATGATGTAATCATCATGTACTTAATTATAATTATATTTGAAATATAAAGTTTATTGTATGGACCAAAATTAATAACATCCTTCTCATTTATTGCTCTTATTTTATTTTATTTATTAATGTATTACTATTTATTTTTGAAAAATTTAAGTATTTTATTGATTCTAATTTTAAAAATAATATCAAAATACTTAATTTTAGTTACATATTTATTGTACAAATTACAATAAATGTTATAATCTATCTATCTCTAATTGACAAAAGACAAATCACATTCTCCGTCATTTTATGATTCCGTGAATTTATACATTACGACTTAAAAAAATACTTATGTATAAAATATTATAAACATAATTATAATTGAAAAATATTATATTTTAAATTTTGTCTTCAAACAATAGTAAATTGCAAGTTTTGCACTTAACAATTTACTTTTGAAAATTACACAAAAATTAATAGTGAAATAAATAAATAAGAATGAAAACACAACATTTTTTAAAAATAACAATTGAAATAAATAAATGATAAACAAGACTTATGATATACAAATCATGTGTAATGTATATCTAAGCCTAATTTATAATTATAGTTTAGCTTAATTAACTTAAACAATGAATTAAGTGTTGAAAGTACATAATATGTATAATTGAAAAAATAATAAACAATAGTAACTAAGTTAATTAAAAACTGAACTAAATAGATAGTAAATATATATATATATATTTTGTCAAGAATTAAAATATATAACTATTTATTTGATTTCTAAATTTTAAAAAAAAAAAAGTAAAAACAAATCAAATTTTAAACAGAAGTTCTAAATGTGTACACAATAATGTTTGTTGAGAAATATTTTTTGAAAAGAAAATTATAATACAATAATATTAAATTTTTAAAAATTAAGTATATACATACACATGTTAGATTTTCATTTATGTATTTATAATTATAAAATTAAATTAAAATGAAGATTTTCATAAAAGTTTGTAAAATAATTATTTAATATTGCTATTATTATTATATTTGAAATAACATTTATATAAAAAAAACTAATAGTATTCTAAATAGTATTTATGCATATATAATTTATTAAGTTATGTTTGTGTTTATAATTTTCACATACTTTTAACTAAAACTATATATAAAAAATAAAAAAATTAACTATTACTAAATAAAATGTTTTGTATAGTGCTATTACTAAATGAATTTAACATATATGTAATGAATATACTATAAATAATCAATGTTATACAAAAAAGTAAATTAAATAATATTATATTAATAATAAATATAAATATATTTTTATTTTATAAGTTGAGATACTCGTATTAATATAAAAATAAAAATTAATTTGATTTGATTTATTTTTATTAATTAATATAATAATTTAAATTATATATTCAACTATATTTATATAATAATAACTCAAATATTATTTTATATTCTGCGCAATTTTTAGTTATCTAGTTTGTATATTAGCTCTCAAATGCTCTCAAATTATACAAACTCTCTTTCTGCAGTAGAAACTGCAGAACTTTTGAATAGCAATACCAAACTCAAAGAAGATCAACTGCAATCCCGGCAAGACATGGAAGAGGAGGCACCAAAGACCTCAACAAACGTCATCTCCTACAAGGAAAAACTCACGGGAACTGTTCCGGGGGCATACAAAAAAGCTTTCTACCAGGAATGTTTGAATTCTTCTGAATCTTCTCCCTCAAAAGACCATGATGAAGCGGAACAGGGTAAACTCACCTACACCATATCAAAAGATGAGAAAGAAAGGATACATAAAAGGTATGATCAATCTATCATCGTTAAAATTATAGGAAGGAGCATACCTTATCATCATATGGTGCTAAGAATCCAGAACCTCTGGAAACCGGAAGGAGAAATGTCATGTATTTTGCTAGGGGAGAGTTTTTATCTAATCAAATTCACTCTTTTGGGAGATATGGATAAAGTTTTTAGAGAAGGACCTTGGTTCATTAATGACCAGTTTTTATCCATACGAATTTGGGAACCCAAATTCAACCCAGAAAGAACTAATATATCCAGAGTAGCCATTTGGATTAGACTGCCCAACCTACCAATGGAATTTTTTGACCCTACTATTCTTCATGGTATTGGAAACACAATAGGGCCCCTGTTGAGAATTGATAGTCATACTATAAACGCTGAAAGAGGGAAATTTGCAAGGCTCTGTATCCAAATGGATTTGAGCAAACCACTCCCCCCGTCAATCGACATTGATGGATATTCTCAAAAAATTTCCTATGAATGAATTCAATCAATCTGTTTTTTGTGTGGCATGGTAGGGCACAAAAAAGAATCATGTAAGTTAGAACCGTCAACTGATAAAAGTGTTGAAGTGCATAACTCTACTACGACAAGTACTACTGTCGCACCTAAAAGTTCAGCACCTACCTCAGAAAATTCGAGTGGAGAAATGGGACCTTGGATGTTAGTAACGCGCCGGAAAAGACCAGTGGCACCAGATAGGGCTAGACTATGGCGGGAGAATCCATCAAAATCCATTATCGAGCCAAAGTCCAACAGTAAAATGGAAATACTTTTACCACATAACCGTACGGGCATCCATAATAAAACACCAGTCGCCGGGAATCAAACCATGGACAAGCTAGCGAGTGGGATACCTACCGGAATGAAGAGCCCGTCGGAAGCTGGTCGGGAAGTGGATGGGGTCGAGACCGTGACGAGGTGGAGTTACAACGGTAATGTCGAGCAACTAGTCCAAGGCGACGCGAGTGGAGATCCGTTGAGCAACATGGAAGATGTGCTTACCTTACAAGGAGGAGGGAAGCTATCGTGCAGCAGTAGGGAGCAAACAACCGTGCAGTCTATGGCTCGAGGGAGCGGGGTGGAGAGAAGCAAGGGACAGCATGTAGTGCGGAGGGTACATCACCAAAAGCAGATGATAAAGCAACGGAAATGACGTTGTTTATTGAAGGCGGGGTGGGAACAGCTCGGACGAAGACAGCTTGTAGTGCTCGGGCGAAGACAATATTGAATCGTGCAGAGACAGTAACTAGTGCGAAGGGGACAACATCTAGTGCGGAGGAAAAGGCAAGAAAAAGGGAGTTGTTTATTGGCAGTGGTGGGACAGCATCAGCTCGTGGACTGGGAGGCATGGTGTCGACAGACACAGTCCATCTCGAGGGAAGTAGGGGAAGACTTCAGCTCGAGGGAGTTGTCGGGGGAGTTGGCGTGGTAGCTGGTGTGAGAACAGGTCGAGATGAGAGTAGTGGACTGCCCGAAGTCAGTGGAGTCGAACATGGCAAGCTGTCGTCGGCCATGCAGACACAAACGTTGGAAGAAGATGGCGAGCTGTCGTCGACACCTGTTGGAGATGGCAGCTTCATGAAGACAGCAAACGCAAGCCAGGGAAGCATGATATGGGCCGAAGTGAGGAAGAGCCCAACTAAGGAAGACATGGGCCAGAATGGTGGGCTGATCAGTTTTGTTGGGCCGGAAAGGCTAGGCGGGCCGAAACAGAATGATGGACCGGTTTCTTTTTCTGGCAAGGTGGGCCGGAATGGGGGGATGCCTCGGGATGACGGCTCAATCGGAATGAAAGGCTGGTCCATAATGCTGAGGCGGGGAGTTGGCCTATAAAGCTAAAGACTATCAAGGAAGAGCAAAAATCATCCGATAACACCTCGAAATTTTCATTTATTAGTCCTGATTATCGTCAAAATGAAAAAAACAATTTAACTACTTATGTGAATTTTTCTAAGCCCAGGGACACAGGGAATTTGGGAAGTCGTAAGGAGGTTTCTCTAAAAAGCCAGGGACAAAAGAAAAATGGGAAGTCGCGAAACCAATTGGACATGGGGGAGAAAGGGCCTGGATATACCGTAAAGGCACCTACTGAGCAAGGGAGCAAGAATGGGCATACTCAGGGAGGTAAGGGACAAGGTGAGGTATCTAACAAGAGTTCAGATGTTAGTAGTTCTATGTAATTGGTTTGGTAGATTTTATATCATATTTTTTATGAATCTTGTACATCTTCCTAGTAATATGATTCCTGAAAAAGCCCACATGAGAGCCATTATGTGGAATGTTAGAGGGTTTGGTAATCCGGTAGCCGTTAAGGCTGTAAATCATCTCATCCATATTCACAAACCTACCGTGTTGATCTTAATTGACACTAGACTAAGTGGCCAAAAGATGGATGACCAAGCAGGTAAACTCCCGTTCAATAAATTTCTAGGGGTGGAAGCTAGAGGTTTTAAAGGAGGAATCCGTGTGCTCTGGAATGACTACGAGACAAATATTACGAAGATGGCTTCTACAGAGAAGGAATTACACTTCAATATCCAGGTTATTCCTTCAAATCTTTCTTGGTTCATGTCTGCGATTTATGCTAGCCCCAATTTAAATGAAAGATTACTGTTGTGGGATAATCTTAAAGTTGTTGCCGCTACTATATCTAGTACTTGGCTAGTTGTAGGGGATTTCAATGATGTCACAAATAGTGCTGAAAAATTGGGGGGGTAATAGAGTGTGCACGAATAGGATGACTCTCTTTAATGATATGATCAGTGATTGTAATTTGATTGATCTAGGATTTAGGGGGCCTAAGTTTACTTGGAGCAATTTGTGGGATTCTGATAGATTAATCCAACAGAGACTTGATAGGATGATGGCGAACATGGACTGGAAATTTAGATTTCCCAATGCATCTGTGACTCATCTTACGAGAACCCACTCTGACCATTGCCCGCTCCTTTTAAAATCTGGTGGAGACGGTGGCAACAGGGTAATTAGACCTTTTAGGATGGAACCTATGTGGCTTGATCACTCTAGTTTTGAACTATTGGTTAAGAATACTTGGAGTGATTTTGGTAATAGGATCACTCCTGCCATTAACCATTTCCCTGTTAAAGCTAGAGCCTGGAATAAAGAAATTTTTGGAAATGTGTTTCAGAGGAAAGAAAAAATCATTCGGAGGATCTCAGGAGCTCAAAAGTGTATTGCTAACTCTCCTAATGACTTTATTGTCAATCTGGAAAAGAATCTTCAGTCGGAGCTGTCAGAGATTCTGGACCAGGAAGAAAAACTTTGGGCTGCTAAGTCGCGCACAAAGTGGATCAAAGACGGGGATAGAAACACCAAATACTACCACATTTCTACTCTTGTTAAAAGAAGAAGAAATAAGATCTTGGCTATTAAAGACTCAATTGGAAATTGGATCTTTGATGAGGGTCTCATTCAAGAGGAATTTCAAAAATTCTTTTTAAATCTCTTCACAACTTCTAAGGATTCCTCAACTATGGTGGTTGATCAGCCTGATTCCTGGAGAACGGCTCTCTCTGATATTCATATTCGTCGTCTTAACAACTCCATCACTTTGGATGAAATTAGGAAAGCCACTTGGGATCTTAAACCGTTTAAAGCTCCGGGGCCTCCACCCGGCTTTCTTTCAAAAGTTGTGGAACTGTACGGGTAGCTCTCTGACTGAGGCTATCATTGAGGTGTTTAAAAGGGGGTCTATCCCGACAAGTTGGAACGAGACGTTTATCTGCTTGATCCCAAAATGTAGTCAACCTAATTCTGTCTCCCAATTCAGACCTATTAGTCTTTGCAATTCTATTTACAAGGTCATCTCAAAAATCTTGGTGAATAGAATTAGACCAACTCTGAAAGATATCATCTCTCCTTTTCAGACTAGCTTTATCTCGGGTAGAAGGGGTTCAGATAATGTCATTCTACTTAGAGAAGTGCTACATTTTTCAAAGCAGAAGCAGGGCAAAACTGGGTGTATGATCATCAAAATTGACCTTGAGAAAGCTTATGATAGAATCAAGTGGGATTTCATCAGAAGAACACTCATTTTCTTTAATTTCCCGGATAAAGTCATTCAGTTGATTATGAGTTGTATCTCCACGTCTTCAATTGAAATTTTATTCAATGGGGGGAAACTAGAAAAATTCTATCCGTCCAGAGGGATTAGGCAAGGGGATCCGCTATCCCCTTACATCTTTATCCTATGCATGGAATATCTGGCGTTTCTTATCGATGAAAAAGTTATGTAGGGTCAATGGAAAGGAATAAAAGTGGGAAGAGGTAATTTGACTTTATCCCATCTTTTCTTTGCCGATGATCTCATCCTCATGGGAGAGGCGACTCTGGAAAATTGTAACTGTATCAACTCGGTCTTAAAAGAGTTTTGCGAAATTTCAGGACAAAAGGTAAATCAGGGGAAGTCAATCATGGTTTTCTCCAAAAATGTTCCTGCTACCCAAAGAACTCAGTTAGCAACGAGTTTACAATTTAGAACAGTTGAAAACTTTGGTTCTTACCTTGGCTTTCCTTTGGATTTGTCGAACTCGAAAGTTAGCTCTTTTAACTTTATTTTGGATAAAGTTAGAAGCAAACTTTCGGGTTGGAGGGCAAAGCTGTTATCAATGGCAGGTAGGGTGACGTTGGTCAAATCGGTCTTGTCCACTATCCCCTCCTACTATATGCAATGTACTATGTTGCCTAATTCAGTCTGTAAAGAACTGGACAGGATTAATAGGAATTTTGTTTGGGGATCTACGGACCAGAAGAGGAAAATTCATTTGATCAATTGGGAGGAAATAACAAAGCCGAAAAAACTTGGGGGTCTTGGTTTGCAGTCGACTGTATATCGTAACAAAGCACTTTTGGGGAGCTTGGCTTGGAGATTGAAGAAGGATACGGCTCCTTGGGCTGTGGTCATTAGGAACAGAACTTTTAAGCAGGATGGAACTTCTCTCACTACTTCGAACAAAACGCCTTGTAATTGGAAAGCAATTAAGGAAGGTATGACCACACTTAAATTAGGGTCTGGATGGGTGGTGGCAAATGGTAGAGATATTAAATTTTGGCACGATAACTGGGTGGGTAATCAACCCCTGCGAGCGGCAATCTATGGTCCACTCAACTTTGAAGAAGACTGCCTGATGGTTGGGGATGTCTTCCAAAATGAAGAGTGGAAACTAGATAGAACGTCCTTTGACTTCCCCAAAAATTTTGTGGACATGTTTCGAGGTACTCCAGGAGACAAGACCAATGTATCCTCGGACACGCAAATTTGGAATGGTACACACTCGGGGAATTACTCTACCGCATCCGCATACTCTCTTTTAGCTGGTCATGACACAAATAATCAGGTGATTAACCAATGGGATTGGGTTTGGAAGATTCAGACTATCCCAAAAATTCAGTATTTTATCTGGTTATGCCTTAAAGATAGAATTGCCACCAGCAAACTACTGAACTATAGATGATGTAATTTGAGTCCTCTGTGCCAAATTTGTTACTCTGGGGTGGAGGACATAGATCACATATTGCGTGGGTGTAAGCATGCTAAAGAGATGTGGATTTCTGCCACTGGACCGCCTAATCCGGGTCAATCTATCGACTACCCTTTGAATGAGTGGATCAAGAAGGGTTGTCAGGAATCGGGAGTCAATATTCAAGGTGTTGAGTGGAAGTACTTCTTTCCTTACGCGATATGGAACATTTGGAAAAATAGGAACTCTCTTATTTTTAATGATAAACCTGCTTTTTCTTCTGTTTATTCCTTATCTTTATCTCAGGCAAAGTTTCACAAAAATGTTTATCTTGACACTGACAGTGCTAATGAGTTCATTTCCATTGATATTAGTTGGATTCCTCCCAAAGAGGATTGGTTTAAAATTAACACAGATGGAGCTGCTAAGGAAATTCTAGGTCTCGCAGGAGCCGGTGGGGTCATCCGAGACTTCAGGGGTCAATGGGTTGCGGGCTTCTCAAGAAATTTAGGTTGCTCAAACAGTCTCACTGCGGAATGTTGGGCCATCCGAGACGGACTGCTTTTGGCAAAGACACTCGGATTAAATTCTATCCACCTGGAGACGGACGCCCTCTTAGCCTATAAGGTAATCTCTGATGAAAATATGTCAAATCATAAACTAATGCCGATCATTGCCGATTGCAGGAAACTATTGATGCAGTTCGAAAGAATGAAGTTCAGACATATTTTTCGAGAAGCGAATGCAATAGCGGATATATTGGCGGGTGTGACGCTCAATCAGAGACATGTGTTTGAAATTCATAACTCTCCTCCGAAGGAAATTATTATCGCGCTCCGGAAAGATGCTGTGGGGTTTTCTGTTTCGCGAATTGTTAAAGTGAGTTAATTTTGGTTGTGTATTTTTGAACTTGGGTGATTAATTGTCACCTATAGCGGTTATTTTAATCCATAATTATAAAAAAAAAAAAAAAAGTTTGTATATATTTTCTAAACGGAGCTACTGTGGTAAAAAAATTGGAGTTTCTTCCCTTCACGCCACGCGATCAGAAACTGTCTGTCACATGATTTGGTAGAGGGCTATTCGAACTTATTGTCGTCAGACTGGCTGCAGTCTCTGAAAAAATCAAATCAGGTCTCGCATGTTTATTCCGTGCTGTCGCTTCATTAGGCAGCATTGGGAAACATGGATGTAGGTGATGGGCCCCCCTGTCTCAAGAGAACGCCAACAATGTCGTTCTCCTCCGCTTAGCCTGCTTGGCTATTTTATCGGAAGTCATCAGAGAAGAGAAGAGAAGACTGCTTGTTTTTTTAACGTAGAGAGCGACATCGAGATCCAGACAGAGTGCAAACGCAAAATGGGGACGGAGGGAAGAGGAGTGCCTGCAATTGACATTGGGGAACTAAAAATGGATGGGTCGGGGGAATTGGGGCGGCTTAGAGAAGCCAGCGAGAGATGGGGATGTTTCAGGGTAGTGAATCACGAGATTCCAGTGGAACTGATGGCAGAGATGAAAGCAGCAGTGAGGTCCTTACTGGATTTGCCGACGGAAATCAAGAAGAAAAACACGGATGTGATTGCCGGGAGTGGGTACATGGCGCCAACCGAGAAGAACCCTCTCTATGAGGCTCTAGGTCTCTACAACATGGGATCCCCTCAATCTGTTCATCACTTCTGCTCCCAATTGAATGCCTCCTCTCATCAAAGGTCCTTTCTTAAATCTTGAATTTAGTGCGTGCAGGTGAAAAAACTAAAGTTATGTTAGATAGAATTGATTCAATCATGTGTCGTTCTTGCACCAATTTCTTGATTAGCGTGCCACTCACTTTCTTCTAGGAATGACTTTCTGCTTTGCTTTCATAGTTGTGAAAGTTGTTGGGTCAGGTTCGTGATATGTGTTTCCTTCAGCCGCCGCCGGCGTCTCACCCTTTTCTTGTAGGTTGTTAGAAAGATGGCACAAAACTGTTCAACATTATCACTCTCTCTCTTTGAAATAGTATAAATACCAATCTCTGGGTGAGTGGACTGAATAGTTGATTTCGCTTAAGAAATTTTTCGTTGAAATTGAAATCTTGATCTCATGTCTCAATGCTACGGTCCTTTTCATGCTAACTCCAAGAACCGTCCAACTTGAATGGATGGAATGAATCAAATGTGTTCTCCCATCCTCTCCTTCCCAACTGCCAAGTTTGTTTATTTGTCAAGAATAATATATTTTCTTTCTTTCAGGGAAGTAGTCGACAAGTATGCTAGATCAATCCATGATTTGTTGATGTTCATATCTGAGAAGCTTGCTGAGAGCATGGGATCCGACAGAAATGTTTTCAAGGAATGGCCATGTCAGTTTAGGATCAACAAGTACAACTTCACCCCTGAGACGGTTGGATCTTCGGGTGTACAGATCCACACCGACTCTGGATTTCTAACGATTCTTCAAGATGATGAGAATGTGGGAGGACTTGAAGTACTTGATCATCAGTCAGGCTCCTTCATCCCCGTTGATCCCTGGCCTGGCACCTTTCTTGTCAACCTTGGGGAT